>CM053027.1:616027361-616627361 GCA_028564925.1 Lithobates sylvaticus | reverse complement strand
TGACGTCCTTTTTTTTTCCCACACAAATAAAGCTTTCTTTTGGTGGTATTTGATCAGCTCTGCGGTTTTTATATTTTGTGCTATAAACCAAAAAAAGGAACGACAATTTTGAAAAAAAACTAAATTTTTTTTACTTTTTGCTATAATAAATATCCACAGTTTTTTTTTTTTTTAAATCTTAATCAGTTTAGGCCATTCTTCTACATTGTGTATTATTCTACATATTTTTTGTTAAAATGAAAAAAAAAACATCACAATAAGCGTATATTGATTGGTTTGCACTTAAGTTATAGCGTCTACAAAATAGGGGATAGATTTACACAATTTTTAATATATATATATATTTATATATTATATATATATATATATATATATATATATATATTTATATATTTATATATATATATATATATATATATATATATATATATATATATATATATATATATATATATATATATATATATATATATATTTTTTTTTTTTTTATTTATTTATTTTTTTTTTACTACTAATGGCGGCAATCTGTGATTTTTAGCGGGACTGCCACATTGCAGCGGACAGATCGGACACTGTTGACGATTTTTTGGGACCATTGACGATCAGAGCTAAAAATAGCCACTGATTACTGTGTGAATGTCACTGGCAGAGAAGGGTTTAACACTAGGGGGTGATTAAGTGGAAGGGGTTAAGTGTGTCCTAGGGAGATGTTTCTAACTGTGGGGGGGAGAGGACTGACAGGGAGTACAGAGAGATCTCTGTTCCTGATCACTAGGAACAGCAGATCTCTCTCTACTTCCCTGACAGGGAAGCTATGAGTAAGCACTACATATATTGCGAAACGCGTCAGCTTGGTGCCCCCCTTTTGCTTTGATGTGCTGTGGATTGATGTGATTCCTCCTCCTTTTTTTTTTTAAATCTTTATTTACTTTTTTACACTTTTACAGTTATCAAGCTTTTCAATACAAAAACATACAATGGAACTCTCTCCTATTATTAGTTAAAAAAAAGAAGGCAATTTACATAAGCACAAGGTCATATTTTACCCAGAGATTGCTACAAAGAGACTTCATATAATCAGTTTCCTACCGCTTGTCTCTACTATATTCGACTCTTTTCCCTTAGGTATTATCCATTGTCCCCCCCCCCCCCTTTCCCCCCCCAACCCTTCCCCATCCTAATGTGCTGATACATTTGTATTTAAGTACACCCTACCACCTGCTTTGTACAGAGGAGAGAGGGGAGAGAGGAGAAAAAAAAAAAAAGGCGTCCTCTCTCTTCCCTCCCTCCCCCCTCCCCCCCTGGTGTGATCTATTCTCCTTCTCCTACTTGTTCTAAACCACTGATATTTCTCTCTCTCTCGTTAACTACCCTGTCTAGATGCAGCGTCTTAATTGTCTTCATTACACAGAGGGGCCCTTTTTGGTCATCCATCCATTGCTTTGATGTGCTGTGGATTGATGTGATTCATCCTTTTTTTTTAATAAATCATCCAATTTTTTTCTTCTTCCGGTGTGCGGCTGTCCAGAGTTCTTCCTGATACTCCAAGTCTACTGTGTTATTAGCAGCTATTAAAACAGGAGTAGGAGCATTCGTCCTGAAGGATTATCCTGGAGCGGTGGTTATCTTTCTCCATCTACTTCCCTGACAGAACGGGGATCAGTCTGTTTACATTGGCAGATCCCCATTCTGTCTCTGTGAGGAGCAATCTCAGTGTTATAAATTAAGTTGCAGTGAGTAAAATAAGTATTTGACCCCCAGGCAAAACAGGACTTAGTACTTGGTGGAGAAACCCTTGTTGGCAAGCACAGGAGTCAGACGTTTCTTGTAGTTGGTGACCAGGTTTGCACACATCTCAGGAGGGACTTTGGTTCACTCTTTGCAGATTTTCTCTAATTCCTTGAGGTTTCTTGGCTGTCGCTTGGCAACTCAGTTTTTATATTTACATTTTTTATAGAATTAAGGTCTGGAGACTGGGCTTCTTCTTGAGCCACTCCTTTGTTGCCTTGGCGGTATGTTTTGGGTCATTGTCATGTTGGAAGACCCATCCATGACCCATCTTCAGTGTTCTGGATGAGGGAAGAAGGTTCTCATCCAAGATTTTACAATACGTGGACCCGTCCATTGGCCCCTCAATGCGGCAAAGTCGGCCTGTACCTTTAGCAAAGAAACTGCCCCAAAGTATAATGTTTACACCTCCGGGATTGACTGTGGGGGTGATTTTCCTAGGGTCATAGTCAGCTTTTTTTTTTCCTTCAAACACGCCGAGTCAAGTTAATGGCAGAGTTCAATTTTGGTCTCATCTGACCTCAGCACTTTCTCCCAATACTTCTCGGAAATGTACATTTAGATGTCCATTGGCAAACATCAGACAGGCTGTGCCTTCTTGAGGAGAGGGACCTTGTGGGCGCTGCAGGATTTCAATTAGGGTTGCACCGATACTCGGTATCGGCACCGATACTATTATTTGTACAAGTATTGGTACTCGTGCAAATGCACCGATACCTGAAACCAATACTTTCAGGCTCGGCTCTTTGAGCTGTCATTGGGTCTCCCCAGTGTTAAAGAAGTCCGGTAATTGGAGCTGTCAAAAAAATAAAATAAAAAAAGCAGCCGGAAATGTTTATTACCAACATTGCTCAGCCATGAAACACTAAAATAAAAAAGAAACATTGTTTATTTTTGTATCTTTCTATTTCTTCATCTGCAGATCAAAGGGAAGAGCAAATGTTCCTCTGTTTAACCCTTTAATAACCCTCAATTTACTCTAATCAGCCTTAATTAATTAACTCCCTATTCTCCTCCGTTTAATTATTATTTCCCTGCTTTTTTACTTTTGTTCACATCTACCATATATACTCGAGTATAAGCCGAGTTTTTCAGCACATTTTTTTATGCTGAAAGTGCCCTCCTCGGCTTATACTCCAGTCAAGCACTTTTCTGCAGCAGAAAATTACATTTTACGTATCTCAGGGCCACTTGCTGCTAGGAACCCCAACCCAGTAGACCTAGCACTACAACATATCCAAAAAATGGGGTTCCCAGCACCAAGTGACCCCGAGATACAGGGCCCCAAAGTCGGTTCGGAAAATTTCATTTTCTGCTGCAGAAAAGTGCTTGACATTTTCTGACCTGAATTTGAGGCCCCATATCTCGGGGACACTTGGTGCTAGGAACCCCAAATGTGGTATTCAAATCCAGTGGAACCAACACTACAACATATCCAAAGATGGGGTTCCTAGCTCCAAGTGACCCTGAGATACAGGGCCCCAAAGTCGGTCAACTGTGTCCATCTGCAGCAATGTCATTTTGGGACCCTTTGGGCTGCAGCTAGGGGGCATCTAGAAGCCCTTAACTACAAAGTTTGAAGTTCGGGGGACCTATGGCATGCAAATGGGCACTGTTGACCCTCTTTTCCACCTGCTGCGCATTTCTCACCCTAGGCTTATACTCGAGTCAATACGTTTTCCCAGTTGTTTGTGGTAAAATTAGGTGCCTCGGCTTATACTCGAGTATATACGGTGTGTGTGTATGTACGTGTGTGTGTGTGTGTGTATGTATGTGTGTATATGTGTGTATATATATATATATATATATATATATATATATATATATATATATATATATATATATATATATATATATATATATATATATATATATATATATATATATATATATACACAGGGGGTCCCCGACTTGCGAACGCCCGACCTACGAACATCCCCTACTTACGAACGGGGCGCTGCGGGGACCCTCTGCCATTTTCCGCCGGCCGCTCTGCGCATGCGCGGCCAGACGGAGCCTCAGAAAATGACGGCAAACTTCGGAAATGTCCGTAATTTGGCGCGCATGCGCAGAACGGCATAAGACGGAACATCGGAAATGTCCGTAATTGTCGGTCTGCGCATGCGTGGCCGACTTACGAACAATTCCGACATAAAAACAGGCGGCCAGTCCCTAACGAGTTTGTAACTCGGGGACCCCCTGTGTATGTGTGTGTGTGTGTGTGTGTATGTATATATGTATGTATATATATATATATATATATATATATAGGGTCCCCGACTTACGAACACCCGACCTACGAACAACCCCTACTTACGAACGGGGTGCTGCGGGGGCCCTCCGCCATTTTTCGGTGGTTTTCGGCGTCTTTCGGCCGTTCTGCGCATGCGCGGCCATACGGAGCGTCGAAAAATGCCGGAAATGTCTGTAATTTGCCGCGCATGCGCAGAACGGCAACAGACGGAACATCGGAAATGTCCGGAAATCTCTGTATTTGTCGGTCTGCGCATGCGCGCCGACTTACGAACATTTCCGACTTCTGTACACGGGGCCAGTCCCTAACGAGTTCGTAACTCGGGGACCCCCTGTGTATGTATATATATATATTTGCACATTTTACATTGAAAAAACACTAAATTAAAACAAAATCAATTTATTTTTATTTGTAAATACATTTTCAATGCTTTGTACCATTGCTGACAGCTGAAGTTAAAACAAAACAGTTGCGGTAGGTATCGGTAATTGGTATCGGCGAGTACTAAAAAAATGTATCGGTACTTGTACTCGTTAAAAAAAAATGGTATTGGTGCATCCCTAATTCCAATCCATGGTGGCGTATTGTGTTACCGATGGT
Source organism: Lithobates sylvaticus (assembly GCA_028564925.1). NCBI lineage: Eukaryota > Metazoa > Chordata > Amphibia > Anura > Ranidae > Lithobates > Lithobates sylvaticus. Next base: position 616,622,719 of record CM053027.1, on the reverse strand, counting down.
TTGATGGTGGTCCCACTTGCCTTGAGATCATTCACAAGCTCCTCCTGTTTAGTTCTGGGTTGATCCCTTACTTTTCTCATGACCATCCTCACCCCATGAGGGGAAATCTTGCACGGAGCTCCAGACCGAGTGCGATTGACTGTTATTTTGTATTTTTTCATTTGCAAATAATCTCTCCAACAGTTGTCTCCTTCTCACCAAGCTTCTTGCTGATGGTCTCGTAGCCCATTCCAGCCTTGTGCAGGTCTACAATCTTGTCCCAGACGTCCTTTGGCAGCTTTTTGGTCTTGCCCATGATGGTGAGGTTTGAATGGAAGAAAGAGATTCTGTGGACAGATGTCTTTTATACACATAACGAGTTATCATTAGGAGCACCTTCTTACATTGACAGGGCTAATCTGTGTACCACATGAGCCCCTACTGTAGCCAGCCTGTGGGAGGCAGAATTATTGTTGGTTGGTTGGGGATCAAATACTTATTTTACTCACTGAACTGCAACTCAATTTATAAAATTTGTATCATGTGTTTTTTTTTTTTTTTCTGGCTTTTTGGTTGATATTCTGTCTCTATTATTTAAAATACACATATGATGATTATTATTATTATTATTATTATTATTATATAGGATTTATATAGCGTCAACAGTTTGTGCAGCACTTTTACAACATGAGGGCAGACAGTACAGTTACAATACAATTCAATACAGAAGGAACCAGAGGGCCCTGCTTGTTAGCGCTTACAATCCAAGAATAAAAAATGATAAACCTTTAATTTCAGAAAATCTGCAGGGGATAATTATTTCCCCCACTGTATAAGCAACCATAGTGTGTAAAAAAATAAATAAAAATAAAAATAAATAAAACAAACCTGGCCAATCACAGCCCATCTGTGTACTATGTGATTAGCTTTGACCGATCGCAACTAATCACAACAAAAGACACTGTATGAACCAGTTTCATTCAGTAAAAAATAATTTCTTCTAGCAATGAAATTAATTGCCTGATCACCTCCCAAGAGTAGTACAGTGTTACTTTGGTAACACTATATTGCTCTGGTCACTGTATGTAAAAAAGATGTAATAAATGTGTGTATATGTGTGTGTGTATATATATATATATATAATATAATTTTTTTTTTTTTAGAATGTCATTGTCCCTGATCGCCATCACACCCATTATACGATGCCACTGTACTGCACTCATGACATTATGTAAAAAAAAAAAACATTTATATATATATGTGTATAAATGTATGTGTGTGTGTGTATATATATATATATATATATATATATATATATATATATTAGACATGTGCACAACAAAAAAATTTGTTTATTTTTGTTTCGTTTTTTTTTTTCGTTTCCGTTGATTCGTAACGATTCGTACATTTGTAAGTTGTCGGTGTTCGTATTCGTAACGATTCATATTTTCGTTTGAGTTATTTTTTCGTTGATTCGTTTTTCCGTTAGTTTAATTTTCGTTTATTCGAAATTCGGACGCATTCGTATTTATTTGTACATTCGTAGATTCGTAATCGGAGCATAATTCATAATGTTATGTAATGTGTATGCTATTATTACATTTTAAGAGACACGAAAAATTACGAATCGAAAAAAAAAGTTCCGAATGTACGAATTTTTTCGTTCAATCCATTCGAAGCACGTTAAGCAGCGCCATTGTAAGAGACACGGAAAATTACCAATTCAACAAAGAAAAAAAGTTACGAATGTACGAATTTTTTCGTTCATTTTCGTTTTTCGGATTTTCTTCATTCGTACATTCGTTGTTTCTAATTAGTTTTTTCCGGATTTTCGTTATTTTCGGATTCATTTGATTCGAACGATTCGTTATTCGTTAAAATTTTTAGCGAATCGTTCGTGCATTCGTACGATAACGAATGAACGAAAATAACGAAACAAATTGCACATGTCTAATATATATATATATATATATATATATATATATATATATATATAATATATATATATATATATATATATATATATATATATATATATATATATATATATATATATTTATTTTCTAATGTCCTAATTTTCCCAGAAAATCGTGACCAAAAAAAAAAAATCATAACTTCAAAAAAATCGTAATACCGCTTACTAAATACGTTAGACTGCCTACATTCCAAAAATTGATCATTTGGGGGCTATTTGTACTGTCCTGGTATTTTTGGGCCTCAAGAAATGATATAGGCCATATATTAGGACTGATCGATTTTCAGATATATATCCCATAGTTTGTAGACTCTATAACTTTCCTATAATAGAAAAGGGGATATAGGGCTTTGAATGAGGTTCAAGACATGGTGGGGGTATGTTTGTTTATTAAAGTGGAGTGCCAACAAAAAAAAAAAAAAAATAAAAGTCAGCAGCTACAAATACTGCAGCTGCTGACTTTTAATAAGCGGACACTTACCTGTCCCGTGGTCCAGCGATGCGGGGGAACGAACCCCCCCTCGTCCCCCGCTCCGCTCGCGACGCCGGCATTCTTAATGTGGGAACCCGGCTGTGGCTTCACAGCCGGGCACCCACTGCGCATGCGCGAGCGGCGCCGTGCGCCGTGATTCGACGCTCACTCCTCGGGGACACATGACAGGTCCCAGATGACTGTGCGGCGCCTACAGGAAGTGACGTTTAGCCCAGGCAATGAAGGTGGCAGACTACGAGGGACCCCCTAGCAACAGGCATTTAGAGGTGAGTAAATAATTTTTTTTTCCAATTATTTTTATTTTTTATTTTTTTATGATTTTTAAGCCACTTTTTTTTTTTTTTGTCGCACCCCACTTTAACATGGAGAATATATAAGTGTAAATATACGGGTCATAGGGTTGCGCATAAAAGTACATAGATATCGTAGACACATAATCATATCAACTTGGAAACTCATGACAATATGGTGAATACATATATCTAACATGGTACATCAAGGATACAAATGATATCAACTTAAAAGCACATGATAATAAAGAAAAGTAGTGAGCAATTCTCATGAATCCATATATATGTACACCGTTCTAGAAGCGGCACAATGCATTGAAATGGTATAGTGTGAATAGATAAAAGCACAGTTGCTTTAGGGACAATAGACTTGGTTGGTTGTTGAGGAGGGTCTATGTCGGCATCCTAGATTAACCGACGCGTTTCGTGTTTACAAACTCATCAGGGGCGGATGCTGCCAAATATCTAGAAAGATTGAAATAAATTAAGTCTAGTGTAACACTAAACGTAACCGGAAGAGGCAAGTAAGCCCATCCTGAGTACTTTCATATAAAAAAAATAGATGATGGTGGTGTGTTGAATGTGGGACCCGGGCCAACAGAAGGGTGTCCGTCCTGGAAGCTGGGGTATTATGGAGCCGCGTGTAGCTGAGGCGTGATGTACAAAGATTCCCAGAGAGAAAGTAGCCACTCTACATCTTATAACTTTCCTATAGACTAAATAATAAACTCTGATTTTGGTTATTTTCACCAAAGAAATGTAGCAAAATATATTTTGGCCTAAATTCATGAAGAAAGATTATTTATTTGCAAAACGTTATAACAGAAATGAAAAGAAATTTTTAAAAAAAAATAATTCGGTCTTTTTTCATTTGTTTTGCAAAAGATGAAAAAAGAAAGCACTGGTGATTAAAGCGGAGTTCCGACAATTTATTTTATTTTAACCGCTTCCCGACCAGCACACGACAATATATGTCAACAGAATGGCACGGACAGGCATAAGGGCGTATAAATACTTCCTCTTTAAGATGCTGCCGTGCTCGCGCCGGTCGGGACCCCCGTGAGGCCGGTCACGGGTCCCGCGGACTCGATCGCCGCGGGGACACCCGCGATTGTCTCACGGGAAGGCTGAATGGGGAGATGCTGTTTTATTTCCACATCTTCCCGTTCTGCCTAGCAACTAGTGACGCCGATCTCTGCTCCCTGTGATTGGAGCAGAGATCAGCATTCACTAGCTGACAGCCACGCCCCCCCCACAGTAGGAAACACTCCCCTAGGCATACTTAACCCCTACACTGCCACCTAGTGGTTAACCCCTTCACTGCCAGTGTCATTTACACAGGAATCAATGCATTTAAATAGCACTGATTGCTGTATAAATGACAATGGTCCCAAAAATGTCCGATGTGTCCGCCATAATGTCACAGTAAAAAAAATGGTGGGATAATATTGCGCCAAACAAACATGAAGTAATAGCTGCTAGCACAACAATCAGACGTAAATTGCAAAGAAAATATATATATATAAGTGCAGCGCTGAAGTAGATAAACACGTGTCCCTGATTTTCACATAAGATCCCGCTGGGGTAAAAACAGCCTGTGGGAACTATTGTGAGCCAGGAGTATAATAGTTAACCCTATAAGTGAGGGTGCCAGCTAGATTGCTCTGCTGGTATGTGTTCAGATAAAGGTGTTTAAAAATTGCATTGAATAATACAAATCAAATTGGACCACAATAATAAATGTGCAAATTGTGTCATGTGGGAGAAGGAGGGGGGGGGGGGGGGATAGTGCTGGGTATTTACACCCCTATTCCCCGTGGACAGAGGATAAGTCCACCCCAGATTGCAGCAAGTTCCTATTCGGTCTCCTTCAGGAGTCGCAGCTTTGTATAACACAGGCTATTTAGGAAATGTAACCACAGTTCTCTAGGAGATATAAAAAATGTATAACAAATGGGGAAGGGAACAAACTGACGCTGACCCTTAGGCAGATGTAATATACACTCCCATGGGTGGGGGCATACACCGCTAAACAGTGGGCAGCCAGGCTAAACCAAACAAATGATATATAGCTAGTCTGACCATACAATCACAACAGTGAACAAGATAAAAGGGAAACAAATAGTCCACAGTACTGACGTGGGAATAGGCCCCTTCAGCACATGCCTATATCCACCATCTATTCAGGAAACAGTCTAACCATATAACAATATGTAAAAAGTCCTGTTAGTAGGGGTGGAATGGCAAAAAAAATGACAGAGAACAGTTCAATCTGCAGTGTCTTCACTAGGTGTAGATATATCACTGGAGGTGTTCGGGATGTGCAGTCGATTTAACAAGCTCTAAAGACAAACGGTAAAGGTGGGTACTCTTACCAGAGCTGGTGGACTCACCCCTCTCGGAGTGAGTCGGCAAGGCTTGTACTGGATATACCGGGTGGGTAATGGATCTGTGGCGATCTGCTGGATCTCGCTGGACCGTTCCTCCAGAGGTCAATACAGTCGCTTACCTGTAGCTATAGCCGGATTTTAAGCGGTAAGCAGTGGTAATGGCTTCTCTGGGGGATCCTTATCAACAGCAGCTCAAATGGAGGAGGAAACAGAGACAGAGAAGCAACTCCTCATAGTGTGAAACCAATTTCCCAATTGGTATTTATTGGATAAAACGGTATTAAAAACATTTGCGCAAAAAAATTAAAATGTGGCTTCGGTAGACATCCAACCCTACATGTTTCGCCTACTGAAGGCTTCAACTGGGGTATACTGGTCCCTGCTGTCTTATGGGTGTCTGAGTGTGTCTCCCAGAAGACAGTGGGGGGGGGATGGAGGCGGGGCCGGACATGGCATAGATCACCGTGGAGCCTGCGGTGATCTATGCCCGGAAGTGGGAGCAAATACGTGGATTATACAGGTATCAGCTCCCCCCTCCCGGAGGGGGGGGGGGGGGGGAGAAAATCGATCAGTGTAAGTTCCACTTTTGGATGATAAATGATAAAAAATGTCATATGGTTACAGTGTTTCATAACTTGTCATAAAATTTATCATTCAAAGTGTGACAGCTCTGAAAGCTGAAAATTGGCCTGGGCATGAAAAGGGGATGGCAGTGCCCGGTATTGAAGAAGTTAACCAGTTCCCGACCGGCGCGCGACGATGTTCGTCAGCAGAATGGCACGGACAGGCATAAGGGCGTACAGGTACTACTTAGGTGGTTTGTCTGAATTTAACCGTTTTCCCCTCTGTCTGTAGGGATCCTAGAGAGGAAAGGATAAAGGAGAGGCTGCAGCAGGCCATGTCCCCACCTTCTCCCCGCACCCCATGCCTCAGCCGCACAGTCCGCATGGTGCTATCTGCAACTCAGTCACGTAAACGCAGCCACCCCGTCACATCGCCATCGAGTCCTCCCACCCCCCTACAGCCTGGAGAGGGCGACAGCCAGCATGGAGAGAGCCCGGTGTCCTCTGGTGAGTGTGGAGGGACAGACAAGTGCCCGGCCAGTCTGCTCATGTAGTTTAATTTTACAGGAGGGGGTCCTCTGCGGGCTTTGTTTTATATTTCAGGGCGGTTCCATGAGCAATATCTGTGTGCTGTTGTTTCTGGCTCTGTTCCCACTCACTATGGAGTATTTACACCTCCCTCTGTGTGTGCTCCATGGTGTAAAATCAATGAACAACCCAGCAGGGATGGTGGGAACCTCATTAAGGGCATAGGAGGTGTACAGACCTGGGAACTCAGCACAGGGATGGTGGGAACCCCTCATAATGGGCACAGCAGGTGTACAGACCCGGGAACTTGGCACAGGGATGGTGGGAACCCCTCATAATGGGCACAGCGGGTGTAAGACCCGGGAACTCAGCACAGGGATGGTGGGAACCCCCCATAATGGGCACAGCAGGTGTACAGACCTGGGAACTCAGCACAGGGATGGTGGGAACCCCTCATAATGGGCACAGCAGGTGTACAGACCCAGGAACTCAGCACAGGGATGGTGGGAACCCCCCATAATGGGCACAGCAGGTGTACAGACCCCGAAACTCAGCACAGGGATGGTGGGAACCCCTCATAATGGGCACAGGAGGTGTACAGACCTGGGAACTCAGCACAGGGATGGTGGGAACCCCTCATAATGGGCACACAAGGTGTACAGACCTGGGAACTCGGCACAGGGATGGTGGGAACCCCTCATAATGGGTACAACAGGTGTACAGACCTGGGAACTCAGCATAGGGATGGTGAGAACCCCTCATAATGGGCATAGCAGGTGTACAGACCCGGGAACTCAGCACAGGGATGGTGGGAACTCCTCATAATGGGCACAGCAGGTGTACAGACCCAGAAACTCAGCACAGGCATGGTGTGAAACCCTTATAATGCCCACAGCAAGTATTTAAAGTTGAAAACTTGGCACAGGGATGGTGGGAACCACTTTTTAATGAGCACAACAGGTATGCAGAGTGGATAACTCAAACACAGAGATGGTGGGAACCCCTAATAGTAGGCACATAGCGGGTGTACAGAGCCAGGAACTCAGCTCATGATGTGGGAGCCTTTCATAATGGGCAGAGAAGCTGTACAGACCCAGTAACTCAGAGCAGGGATGGTGGGAACCCCTCATAATAAACATAACAGGTGTGCAGGGCTGGGATATCAGCGAAGGGATGGTGGGAACCCATCATAATGACTGTTAATAGCATTCAGTGAAATATCATGTTTTGTGTGTACTAACCCTTTAAATACCCCCATCTTGTATATGTGTTTGCAGGTTCTTGTCCTGAGACGTCTGTAACACCCAACAAACCAAAGTATTGTGGAAATTCACCCAACAGAGGCAGGCAGAGAACAGTACGGACTTGCGGGAGGTAATGCACTGCTGTTTGTCAGGGACTGGGAGAGCATTGTGGCTACTGGATTGGAGTTGTGCAATTCCATTGCCCACCTGCGGGTGTTTCCCGGCAGAGTTTTGCCACCTGATGCTGCCTAGGGGGAGACTAAGTAGCCATCCCTTGCTGCAGGCTCATTGCTCAGGACCTCAGTGGTTTTCCCAAGTGCTGCATTGCTTGGTTCCTGTATTTATAGTGTATCTGTTCTGGCTCAGCTCCTGTATACTACATGATGTTCTGCATTCCTGCCAGACCCTGTTCTGCTGGATCTTCCCGATTACCTGTTCCTCCTGTCCTGCTGGTTCTATATAGTAAGAAGTTAGTTTCACTTATGGCATGTGTGTCTTTACCAGGATATTTGTAGGTGTATATTTGTTTTGTGTTACGTATGTCCTTGGCTTTGCAATCATTAGCCCAACTCTGTACTTGTTTCCACCTTAGACCCTCACACACTCCTCATTTATGTAGCTCTCACATATACCACAGTGCTGTATAAAGAATACTGAGCCAGTCACATCAGTCTCTGTACCAGAGGAGCTTACACTCTAATGTCCTCCCACAGTCACACTTATTATTATTATTATTATAATACATTTATTAGACATGTGCAATTTGTTTCGTTTTTCGTTATTTTCGTTTGTTCGTTCGTTTTCGTACGAATGAACGAATCATTCGAATCGTACGAATCCGAATAACGAATCGTAACGAATCATTTGAATCGAACGAATCCGAAAAACAACGAAAATCCGAAAAAAAATTATTAGAAACAACGAATGTACTAATGAAGAAAATCCGAAAAAAAACGAAAACGAACGAAAAAATTCGTACATTCGTAACTTTTTTTCGATTCGTAACTTTTTTTTTTTTTCGATCTGTAATTTTCTGTGTCTCCATTGAACAAAAAAATTCGTACATTCGTAACTTTTTTTTCAATTCGTAACTTTTTTTTTTTTCAATTCGTAACTTTTTATTTTTTTTTTTTTTTTTTTTCGATTTGTAATTTTCCGTGTCTCTATTGAACAAAAAAATTCGTACATTCGTAACTTTTTTTTTGATTCGTAATTTTCCGTGTCTCTATTGAACAAAAAAATTCTTACATTCGTAACTTTTTTTTCGATTTGTAACTTTTTTTTTTTTTTTATTTCAAAGTATTTTATTATGTTTGAAAAAGCATATACAATGAACAATGTCAGGATACAGAACCAGAACATACAGAAAAATAGCAAGAACCTGCATCATATGTGAAACATAAAAGAAATGGGGCGAAAGATGAGGAGATACGAGATGGTACCCGGAGGACCTGCGTAAGGGAAGCGAGAGGAGAAGGTCTGCTTGGCAGCGTAGCGAACAGCGACCCCCCACCATCAGGCACCCCGAATGGGAGCAATCTGTGCCCGATAGGGGGGATCCCCGCCGCCCCACCACCCAGCCTCATTGTCAAACATCAACAAATAGGGCCTTCTCCATTGGTCTGCCAGTAAATAAGGAATCATCCTAAAGTAGGGGCCTGACATTGTTCCAATAAACTTCAACCAGGAAGGAGAGCAAAGGGAGGGAAATGGAAGAAGGGAGAACAAGAGGGGGAAAGAGAAGGGAGGGGAAAGAGAAAACGGAGGGGAGGGAACATCAATTTCGGGATACAGATGATTCAGGGAGGTATTGAGTTAGTGAGCCATGGCGCACCAATATAAATGGCCCAGGGTTCCCATGTGGATTCAAAAGCACTAACTGTGTCAGAGATAATGTTGGATAGCTTCTCTTGTGACATAATCCAAGATACTTTCCTGATTACTGCTGGGAAGGAGACCCTGGTTTTTTTCCAGGCTTTAGCAACCGTAAGTTTGGCACCTAAAAGTATAAACCTGATAAGTCTACTAGAGGCCTTGGATAGGTTTGGGATGTGAGCATTGAGGAGGGCCACCATAGGAGATCTGGGGATCTGGCATCCCACAAGCTTATCGATCAAGTTAAACACTTTTCTCCAGAACAATCGTATTTTGGGGCACTCCCACCAAACGCGAGACAAGGTTCCCACGAGAGTACACCCCCTAAAGCACATGGGGTTTGCTGTCGGGAAAATTGAGGCGAGACGCGACGGGGTATAGTACCATCTGGAGATGATTTTCAGGCTCGCTTCTATTAGCGTAGTGTTTAGGATACCCTTAAAAGAGTCAAAGCTTGCTTTCTGCCAGGTCCCCAGATCCCAGTTGAACTGGAAGTCTGACTCCCAGCGTTGCATGTAAGGGGACTTAGTGGCCGGCAAGGTGAGCGATGAGTAGATTGTCGACACACCCCCCCGCTGGTCCATGGACTGACCGCACCAAATTTCATATTCCGTAAACTTTGGGGGAAGTGGTTTGTCCCTCCAAAGTTTGTGTAGAAAATTTGAAATCTGTCTAAATCTGAATTTTTCAGAGTCAGGTAGTTCTAATTTCTTGATGCAATAAGCAAGGGTGATAGGGCCTGAATTTGTAAAAAAGTGTCCGATTCGGTACAGCCCCTTATCCAGCCACCATCTGAATGCTTGTATATTTTGTCCTGGGGGGAAGGCAGGATTATGAAATATGTGAGATAGAGGTTTGTAAGCTGAGACCAGAGTTGTATTGGAGCGTACAGAGTCCCAGAGGGCAAACATATGTGAGAGGGTTGGGGCCCTAATCGGGGGGCGCGCTTTAGGATTCTACCAGAGGAGGTAATCCAGAGTGTTATGAGGCACTGCCTGCCTTTCTAAATGGACCCAATCCGGTTTTTCATATTTGGAATAGATCACAGAGAGTTGGGCGATCCTGGCTGCTATGTAGTATTTGTATAAGTTGGGCAATCCCACTCCCCCTTTCTGTCTATGTAGATACAGTGTTTGTTGCGGAATCTTATAGCCGGTTGAACCCCAGATAAATTTAAGGACCTTGCAGCCTAGGATAGGTCTACAAATATTACAATTAGGAACAAGAAAGGGCGGGATGGCACTGCCGCATCCACGAAGCTACTTCCTAGCCGCCCAACTACAACATATAGGGGGGGTTGGAGGAGGTAATAAGGACCTAATGATTGCAGGTACTCCGCATAGATCAATAATAGAGGCTCTTGAGGCAAACTCATTTTGTTATAGAAACCCCACGGTGAGGCTTGGGTTAAAAGTCTGGAAAGCATTAAAAGCAGTAAAAGGGCTGGAGGGCATGACAAAATACACCCCCCTCTGGAATAACAAGAACCTGGAGGAAGTGGAGAAGATAGGGAAGATTAAAGAGTGGGAGATAAAGGGGATAGTTAAACTAGTTCAGCTATACGAAGGAAAGACACTAAAGACATTCACCGCACTAAGAACAGACTATGACCTACCGAAACACTCATTTTATAAATATCTACAAATTAGGCATGCCTTAAATAGGCAATTTGCGAAACAAGGACCAAACTGGGTCAACTCTCCGCTATATCATAGAATAGGCTCCCAAGACAAGACCAAAGGATTCATAGCAGAAATTTACCCATATATATGCGAAGGCAGTATAGAAAGCCCAGCACGACTCAAGAGCAGAAGGAAGTGGGAAAAAGAATTCGGAACCCTGACAGATGAACAATGGCTGAGAATACTTGAGAAGGGACACATGGTGTCGGTCTCGCCCGCACAAAGGGTCTCATACCTGATGTTATTACATAGGACATATTATACTCCTAAGAGACTCTTTGATTTCGGGTGGAGAAAGGACGCCAGGTGCCCCAGGTGTCAAGACACTGGAGACCTAGCACATATGATGTGGAAATGCCCGAAATTGTTTCGTTATTGGTCAGAAATTCTTGATACGCTGAACACAGTCTATGACGCGAGGTTAGAAATGAGTCCTAGATTGTGTATACTAGGGCTGGACGAAGGAATAGCCGGAGGCCCCTGGGTAACCAAAGCAGTGATGAGATGAGATGTCTATTCCAAGCAAGAAAGCTAATAGCGCAAAGATGGCAGGCTGAAAAACCCCCAACGGAAAGTGAATGGGCGAGATTAATAACAGAAACAATATGGAGGGAAAGAACGGTATATACGAGGAGAGGAAATATGAAAGAATTTGTAAAGATGTGGGAAATATGGATGGATAAGCAGGGATACCCAATGTAATGGATAAGGGGATGGGAGACTAAACAGAGAAAAACACTGTATAGGTAAAATAGAGGGGATATAAAGAGAGCATAAAGGTAAGGGGAATGAGATAGGAGAAGATGGAAATACAGTAGAAGTATTAAGGGAAAGGTGGGAGGTACAGAAAAGAACTGCAGGGTAATGGTAAAAAAAAAAAAATTTTTTTTAGCAAACTGTGAGAAAATGAGTTTATGGAAATTAAATATGTGTATGTATTTCTGCTGCTTGTTTTTTGTATGAAGAAAATAAATAAAGATTATATAATCTAAAAAAAGGACCTTGCTTTGGAATGATTTAATGTGATCCTTCCTGATGGGGATTGGTAGAGACCGAAAGAGATAGAGGAGTCTGGGGAACAGCGTCATCTTTATTGAATTGACCCTCCCGAGCCAAGAGATATTGTATTTAGACCATGAATGGAGATCCAGCTCCAATTTCCGGTACATGGGAGGGTAATTAGTGCCGTAAAGGTCCTCTGTCTTGGCCGTGAGTGCAATACCGAGGTATTTAATGGAGGAAGTGTTCCAATGGAACTGAAAATGCTTCCGTAGGGATTCGACCGTGGAAGGGCGGAGGGAGACATTAAGTGCATGTGACTTGTTATAATTAACCCGGAGCCCAGAAATTTTAGCAAATTCATCTAGAGAGTGGCAAAGATTAGGTAGAGTAGTGATCAGGGAGGTGAGGAAAAGGAGTATGTCATCTGCGAAGAGACCGCATTTATGGACCTGAGATCCGCATTTGACTCCTTGAATATTGGGGTTTTGTCGGATGGAGATGGCAAGTGTTTCTATGGCTATGGCAAAAATCAGGGGAGATAATGGACAACCTTGTCTAGTTCCTTTAGCTATGGATATAGGTTGGGAGTAGTGACCCTGAAGTTTGATTCGGGCAGTGGGATTGGAGTATAGGGCACGTAATAAACCCATAAAGTTGTCGCCAAAGCCCCAGCGTTTCATGATCTCAAAAATATATGGCCAGGAGACTGAGTCGAAGGCTTTTTGGAGATCTAGGGAAAGTAGCATACCAGACTGTTTAGGGCCCCCGTCCCAACCTGTTTGAAGGATAGATACTATATCTATTGCTCGTCTGATTTGATCAGGGCCCTGTCTGCCTGGGATGAACCCCACTTGATCCCTGTGTATGTATCGGTTAATGAAAGAAGCCAGGCGATTCGCTAAAATTTTGGTAAGGATTTTCAAGTCGCTATTTATGAGAGAAATTGGTCTGTAATTACCGACTTCTTCTGGGTTCTTGTCTGGCTTTGGGATTACGGCAATGAAGGCAGTGTTGAGATGGGGATCGAATGGGGTCCCCATTGTCTTAGAGTTGAGGAATCTAGTGAGGTGAGGGGCTAGGGCAGATGGGAACGTCTTGTAATAGGAGTTGGAGAGACCATCCGGACCTGGTGCCGAATTAGATTTTAGGGCTTTAATAACTTCCTGGACCTCTTCAGTGGAGAAGGGGGCTTCCATTATTGCCTTATGGTCCGCAGATAGGGTGGGGATAGGGATCCCGTTAAGATAATTGGAGATGATCGGCTCATCAGAGGCGTCTTGGCGGCTATAAAGTTTGGAGTAGAAGTCATGGAAGGCCTCTAGGATTTTGGAGGGGTTAGATGACGTACCCTGTCCCGGGATTCTAATTTTGGGCATTACATAGGAGCGGAATTTGGGAGTCAATTTGGAAGCTAGCATGGAACCTAACTTGTCACCCTGGGTATAGAATTTATTTTTGCTCCACCTTATTTGTTTTTCAGCCTTCGCTGTCAATAAAAGGTTAAGTTCAAGTCTGGTCTTATCAATTTGATGTTGTAATGATGGCAAGGGGAATTGTTTGTGCTGGGAGCGCAAGGAGGTATATTCAGCTTCAAGTCTTTTAATGTCGGCTGTCCGTTCCCTTTTAATTTGTGTCGATATTTTGATAAATTCACCCCTGATAAAAGTTTTGTGGGCTGCCCACAGGGTTTCCGCTGATATTCCTTCGGTATTGTTAAGGGAGAAGTACTCAGAAAGAGATTTCTCTAACATCTGTATTCTTATTGGATCCGAAAGCAGGGATTCGTTCAATCTCCAGTGTCCAAATCCCGGCTTCCGATATTGTCTGTGCAGAGATAAAGTAACCAGTGAGTGGTCAGAAAGGACGGTGTCTTTGATTCTCGATGAAAGGATCCGGGGGACATCTCGGGTCTGAATCAGGAGATGATCAATCCTGGCATACAAGTTATGGGGGGCGGAGAAATGGGAAAAGTCACGTTTACCCGGGTTTAATTCTCTCCATGCATCTGCCAAGCCTTGAGCATGGATGAGTTTGGCTATCTTAAGGCTTTCCCTGGTAGGTCTGGTGAGTTGGGAGGAAGGGGGTTTGGATCTGTCTAAAGCCTGGTCAAAGGCGGAGTTGGAGTCTCCCCCGAATATGACCGTGCCCTCCAGGGATGGAGAGAGAGAATCAAACATGTTCTTAAAAAAGGTTGCTTGTCCTTTGTTAGGTGCGTAGTAGGAAATGAGGGAGAAGAGGTTGTCTTCTATTGTCCCCTTAACAAGGATATATCTGCCCTCTGGGTCCCTTATTACTGAGTTTAAGGTAAAGCTGCAGTTTTTGGCAAAGGCAATAGCTACCCCTTTAGTTTTGTTGTCGGCGCTGGCCAAAAAGAAGTTGGGGAAGTGGGCATGGAGGAATTTGGGGCTATACCGAATCGGGAGGTGTGTTTCCTGAAGCATGACAATGTCAAGCCTGGAGGATTTGTATAAGTTAAATAGCTTCTTCCGTTTCGTGGGGGAGTTCATGCCCTGTATGTTGTGGGTAGCTATTTTTAAGGTGTTTTGCGTGCTGTCAGCCATGGAATTTACCGGGGAGAGTGTGCAAGTGTCTACCATCACTTACCTTGGCGTGTCCCGTCCTGCAGTGGAAACGAGGGGAATCATCTGGTCTGCTGCTTGTCGGTATCCCCAAATGTGCACCTCTTACGAATGTTCTCACTGAAAGAAAAACAAGGGTAAATTGATGTTCCAAGAGAGAGAGGGAGGCAGAGGGAAGAGAAGAGAGGAAAGAAGAAGGGCCCAGCAGTCTCCCTCCGGGGTAAAGGGGGACCCAGGGGGAGAGGCTAGAGTAGGAATACCTCCTGCGCTTAGAAGCGCGGGAGGTAACAATAAAAAATAAAAAAAATAGCTCCATGCCAAACTCGGCCTGGAGGTCCTATCCCTACGAGTCCGGAAGGGAATCAAAGGGATAGGAGGAGGCGCATGTGTACCACCCCCGACCAAGGCAATTCAGGACTGCGGGGATTGAAGAACCATAAAACATAACCTGAAAACAGTCCTGATGACAACTGTACGTCTAACAGAGAAAAGGCACCGAATGAACCCAAGGTAGTGGAAGTTGACATTGTTGGAGGGGGTTCGGGACCCCTACTGAAGAGAAACAGTTTTCCTGCTTGGCATTGCAACCTAGAGGAGTGTTGTAGAGAGAGTCAGTAGGAGACAGAGCCTCTGGACCCAGCCGGGTTCAAGAAGTGAGGTCTTAGAACTTGGAGCACTAGGGTGTTAAAATTTAAATCGTTTCCCCATGCTTGGAGAAAATCCCTTAGCGTTCTTTCAAACGGGGTAAGTGGGGTGCAGGGGTTGCTCCAAGGACCGTTACCTCTGCGGTAGAGCAAAGAGATCAGGTTCGGGGTGAATGAAGGAGAGTTAGACAATTTAGAAGGATGTCAACACGGAGTGTCGTCCGAGTCCTGGAAAGTGAAGAAACTTCATTCGATCTGCTTTCAAGGAGGACCATGTTGTGTTGATCTGCGGGTCTTGGACTTGTTCCAAAGGGGAGTCAGTGGGCTCGTTGGAGGTGGGCGTTTGTTGGAGACCGCCGGGGGGGTGGAGATGTCCATGTCTGCTTCTTGGGTGATAACTTTCAGTTTAAGGAGTAGGTTTTCACCCGCGATAAAGTTGGAGAAGGAGTATTCTTGACCTTTCAAAGAGAACTTAACAGCAAAAGGGAAGGACCACCTGTATTTGATTTCCTTCTTTGAAAGGGCTTGCAGAAGAGGTTTCAGGGTCCTTCTGCGTTGAATGGTGGAGGGGGCAAGATCAGCGAATATTTGCACTGGGTGACCCTGACAAGTCACCTGAGATGCGGCTCGTGCCTGCTTCATTATTGCTTCCTTTACCGCATAAAAGTGCGGTTTGGCAATGATGTCCCTGGGGGTTCCGTCTCTCCTGGGGGGACCAAGCGATCTGTGAGCCCTGTCCAGTTCAAGGCGATGATAAGGAATATTGGGGATCAGCGATTTTATGAGGTCTTGCGTTGCAGAGGAGACGTCCTGGATGGATTCTGGCAGGCCTCTGATCCTGAAGTTGTACCTCCTAGACCTGTTTTCCAATTCGTCGATGCGGGAGATGGCAGTATCCAGCTGATCATGAAGGGTGGAGATGAGGTCAGAGTGCTGGTGAGCCGTTGCAGTGTTCTGGTCTACCCTGGTTTCTATGGCGTCAATTCTGGATCCAATAGCTTGGAGGTCTGCTTTAATGTCACTTGTGATTTTTGTTGCAGTGGAGGCAAGGAGGGTGGACATTCTGAAAAAGAGATCCTCAATGTTGAAGGAACAATCCCTGTCAGGAGCTGCATAAGTATGAGAGTCAGTCAGGGCAGCCATTACAGGGCCTGCTGGGGAGAATGGAGGGTCTCCAAAAGTGTGGCTCAGGAGCGATTCAGTGGATGCTGGGGAGGGCATCATCTCCTTGTGACAAGAGAGTGGAGGGCCAGGGGTGAGGTGTAAATGTGCAGGGGAGACAACTTGCCTTAAATCCTGCTGAATGTCAGTGAGGGAGACCTGAGGTGATATTGCAGCGTCTGCTGTGGCGGCCATCTTGGGTTTCTCAGGCCGGGTGGAGGCTGTGAAGAACTGCTCCAGATTCCTCCGTGGGACACGGCCAGACATGCGGGGGGGTCCCTGGGGTGTCCGCGGGCTAACCGCCGCACTAATTCGGCGATACAGCGGTCCTGGGCTGTGCTGTGGATGCCGCTGGTCCGGGGTGGCGCGGAGCTCCGTGATTAAGCGGCCATCACGGGTCCCTCGCGCATGCGCACTCCTTTTTTATTTTTTTTTTTCGATTCGTAATTTTCTGTGTCTCTATTGAACAAAAAAATTCGTACATTCGTAACTTTTTTTTTCGATTCGTAACTTTTTTTTTCGATTCGTAAATTATTAAAATGTAATAATAGCATACACATTACATCAAATTATGAATTAGGCTCCGATTACGAATGTACGAATAAATACGAATGCGTCCGAAAATTAAACTAACGAAAAAATGAATCAACGAAAAAATAACTCTTACGAATGTACGAATCGTTACGAATCAACGGAAACGAAAAAACGAAAATAAACAAATTTTTTTGTTGTGCACATGCCTAACATTTATATATCTCTCACATATACTGCAGTGCTGTATAAAGAATACTGAGCCAGTCATATCAGTCTCTGAACCAGAGGAGCTTACACTTTAATGTCCCCCCACAGTCACACTCTATTATTATAGAGAGAAATATCACCGCTCCAGGTAGGTCAAATAAAAGTGGGGAAACCTTTTCATCTAGCTTGGAAGCCCAGGTGCCGGAAATGCCTATAGCAATCAAAACAGGAAGAAGATCTGGACAGCTGCACTTCTAAAAAAAAATTGCCTTTTATTCAAAAATCATAAACAAAGAAAAATACAAGCCACAGCGGGAACAGACAGGAGCTAACGCGTTTCACACTTCGATTGAGTGCTTAGTCATAGCTATGACTAAGCACTCTATCGAAGCATTAGCTCCTGTCTGTTCCTGCTGTGGATGGTATTTTTGTTAATGATTTTTGAATAAAAGGCAATTCTTTTTTTTTTTAGAAGTGCGGCTGTCCAGATCTTCTTCCTGTTTTGATTACACTATTATTATACATTTATATAGCTCTGACATAGACCACAGTGCTGTACAGAGAGCACTGAGCCCGTCCCATCAGTTTGTGCACCAGAAGTCACATCAGTCTGTGCATCAGAGGAGCTTACACTCTAATGCCCCCCCACAGTCACACACTATTATTATTATACATATATATAGCTCTGACATATACCACAGTGCTGTACAGAGATCACTGAGCCAGTCACATCGGTCTCTGGACCAGAGGAGCTTACACTCTAGTGTCCCCCCACCTCCTACTTGCAGTACTTCCCCTGCTTGTTCTGCACACATCCCCCATAATGTGCTAGTATGCACCACATAACACACTGAGGTTGATTTACTAAAGGCAATTACCGTATAAGCCGAGTTTTTCAGCACATTTTTTGTGTGCTTAAAATGCCCCCCTCGGCTTATACTCGAGTCGAGCACTTTTCTGCAGCAGAAATTTTCCGTTCCCGACTTTGGGGCCCCGTATCTCGGGGCCACTGGGTGCTAGAAACCCCAAAAGTGGTATGCCAACCCAGTGGACCTAGCACTACAACATTCCTAGCACCAAGTGTCCCGACACCGTTGACCGACTTTGGAGCCCTGTATCTCGGGGTCACTTGGTGCTAGGAACCCCTTTTTTGCACCAAGTATCCCCGAGATACGGGGCCCCAAAGTCGGTTCGGAAAATGTCATTCTCTGCTGCAGAAAAGTGCTTGACATTTTCCGACCCGCCTTTGGGGCCCCGTATCTCGGGGACACTTGGTGAAAAAAGGGGTTTCTAGCACCAAGTGACCCCGAGATACAGGGCTCCAAAGTCGGTCAACTGTGTCCATCTGCAGCAATGTCATTTCGGGACCCTTTGGGTCCAGAGACCCCAAATTATGGCTGCAACTAGGGGGGCATTTAGGAACCCTTAACTACCAAGTTTGAAGTTTGGGGGACCTATGGCTGCAAATGGGCACAGTGAGGCTGCAAATGGGCACAGTGTTGACCCTCTTTTCCACTTACAGTAGCTGCGCATTTCTCACCCTAGGCTTATACTCGAGTCAATACGTTTTCCCAGTTGTTTGTGGTAAAATTAGGTGCCTCGGCTTATATTTGGGTCGGCTTATACTCGAGTAAATACAGTATACTGTGCACTGCAAGTGCAGTTGCTCTATATCTGAGGGGAAGCTCTGAAATGGGGGAAGCTCTGCTGATTTCTATCTTCCAAACATGTGCAAGCAAAAATGTTTTTTTTTTCTTCTTGCATATGATTGGGTATTCCTTGCAAACTAAAGCTTTACCTAATTTACTAAGCTCTGGAGCAAGTCCACTTGCAGTGCACAGTACATTTGCCTTTAGTAAATCAACCCCATTATGACAAAATGAAGCCCCCCAATGCTGAGCTGTCTCTGCTCCTGGATGACACCTTGTGTTGGAGAAGATGTACTGCAGGGATCAGTGATGCAGAGGAGACAAGTATTTAGCCCTGAGCACTAACCAGAGCATGTATGACTTGCCAAATGCATTCTGCCTGCCAGTGCTCATCATGGTGCCCGTCCGCAGCCTGGTGCATTATTGTAGGACTAAAGGGGGACTGGCTGGAGAGGAGCTTGAGTCTTCCTGAAGGCCTAGCATGATGGTGAGTAACACTAGTATGTCAGGGCTTGACAAATTCGTGTTGAATCTAAGAGCCAGCTAAAAAAAAAGTTAGGAGCCAGTTTGTGCGCAGCGATATGTAACTTGTATGGCAATCAGCTTTTTTGTGCGTAGGTGCCCCAACGCGTGCGTTTACGTTTGTACGTGCCTTTTAGGTGCATGTCTCTCCTGTGCTCCACTGAACATAACGCAGTGTAGATCACACTGCATTACATTCTTTCCTGGGGGAAACTGTTAACGGGGATCTGGAAGTGACATCGTACACATCACTTCTGGGTCATGGATAAGATGGGGAGGAGAGCGGACGTGTGCTTGTTCTCCTCCCTCCCCTCTTCCCTGCGGCGCCCGCATTGCTGGTCCCGGCCCCGCAGATGAGGGAGCACTTTACGCATCGCAGCAGAAGGCATGTGGACCATCCCCAGTAGGATACAGGCCCGAGGCAGAAAGGCAGCATCAGTCTGTCCGTCACCTGGCCACTATATGCATGTGATGGGCAGCGGCTCACTAGGGAAGGACAGTGCAGGAAGGTGGGGGTGATGGGAGATCAAGTGGCCTGGGCATTCTCATGCCACCCTAGGCTGGGTGGCAGCACAGGGAGAAACAGAAGAGAATGCAAAAACTGTGTCTCTCTCTTTTGTGGAGGAGGGTAAAAGGAACTGAAACCGTTACAGCCAGCTGTCCCACACTCCCCGTCCACTCCCTGGCGGTAAGGAAAGGGCGCCAGATCAAGCCTGCAACACCTTTTAATGGCAACCCAGCTGTCAAACTGGGAAGGAGATGTCGGAGTTGGGCAGGCAAGGGAAGCACTCTGTGCCATCAGTAGCAGCCATGCCCCCACCAGAGGAGGGCGCCGATTCACCCCGGCAAAGGTAAGCCTTTAAAAGGGCAATGCCCACAATCAAGATAGCGAGCGATGTATCCCACTCCAGAAGGCCACAAAGCCGTGTCCTCAATTACCGGCCAGCCTGACCTCTTAGACCAGGGATATCCAATTAGCGGACCTCCAGCTATTGCAGAACTACAAGTCCCATTAAGCATAGCAAGACTCTGACAGCCACAAGTATGACACCCAGAGGCAGAGGCATGATAGGACTTGTAGTTTTGCAACAGCTGGAGGTTCCGCTTATTACATATCCCTGTCTTAGACCATGCACCCGCTGGGGTGGGGGAGGGTGGCCACATGGGGAGACCAAATCCAGAGGCAAGGCGCCCCTTCTGCAGTGTAGCCCAGGCCCAAGAACACTATTTCTAGTCGCCATGGTGACCTGGCGCCTGGAGTTTGTCGAGCCCTGCAGTATGTATGTGTCACAGTCTGAACCAGTTACATGTTATGTTTGAGGAGGTTGTTAAAAAAAAAAAAAAAAAAAATACAAATCAGCCCCGGGTGTCATGTGGTCTATGTAAGCCAGTGTTTCTCAACTCCAGGCCTCAAGGCGCCCCAACGGGTCATTTTTTTCAGGATTTCCATTATTTTGCACAGGTGATTTGATCGGTTTCACCACCTTAGTAATTACCACAGCCGTTTCATCTGAGGGAAATCCTGAAAACATGACCTGTTGGGGCGCCTTGAGGACTGGAGTTGAGAAACACTGATGTAAGCCACTGCTTGAGCCTCATGTTAGCGGATGAACAGTCATTTCCTCTTCTTGATGTTTAATGTGTTTGTGTCATTGGCAGAGGGAGGAGACCGTCTGGTAATCCACAGAGAAAAGAACGTGACAGTCAGTACCCAACACAGCTCCCTCCCGGGACTGACACAAGCTGTTGTCCTATCTGTGCAGGTGAGAACATGATTGTAGTGTATGTAGGCAAACGTCTGCCTGACTGTCGCAGTGGATCCAATGTCACAATTGTATTTCAGATTTTGCTCCATGACAGCCCTGATTGGGATTGCTTCCACCTATGATTTATAATAAACTCCAGCTAAAGTGGTTCTAAAGCCTAAGCATTTTTTACCTTAATGCATTCCTTGTATTAACCGCTTAAGCCCTGAACAATTTGGCTGCCCAAAGACCAGAGCACTTTGTGCGATTCGGCACTGCGTCGCTTTAACTGACAATTACGCGGTCGTGCGATGTGGATCCCAAACAAAATTGATGTCCTTTTTTTCACACAAATAGAGCTTTCTTTTGGTGGTATTTGATCGCCTCTGCGACAATTTTGCTATAATAAATATCCCCAAAAAAAAAAAAAATATATATATATATATGATTTTTTTTTCCTCAGTTTAGGCCGATACGTATTCTTCTACATATTTTTGGTAAAAAAAATTGCAATAAGTGTTTATTGATTGGTTTGCGCAAAAGTTATAGCATCTACAAAATAGGGGACAGTTTTATGGCATTTTTATCAATATATATTTTTTTTTTACTAGTAATGGCGGCGATCAGCGATTTTTATCGTGACTGTGACATTATGGCGGACACGTCGGACAATTTTGACACATTTTTGGGACCATTAGCATTAATACAGCGATCAGTGCGATTAAAAATGCATTGATTACTGTAAAAATGTCACTGGCAGTGAAGGGGTTAATGTGTATCCTAGTTTGTGTTCTAACTAATGGGGGATGGGAC
Source organism: Lithobates sylvaticus (assembly GCA_028564925.1). Taxonomy (NCBI): domain Eukaryota; kingdom Metazoa; phylum Chordata; class Amphibia; order Anura; family Ranidae; genus Lithobates; species Lithobates sylvaticus. Next base: position 616,600,844 of record CM053027.1, on the reverse strand, counting down.
TGTGCAGGGAAACTAACAGATCGCTGTTCATACTCTGTTCATACTCTGTACAGACGATCTGTCAGTTCTCCCCTCAGAGAACCGGAAACAGTTCCCAGTTCTCCTTTTCTCCCAAGCGATCGCGGGAGCCTGGCGGTGATCGAGACCGCTGGGCACTCGCATCAGCTCGGGGAGCGAGCGGATGGTGCACCCCCTAGTGGCCACAGGGCGAAGCGATGTTACATACCGTTGTTTCGCCCAGCCTTGCTATTCTGCCTCAGTACAACTGCAGCGGATGTGGTTTAAGTGTCATTAAACCCACAACAGTAAAATCAGTCTATATGCAGTAAAGCATGCTTGCTATACTCACTGTGGAACCTAAGGGGTTAATCATCTGCCTTGTGTAAAAATGCTGTTTGCTTCTGTCTTCTCTGATCCTCCCCTTCCACTGTCACAAATCCATCTCCTGATAGAACAGAGCCTTAGGGGCACCCTGCATATGCTCCATTTGGTGTGTATTGCTAGAGAGTTTTTTTTTTTTTTCTTGGGAGTGTGCATGTGATCAGCACAGGGCCAATCGGCCCTGTCCAGACAGAGGGCCAGGGGTCGTGCAGCCTCATAGGACAATCAGAGGAGAATGAACACTCCTCCTACAAGCTTTAATCAGACACTAATAGAAGCCACAAGACTCTTATATACTGCTGAAGAGAAAATGTATTCAGCAGTTTATATTTACTAAAATAATTGCATTTCCATGTACTGTGGGAGACCAGATATAGTGAATGCAGGTTTTGGGTTTAGTAACATTTTAAAGGGTTACTAAACCCTTTTTTTTTTTTTTTTTAAATAACAAATATGTTATACTTACCTCCTCTGTGCAGTTGGTTTTACACAGAGTAGCCCTGATCCTCCTCTTCTGGGGTCCCTCAGCGGTGCTGGTGGCTCCTCCTCTTCTCGAGTGCCTCGTTGGAGAGCTGCTCTCCCTCGGGGCACCCGTGCGGGCATGCTCCCGAGTTCTGCTGCTGCGTCTATTGACACAGACAGCAGGATTCTGCCCCGCCCCCCAGCGGCCGCATCATTGGATTTGATTGACAGCAGCGGGAGCCGATCACTACACTGCTATGCTAGTGCAGAGAAGGGCAACCAAACTGATAAGAGGAATGGAGGAGCTCAGCTATGAGGAAAGATTAGAGGAACTGAATTTATTCACCCTAAGATAAGAGGAGATTAAGGGGGGATATGATCAACATGTACAAATATATAAGGGGTCCATATAGTGAACTTGGTGTTGAGTTATTCACTTTACGGTCAACAAAGAGGACAAGGGGGCACTCTTTATGTCTAGAGGAAAAGAGATTTAATCTCCAAATACGGAAAGGTTTCTTCACAGTAAGAGCTGTGAAAATGTGGAATAGACTCCCTCCAGAGGTGGTTCTGGCCAGCTCAGTAGATTTCTATAAGAAAGGCCTGGATACTTTCCTAAATGTACATAATATAACTGGGTACTGACATTTATAGGTAAAGTTGATCCAGGGAAAATCCGATTGCCTCTCGGGGGATCAGGAAGGGATTTTTTTTCCCTGCTGTAGCAGATTGGAGCATGCTCTGCTGGGGTTTTTATTTTATTTATTTTTTTGCCTTCCTCTGGATCAACTGTGGGTTTAGAATTGGGTATATTGGATTGTATGATATTTTTTATTTTTATTATCTCTTTTTTTTTTTTTTTATGGTTGAACTGGATGGACTTTGAGTCTTTTTTCAGCCTAGCCAACTGTGTATCAATTATCCAATCAGGACACAAGACACCGGACGGAGCTGGTGTGCTCTTCCCCGTGACAGGAGGTTTTTCACCTTAATGCATCCTATGCATTAAAGTGAAAAACCTTGAGGGTTTACAACCCCTTTAAGGTCAAAAATGTTTAGGCATCAATATCTCTCATTTAATTCATTTAATTCAGAGCTGTGCCTGTCTGCAGCTCCTCTCTCCCCTCACGTCCTGGTCTCACTGGCTTTGCCGGGACATTGAGAGCCATTGGCTCTTCGCTGCTTCCAATCAAAGCCAGCAGGCAAGGTAGCGGGGGGGGGGGGGGGGAGCCAGCAGGCAAGGTAGCGAGGGGGGGGGTGGTGGAAGCCAGCAGGCAAGGTAGCGGTGGGGGGTGGTGGGCGATTCTCGTTATCTGTGTCAAGAGATGTAGAGGGTGAGGCTCAGGAGTAAGCCTGCATGAGTGTCCCCATAGAAAGGGGATTTGAATGGGGGAAGAGAAGCGCTGGCAGGGGACCCGAGAAGAGGAGGTTCAGGTAAGTTTAAACCTCTTTCATATTTAAAAAAAATAAGCTTTACAACCACTTTAAGGGAAAATAAATGACTCTTCCCCTGGTCAGCTCTTTACATCATTGCTGGTCTTACCTGCCTTTGCTCTGTAGATATTACCCTAGGCCATACCAGTGCACTTGCTGAACTTTTTCAATCTCAGTTTCAAAGCTGAACTCTGGGATAAGCAAATATTGCCTAAATACAAGAGTCATGTGTAGTTGTGGGTGCGCATGCGCGGGACTTCCGTTAGGACGTGCTGAACGGGAGCTCCGCGCCGCTCCGGCCCTTCTCAGCCCCCCCACAGCGTGCAGACGAGCGGATTCCGGCTAAATCTCCCCCTGCCACTCTGCAGAAGCCCCAGGCATATCCCTGTATGCCGAACGAGGCGCAGAAACCCGAGGTGAGCCGCCAGCTGGACTTCAATCGAGCGGCCCCTGCACCTTCCAAGATGGCGGCCGCGGCGTCCACACGTGTGAGCAGGGAGGAACAGGACTCCATTGCGGATCCCCCTCCATCTCACCAACAACAGAACAGCTTAATAGCATCTCCGGGGACCAACAGCACAGCCCTGCACCTGCACCAAAACCTGCTAGCAACACCAGTGAGTAACTTCAACCCCCAAGGGATCTCCCCTGCCTCCACAGTGTCCCTTCTCAACAGGACCCTAGGTGATCTCCTGCAAACCCCAGGGCTGCAATCTCCCCTAGGCCTGGCAGGCCCACACCTCTCCCCCCCCCACTCAGCCACATTACCCCCCAGACATGCAGCTGATGCTACAGAGCTTCTCCGAAATGCTGGCAGCAGGACTAGCTCATAATGCCTCACAGATCACTGCCACTATAAAAGCAGACTTACAAAGTCTGGGTGCCCGCATGGATGCAATTGAGCAAGTGGTTGACAACACCTCTGCCCGCACCAACCAAAACACCACCTGCATTCAAACATTACAAGACCAACTCGAGACCGCATTATCCAAAATAGATGAGTTGGAAAACAGAAGCAGGAGGTACAACTTCCGCATACGCGGTATTCCAGAGTCGGTCACAGACGTACCCGAGACGGTCAAATTGTTCATTAAGGAACTTATTCCAGAAATCCAGGGTCATAGACTCGAACTCGACAGGGCCCACAGAGCTCTCCAACCCCCCCGACAAGATGGGCTCCCGAGGGACATAGTGGTAAAGCCGCACTTTTATGGCGTCAAAGAGGACGTCATGAGAAAAACTCGCAACCTGGACAACCTCTCCTTTCAAGGGAACAAGATTCAAGTCTTTGCAGACATCTCGCCTACCACGATCCAGAAGAGGAGATCCCTCAAACCCCTCCTGGAGGTTCTTAACCAAAATTCCATTAAGTACCGATGGCAATTCCCATTTCGCCTCCAATTCCAACTTAGAGACAAATCATTTGGCTTTTCCAACTTTCCAGATGGAGAACGTCTTCTGCTCAAACTTGGCCTCATCTCGCAAGAAGTTAACCCTCAGCAACCGATGACTAAACCGGGCTCATCCAAGCGTCCCCCCCCGGGCAGCCCCCTGACCCCGCTCTGGAACAAGCAGCTACCGAAGAGATACCGGGACTCTCACCCCCCGAGATGAAAAACTCACTCACACTCCCGGCCGGGAGATGTTTTTCCCTCCTTCTGAAGAACAGTCTGGGACTTTCGCCCTCCCCTGATGGACGGGCAGATGATTATCTCGGACACCCCTGACCTCGAACTGTCAGGCCACTGCCTTCAACGGCCCCCCCTTTTTTTTTTTTTGTTTTTTTTTTTTTGTTTTTTTTTTTTGGCTAATTGGGTAACCTACCCAGATTCAACCACCCCGCCCCGGCTGGGGTGGGGCCTAGTTCTTCAATGCCCAATAGCTTGTTTTATGCCACACTTACCCCCCCCATCCCCGGTGACTAGGCATTGCAGCCTCTCTCCACCTCTTCCCCCCTTAACCCCCCTGCCTCGGCAGGAATCTTTTTTGTTCACAGGTTTTGGCACGGTAATTTACCCACGTGTCTAGAAGTTCGAACTAATATGTCCTTGGTTTCTTAATGTTCATGATGCAAATGTTAATAGGCCGGCCCTTCCAAGGGGTCTTTGGTTCCCCCCAACAGGGGGTCTGACGGCCGGAGCGGTAACTCATGCCACTCCCTCTGTTGTAACAGAGCGGGCTTTAATACCCCTCTGGTGACAACAGGTAGACAACCTCCTCAGAGGTTGCTCCCACTCCAAGTTCCCCCTCACCGGGGTACTTGGACTTGGACTCGGCTTGCCGGTCCAGTGATTTTTCTTTTTGATTTTTTATTTTTTATGTTTCTTGTTTTTCCTCTAATTTTTTTGTTTGAATTGAATTTTCTGATTGTACAAGTCTGTTTTTTGACATTTCTGCTTTCCTTCCCATTCTCCTGATGCTCTTCACTCCCTTTCTTGGTCTCCTCCTTGATCCCTCTTCTCCCCCTTCGCCGCTCCAACTCCCTCTCTCAGGAACCCTCGCGGAGAACTCTTCCCAGCCTCCCGCCACAGCACCTCATAGCTCCTGCACCATCTTCAAAGGCGTCCAGCCTCTTCATCTCAAAGGTAAGCTCCTCATCTGCACCATCGCACCCCCTCCCTGACGCCCATGACTGACACAAATACTCGCAAACCTTTTCTAAAAGTTGCCTCTCATAACACACAAGGTCTCAACTCTCCCTCCAAACGCCGAAAGGCGTTGCAAAGCTACCACTCTAGAAGCCTTGATGTCGTCCTACTCCAGGAGACCCACTTCCCCTCCAGCTTTTCCCCCTCCTTCCTCCACCGTAACTTCCCCACTTTCTTCCTCGCTAACGCTGAAACCAAAAAGAGAGGAGTTGCCATCCTCTTTGCGAAACGGATCCCTTTCACCCATGCCCACACAATCAAAGACAAAGAAGGCAGGTTTATTCTTGTTAAAGGGGTCATTGATGGGGTAATGCACTCCTTCCTGTCCTACTACGCCCCTAATCAGAACCAAGCACACTTTTTCGCCTCTATGCTCTCGACCCTTTCACCGCACCTAGAAGGCAAAATCATTGTAGGAGGCGACTCCAATATCGCTTTCGACCACTCTCTTGACAAATCACCTCAAGTTAGACCCCACCCGAGGAAGCTCCCCAAACAAAGTCTCAGAATAGCACGCCTCCTCCACGATCATGGTCTTATTGATGTGTGGAGGGAGCTGAACCCCACAGGAAAAGACTACACCCACTATTCCGCTCCCCACAAAACATATGCCAGGATAGACCACATATTCATCCCCAATGCCGATATTCACTCTGCCATCAGAGCTACAATACAAGAGGTACCGTGGTCAGATCACTCGCTGGTTACCCTCAGTATCCACAGCTCCTTAGTGTCCTCAGGCCCTCCTCAATGGCGCCTGTGTAAATCTCTCCTTTCCAACCCAGTCCACTGCACCTTATTGGAAAAGGAAATCCATGAGTTTTTCCTCCTCAATGATACCGGAGACATATCTCCAAGCACTCTCTGGGGAGCCCATAAGGCGGTCCTGAGAGGCAAAATGATACAGCTAGCCTCTTCACTGAAAAAAGCAAGGAAAGAGGAAGTAGACAAACTAGAAAAGGACTTCCAATTACTCAGCAAAGCACACAAGAAGAATCCCACTCCCGCCACATTGGCGCAGCTAGATTCGGCCCGCACTGCTCTGAACTTGGCTCTGACATCCAACGCCGACAGACACCTGAGATGGCTAAGCGGGAAATTCTATCTTCAGGGCAACAAAATTGGCCCTCGTCTGGCGGCTAAACTATCCCCGAAAGTCAGGAATTTCGCCCTCCCCAAGATTAAATCCCGGTCTGGCACCCTCACCCAGAACCCCCAAAGAATTCTGGAATCTTTCCAGGACTTCTACACTAAACTTTATTCGGCCTCACCCCCAGATGACCCAGATTCCATTAATTCCTTTCTGGATAACATCTGTCTCCCCAGAATTTCAGACTCCCATAGGTCTATTATGGAATCCCCCTTTCAAATGAAGGAAGTCCAAGAGGTCATTAAAAACCTTAAGCCAGATTCCGCCCCAGGCCCGGATGGATTCTCTGCCCAATATTATAAAAAATTCTCTGAGACCCTCTCCCCTCATCTGGCCCGCCTCTTCAACTCCCTGCGAGAGGGCGCAACCTTGGAACCTGCTGCTAACCTAGCGTATATTTCAGTGATCCCGAAACAGGGCAAGGACCCAAGCGAAGTAAGCAACTATAGGCCTATCTCTTTAATCAATAATGATTTGAAGATTATGACAAAAATCCTCGCAAATAGAATGTCCTCTTTTATAGCCTCTTACGTTCATAAGGACCAGGTGGGCTTCATCCCGGGGAGGCAGGGACCGGACCAGATCAGGAGGGCGGTAGACTTAATTTCCCTTATGCAATCCTCCTGGGATGGGAACCCCCCCCAGCCAGGTTATGTCCTTTCAATAGACCTCCAAAAAGCATTTGACACGGTCACCTGGCCATACCTCTTCACCACCCTTCAGAGATGGGGCTTTGGCCCGGAGTTCCTCAGAACCCTCTCCTCATTATATTCCACCCCTAAAGCCCAAATTAAACTACAAGGTCACCTGTCCGATCAATTCCCAATCCTGAAAGGCACCAGACAGGGATGCCCACTATCTCCCATTCTCTTCGCCATAGCGATAGAAACCCTGGCCCTAGCTATCAGGCAAAACCCAGACATCCATGGAATAAAGTGTGGTCAACACTCCCACAAATGCGCCCTTTTTGCGGACGATGTCCTCCTCTTTATCTCTTCCCCCCTCATTTCGACCCCCAACATCCTCAAACTCCTCAATTCGTTTGGAGCAATCTCAGGCCTCCAAGTCAATATGTCAAAGTCAATGGCATTGAATATCACATTACCGCAGGATCTAGTCAACAGACTAAAAGCTCACTTTCCCTTCTCATGGTGTGCATCCTCCCTCCCCTACTTGGGGGTGTCCCTCACCCCTAAAATAGAACTACTGTACCAATACAACTTCCCCCCTATGTTCAAAAAGCTAACAGATGAACTCACGCAGTGGTCTCTATACAAATTATCCTGGTTGGGCAGAATCCACTCTGTCAAGATGACGTTACTACCCAAACTTTTATATCTATTCCGATCACTCCCTATTCCCATCAAAAAATGGGCTTTGGACAAACTACAATCTTCCATCATACGGTTCATATGGGGAGGGAAGGGTCACCGCCTCTCTAAAAAGGTTCTATTTAGAGCCAGGAAAAAAGGAGGCCTAGGCCTCCCTAACATTTGGTGGTACTATCAAGCAGCACAATTATGTCAGTTCTCAGCAATTTACTTTAAGGGTCCAAAACCGGACTGGGTGGACATTGAGAGACAGGCAACCCCCAACCACACTCTGGACTACCTAGTCTGGAAACCTTATAAAGACCGTCCCCCGATCCTTTCACCTACACTCTCTCACTCTATGTCCCTATGTGATACCCTTCATAAAAATACCCGCCTCATTTCCTCCTGGCATCCCCTCGCTCACATTTTCCACAACCCCCAATTCCCTCCAGGACTCAACATCAAGGCTTTTAGATGGTGGCTCGATAAGGGCCTATACAGAATAGGACAATACTTCAATAACAATGGCCCCCTCACGCTCAAATACTGCATCTCCAAACTGGACATGCCGTCATCCGAAACCTTTCGCTACCAGCAACTGGCACACTTCCTGCGAGATATTTGGAAAGGCTCAGCCGTTCCGCTCTCAGTCACTCAATACGAACTCTGGTGTTCCTCAGACATGGGCGTCAGGGGAGGTATCTCCCTTATCTATTCAGCATTAGCTGACCCTCAGGGAAAAGCGACTTACATGCAAAGGTGGGAGCATGACCTGCAATTTGATTGGGAACTGGACACCTGGCACGCGAACTTCGCCCGATCGTACAGAGGCATTCTAAACACCTCCCTTATAGAGGCAGACCTCAAAGTAATCTCTCGATGGTATCTAGTTCCTACCAGACTCACCAAATTTTACCCACAGTCCTCCCCGTTGTGCTTTAGAAATTGCGGACTCACGGGCTCCCTCCTCCACACTCTTTGGGAATGCCCCAAAATTAGAGGGTTCTGGAACAGAATTTTTAGACTAATCCGCAAAACCACTGGCTGCGCGGTATCGCAAGACCCCACCATAGCCCTCCTCAACAACAAAATTCCAAAAGTTCCCAAATTGACCATGTGCCTCATCCATTTCATCCTCCTAGGGGCCAAGATTACACTTGCCCGCGCATGGAAATCGCATACAGTTTCCTTCCGCCAAACCAAGCTTAAGATATCTTGGATAATGGCACAGGAAAGAATCTCTAGCACTATCCTAGACACCACAGAGAAATTCCGCCTCATCTGGGACCCCTGGGCGAGGTATGTAGGCATTCCACTTCTCCCACTATGAGCAAGCTCTCTAACGGATTACCTCAATCCTTGCCGTCCTTCTCCTTATGTTCTCCGCGGGGGTTCCCGACCCCCCTAGCCCCTCCCTCCCCCCCCCTCTCTCTCTTTCCTTTCTTCTTCTTCTCCCACTCTCTCACCGCACGAAGCCTCTCTCTGCCTCAAGCTCCAAGTGGGCTCCAGGGCCCACCCTACTGTTCAAACTGCAGTTGGGAATAGATCCAATTCTGCTTGCCCTCCCCCTCAGGGGTCGGCAACCAGCACAGGGGTTAGAAAAGTATTGCTCACATAAAATGAGCCCTCCCTAGAACCGTTTGCCTGTTCATCCCACGCACAGCAGGATCCCAATCGGGGTGCGTGGACAATTAGGAAGAAGGATTGGGACCATTGTCCAGTACCATGCCCTCTGGAACTCGCTTTCCTCTGGGTCCCCTTTACTAAACTGAATACTCCCCTGCGAATTGTGCTATGTTTTAGCTGGTATTGTACTTGCTCAAAAGTGACCTTATATTTTTTGTAACTGCTTTACAAGTTATGTATCGACCTCAGCTTGAGGCTACAGTTCTCTTTATTTAGTTGTATTGTTCATACTTTCAATAAAACATTTTTGAAATTTAAAAAAAAAAAAAAAAAAAAAAAAAAGAGTCATGTGTAGTTTCACTCAATCTTATGCCACACACATACACACCATCGGAAATTCCGCCAGCAAAAGTCTGATGAGAGCTTTTGGTTGGAAAATGCGACCGTGTGTATGCTCCATTGGACTTTTGCTGGCCGAATTCCAGCCAGCAAAAGATTGAGAGCAGAATTTTTATGCATGCTCGGAAACAATTTGACGCATGCTCGGAAGCATTGAACTTCCTTTGCTTGTCGTAGTGTTGTACATCACCGCGTTCTTGACGGTCGAAAGTTCAGCAAACTTTTGTGTGACCGTGTGTATGCAAGCCAAGCTTGAGCGGAATTCCGTCGGAAAAAACATCCAAGATTTTTCCCGACGGAAAATCGGCTTGTCCGCTCATTAGTGTGCTTTGTGGATTTCCTCCACATCCAGTGTGAAACTTTCCCTGCTGCTGTAGAGCAACTGAACTTGTGTTTGCCATCTTTCTGCTTCCTTCTGTACCCACTGCAGGCAGGCTGTAGTGGGTGGAGCCTGCTGGGCCCCTCCCACAAATCCCCTCTCTTCACAGGCTATGTACAACACAGTGATGATGTCACTGCTGCTTTTACAAGGTCATATCTGCTCAGAGTGGGCAGTCCTGCTGCCATGGGGTGACCTCTGCCCATATTTCCCTCGCAGTTCTGGAGATGTTCCATCGGTATCCCCAGCGGGAATTGACGCCTGTAATCTGGAACCTGGGATCCCTATTGTTATAGAGTTGTCATTGTCGGAGTCTTCCTTAGCTCCATCAGGTGAGGCTAAATCCTCCCTCATGTCCACAGGGACTTCTGTGTCCGTTCAGGACCTCTTAGCTCTTTTTAATCAGTTACCTGGGCACTCTGCCTGCAGAGGCTCTAAGAGCACTCCTGGCACCATCCCATGCAGAGTCTATCCTTGACCCTCCTGAGCTCTTAAATCAAATCGGGTCTGTGGCCCTGTCTCTATCTCTGATTCAGATTCCTTTAAAAATGGCCCTTGGTCCATTGAAGTCAAAACCCTTCTGAAGGGCTTAACACTTGAAAGCTTGACCAGATAGGATCTCACAGGCAGGGCTGTGACAAGGGCAGGAGGGGAAGCTGCCCCAGGCACAGAAGTGCAAAGTGGCAAAGAATGGGTTCAGGGTGGTACACCCATTCTATGGCATTTATAAACCGCGAGCGAGGGGGGGCGCAGTTCTGGATCCTTGCCCTGGGAGCTGGACAACCCTGTCCCGGTTTTGGTCTTTAGTGTGTCAGGCTTCTCAGCTTAAAGCGGAGTTCCACCCTAAAGTGGAACTTCCGCTTATCGGATTCCTCCCCCCCTCCGGTGCCACAATTGGCACCTTTCAGGGGGGAGGGGGGTGCAGATACCTGTATAATACAGGTATCTGCACCCACTTCTGGGACGCATTATCCGAGCTGTCCCGCCCCTATCCGAGAATGCCCCGTTGTGTCTTGGGAAACACAGTTCCCAGGACACAACGGGGACCAATAGAGGCGCGCAGCGAGACTCACGCATGCGCAGTAGGGAACCGGGCAGTGAAGACTTTGCGTCTTCACTTCCTGATTCCCTGACAGAGGATGGCGGTGGGGCAGTGAGAGACGAGCGATCGCTCGTCATCTTCTGCCGACACCGCTGGAACCTGGAACAGGTAAGTGTCCATTTATTAAAAGTCGGCAGCTGCAGTATTTGTAGCTGCTGACTTTTATTAATTTTTTTCAGGTGTCGCTCCGCTTTAAATCCTTCATAAAAACATCTACACACTAGGGCTCCTAAATGGAATCGCAAATTAATTCACTTCATTCTCCTGGGCGCTAAGCTGACTATTGCCAAGGCCTGGAAACAACACTTGGATGATGTCCCAGGAGAAATTGACCAGTGTCCTGCTGGATTCAAAAGTACAGTTTGAGTCCACCTTGGAGCCCTGGGTTAATCGCATGGGTATCTCCCCCTTATCCCTGGAATACATCCATAACCGGTAAGCACTCTATCTCCACTCCACTACCTGTCAGACGGCTTGATGTCCTCCCCCCCCCCCCCCCTCCTCTTCCCCATCTATCCTCGTTTCCTGAACTTTCCTCACGTAGGCAAGATATGGCCATATGATATGTATAGTATGTCAGCATTGTACAAGAGCCCCCAGACTCAAGGGTTAAAATCACCCAGTACTTGACTGAGCACACTTTCCAATGTAACACTCGTGGTACTTTATGCCTCTCTTTGTTAATTACCACGATCCAGGAGTCTCGGGGGGGGGGGGGGGCTGTCCCGGCACAGTCTGATCCCGTTAGGGGTGTCGGGCTCCCCAGAGCATCTACGTAGTTCCGTCGTACGCAACGAACGTCACCACGTTCAGAATGATCGGATTTTCCAAAAACTTTGTCCGACCGTGTGTATGCAACACCAGTGTCAGACAAAATCCGTCGGAAAAAGTCAGACGGATTTTGTGGTCGGAATTTCCGACCGTGTGTACGGGGCATTACACATAGGATGCCGATTTCTAATAGGCATCAAGAAATGAATTATAAATTACTAGTCAGATGGTATAAATGCCCAAGCGATATGCATAGAATTAATCCAGAGAATGATGACACCTGTTGGAGATGTCAGCGTTCAGTTGGTAAAATGTCACATATCTGGTACTTTTGGCCAGGGGTCCAGACATTTTGGAAGAAAGTATATAAAATATATCGAGAGGTGACAGGCATTAATATGCAACCGGATATATTGGTATCTATATTGTCAATGATCCCGGGATCGATAAAAAATATAAAAAAAGGTATATTAAAAAATGTATTAACGTTAGCAAGAACGGTCATAGCAAGAAAATGGAAAAATAGGGCGACACCATCAATAGATGAATGTATAGCGGAGATGAGCGAGCTGTGTTCCCTTGAAGAGGGGATCCCGATTGAAAAAGACTTAAAAAGCCAAATAATAGCAGTATGGCAAAAATGGGAAGAATATAGGACATCATCGTCTTTATTATTGACAATATAAGATAATAACCCAAGTAAAATGGAAGAGAGAGGAACAGGATGGGGGGGGGGGGGGGACCAAGGGTGTTCTCTTTTTCTAGAATGATATTTTTTTTATTTTTTTAAGAGATGTGAATGGTGTGATTGAATGGGGAGTACATGGGGGTGGGAGTATGAGACTGTAAGGGAAAGATAGATGGTAGGATTACTAAATAGCAAAAGAGTAAGAAACAAAGCTAAAGTAATAGAGGTCATGGATATGTAAAATATGTATGTAATAATATAACCCTGTATTACTGTTTGATAAGACAAGAAGTGTAAATGATGGTCTAGATAAAATGTAAAAAATGATTTGTTAACCGCTTCAGCCCCGGACGATTTTACCCCCTTCCTTACCAGAGCACTTTTTGCGATTCGGCACTGCGTCGCTTTAACTGACAATTGCGCGGTCGTGCGACGTTCCCCCCAAACAAAATTGACGTCCTTTTTTTCCCACAAATAGAGCTTTCTTTTGGTGGTATTTGATCACCTCTGCGTTTTTTTATTTTTTTGCGCTATAAACAAAAGAAGAGCGACAATTTTGAAAAAAAACACAATATTTTTTACTTTTTGCTATAATAAATATCCCATTTTTTTTTTAAAAAAAACATTTTTTTTGTACTCAATACGTATTCTTCTACATATTTTTGTTAAAAAAAAAATAGCAATAAGCGTTTATTGATTGGTTTGCGCAAAAGTTATAGCGTCTACAAAACCGGGGATAGATTTATTGCATCTTTTTTTTTTTTTTTTTTTTTACTAGTAATGGCGGCGATCTGCGATTTTTTTTTTTTCGTGACTGCGACTTTGCGGCGGACATTTCGGACACTTTTGACACATTTTTGGGACCCTTCACATTTACACAGCGATTGTTGCTATAAAATTGCACTGATTACTGTGTAAATGTGACTGTCAGGGAAGGGGTTAACACTAGGGGGCGCTGCAGGGGTTAATGTATGTTCCCTGCAAGTGATTCTACCTGTGGGGGGAGGGGACTCACAAGGGGAGGAGACCGATCGGTGTTCCTCTGTACTGGGAACACATCATCGGTTCTCCTCTCCAGTGACAGGACGTGGAGCTGTGTGTTTACACACACAGCTCCATGGTCCCGTTGTTTTCCCAGGTCCCGAGCGACGCCGCGCGCGCCCCCTAGACGGACGGGAATAGGAGGACGTCATATGACGTCCACCCAGGATGGGAGATCCACCTTGACATCATATGACAGTTGCCGGTATTGAAGTGGTTAAATAAAGATTATATAAAAAGAAAATAAAAATACCAGGGAGACTTTGGGTAAGGGAAGGCCTGTTTGGAACATGGCTGAAGTTCCATTTTTAATCGTCTTGTGCACCCCAGATGGCACCATGTATAGCTAAAGCTTCCTTTTTATCACATCGCCTTCACCCTGGACTGTTATAAAAGCATGTCTTATTCTTTTCCTTTCCAGGGAACTTTCCTGCCGATGTCCTTCCTGTTCACGCCTCTAGCTGCGGGGAAGTGTATCAGCCGCCCAATATCATCATATCTTCTTCAGACGACGATTCCTGGGACGGCTTCCAGGTCATTCGGGACGTTCCAGAGTCCTGGGTCACATGCCCGCTGTGTGCATCGCGGTTCCAGAGCAGTGCCATAGAACGACACGCCAGCACGTGTGGAGAGTGAATCCTCGGCATGACCAGTGGAGTCCTCCTGCCGTCAAATCCGCTTATAGCTCCATGATGGCCGCTGAAATGCTATGTCAGTGTTTCTCAACTCCAGTCTTCAAGGCGCCCCAACAGGTCATGTTTTCAGGATTTCCCTCAGATGAAAGAGCTGTGGTAATCACTAAGGCAGTGAAACTGATCAAATCACCTGTGCAAAATAATGGAAAGCCTGAAAACATGACCTGTTGGGGGGTGCCTTCAGGACTGGAGTTGAGAAACGCTGTGCTATGTTATGGGTCTGGCATGTCATACACCACCAACTGGGGGCACTACATGGATTCTTGGAAATGTATTTGCACTAAATTATTTGAGTTCTTTGCCAAAAATCTAAAGTGGACCTGTCACCCACCTGCTCAGGCTGCAATCAGGAAAGTTTTTAAGTTAAGGTTTAATACAATAGTTTTCTATAAGATAAATGTATAGACTATATAATAAATCCTTACACCCACTGACTGCTCTTACTGTGTATATCAATATCCCACATGTACATTTGCTTCTTTGTCACGCTTGTATCACACGGGGCTTCAGCTTGTATAAGAGCAGTGTGAACAGAAAGCTTTGACAAAGCATTCACAGAGCTTTCAGCAAGCTTTGTTGAAGCTTTTAAAGTACCATTCAGCTCCAGATGATAACTGTTGAACCACAGACCCTAGTGAGAGTGCTGATGGACAATTTTAAGCAGGCTTTCAACAAGCTTCAAGGAGCGCTGAAGCCTGCCAGCAGCTTCCTCAAAGTGGCAATCAGCTTTCACATTGGTATCCGCGTTCAATATTTACCAACTGGAGCTGAATTGTAGTTTAACCACTTAAAGCGGTGTTCCGGCCAAAATTATACTTTTTAAATAAAAATACCCCTATAATACACAAGCTTAAAGTATTCTAGTAAAGTTAGTCTGTAAACTAAGGTCTGATTTGTTAGTTTTTAGTAGTAGTTTGTTATTTTATAAACTTGCAGCTGGCCGTGGTCATCTTAAGTGTGGGCATCTGAAGCCAGACTGTATTTCTTCCTGGATCTCATCCTTGCAGATCTCGTACATGCTCAGTGCAGCATAAGCAGTGTAATAGGTTTCAGGTCAGGTTTCCATAACAACGGTAGTGTCAGAGGAAGTTGCTGCCCCTTCCCAGGAGGCATTGCAAACAGGAAATGATGCGATGGGCCAGGGAGGAGGAAGTGAAAAATGAATACAGCAGATATACAGTCTGTGCTGAAAAAAAAATAAAAAAATATCCAATTTGTTTACAGTGCACAGTTTAGTGAGGGATGCTGAAGAGTTGTAAAAGTGGGTGGAACTCCACTTTAAGCCCCGGACCAATTTGCAGCCAAAGGACCAGGCCCATTTTATGCGATTCGGCACTGCGTCCCTTTAACTGACAATTGCGCGGTCGTGCGACGTGGCTCCAAAACAAAATTGGCGTCCTTTTTTCCCACAAATAGAGCTTTCTTTTGGTGGTATTTGATCGCCCCTGCGTTTTTAATTTTTTGCGCTATAAACAAAAATAGAGCGACAATTTTGAAAAAAAAGCAATATTTTTTACTTTTTGCTATAATGAATATCCCCAAAAAATATATAAAAAAACATTTTTTTTCCTCAGTTTAGGCCGATACGTAATCTTCTACATATTTTTGGTAAAAAAAATCGCAATAAGCGATTATTGATCGGTTTGCGCAGAAGTTATAGCGTTTACAAGATAGGGGATAGTTCTATAGCATTTTTATTAATATTTTTAATAATAGTAATGGCGATCTGCAATTTTTTTTTTTTTTTTTTTGTGACTGCGACATTATGGCGGACACGTCGGACATTTTTGCCACATTTTTGGGACCATTGTCATTTATACAGCAATCAGTGCTATTTAAATGCATTGATTCCTGTATAAATGACACTGGCAGTGAAGGATTTAACCACAAGGGGGCAGTGTAGGGGTTAAGTATGCCTAGGGGTGTGTTTCTTACTGTGGGGGGGCGTGGCTGTCAGCTAGTGAATGCTGATCTCTGCTCCAATCACAGGGAGCAGAGATCGGCGTCACTAGTTGCTAGGCAGAACGAGGAGATGCTGTTTATTTCCGCATCTTCCCGTTCAGCCTTCCCGTGAGACGATCGCGGGGGTCCCCGCGGCGATCGAGTCCGTGGGGACCGCGACCGGACTCACGGGGGTCCCGACCGGCGCGGGAACGCGCCGCTCCCGGCACGCTCCCGATGGCACGGACAGGCTTAAAGGACAGGCCTGTACGTGCCATTCTGCCGACGTATATCGTCGTGCGCCGGTCGGCAAGTGGTTAAAGTACCATTCAGCTCCAAATGATAACTGTTAAACCACAGACCCTAGTGAGAGTGCTGATGGACACTTCTAAGCAGGCTTTCAACAAGATTCAAGGAGCGCTGAAGCCTGCCAGCAGCTTCCTCAAAGTGGCAATCAGCTTTCCCAATAGTATCCGCGTTCAATATTTACCAACTGGAGCTGAATTGTAGTTTAAGCACTTAAGCCCCGGACCAATTTGCAGCCAAAGGACCAGGCCCATTTTATGCGAATCGGCACTGCATCGCTTTAACTGACAATTGCGCAGTCGTGCGACGTGGCTCCCAAACAAAATTGGCGTCCTTTTTTTCCCTCAAATAGAGCTTTCTTTTGCTGGTATTTGATCACCTCTGCTGTTTTTATTTTTTGCGCTATAAACAAAAATAGAGCGACAATTTTGAAAAAAAAACAATATTTTTTTTTACTTTTTGCTATAATAAATATCCCCAAAAAATATTTAAAAAAAACTTTTTTTTCCACAGTTTAGGCCGATACGAATTCTTCTACATATTTTTGGTAAAATTGGTTTTGATTGATATTGATATTGATTGGTTTGCGCAAAAGTTATAGCGTTTACAAAATAGGGGATAGTTTTTATAGCATTTTTGTTATTTTTTTTTTTTTTTTACTAGTAATGGTGGCGATCATCAATTTTTTTTGTGACTTCGACATTATGGCGGACACATCGGACATTTTTGACACATTTTTGGGACCATTGTCATTTATAAAGCGATCAGTGCTATTTAAATGCATTGATTCCTGTGTAAATGACACTGGCAGTGAAGGGGTTAACCACTAGGGGGCAGGGAGGGGTTAAGTGTGACCCATGTGTGTTTTTTTTTTTTTTACTGTAGGGGGCGTGGCTTGGCGTTCGACATCCCTGATCGTCTTTCCCTATGACAGGGAACAGACGATCAGTGACAGCCTCACTAGGAAGCGCGGGGAGAGGTTTGTTTACACTTACCTCTCCCTGTTCTTCAGCTCTGTGACGCGATCGCGGGACACCAGCACCGATCGGGTCCGCCGGTCCCACTGTTACGGAGCTCAGGACCGGGTCGCGAGCACGAGCGACCCATGGCTGGGCACATACCTGTACGTTGATGTGCCCAGCCGTGCCATTCTGCTGACGTAAATGTGCAGGAGGCGGTCCTTAAGCGGTTTAAAAGCTTTAACAAATCCTGCTGAAAGCTCTGCAAATGCTTTGTCAAAGCTTACTGTGTGTTAGCTGTAGGTAGCCTCAGCTACATACAGTATATAGCGCTGTGTTCCAGCAGTGAGATGGAACAGCGCTCAGCCCGACTCTTATTAATTCTCTGAGTGGGATGGGAAGTTCTCGCTGCCGAAACGCAGAGCTGTATATTGTATGTAGCTCAGGCTACCTACAGCTTAGTGCAGTAAATAGGTTGTTTGGGCCAGCTTGGCCCAAATCAACTATTTAAAGGATGAATAAATTTGGAGTTATGCTTTAATATGGAATTAAACCTGAACAAATTCGAAAACAATGACAAGTTGTCTGCATTAACCTGTTCCCGTCCGGCCTATAGTAGAATAACGGCCGGGCGGGCCTTTTGTCCCTCCGGGTGAACGTCGTATGAAGTTCTCCCCTTTGTTGGCACACTGTACGGCGATCGGTGGTCATCTGTGTCCCTCGGACACAGGGCATCATCAATCGGGGTAAAGAGCCGATGACGTCGGCTTTTTCCCATGTGTTCAGCTATGTCCAATAACAGCGAGAGAAGAGCTGCAGACGTGCATGGCACTGGATCGACTGAGGGCTCAGGTAAGTAAAGGGGGGGGGTGAGGGGGGATGCTGACACCTAAACATTTTTTACCTTAACCACTAGCCGACCAGCCGCCGTCATTTTACTGCGGCAGGTGGGCTCTCCTGCGCAAACCGCCGTAGCTGTACATCGGCCCTTTAAACAGCTATAGCAGGCGCATGCTCGCTGCACGGCGGGGGACCCAACGCGCGTGGCCGGTGGGCGCAAAGTCCGCCAGCCACCCACTGTGGGCACTAGAGCCAGAATGGGGATGTGTGTGTGTGTGTGTGTGTGTGTGTGTGTGTGTATAAACACACACACACACACATCCCCATTCTGTCAGGAGAGGAGAGACAGATCGTCTGTTCTACTAGTTAGGAACAGCAATCTGGCTCCTCTAGTCAGCCCCACCCCCCCACAGTTAGAAACATGAGGGAACACAGTTAACACCCCCCCCCCCCTAGTGTTAACCCCTTTCCTGCCAGTGACATTTACACAGTAATCAGTGCATTTTTATAGCTGTATAAATGTCAATGGTCCCAAAAATGTGTCAGATCTGTCTGCCGCAATGTCGCAGTCCCGCTAAAAAAAATGTTTTACTAGTAAAAGAAAATATTAATAAAAATGCCACAATTCTAGCCCCTATTTTGTAGACGCTATAACTTTTGTGCAAACCAATCAATGTACGCTTATTGCGATTTTTATTTTTTATTTTATTTATTAATTTTTTTAACCAAAAACATGTAGAAGAATATATGTCGGCCTAAACTGAGGAAGACATTGGTTTTGTTTGTTTATATTTTTTTTTGGTGGATATTTATTATAGCAAACATTAAAAAAATATATATTTTTTTTTTTTTCAAAATTGTCGCTCTTTTTTTTGTTTATAGCACACAAAAATGCAGAGGTGATCAAATACCACCAAAAGAAAGCTCTGTTTGTGGAGGGAAAAAAAGGACATCAATTTTTGTTTGGGAATAACGTTGCATGAATGCGCAATTGTCAGTTAATGCGACACAGTGCCGTATTGCAAAAAAATGGCCCGGTCATTAAGGGGCAAATTCTGCCCCTTAATGAATTCAGGACTTTCCGAGTCCCTAATATGGGAAAGAAAGTTTGATTTGGATTAGCGACTCCGAAATTGTAGAAGTAGTTAATGCAAGGAATGCACTAAAGTAAAACATGTTTAGGCGTTACAACCACTTTAATCACGGCTCGGTTTTTTAAAGTGGAGGAACACCCTGAAAACAAAAACTTTTAAAAATGTTAATAACAATTTCAAATGAAAAAAAAAAAAAAAAAAACATTTTTTTTTACTTACCAGAAATGGCTGTTGCTAGGCAGATTGTCCTAATCTGCCTCCTCCAGCGCCGCGGTGATCTTCTCTCCTTCCGTCTTCTATAGAATGGGGCGCAGTGTGTTATGGGAACTGTGTCCCACAACACATTGCGTTCCCCATTCACAAATCCCACTCGCGCATGCGCAGTAGGCCGCGCAAAGCCGTTTCCCTCACTGAGGATGGCGGCGCTGGATCTGGAACGCCGAGGGACATCTCGGCCTCCACAAACAGCATCGCGGGCGCCCTGGGAAGGTAAGTGTACTTATTAAAAGTCAGCAGCGACTTTTTTTTTTAGCTGCTGACTTTTACATTTTTTTTTTTTAAGCTGACACACCGCTTTAGGTTTTTTCATTTTTTTATTTCAAACGTTTTGGTCTGTATTCGTTTATTCAGCAGAAAAAAAAAAAAAAAACGGTGGTGATTAAATACCACCAAAAGAAAGCTCTCTTTGCGTAAAAAAAAATAAAATAATAAAAATGTAATTTAGGTACAGTGATGCATGACCGTGCTATTGTCATTCAAAGTGTGACAGGGTTAAAAGCTGAAAATTGGCCTGGGCAGGAAGGGGGGCAACAGTGCCCAGCAGGCAAGTGGTTAAGAGGGTATTTTCCCTCATTATGTTAAAATCATTTTGCCTATAGATACACAGCAAAGGAAATCTGTTATAGGAGTAATATGTGACTTGTCATTGTCTGTGCCTGCAAATGCTAGATTCCTGGCTGCCATTCTGATGCTTTGACTTCAGGACTTTCTGAGTCCCTAATATGGAAAAAAAAAAAAAGTTTGATTGGGATTAATGACTCAGAAATTGTTCTTTCATACACAAGCATTCAAAAACAGGTTATACTGACCACCTACAGAAGGTTGGGACACTGGCAAACAAAAGTAAATCTTAAAGTGGAAGTAAACCCTCCTATCGTTTTCAGCCAAGGAAGCTGCCATATTTGCCTCTGTTTAATCTTCAACTGCCCCAGTGCTGCACATGTCATCCGTTATGACACCAGCCATTGGATGGTTTGACTGTTTGGTTGAGAGCACAGCCAATGTGCAGTTAGCATTCACGGCATGCCTTTTTTTTTTTTAGACTGTTAAATCGATGGGTTTACTTCCGCTTTAAAGTGGTTGTAAACGCTCGGAGTCAACTTAATCTTAGCAGATAGTAGATAACACAGGCAACTAATCACTGCCTGTGAAAGTGCACTTACTTGTGTAGTTTCATTGTAAATCGTCTGTTTATCGTCGATGACGTCATGCGCGGTTGCGCAGTATGCTCTTTCATTAACGGCATGTAAATTGTGCCGTTTGTGCATGTCGGGAAATTACTGTGAGCGAGATTCCCCTCTGAACGGCACAGAGAAGTCTCGCAATGCACCAATGATAGTCATTTCATGTTCTCATTGAGAATGCTCTGTTGCCGTAGTATGGCAATCGAGATTGAGGCTTGGTTACGACGCTATGGCGCATGTGGAGATTTCGGCAGGGATACGGACTAAGGGCGGAAATGACGTCCGCAACGGCTTCAGCAAACAGAAGAAAGAATGGTGCGGACGTTATTCATCCTTCTGATAGATTATGCAGTCCACTTCTGTGCTCTGCATTATTGGACGTTAACCTCTTGCTCTTAAATGTTTTTGTTATACTCTTTAACCGCTTCCCGACTGGCGCACGACGATACACGTCGACAGAATGGCACGGACAGGCATAAGGGCGTATATATACACGTCCCCTTTAAGATGCCACCGTGCCATTGGGCGCGCGCTGGTCGGGACCCCCGTGAGGCCGGTCGCGGGTCCCGCGGACTCGATCGCCGCGGTGAGACCCGCGATCGTCTCACGGGAAGGCTGAACGGGGAGATGCGGAAATAAACAGCATCTCCCCATTCTGCCTAGCAACTAGTGATGCCGATCTCTGCTCCCTGTGATTGGAGCAGAGATCAGCATTCACTAGCTGATAGCCACGCCCCCCCCCCTCACAGTAAGAAACACACCCCTAGGCATACTTAACCCCTACACTGCCACCTTGTGTTTAACCCCTTCACTGCCAGTGTCATTTACACAGGAATCAATGCATTTAAATAGCATTGATCGCTGTATAAATGACAATGGTCCCAAAAATGTGTCAAAAATGTCCGATGTGTCCGCCATAATGTCGCAGTCACAATAAAAATCGCTGATCGCCGCCATTACTAATAAAAAAAAAAAATATATATTAATAAAAATGCTATAAAACTATCCCCTATCTTGTAAACGATATAACTTCTGCGCAAACCAATCATTATTGCGATTTTTTTTTTACCAAAAATATGTAGAAGAATACGTATCGGCCTAAACTGAGGAAAAAAAAAATTGTTTTTATATGTTTTTGGGGGATATTTATTATAGCAAAAAATAAAAAAGAATGCGTTTTTTTTTCAAAATTGTCGCTCTCTTTGGTTTATAGCGCAAAAAATTAAAACCGCAGAGGCGATCAAATACCACCAAAAGAAAGCTCTATTTGTGGGAAAAAAAGGACGTCAATCTTGTTTGGGAGCCACGTCGCACGACCGCGCAATTGTCAGTTAAAGCGACGCAGTGCGGAATCGCAAAAAGGGGCCTGGTCCTTTGGCTGCAAATTGGTCCGGTCTGAAAGTGGTTAAACGTTTGTGCTCAGTGTAAACTGTAATGCATAATTCAACTGTATTTGTTTTGAAAATGTAATAAAAAATACAATTTAAAAAAAGAAGAAAGAATGGCGCGGAAGATACTGCAAAATCAAACGCATAAAAAAGGTACTTCTAACGCTCATTTAGGACTAATTTATATATCTCTTGCTTGGCAATGAAAAAAAACATTGAAATAATAGAATTTTTATTTTTATTTTTTGCAGGGTTTGCTTCCTCTTTAAGCCAACCCACGTATAACCCCTCCTCTACACAGCATGCTAGTGTCCGAGGAGTTTGACACCTTTTGTTAGGGATTGTTTTGCACGGTGACACCTCTGCTTGAGCTGGTCTCTCTATAGCAGCTATCCAGATCAGCATTACCTCAGCCTAGCTTTGAAGGCCAATCCTGGATTCTACTGGACTGGACATACAGGGCTAGCCTGGAATGTGATTTGGGCACGGGCCTCTGCATTGTGGCACTTTCCAGACCAGAATGTACTGTGTTAGCTGCAGAGAGCTGTGGGGTAACCTCTGGTGTGACCCTGTCTCTGGAGACTCACTTTATGAATAAGGACGGTCTGGCTGAAGCCTTGGGACGTACCTCACACAATGCAATGCTGGGCACCTTTTCAAAATTTCCACTACTGGCAGTTTTATCATGGAAATGGTTAAGGCTGAAGGACCAAACGCTGACATCATTCACTACGTGGAGTTACCCATGCACAGGCTCCACACTCTCTTTCCTGCCATTCAGCCTGGAGGAAGCACTATCCCCTACTGCTCCTGAAGCACCATGTGGATCTCCAGCCTCCATTTCTTCTATTTCTTCTGCCTGCCTACAACAACCTGGTGCACTCTGGATGCAAAAAACATTATGAGCACCAGCTGTGTGGGTTCCTGAGTACCTGAGGCCTTGCCTTACATTGGGCCCAGTTGCACCCTGCTACACAGAAGCAACTCACTGAGACACAGAGAGGACAGTCCAAAGTCCCATGATCTCAGCCCCATACTCTGCTAGTGGTTCTAGGGCAGTGATGACAAACCTTTTTGAGCCCGAGTGCCCAAACTGAAATAAATACATTGGTTTCGTGTTGCAAAGTGCCAACACGGCAATTCACGAGAGAGGGGGGGGCTGAGCAAAGGAGGTGGGGGTGAGAGTGAGGGGTGTTAGAGAGATGCTGAGAGAGAGGGGTGTGAGAGATATGCTGAAAGAGAGAGGGAACCGAGAGAGGGAGAGGGGCCGAGAGAGAGGGAGGGGGGAGACAGAGAGAGAGGGGTGTGAGATATGCTGAGGGAGAACAGAGAGAGGGAGGGGGCTGAGAGGGAGGGGGGCTGAGAGAAAGAGGGAGAGGGGCTGAGAGAAAGGGGGAGAGGGGACAGAGAGAGAGAGGGGGGGAACAGAGAAAGAAGGGGGACAGAGAGAGAGGGGTGCGAGAGAGATGCTGAGAGAGGGGGACACAAAGAGGGGGGCTGAGAGGGAGGAGGGGGCTGAGAGGAGAAAGAGACCTCTAGCTCTGTCCTGGACCCTCTCGTGTGCCCACAGAGATGGCACTTGGTATCCTTAGAAAGGACCCAACACCCACCTGTAATCTGTCCACAGGCACTTCTATGTCTCTGACCCTCCTGAGCTCTTAAATCTAACTGGGCCTGTGGCTTCTGTTACTATGCCTGAATCAGATTCATAATCCCAAGACTTGACCCCTGAGCAGACTATTTGTTGAAGCACCGCAGTCTCCTAGCATTGACCAGCATTTACCAGAGGTCCGCTAACCCCTCTGAAAAGTTTTCAGCATAATGGTGCACCCCCATCTCTACAAGTGAGGGGTTTGTACAGCGGGGCAGGTCATTGGGTAGTTTGCCTCCCTGGCAATTTGAGAGCCAAGTTGCCCTTTTTTAGCCCACAAGCTAACTCCTTCTGTCTGGCACCTCATTGCCCCTCACTATCCTTTCTCATGTTACTGGACCAATCAGTGCAACTGACCAGGTTTTCCTGGGTTCCACATGCTTTTTGATCCCTTGTTCCTGTCCAAGGGGTGACTCGGGTTCTGGAGTTACATTATATTGCCAAAAGTATTGGGACGTGTGCCTTTACACACACATGAACTTTAATGGCATCCCAGTCTTAGTCGTAGGGTTCAATATTGAGTTGGCCCACCCTTTGCAGCTATAACAGCTTCAACTCTTCTGGGAAGGCTGTCCACAAGGTTTAGGAGTGTGTCTATGGGAATGTTTGACCATTCTTCCAGAAGCGCATTTGTGAGGTCAGGCACTGATGTTGGACGAGAAGTCCTGGCTGGCAGTCTCCGCTCGAATTCATACCAAAGGTGTTCTATTGGGTCAAGGTCAGAACTATGTGCAAGCCAGTCAGGTTCCTCCACCCCAAAGCCACTCATCCATATTGTTATGGACCTTTCTTAGTGCACTGGTGGGCAGTCATGTTGGAACAGGAAGGTGCCACCCCCAAACTGTTCCCACAAAGTTGGAAGCTTGAAGTTGTCCAGAATGTCTTGGTATACTGACACCTTAATGGTTCCCTTAACTCAGGGGTCTCAAACTGGCGGCCCTCCAGCTGTGACAAAACTACAAGCCCCATGAGGCATTGCAAGGCTGACAGTTACAAGCATGACTCCTACAGGCAGAGGCATGATGGGACTTGTAGTTTTGCAACAGCTGGAGGGCCACTAGTTTGAGACCCCTGTCTTAACTGGAACTAAGGGAATAAGCCCAACCCCTGAAAAACAACCCCACACCATAATCCCCTCTCCACCAAATGATTTGGACCAGTGCACAAAGCAAGGTCCATAAAGACATGGATGAACCTTCCCAGAAGAGTAGAAGCTGTTATAGCTGCAAGGGGTGGGCCAACTCAATATTGAACCCTACAGACTAAGACTGGGATGCCATTGAAGTTCATGTGTGTCCCAATACTTTTGGCAATATAGTGTATGTCTCACCCAAGTTGTCTCTCCCCCTTTCAGAAGAATCCTATATTCTTGGGCACTGTTGAATCCCTTGTGGTACCTACTGCCCCTCAGCACCCTTCCCCTTCTTTGACCTGAAAGATAGGCTTGGACCAGTTTCTGTTGTCCCCTACTCTGACAAGGACCTGGCCCCTTTGTGTCTTTCAAAGGATAACCTGCTACTTCTTGGAGCATGCGTTTGTTTTGTGGCTACCCTAGTGTCCTTTTTTTCTGGCATCCCCATTGTGGGACACTCAGACAAACCCCCCAGAGAGGGTCCTTGAACTTTGCACACAAAACTCAACTAAAGGGCCTAATGCCTGCAGGTTTCAATCAGATAGCATCTCTGGGATCCCTTGTTCCTGTCCAAGTGGTGACTCGAATTCTGGCGTTCTGTCTCATGCAGGTCATCTCTCCTGCCTTTCAGAAGAATCCTATATCTAGACATGTGCACAACAAAAAAATTTGTTTATTTTCGTTTCGTTTTTTTCGTTTGCGAAAAAAATTTGTTTATTTTCGTTTCGTTTTTTTCGTTTCCGTTGATTCGTAACGATTCCTAAATTCGTAAGTCGTCGGTGTTCGTATTCGTAACGATTCCTATTTTCGTAAGAGTTATTTTTTCGTTGATTCGTTTTTCTGTTAGTTTAATTTTCGTTCATTCGTTTATTCGAAATTTGGACGCATTCGTAGTTATTCGTACATTCGTAACATTCGTAGATTCGGAATCGGAGCATAATTCATAATTTCATGTAATGTGTATGCTATTATTACATTTTAAGAGACACGGAAAATTACGAATCGAAAAAAAAGTTACGAATGTACGAATTTTTTCGTTCAATCCATTCGAAGCACGTTAAGCAACGCCATTGTAAGAGACACGGAAAATTACGAATCGAAAACTCTCTGACGTGAATGATAGGCTGGGACCAGTTTCTGCCGTTCTCTACCCTGACAAGAGATTGGCCCCATTTGTGTTTTTTGGAGGCATCTCCTACTTTTTGGAGGGAGTGTCATGTAGCTACCCTAGTCTCCATTTCTGGCATCCCCTTTGTGGGACACTCAGACACACCCCCCATGGAGAGGGTCCTTGATAGACATGTGCACAATAGAAAAATTAGTTTAGTTTTGTTTTGTTTCTGTTCATTCGTATTTTCGTAAGAGTTATTTTTTCGTTGAATCGTCTAATTTTCGTTTATTCGAAATTCGTATTTTCGTTATATTTCGTATTCGGACACATTCGTATTTTCTGAAGAGCTATATTTTCGTTGATTTGAAATGATTCGTATTTCCGTTAATCTAATTTTCGTTGATTCGAAATTCGTATTTTCTTAGATTTAATTACATTCGTACTTTCGTAAGATTGATTTTTTCGTACTTTCGTAACATTGTTTTCGTAGATTTGTAATCGGAGCATAATTCATAATTTTATGTAATGTGTTTGCTATTTATGTTTAACCACTTGCCGACCGCCCCATGTAGATATACGTCGGCAGAATGGCACGTACAGGCAGAACCACGTACCTGTACGTGCCATTCTTCAGGCGGTTGGGGGGTCCGATCGGACCCCCCTCCGCCGGCGGGGACGGTCGGCATCGCTTCAGGAGCGATCCGGGACGAGGGGACGGCCAGTGGTTTCTGGCCACCCCCTCGCGATCGCTCCTGGCGAATGAAAAGCTTCCCCTTCCTGTCTATTGTATAGACAGGAAGGCGGAAGTGATGTCACGCTCGGTGCGCCGGTCTATGTGACCGGAACGCCGAGCAGAGAAGATGTAAAGGTTAGTGCACAAACAGTACACTGACACCAGTACACATAGGCACACAATCCACCCCCCTGTCACCCCCAGATCACCCCCCAGATCACCCCCTCCCCCCCCAGTCACAGTGTCACTGATTGCAGTGATCATTTATTTACTGATCACTGCATTTAGTGTCAGTGTGACTGTAATAACTGTCAGGGCAGTTAGTTTTAGGTCCTAGGTAGCCCCCTACCCCCCCCCTAATAAAGGTTTAACCCCCTGATTGCCCCTAGTTAACCCCTTCACCCCCTTTTGCCAGTGTCACTAAGCGATCGTTTTTCTGATCGCTGCATTGTGTCGCTAGGTAACCATTTTTTTTTTATTTTAACCGCC
Source organism: Lithobates sylvaticus (assembly GCA_028564925.1). Taxonomy (NCBI): domain Eukaryota; kingdom Metazoa; phylum Chordata; class Amphibia; order Anura; family Ranidae; genus Lithobates; species Lithobates sylvaticus. The sequence continues at coordinate 616,573,648 of CM053027.1, read as the reverse complement.
ATGTTTTATATAGGTTCATAAATAGTTTTATAGGTCAGGTACCCCCATATTACAACCTAAATAAAGGTTTTAACCCCCTGATTGCCCCTAGAGTTAACCCTTTCACCAGTAATCACCGTATAACTGTCACTGGTGACGCTGGTTAGCCAGTTAGTTATTTCGTTATTTAGGTTCCCCGTCAGGTTTTTATATAGCGTCAGGTACCCCCATATATTACCTAATAAAGGTTTAACCCCCTGATTGCCCCTAGTTACCCTTTCACCCCCTTTTGCCAGTGTCACTAAGCGATCGTTTTTCTGATCGCTGCATTAGTGTCGCTAGGTAACCAGTTTTTTTTTAGGTTAACCGCTGAAGTACGCGCTATGATACTTATATCTATGTATTAATTTGTCTAGTCCCTATAATGTTATTAGTCTGTTAAACCTATGAGCGCATGCTACTGTTAATATCACAATAATACGAGGTTAGCTATGAAGCCAAACACACGGCTAGGAATAATCAAATATTATTTATTTCCCAATAATCAAGAACGCTAACATAAAGTATTAAAAGACATTACAATATCACAAAGCTTACAATCAAATCATATAATATAAGAATATCAAAGATACTTATCACAGGGCCCTCCTTGTAGTCTCGAAAGATGGCCGCCAGACCATGAGGTGACTAGAGACATCCTCTCAAGACCCCATTCCCAGCAAAACAGGAAGAGGAGCTCTCTGCGAATTCCTTTTACCAAGCTCACTCATTCAAACTCCCACACCCACTCAAAGTCACCCCCCCTTTGCCTTTCAGGTATCCATAGCGACCTTATAGTAACCGTCTAATTACACATGTCACAGCAGGTGGGCTACAAAGCTTTTGGTGTGTCTTCCAGCCTGGCTACATTCCAATCCAGGGAATGCCTTCTGTCCTCAAAGATATTGGGAATGTGATATTACATGAGTTCATATTGAATCCAACATATGCCGCTTTGCGACTGAAAATCGCATAAAAACCCTTCTTCAGACACGGTTCCTATTGAACAGTCCATAACTGTTTTGTCCCTGACATGCGTTTCCAAACCAGTATCCATAGAACAGTCCTTTAAACGTCTTAACGTGTTGTATTTTTACAACGTGTCCCTGACATGCGTTTCCAAACCAGTATCCATAGAACAGTCCTTTAAATGTCTTAACGTGTTGTATTTTTACAACGTGTGCAGAAACAGCTCCTATGGAACAGTCCATTGTGGTCTTACCATGTTATGCTTCCCAACACGTGCCGCTTTGCCACTGAGTAACACATCCTTCTTCAGCGACAGCTTCCATGTCACCAGTATGTATCTTTGGTATCTTCTCCTTTCCGGTATCTTCAGAACGGATGCAGTACAGGCAAGGGGTGTCCATTCATTCACCATTCACCAGTATACATTCAGAGCAACATATCAAACAGCTCTCAAACACTGATCTATTATCTAGATAAGTCTTGAGGAGGGCCTTATTACCATAATATAAATCAACTTCTTATCACACTATATACATATATCTGTATCCCATCCCTTTATGCACCCCGCTCCCAATCCTATAACCCTTTACTGTACATATGGGTCGGGATTAGGCAGGCTTGCTCACAGCGGTATTGCAGGGCTCTGACTTGGCAGCAAGGTCTCTAATTTGAACACAGAGACCCTACCGTCAATTCGTCCCTCAACTTGCATAGACAAATGGGAGGTCCTTCTATATAAATACCGAGTCTAATATCACACATATAAATCTGCAAAAATGATTAAACAAAAAAAAAAACACACTTCCATCCCTGTGCCTGGATTTCAGAGACCATGCCCAGGGTATACCATGCACCTCTACCTATGGTTAGGTTCAAGGAACCTTCCAGTTTTATGACTAGCGTTACATCGGTATTCTTTAGGACAAAGAAATAAACTCGTCTATGTCCCAAACGACACCCAGGTGCTTCCTCCCCAGCAATGATCCCTGAAATAACTTCCCAACATTTTTATGTTCACCACCATGATGTATTGACCCGGCATACAAAGGACATCATGGTCAGGCTTCCGACCGAGGGAAGTATCAACCTGCTTCCATCTCCTCTGATCACATGTGGGTGATTTAGCCTCAAATGCGACAAGATAGAATCCCCAATCAGTAAGCCCATTGATGCCACCAAATATACAGACCAAGTCCGCACTTCTGTATATGGGATCATACAGCCCAACACCTTTCACCATCCAAACTGGTACAGCCCATCCAGGCATTCGACCACCATTTTGGATTAGTGTAAGCGACGTGTTGTGGCAGAGTCTTACTGAGCGGTGATGTTAACTCATCAGGCCACTGCCCTTTAAACAGAGATTGCCCAATCAGCTTGATGCTGGTTGACACTTCCGCCCGTCACTGCGTGTACGCTAGAGCCCATAACCGATTTCTATCCTGTACCCTCACACCCTCCACCAACCTCTCAATATGGTTCACCAAATCTGGAGCTAATTTACCCTGGGTATTTTGTGAATGTTATTAAGGATGCCACCAATCTCTCTGAGTGACAAAGTCCCGCTCAAGCTATGGCTGAGAGTTTGTTCCTCAGGATACCGATGTCTACTCCATTACCAACACCCATCCCAGCTCCTATTCCCCCAATATAGTGCTGAATACATGCCTCCTCTTGTGGTTACTCCTCAGAGATAAGCATCCTGCATGCACCTTATTCCGTGTCCGCACATCTCTGGGAGTAAGTCACTGGTACGATGACAGCACTTGATTCAGCGTATACTCAGCAAATATAGGGTAATAAAACCACTGTGAGATGTCGCCGCACCATGTGGTGAAGGCATATTGTACTCTGGTAGTCAGCGTTTGCTCCCTTTATCTATCGGAGCATGCTCCTGTGTGTATACACTGGCATTCCCTGTGCAGGGTTTCAACTTCTCAGGTGAGACCTCAACCAGGCGCATCTCCCCCAGACAAGGAAATGTTCACCCCATTGATGTGTCACCTGACACCCTCTAGTCCGGCCAACAGACACCTTATTATGTATAAGTGCTCGCCTCCTGGGTACCTGCACCATATAAACTCCGTTACGTCAATACATGTCATACATTACACAACTTTCCTTATTTCAACTCCTCCCTCCAACAAAAAAAAAACATATATATTTTACATTTCCATGTTCTGATGGATTGGATGTGTTATATTCCTTTCCCAACCTCCAACCCATTGTACGTATATTAATAACACGTTTGCATTCATCAGGAGAGAGTCCAGCAAAAAAAAAAATGTTTCAAGTCTTATTGATAGGCACAGTCTTTCAGATTCAGCACCAGATCGTCCATAGGAAAAGAAAAGTGTTAAAGTGAATCTTTTTGTTTGTCCCGTCTCTCCTGATATTTAGTGGAATAAATTTGGGGCGTGGTATGGCACAGACAAACTGCCAACCAGATGATCATCTGTCATCCATTTTTCCAGAACCTTTCCAATCTCGCTCCACCAGGATTCTGGAATTGAAAAACAAGAGCAGAATCAAATTCTTATCCATAATATCTGCTTGCTTATTATATTTACTCCTATTTCCTATTTACTTAGTATTCCTGGCTTCTGCAACTTGATCAAACTATCAAAACAACCATGACCTCTTTAGGCAGACTCCACTCTAAAATGAATCCGCATGGTATGATCAAAAATTAAAAAAACGAACGTCACTGTTGTTTCTCAAAAATTCTCAATTTAAAAACGCAAAAAGAAAAACAACCAATGCATTTATCTTTATCTTACGATCTATGCACTAACTTTACCTTACGATCTATGCACTTATTCCCCTTTCAGGTGTATAAAGCCTAAACCTATTGGAGCTTTTTACACCTGAACAAAACAACAATAAAATAGCTGACTAAGCCAATACCCAAAAACAAAAAAAAAAAATATGTTTTTTTTTTTTTTTTCCAAAAAAAAAAAAATTTAAAAAAGAATAAACATTAAAAGTCTGGCCATTATCACCCAAGAACAACATGACAAGACAACCACCATACAACAATGACAAACACTCAACTTTTAAAGACATCCATGGATTTCCTCCTGAGAAGAGTACACGTTTCTTCTTTTTATCTGAAAGACAATAAGTTAATGGGAAAAAACAACACAAACAAAACAAACAAAACATTTGTAACTTCATCACAACATTTGCTACCTCATTTGTAACTCTTTAGTTTTGTCAGATTATTGTTTATATATTTTCATTGTTTGCAAACAATTACTAATTAATGAGCTCATGGTACCATGTGATAATCGATTATGCATTTACAATAACCTAACCCCCGTGTTGGTCTCACTTTGACGGACCTGCAAACAAAACACAAATGTTTAGTATCCCAAACCTGTTCTCTCCCTGGTCTCTGGAAAAGGAACACAAAGACAATGATTAAACACGATTATCATGACAATTGACTTTAAGTGCCCCAAGTCTCTTTTCATTAATTGTACTGCTAGGGGAACACCGAGTTGTAGTATAAACAACTAACCTAAAAAAATAAAAATTACAACCATTAAAACTAAAACAGAAATTAATAAAAAAAAAAATTGAAAAAATGAAAAATTGAAAGAAAAAAAAAATTAATAAAAAAAACAAAATATGTAAAAAAATAATTCATAAAGAAAAAAAAAATAATAAAGAAATAAAAACATTAAAAATTAACAATTAATAATAAAAAAAAATGGAAAAAATAAAAAAAATTAATAATAAAGAAAATTAAAAAACCTAATAAAAATTCATTAAATTAATAAACATTAAACCTTATAAAAAAAAAAATTACAAAAATACTTAAAACCTTATTCATAGGAAGGAAGCTTTGATCAGAGTATTTTTAACATACTTGCAGCTGACTAAGTGCTGCCAGCATTGCTTCCCCCAGTGCTATGTTTGAATAACCATTCGGCTACTTCCATTTTGATTTTATGCAACTGTCCTACATATTGCTTTTCGGTTTGTAGACTCCGTAATTGGGTCTTAACGGGGACTTGGGTTTGCTTACTATTGGCTCCATGCTTTGGATTGCTACCCCACCTGGCCGAATAACATTCATAATGCCTTGGGGTAGTCTTCCGGTATGATCTTTTTTTGATATCGTTATTCGCCCAACAATACTTTGCGATGTGACCTCCCCTTTTACACAAACAACATTTTAGCTCTGGTTTCTCTGCATAGGCCCTTTTTTTAACATCTTGTGCTGGAAATTCGCATTGCTGGATAATATTACTGTGATTGGAATTAACAGACTTTACACTTTCATCGTCTGAGGAGTCATCAGAAGTTTCCATTTCAACTCCTGAATCACTTTCAAGCGCAGTTATCACGTTTGTATTTACGTCTCCAGCATCAATTCCCATCATAGTAATATGATTTGCAGCAACAATAGTATATGGGTCCTCTTTATGTTCCACTTCTACTTCTGTACACTGAGCATGTGCGGAGGGTACCTCCACCATTGCATCTTCGGCTATTGTAGGTTTGGAGGATAAATCCATTATGGCTGCCTGTGTACCCTGTAACTCCTCCTTAAGCATTGCGATAACCTGCAAATTCTCAGCCTCCCTTTGATTCAAAAAGACGATGCAACCTTCTCTTAACTCACACGTTTTTCCTAATTCCTCCAATCTCTGTTCTAATTCGCATTTTTCCGTCACTAATTGTTCAATCTGACTACGCACTTGTGCATCTGCATTTTCAACCCTAATTAATATATCTTTTGTTATATTTTGTAGCTGCTGCATGAATTGCTTCCTTTCATCTATCCATTCTGATTCCTTCCGTTCAGAAATGTCTCTAATTTTTAAAAACATGCACATCAAATTTGCTAATCTCTGTTTTCTGCCTTTTCTTGATTTATTACTTATAAGGCTGTTATGTGTATTACATTGTGTCAAAAGTTCATAAAATTGTTGTGTCAACCCACCTTCTTGTGTCGATTGAAATGTAATAGCCCCATGTTTAGCGATGAATAGCTCGATGGCCTCCATTGATATGCTAACTAGCAACTAGCTACACTGAACAGTTGTTAAGACAATACACACACAGATGAACAAACAGATAAGCAACCCCCCCACAGAGATTCAGATAAAAGCTGTTCAAGGTCTAGTTTTTCACCTGTAGTCCCACACAGAAAACCAAAAAAAAAAAAAACACAACACAAAAAAAAAAAAAATACAAAAAATCCGTTTAAACTACGAACTTTTCCAGAAAAGACACTCTTAATGCTGTCTCCTCTTAAATTGCAGGCCACAGTGAACTCCTATTGGAACCGAGAGCTATCACACTCACATGGGTAACAAAAAACTAAAAATATATAAAAAAAATTAAAATAATTCCCACTTTTTTTTTTTTTCCTCAGCGCTGTGTGGTTTTGTCCTGTCAATTTATCGATTATATAATATAACCCCAGGGGTGATCATCCCCTTTTACTCGCCAGTCACAATGACCGGTTACCTGGCCAAACTTACAAACATTTAACATACATACATATATCAGCCACAGCTCTCACCAGGTTCTACGCGTCCGCTTCACCGATGAGATCTTTCACAGAATTTTTATGATCATCCAAGCGTGGTTTCAGAATTCGCGAGCCAGCGCCAATCTTGTCCACACGAGAGACGATTTCCAGTTCTGGGTGTCTTTGATTACCAGGACTCAAAACAAAAATACATTAGTTTGTGGATTCTGTGTAAAAATACATTCTACACGCCTTTGGGGTGCCATCTGAAGTACGCGCTAAAAAATGAAGTACGCGCTATGATACTTATATCTATGTATTAATTTGTCTAGTCCCTATAATGTTATTAGTCTGTTAAACCTATGAGCGCATGCTACTGTTAATATCACAATAATACGAGGTTAGCTATGAAGCCAAACACACGGCTAGGAATAATCAAATATTATTTATTTCCCAATAATCAAGAACGCTAACATAAAGTATTAAAAGACATTACAATATCACAAAGCTTACAATCAAATCATATAATATAAGAATATCAAAGATACTTATCACAGGGCCCTCCTTGTAGTCTCGAAAGATGGCCGCCAGACCATGAGGTGACTAGAGACATCCTCTCAAGACCCCATTCCCAGCAAAACAGGAAGAGGAGCTCTCTGCGAATTCCTTTTACCAAGCTCACTCATTCAAACTCCCACACCCACTCAAAGTCACCCCCCCTTTGCCTTTCAGGTATCCATAGCGACCTTATAGTAACCGTCTAATTACACATGTCACAGCAGGTGGGCTACAAAGCTTTTGGTGTGTCTTCCAGCCTGGCTACATTCCAATCCAGGGAATGCCTTCTGTCCTCAAAGATATTGGGAATGTGATATTACATGAGTTCATATTGAATCCAACAACCGCCATGTTTATATAGGTTCATAAATAGGTTTATAGGTCAGGTACCCCCATATTACAACCTAAATAAAGGTTTTAACCCCCTGATTGCCCCTAGAGTTAACCCTTTCACCAGTGATCACCGTATAAAATGTCACTGGTGACGCTGGTTAGCCAGTTAGTTATTTCGTTATTTAGGTTCCCCGTCAGGTTTTTATATAGCGTCAGGTACCCCCATATATTACCTAATAAAGGTTTAACCCCCTGATTGCCCCTAGTTAACCCTTTCACCCCCTTTTGCCAGTGTCACTAAGCGATCGTTTTTCTGATCGCTGCATTAGTGTCGCTAGGTAACCAGTTTTTTTTTGTATTACTGTTACGGGTGACGCTGGTTAGTTAGCTTGTTTTTTATACTGTCAGGGCACCCGCCATTTATTACCCAATAACGGTTTAACCCCCTGATCGCCCGGCGGGTGATATCAATTAGGTTTTAGGGTCAAATAAGGTCTGCGTCGCCCCAGGTTAGTGCCAGTACCGCAAACACCCACGCGCAAAGCATACACCTCCCTTAGTGGTATAGTATCTGAACAGATCAATATCTGATCTGATCAGATCTATACTAGCGTCCCAGCAGTTTAGGGTTCCAAAAAAACGCATTGTTAGCGGGATCAGCCCAGATACCTGCTAGCACCTGCGTTTTCCCCCTCCGCCCCAGCCCCCCCCCCCCCACCCAAGTGCAGTATCGATCCATCACTGTCACTTACAAAACACTAAGCACACATAACTGCAGCGTTCGCAGAGTCAGGCCTGATCCCTGCGATCGCTAACATTTTTTTTTGTGGTAGCGTTTTGATTCAGTCGCTAACAGTCAGGAGCTTTTTTACCTGTGAATCTCAAAAAAATAAAAAAAACAAAAATAGTTGTCGTTTTATTGTTCTCTCTCTCTCTCTATTGTTGCTCTTTTTTTACTCCATTCTATTCTGCAATGTTTTTATTATGTTTTATCATGCTTGCTTTTCAGGTATGTAATTTTGTTTACTGTGTTTTAGTGTTAAGCATTTTTTTGTTTTCAGGTGCGCCATTCAGTTGCAGCGCGGATTTATTTATCTTGACAGCAACAGCGTTTGCTCCCACGATACATAAAGCCGCGACTCCAACGCTGTAGGAGGTGATTTCACCACCACAGTTAAAAAAAGAGCATATGTGCCGAAGCATGGGGGCAGCAGGGGGGGCGGAGGAGCGATTGGCTCCTAATGCCACGTACATACGGTCGAAATTCCGACCGTGTGTACACGGCATAACTTTTGCGGGAGGATGCCCCCATGCATCGGCATATATAAATGGTGCATGTATGCCCATCATTAGAAGTGGGTGGATGAAGGGAGGTATTCTAATGGTGGGCATACCCACCAATCAATCTCTTTTTTTTCGTTCAGCCAAGAGGCTGCATGAAAAAAAAAAGATTACAATATATGTCCAGTATGTTGCTGGACTTTGAATGGTTATACCAGAATGATGCCTGCAGGTTTAGGTATCATCTTGGTATCATTCTTTTCAGCCAGTGATCGGCTTTCATGTAAAAGCAATTCTAGCGGGTAATTAGCCTCTAGACTGCTTTTACAAGCAGTAGGAGGGAATGTCCCCCCTCCCGGATATAAACCGCGCCATTGGGAAATTGGGAAAGCATTTTATCACACCAATCTTGGTGTGGTCAGATGCTTTGAGGGCAGAGGAAAGATCTAGGGTCTAATAGACCCCAATTTTTTCAAAAAAAGAGTACCTGTCACTGCCTATTGCTATCATAGGGGATATTTACATTCCCTGAGATAACAATAAAAATCATAACAAAGAAAAAAAATGGAAGGAACAGTTTAAAAATAGAATAAAAAAGCTAAATAAAAAAAAAAAAAACTAAAAAAAAAAAAAAAAAAAGCACCCCTGCCCCCCCTTCTCTTGCGCAAAGGCGTACACAAGCGTTGGTCTGGCGTCATATGTAAACAGCAATTGCACCATGCATGTGAGGTATCACCGCGAAGGTCAGATCGAGGGCAGTAATTTTAGCAGTAGACCTCCTCCGTGAATCTAATGTGGTATCATGTAAAGGCTTTTAAAGGCTTTTAAAATGTATGTAGTTTGTCGCGACTGCGTGTTTGTGCGCAATTTTAAAGCATGTCGTGTTTGGTATCCATGTACTCGGCCTAAGATCATATTTTTTATTTCATCAAAAATTTGAGCAATATAGTGTGTTTTAGTGCATTAAAATAAAAAAAAAGTGTATTTTTTCCACAAAAAATGCGTTTGAAAAATCGCTGCGCAAATACTGTGTGGAAAAAAAAAAATGCAACACCCACCATTTTAATCTGTAGGGCCTTTGCTTTAACAATATATATAGTGTTTGGGGGTTCAACGTAATTTTCTTGCAAAAAAAAAAATATGTTTTCATGTAAACAAAAAGTGTCAGAAAGGGCTTTGTCTTCAAGTGGTTAGAAGAGTGGGTGACGTGTGACATAGGCTTCTAAATGTTGTGCATAAAATGCCAGGACAGTTCAAACCCCCCCCAAATGACCCCATTTTGGAAAGTAGACACCCCAAGCTATTTGATGAGAGCAATGTTGAGCCCATTAAATATTTTTTTTTTTGTCCCAAGAGATTGAATAATGAAAAAAAAAATATATATATATTTTTTTTACAAAAAGTTGTCACTAAATGATATATTGCTCAAACATGTCATGGGCATATGTGGAAATACACCCCAAAATACATTCTGTTGCTTCTCCTGAGTACGGGGATACCACATGTGTGGGACTTTTTGGGAGCCTAGCTGCGTACGGAACCCCAAAAACCAATCACCGCCTTCAGGCTTTCTAAGGGTGTAATTTTTTTATTTCACTTCTCACTGCCAATCACAGTTTCGGAGGCCATGGAATGCCCAGATGGCATAAAACCCCCCAAAATGACCCCATTTTGGAAAGTAGACACCCCAAGCTATTTGCTGAGAGGTATGGTGAGTATTTTGCAGATCTCGCTTTTTGTCACAAAGTTTTGAAAATTGAAAAAAAGAAAAAAAAAATTTTTTTTTCTTTACTTTCTTCATTTTCAAAAACAAATGAGAGCTGTAAAATACTCACCATGCCTCTCAACAAATAGCTTGGGGTGTCTACTTTCCAAAATGGGTCATTTGGGGGGGTTTTGTGCTATTTTGGCATTTTATGGCCTTCGAAACGGTGATAGGTAGTGAGGAGTGAAATCAAAAATTTGCACCCTTAGAAATCCTGAAGGCGGTGCTTGGGTTTCGGGGCCCCGTACGCGGCTAGGCTCCCAAAAAGTCCCACACATGTGGTATCCCCATACTCAGGAGAAGCAGCAAAATGTATTTTGGGGTGCAATTCCACATATAACTATGGCATGTGTGAGCAATATATCATTTAGTGACAACTTTTTGAAAAAAAAAAAAATCTTTTTTTATTTTTGTCTTTATTCAATCACTTGGGACTAAAAAAAAAAATATTCAATGGGCTCAACATGCCTCTCAGCAAATAGCTTGGGGTGTCTACTTTCCAAAATGGGGTCATTTGGGGGGGGGTTTTGTACTTCTCTGCCATTTTAGCACCTCAAGAAATGAAATAGGCAGTCATAAATTAAAAGCGGTGTAAATTCCAGAAAATGTACTCTAGTTTGTAGACGCTATAACTTTTGCGCAAACCAATAAATATACGCTTATTGGCATTTTTTTTACTAAAGACATGTGGCTGAATACATTTTGGCCCAAATGTTTGACTAAAATTGAGTTTATTAGATTTTTCTTATAACAAAAAGTAGAAAATCTCTTTTTTTTTCAAAATTTTCGCTCTTTTTCCGTTTATATCGCAAAAAATAAAAATCACAGAGGCAATCAAATACCATCAAAAGAAAGCTCTATTTGTGGGAAGAAAAGGACGCAAATTTCGTTTCGTTACAAAATTGCATGACCGCACAATTACCAGTTAAAGTAGTGCAGTGCGAAATTGAAAAAAGACCTCTGGTCCTTAAGCTGACAATTGGTCCGGGGCTGAAGTGGTTAAGAAACAAAGAATTTCTCTCTCACAAGTCAGAACTTAACCCAAAAATCCACCAAAACACAGTGCCACCGACCCAACCACATCCTATCTGGACTCTGGATGGAATATTTCAGAATCAGAACTAACATTCGTTCTTTTGAATTCTCGATCAGCAGAATTCTCGTTATTTCGTATTTTCGTTGTTTCGATTCCCTTTTTTCCGAATATTCGTAATTTCGATTTTTCGTTAATTTTGATTTTTGCTATTTTTGAATCTTTGTTCGGTATTTTCGTTGTTTCTGTTTTCGTTTTTTGGATTTTCATTCTTTCGTAGCTTCGTTGTTTCTAATTTAATTATTTCGTATTTTCGTTGTTTTTCATATTCGTTCTTTTTTATAGTTTGTTTTTCGTTAGAATTTTTAGTAAACCATTTGTTCATTCGTACGATTACGAATGAAGAATATAACGAATTTGAATGGAAAACAAATTCGTAACTAAACGAATTGCACATGTCTAGTCCTTGAGGTTTGCATTCAGAACCCTTCTAAAGGGTCTAACACTTACAGGCTTCAATCAGATCGCATCTCTGGGATCAGTGACCGGTATCACTGTGAATGAAAGTGAAAGAGTATGCTTTTTTTTTTTTTGCTCATCTTGTTCTCTTGGGGCTCCTTTTTCACAGGTCTGGGGTTGCAGAATACTCTTCATTCAGCAAGAGGAAGATAAACTTCCAGCAGAGGTAGTGTATTCGGTCAACAGTAAATTACTTCAAACATGCTTGGGACAAACATAGATCTATACTCAGACAAAAAAGTAAAAAAAAAAAAAGGGCAGACTCAATGGACTACTCTGTCTTTTTCTGCCATCCCTTTTCAATGTTTCTATCCCTGTCTCCCCTTTTAGAGTAGCTTTTGTGCACATTACTTATGTTTCTCAGTAAGGCTGATTTCATGGCTGGTACCCCCTTGGGTTCTCTACCAGTTTTTGGATCCTTATGGGATATTTGACTGTTGGGATTTCCTCATGGATATCTCTTTGCAAGATATGGCCAGGCAGCCTCATTCTTCTTCCTCTCCCTGGATCCTAAGGGTTGGGAATGTAAGGCTTGGGCCTACGTATGTCAGTCTGACTGACCTGGGAAGACGTCTAGTGACAAAACGCACAGGGAGGGGACTACAGGTTTCATCATCACGCTGTTTTAGACTGGTTTGCTGCTCCCGGTGAAGTGTCTTGCTGGAGCTGACCCGGCTACAATATATATATATATATATATATATATATACCTATTTCCATGTGTCAGTTGTGACATTTGCAATTGTGAGAGATTGTTGTCTATTGGGTCTATTGGGTATTAGATTACTGCATAGATCACTGTAGAGGATTGTTTCCGTAACAGGGAAGGTGCTTTGAGCTGGTTTATAATCTGTCCAGCAATGAGAGTCGGTGAGTTAATTTAGGGCAATAATGGTGGTGGATCATATATGGATGCATAGAGAAAATGTTACAAATAAAATTTGAAGAAACTTTTATGCTATAGATTTTGAGTTTTCTCTTTTTTGGACTATACTAAGGATCACAAATATTGATTATAATTTTTTGGGACTTTATTGATATACCGTATATACTCGAGTATAAGCCGAGTTTTTCAGCAGATTTTTTTTGTGCTGAAAGTGCCCCCCCCTCGGCTTATACTCGAGTCAAGCACTTTTCTGCAGCAAAAAATTACATTTTCCGACCCAACTTTGTGGCCCCGAGATACGGGGCCGCAAAGTCGGGTTGGAAAATGTAATTTTTTGCTGCAGAAAAGTGCTTGACATTTTCCGACCCGACTTTGTGGTCTCGTATCTTGGGGCCACTTGGTGTTAAGAACCAACATTACAACATATCCAAATTTGGGGTTCCTAGCTCCAAGTGGCCCCGAGATACAGGGCCCCAAAATCGGTCAACTGTGTCCATCTGCAGCAATGTCATTTCGGGACCCTTTGGGTCCAGAGACCCCAAATTTTGGCTGCAGCTAGGGGGCATTTAGGAACCCTTAACTAACAAAAGTTCAGGAGACCTATGGCTGCAAATTGGCACAGTGAGGCTGCAAATGGGAATTGTTGACCCTCTTTTCCACTTAAAGTAGCTGCACATTTCTCACCCTAGGCTTATACTCGAGTCAATACGTTTTCTCATTTTTTTGTGGTAAAATTAGGTGCCTCGGCTTATATTCGGGTCGGCTTATACTCGAGTATATACGGTATATGTTTTTATGCTGGTATGTGTTTGTTTTGTTTTTACACTAGAGCACTTTAGAATTTGTTGGTTCCTATGATAGGATCTGCACACATACCTTTTTGATATATTGTACGTTTTGTATATATATATTTTTTTTTTCTACACCAGCACATTGACACGATCCCATATATCCACTGTTGTATATTTATATTGAAACACTAAGCATTTAGAGTTGCAACATAGGAACCACACACAGAATTATTGCAACAGTAACCCTTTATTCAATTAGTGAGTGGATGCCCGCTAACAGGCGCTGCCATGATGGATCTGAAATGACAGGTGCTCTTTAAATATAAGCACTTATTCTTGCTGGTAGTTAGAATCTTTAATATTTGCAAACAAAATGAAAGTTTCCTAGTTAGAATAATAAGCTGTCAGGTTAGTAAAACAGCAAAATCAGAACTGATTCAATCATACAGTTTGTAGTGTACATAGATTTGCCAAACAATAGGATAAATGAATATTCCTGAACTTTGTTTTATCTTATGGTTACTGTGACATTATGTGAATGCATCAATGCAGTGCATGTCATCTCAGCTTGCAGAGTTTGGATTCATTGAATGAGTTTACCAAAAATGTAGGTACCGTATTTATCGGCGTATAACACGCACTTTTTTCCCCCTTAAAATCAGGGGGAAAATTGTGGGTGCGTGTTATACGCCGATCCCCCGCCGGATTGTCAGCCTCCCGGCCTTTCTCGCGGCTTTCGGCCGCTCTCGCCAACTTTCAGCCACTTTCAGCCATTCTCGCTGGCTTTCAGCCATTCTCGCGGCTTTCGGACGTTCTCGGCAGCTCTCGGCTGTTCTCCCTGGCTTTCGGCCACTCTCAGCGGATCTCACAGTCCCGCGTGAGCCGGTGAGAGCGGCCGAGAACAGCCGAGAGCTGCCGAGAACGTCCGAAAGCCGCGAAAACTGCCGAAAGTCGGCGAGAGTGGCCGAAAGCTATCGAGCGCCGCCGAGATACACAGGACATCTGGCTCTGTATCATGGCGGCACCATTTTTAAACGTAAATGACACTGGGGCAAGGCTGCAATGACAAGTCTGCAGATGGGCACTGACAAGTCTGCAGATGGGCACTGACAAGGCTGCAGATGGGCACTGACAAGTCTGCAGATGGGCACTGACAAGGTTGCAGATGGGTACTGACAAGTCTGCAGATGGGCACTGACAAGTCTGCAGATGGGCACTGACAAGGCTGCAGATGGGCACTGACAAGGCTGCAATGACAAGTCTCCAGATGGGCACTGACAAGTCTGCAGGTGGACACTGACAAGGCTGCAGATGGGCACTGACAAGGCTGCAATGACAAGTCTGCAGATGGGCACTGACAAGGCTGCAGATGGGCACTGACAAGTCTGCAGATGGGCACTGACAATAGAGGTCGACCGATATGGGTTTTTCTCTGGCCGATGCCGATGCCGACATTTAGAAATCGGGGCGGCCGATGGCCGATATAGGATGCCGATTTTTTTTTGGGCCGATATGTTAGGCCGATTTTTATATATTTTTTTCCCTTCATCTCATAAAATCTAACAGACACCTTTCACACTGCTGCGTTTTTTTAGGCGCTTTTGGGCTAAAAATAGTGCCTGTAAACTGCCTGCAAAACGGCTCCTCTGCAGTCTGTGTGGAAGCCCGAGTGCTTTTACACTGAGGCGATGCGCTGGCAGGACATTAAAAAAAAAAAGTCCTGCAAGCAGCATCTTCGGAGTGGTGTTAACTGCTCCTCCACCACTCCTGCCCATTGAAATGAATGGGCACCGCTGCCGAAGCGCCTGCAATGCGATTTGGCAGTGGCGATTCAC
This sequence comes from Lithobates sylvaticus, assembly GCA_028564925.1. Lineage (NCBI taxonomy): Eukaryota > Metazoa > Chordata > Amphibia > Anura > Ranidae > Lithobates > Lithobates sylvaticus. The sequence continues at coordinate 616,558,172 of CM053027.1, read as the reverse complement.
GGGCGCATTTAACCCCTTCCTCGGCCACTAGCTGGGTTATAAGTGCCCCACTAGCAGCCGAATAGCGTCGCTAAAATTACAGTAAAGCGTCGATAAATCTAGCAGCGTTTTACCGTCAACGCCCGCCCGATTAAAAAATTAAAAACAACTATATATTAAGTACACAAAAACAGGTAATCAAAACTTTTGGGCGAAAAAAAAATAAAAAAAAAAAAATAAAAAAATAATCGGCTAACTTTACTGTTTTAGTTTTCTTTTTAAAATCATTAGTGTATTTTTTTCCCAAAAAAATTGCGTTTGAAAGACCGCTGCGCAAATACCGTGTGAAATAAAATATTGCAACAACCGCTATTTTATTCCCTAGGGTCTCTGCTAAAAATATATATATCATTTTTGGGGGTTTTAAGTGATTTTCTAGCAGAAAATACAGGATATTTACTTGTAAGCAACAAGTGTCAGAAAAGATTTAGTCTTTAAATGGTTAAACTGAGAACTTTCTCCACACAGAGTTTACTTCATTCATCATAAGTGTAAACATTAAACATTGTAACACTTTGGTCTTTTTTTGGCAGAATGCCCAGAGAGGAGAAGTCACTCCAGGGGAAGACTCAGGCAACTTGCATTGACTTCTATTACAGAAGTCTTTTGCAAGTCACGGCTGAAGTTATAATCGGCCTTTTTTATCAGCAAAATCGGCCGATGCCGATTAATTAAAAAACGCCAAATATCGGCCGATATATCGGCCGGCCGATATATCGGTCGACCTCTAACTGACAAGGCTGCAGATGGGCACTGACAAGTCTGCAGATGGGCACTGACAAGTCTGCAGATGGGCACTGACAAGGCTGCAGATGGGTACTGACAAGTCTGCAGATGGGCACTGACAAGTCTGCAGATGGGCACTGACAAGGCTGCAATGACAAGTCTGCAGATGGGCACTGACAAGTCTGCAGATGGACACTGACAAGTCTGCAGATGGGCACTGACAAGGCTGCAGATGGGCACTGACAAGTCTGCAGATGGGCACTGACAAGGCTGCAGATGGGCACTGACAAGGCTGCAATGACAAGTCTGCAGATGGGCACTGACAAGGCTGCAATGACAAGTCTGCAGATGGGCACTGACAAGGCTGCAATGACAAGTCTGCAGATGGGCACTGACAAGGCTGCAGATGGGCACTGACAAGGCTGCAATGACAAGTCTGCAGATGGGCACTGACAAGGCTGCAATGACAAGTCTGCAGATGGGCACTGACAAGGCTGCAATTACACTGATAAGGCTGCATTGATGGGCATTTAAATGTAAGTTTTTTTTCCTTAAACATCCCTCCTAAAAGTTTTTTTTTCCTTAAAATTCCCTCCTAATCTTGGGGTGTGTGTTATACACCGATAAATACGGTATATGTCAGAGCTATATAAATAAATAACAATAATAGCGTGTGAAGATATTCACCCTCCCTGCTTCTCCATATGTACAGAAATACCCAGAGAGGAAAACGCACAGCATTACCCTTTCACTGCTCGCCTGCTGTTCCAGCCTTCAGTATATACTAGTCAGTCTTTTCTCTCCTCCGGCAGCCATAAGGTTAATGGCAAAGTGAAAAAAACACCAACGAGAGACAAACACATTTAATTATGGTGCCAGTGCTGCCCTGAGGGGCCACCGATTAGAAGAGAAACTCGCTTTCTTTCCATAATGACCGACACGCTCCCTCGAGAACTCACACTGGAAATAGAGTGCAGGTGAGAGACTGTCAGACAACTGCGGAGGGTGAGACCGAGGGGAGCGCTGGAGGACTAGACACCTACATGGGCTGAGGAAGAGGAGCGCCACGCCACAGCCACGGGACCCGAGACATGCAGCACTTAACAGTAAGCATCAAACCATCTCCTCTCCACTTACAATAGATGTATCGACTGAAAGGAGCTTCCAGTATATGCTGAGACTTGTAGTTCCTCATCAGCTGAAAAGTCACAGGCATAAATAACTTCCTGCGTATCATGTATACCCCGATAACTATCTATAAGGAGTATTCAGAGCTATATAAATGTATAATAATAGTGTGTGACTGTGGAGGGACATTAGAGTGTAAGCTCCTCTGGTTCAGAGACTGATGTGACTGGCTCAGTGTTCTCTGTACAGCACTGTGGTATATGTCAGCGCTATATATATATGTATAATAATAGTGTGTGACTGTGGGGGGACATTAGAGTGTAAGCTCCTCTAGTGAAGAGATGTGATGTAACTGGCTTGATTTTCTTTGTACAGCACTGCAGTATTTGTCAGAGCTATATAAATGTATAATAATAGTGTGTGTGATTGTGGGGCGGGGGCATTAGAGTGTAAGCTCCTGTGGTTCAGAGACTGATGTGAATGGCTCAGTGCTCTCTGTACAGCACTGTGGTATATGTCAGTGCTATATACATGTATAATAATGATAATAGTGTGTGACTGTGGGGGGACATTAGAGTGTAAGCTCCTCTGGTACAGAGACTGATGTAACTGGCTCAGTATTCTCTGTACAGCACTGTGGTATATGTCAGCGCTATATACATGTATAATAATAGTGTGTGACTGTGGGGGGACATTAGAGTGTAAGCTCCTCTGGTGAAGAGATGTGATGTAACTGGCTTGATTTTCTTTGTACAGCACTGCAGTATATGTCAGAGACTATATAAATGTATACTAATAGTGTGTGACTGTGGGGGGGGGGGGGGGGGCATTAGAGTGTAAGCTCCTCTGGTACAGAGACTGATGAGACTGGCTCAGTGATCTCTGTACAGCACTGTATGTCAGAGCTATATATATGTACAATAATAATAGTGTGTGACTGAACAACACTGAACAGCTAGATCAGCACTGGACAGCTCCTTTCACCTATTCACGTCAAGGTTTTTTTTTTTTTTTTTTTTTTTTTTTTTTTTTTTTTTTTTTTTTAAATTATATAATCTTTTTTTGTTTTTTTCATTATTATACAAAACACATTCTTTACTTACATAGTACATACATTTAAAAAGAAAAATTCCGCTACTCACACTTTACACGGAGTACCTTTCAACCTTTAGTCCCTTTTATCCTTCCCGACCTTCCCTCTTGACACCCGACTTGTTCCCTTTCTCTCTCTCTCCCCCCACCTCATAGTGGGTTTTCCAATTTATCCAACCATGGTCTCCACATAATTTCAAACTCTCTCAAATTTCCTCTCCTTATATACACTGTTCTTTCTTTCCATACTGTTTCTGTTGTTAACCTTATCCATTCTCCTACCGTTGGGGGTTTCTCAGCCTGCCACCTCTGCGCTATTAACTTTCTCGCCTGGAACAAGCCTCTCATTACAGCGTTGATTACAAAGGGACTACCATTTATCCCCTCTTCCAATCCCAGTATACACAGTCTGGGGTTCATTTCCAGTCTAACTTCTAATACGGTGTTCAGGATGTTAAGGATTTCAGTCCAATAACGGTGCAGTTTTGGACACTTCCATACCATATGTGCTAAATCCCCAGTATCCTGACACCTAGGGCACCTGGCATCAGCTCTCAATCCATACTCATATAGTCTCTTAGGTGTGTAATATGTCCTGTGTAACAGCATCAGGTATGAGACCTTCTGAGCGGGCGAGACCGATACCACGTGTCCTTTCTCCAATATCCTCATCCACTGTTCGTCTGAGAACGTTCCAAATTCTTTCTCCCATTTCCCCCTACATTTAAGCTGTTCTGGATTTTCTATGCTACCTTCGCATATGTGTGAGTAAATTTCTGCTATAAATCCTCTGCTCTTATTTTGGGAACCTATTCTTTGGTACACTGGGGAGTTGTTCCATATTGGATCTTGATTCTTGAATTGACTATTTAAGGCGTGTCTAATTTGTAGGTATTTATAAAAGGAATGTTTGGGTATGTCATATTCCACTCGCAGTGCTGTAAATGTCTTCAATACCCTACCCTCGTACATCTGTGCCAACTTATCTATCCCTTTTATTTCCCACTCTCTAATTTTTCCCATCTTTTCTACTTCCTGCAAGTTTTTATTGTTCCAGAGGGGGGTGTATTTTGTCATACCCTCTAACCCTTTTACTACTTTTACTGCCTTCCACACTTTTAAAGCAAGTCTCACCGTGGGGGTTCTGTAAGGAAAGGAGTTTGCCTCTAGGACTTCTACTATTGATTTATGCGGAGTTCCTGCAATCATTAATTCCTTGTTGCTTCCTTCTGTCATGGCTCCTAGATGTTGCAGTTGGGCTGCTAAGAAGTAACTCCGTGGGTGCGGTACTGCCATTCCTCCCTTTCTTGTTGCTAGTTGTAGTGTTTGTAACCCAATCCTAGGCTGACCACCCTTCCATATAAGTTCTCTAAACAACGTATCTATCTTTCTGAACCATTTTTTATCTATCCATATTGGACAGTTATGCAGCAGGTACAAAAGCTGTGGCTGCCATAACATTTTGATCAGGTTGCATCTCCCTGCAACCGATAATGGGAGACGTCTCCAGATTGCAATTTTACTTTTAAGTCTGGCTAGGAGCGGTACTATATTATCATTTATGTAGTTGTTTGGGTTCCTTGTTATATATATGCCTAAGTATTTCATTTGTTCAACTACCTCTAGCTGTGAGAGATCCTGTACGCTCTGATTCCCTAGAGGATCTATAGGCATTAATGCGGATTTTTCCCAATTTATGGTCAGCCCTGAGATTTTGCCAAAGTCTATGAGGATGTTCATCACCTGCCTGAGGGATTGCCCAGTATCCCCCAGGAAGAGGAGGACGTCATCCGCATACAGTGCAATTCTCTCTTCACCCCCTGCTCTTCGGAACCCTTGCATATTTGTGTTTGATCTAATTACACTTGCTAAGGGCTCCATTGCAAGCGCAAAGAGCAGGGGGGACAGTGGACAGCCCTGCCTTGTCCCTCTCTCCAATTGAATCCCCTCGGAATACTCGCCATTAACCCTAATTTTAGCACTAGGGTCCTTGTATAGGGTTTTAATCCATTTAATAAACGATGGGCCAAATCCAAATTCCTTTAAGACTCGCCATAAATATCCCCACTCTAAGCTATCGAAAGCTTTAACCACATCTAGAGCCATGACTGCCCTTGTACCCGTGTTCTCTATTGGTATCTGTAGGTTAAGGTACAGCCTTCTGATATTCATACTGGTAGATCTGCAGGGTATGAATCCTGTTTGGTCAGGGTGTATTAGTCTAGAGATGATTTTATTTAATCTAATTGCCATTGCTTTGGCTAATATTTTAGCATCCGAGCAAAGTAGGGAGATGGGTCTATAAGATTTGGTCTCTAGCGGGTCCTTCCCCTCTTTATGCAGGACTATTATCGTTGCCTCTGTCATAGACGTCGGCAATTTCCCCTCCTCCTTTGCCCAGTTTAATACCTTAAGAAGTTCTGGCAATAGGATTTTCCCATATTGCTTGTAGGTTTCCGCAGGGAGACCGTCTGGTCCTGGTGACTTCTGATTGGCCATTTCTTTCACCGCCAGCTGGATTTCCTCCAGCGTTAACGGTGCCTCCATTACCTCCCTTTCTTCTTCAGTGAGAACCGTGATTTCAGCATTTCTAAAAAATATGTCCCCTTCCCCTTCCTCCATCGTCCCCCGAGATCTATATAATTTCTCATAGTATAATCTAAAGGTGTCTGTAATTACTGAAGTCTTTGATGAAATTTCTCCTTTCTCCGTCCTAATCGCAGGGACGGTGGAGGGAGGGGAACTAGCTCTCACTAACTGTGCCAGCATCTTTCCAACCCTTTCCCCCTCCCCATAGGCAACTTGTTTCTGAAACAATCTCTTGTTCTCTGATTTCCTAATAACTACTTCTTTATATTCCTGTTGTTTAGTTAGCCATCTACTTTGTTTTTCTGGGGTAGGGTCTTTAACATATTCTCTTTCTGCTTTCATCAGCTCCATCTTACTATTATTCTCCCATTCTCTTGAGGACTTTTTGATTTTTGAAACTAGTTGGATAAGGATACCTCGCAAATAGGCCTTCAGTGCATCCCACATTACTCCTTTTGTCACTGTCTCTTTGTTAAACTCTATAAATTCTTCCAGTTTTAATAGCACCTCCTTTGGGTCCCCAATTATTTCGAACCAAACTGGATTCATTTTCCATGTTCTAGGAGGTCTTTTCCCTTCTAAATTTATTGAAACAATCAGCAAGGCGTGATCCGATACCCCCCTAGGCTGGTATTCTATATCCCTTACTGTTTGACATGCTTCTCCATTTCCCAGAGCTAAGTCGATCCGTGAGAGTGTAGAATAGGAGCTTGAGAAACACGAGAATTGCAACACCCCCGGGTTTCTCACTCTCCACATATCAAACAGCCCTACTTCTTGTAAAAACTGGTATAATCGGCTCTCATCTACCTTCTGCCTCTGTGTGCCTATCGGAAACCTGTCTATTTTTTTATTAATAACCTCGTTAAAGTCTCCTACTGCTATGACTGGTATCCCGACTTTGTCTGTTAAAAATTCCATTAAGCTGTACATAACATCAAGTTTAAACGGAGGGGGGATATAAATATTGGCAAGAACATATTCTCGATTTTCTATTACACAGTGCAAAAAGATATACCGCCCTAACCTATCTATACTGATCTGCCGACAGGTGAACCCCACCCCTTTTCTTACCATCACGGCCACTCCCCTTGAATAGGAGGTGTGCACTGAGTGGTATTGGTGTTGATATTTTTTACTCTGATTTAGTAACTTGGTGTCTTGGGTTAGATGTGTCTCCTGTAGGCAGATCACTCCTACGTCACTCCTTTCCAGGGTCTCTACCACAGCTGATCTCTTAGCCGGTGTACCCAGTCCCCGTACGTTCCAGGAGCCAATATTCAGTACCCTAGTCTGCATAGACTATCAGAGAGAGAGAGCGGTGTAGAAGGAGGTCCCCATAAATGCATAGAACAGAGTACCAAGGAGGCAAGAGGGAGGAGAAAAGGAAAAGAGACGGGGAAAGGGAGAGAAAAGAAAGGGGAAAAAAAAAAAAGAGAGAAAGAAAAAGGAGGGAGAGAAAAAAAAAAAAAAAAAAAAAAAGGGAAAGGAAAGAGGAAAAAACTTCTTAACAAGAAGAAAAGGCCCTTGTGAAAAAGAGGACCCTTCGCCTATCTTAATCTTTCCCTCTAAGTGAAAACATGTGAGTCTTTCTTCTACATATTTATCTATCAGTGCTTTTAACTTGTGATTTATTTTCATATATATTATGTATTTTTTTCCCATTTTTACATCGTATCTTAGTGTTTCCCTCTAAGTGAAAAAGTGTGAATCTTTCTTCTAGATGTTTATCTATCAGTGTTTTTGGTTTGTTACTTACTTCCATATGAGTTGCGTGTTTTATCCCCTTTTTACATTGTTGACCCCGCCTCCCCCCTCCCCCCCTATACCATTCTAGGTTATCCCTAAGGACTTTTTTTGTGACCATAACCAAACATCCCATACCTACCAACCTCCCCTCCCTCCTCCCCCCCTCACTTGTATACAAATCCATTCCCACCCTCCACCCTCCTCCCTCCCCAGCCATACATACACCAAACCATACACCCAACCATATTTTGGTGCTTACCCCCACAACTCCTACCCTGTCGTGCTATGTAGTTCCCACCACCCTCCACTCCATATGTATACATTATCTCTAGAACACATCCCTTCCTGTCCAAGTTTATTCCGCTTTCCTTAATTCTGCTAACCCCTCATTTTAGTTATTAATTGGTCTTTTCTATCTTCCAACCACGTTGTCACATTTGCAGGGGAGTCAAAAAAAAAGGTCTCTCCCAGAGCTACCACACGTAGCCGGGCTGGGTACAATAGTGCGTAGGTAACATCAAATTTCTGGAGTCTACGTTTAATTTCTAAAAAGTCTGCTCTGCGCTTCTGCAAATCGGGTGAGAAATCAGGATATACTGAGATTTTAGCTCCATTAAAGAGGATATTCCCCATCTCTCTAGCCTTACGAAGAAGCGTTACTTTATCTTTAAAATTCAAAAATTTCATTAACATAGATCTAGGGTGCCCTCCTTGAGGTGGCGGTCTGAACGGGACCCTATGCGCCCTTTCAACCGAGAATTGTTGTGAGAATGTCTCTCTTCCAAATACTTCGATAAGCCACTTTTCTATGAATGCAATCGGGTCGGATCCTTCACTTTTTTCTGGTAGGCCTACCAGCCTCACATTATCCCTACGGAGTCTATTTTCCATTTCATCCAATTTTCCTGCAAATTTATCCGATTGCTCTTTTAGGATTTTAACCTCTTGACTTAATGGGTACATGTCGTCCTCGATTTGACTAATTCTCCCCTCAGTTGCTGTTATTCTATCAGCTGTCTTTTCAAGCTCCTGGCGCATCAGGGACAGTTCAACTTTAATATTTTTCATTTGACCACATAATTCCCCTAGGGTCTGTTTACATATATTAACTGCCTCCAGTACGTCCTTTAGTGTCGGCTCTCCTTCTGCTGTCAGTGCTTGAGCCACGGCCAGTTCTGATTTCCCGGGGACCCCCAGATTTTTGTTGGTCGAGTTCTTTACTCCACCTGGGGCCGTTACTGGGTTGTTTACTTGTCCTTGGCTCTTTCTATCGGTTGGCATTTTAACTTGGGGTTGTTGTCCTCCTTTAGATGGGGTATGGTCTGGGGTATGAGCGTACTTTTCCAATTTTGCTGCAGCTGATGCCCCGTTTGTTATTATAGACTGAGCCCCCTTTTCCTTGTCCTTATCTTTAGCTGATCTTAATGATTGCGTCCCAACATTCTCCTGGTTAGCCTGCTCATCAGCTCTTCTCCTTGCTGACATATTACCACACCGGAGTCAAATCCAGCCAGGCAATAAATTTTAAAGTGGGCTTTTAATCTCCAATTCAAAGATATTTCCTTGTGTTTCCGCTTGACCCCAATTAAGCCTTTTTCCTTTCCTTTTACAAATTTGTGGGGGGCATAGGCTTCCACACACAGCACAGCACTATATATCTCTAAACCAGAGCAGTCCTATAATTGCAATTAAGAAGAGGCAGACATATAATGCTCACCACCACTTGTGTTTTAAACCAAACTCAGTCCTATAATTGCTCTTGGGATTAAACACGTGCACATGCACCGCACCCAGTCCAGTATCTTCTCACCCACTTCCTGCAGCTTTAGGAGGGCTCTCGGGGACCTAGTACGTATACACAGCAAACCATACAGTCGTAAAGTGCCTTCTCACCTACTCCTTGTGGTCTCCTTTTTTTTTTTTTTTTCCCTCCTTCAGAAGAGCTTCAGGGGCAACCAGGGAGCTCAGCCTATAGCCTAGACCTCTGGTTGCGATTTCATATGCACAGCCAACACTATGCACAGCCGACACAATGCGGTCCTCCAATTGCAAGATCCAAAGGAGAGCACAGCACACAGTTTATATTTTACATAGAGATTACCGTTGGAAGGGAGGTAGACATATATACTCAGCGCATTACGGGTTTATACTTTGCAAAAAAAAAAAATAAGGGGACAGTTAACGCTCCTTTAGTTGCAATAAAAGGGAGAAATCAACACAGATGGTTAACATAGCCCACTGCTTATATCATAAATTTTGAAAATAACGGTCCTCATTTTGAATTTAAAAAAAAAAAAAAAAAAAAAAAAAAAAGCCAGGCATATATGTGCAGCACCAGGAAAAAAAAAAAAAAAGAATACAGTCCTCCAGTTGATTATGCGCATGTATCTATACTCAGCACCCAGTATGGTTTATCTCACCTGCTCCTTATGACTCTGGCAGGACTTCTCAGGCAGCAGGAGAATCCTTTGGGTCTCCTAAGGTTTTTATCCTCCTTCAGTATCCCCTCCGCTTCTCAGCCGTGTACTCTGTCCGTAAGGCCAGTATATTGATTCAAATTACCCGCCGCTCTCTTCCTCCCAGCGTGAGCGGCGGTCAGGAGACCAGGTGTGACGTCACCTTCGGCTTCGGCTATCTCCGTATAGATTCGGTGCTGTGGTGCTGTGGTAGGCGGCTCGGCTCGGTCTCGGCTCGGCTTAGCTCCGGGAGCCCCCGGAGAGTCTTGTGCCTATGCTCCGCTGTAAGGAGAGGGTCAAGGACGGTCAGGCAGGCTTTCAGGAGGCTCCGTATTCGGGCATATCAGACGGTCGGGCGGGGGGTGGAGGAGCTCACATAGACGCTCTCACTCTCCTCACTCACCACACCTCATCTCTGGTCACGCCCCATCCAAACTTTACCCATCTGTCATTCACGTCAAGGTTTAGTTAGACATAAACTCAAAATGAATGACATTTGCAAGGTTTTTTTTTTTTCTTCTTCTTCTTAATAAAGTCCTTGTTTTCCTCCATTTTCATCATTTATTGCATCTCAGTGCTGCTGATCTCCTGCAGCATATTTGCAGTCACTCCCTGTTTCCATGTACTCCAGTGATGGCTGCCTTTCATTTCTCAGGGTGGGGTTCCTGATGGTGAAAACGGTGGGTTATGCCTACATAGTGTGCACTGAAACTGCCACTCTTTAGTCTCCATTGGAAGCAGGGCCGGGACAAGGGGTGGGCAGGAGGGACGGCTGCCCCTGGCGCAATGGTATATTGCAGGGGTAGGGGGCACCCTGAGCCTAACCCTAAGGGAAAGGTGGGCGCAGTTTGGCATCTTTGCCCTGGGCACTGGATGACCTTGTCCCGGCACTGATTGGAAGCCCATGTGACTGGATAACAATGCAGGTGCCCAATCGGGACTCAACAAGAGAGCATTATCACCCTACAACAGGAAATGGCTGAACAAGGACTTTCCTGGCAGGATCACCAGGGGTTATTGCAATGAAAGCTGCAGTTGGGAATCGTTGTCACTTGTAATTATCACTCAGTAGTAAATGCATATCCTTTCTTTCTTTTTTTTTTTAACCACTTAAAGTGGTGTTCCCCCCCCCCCCCAAAAAAAAAAAAAAAGATGATTAAAAAATCATAAAAAATAAAAACATTTGGAAAAAAAAAAATTAACTCACCTCTAAATGCCTGTTTCTAGGGGGTCCCTCGTAGTCTGCAGCCTTCAGTGCCCGGGCTAAGTGACATCACTTCCCCTCAGCGCAGGAAGGGCTCAGCTCTGCCCCCCCTCCCTCCTGTCAGTCATCTGACACGTGACAGGTCCCAGGTGACTGTGCGGCCAATCACGGCGCGTGGCGCTGCTCGCGCATGCGCAGTGGGCGCCCGGCTGTGAAGCCACAGCCGGGTGCCCACAGTTGCAATGCCGGCGCCGCCGAGCGGATGGGGGGACGAGCTGAGCTTCGACCCCCCGCATTGCTGGACCCTGGAACAGGTAAGTGTCCGATTATTAAAAGTCAGCAGCTGCAGTATTTGTATCTGCTGACTTTTATTTTTATTTTTTCTAATGGATATTCCTCTTTAAGCCACGGACGATTTGGCTGGCCAAAGACCAGATCGCTTTTTGTGATTTGGCACTGCGTCCATTTAACTGACAATTGCGCGGTCGTGCGACGTGGCTCCCAAACAAAATCAACGTCCTTATTTTCCCACAAATAGAGCTTCCTTTTGGTGGTATTTGATCACCTCTGTGTTTTTAATTTTTTGTGCTATAAACAAAAATAGAGCGACAATTTTGAAAAAAAAACGCATTATTTTTTACTTTTTGCTATAATAAATATCCCCCAAAAAATATATAAAAAAACAATATTTTTCCTCAGTTTAGGCTGATACGTATTCTTCTACATATTTTTGGTAAAAAAAAAATTGCAATAAACATTTATTGATTGGTTTGCGCAAACGTTATAGCGTCTACAAAATAGGGGATAGTTTTATGGCATTTTTATTAATATTTTTTTTGTTACTAGTAATGGCGGCGATCTGCGATTCTTATCATGACTGCGACATTACGGCAGGCCCATCGGACACTTTTGACACATTTTTGGGACCATTGTCATTTTTTACAGCGATCAGTGCTAAAAAATTGCACTGATTACTGTCAAAATTACACTGGCAGTGAAGGGGTTAACCACTAGCTGTCTTTGAAGTGGTTAAGTGTGTCCTAGGGAGTGATTCTAAAGCCCCATACACACGCGCGGACAATCCGTGGACCAGGTCCGTCGGACCATGTCCGTCATACTTTGTCTGATGTTGGTTTTGCGTACACACGATCGGACAAAGTTGTCGGAAAATCCGATCATTCTGAATGTGGTGACGTTTGTTGCCTACGACGGGACTACGTAGAGGCTAGTAGCCAATAGCTTTGGTCTTGTAATGTGATCTGAGCATGCGTAGCACTTTGTCCGGTCGGACAAGCGTACACACGCTCGGATTTGGTGTGATCGGACCGGGTTGACGGGAAATCTTTCCAGCAGGAGATAAGACTTTGTCCGACGGACAAACCGACGAACACTGTCCGATGGTGCATACACACGGTCTGATTTTTCAACAACCTTGTCCGATCGGACCAAATTGATGAAAAAGTCCGACCGTGTGTATGGGGCTTTACTGTTAGGGGGCGTGGCTACGAGTGGCACGTCACTGATCATAGCTCCCGATCACAGGGAGCTATGATCAGTGACAGTGTCACTAGGCAGAATGGGGAGATGCTTGTTTACATTAGCATCTCCCCGTTCTTCAGCTCCGTGAGACGATTGCGGGTATCCCCGCGGACATTGAGTTCCGCGATCCTACTCATGGAGCACGCGGCAGGGTCACGCGCGCGCCCTGGTAGCGCGCACGCGTGACCACATGGCAGCAAATTTAAAGGGACGTACAGGTACGCCCATTTGCCCAGCCGTGCCATTCTGCCGACGTAAATGTACATGCGGCGGTCGGCAAGTGGCTAATGACCTGTGTTGATGAACATGCCATATTGGGGGATAATTACAAGTGCTTTGTGTAACCAAAATGTAGCCAATAAACTTTTACCTTTACAACCACTTTAAGAATAAGCACAGTCAGCACATTATAAGTTACCAGAGATATTAATTTTGGTTATTTTGGAACATATCAGCTTGATCAAGTGCCATATTCTCAAATACCTTGCCTTTAAACATGGAGACTCTCTCTCTACACTTTACAATGAGCAGCAATATTTTCCAATAACATCTTCCTGCAAAGTCATTCTAGCAAGCAAATGGGTTATTATATAAAGAGCCTAACATTAGCATATAAGCACCAAATATTGTCATTTAATCATCAGTTAAACTTAAATAATTATTTTTCTTTATCAGATCATTCACATGAATAATCAGCACTAGAGATAATGGATGTGGGAGTTCTATCCCCAGTAGTGGTGTATAGTTTAGTCACGCTCAGAGTTAGTGTATCCACCTCTCTATAGACGTGTCACCTTATCACCGCTCACACCTGAGCTGCCTTCCAGGTGCTGCTCCATCTCTGGAGGCTGTGATTGCACTCATGCATCTTCCTGCCTAATGTGACCACTTTTCATCATAATTGAATGCAGTCCGGAACATTGCTTTCCCAGACTGAACTACAAAACACCTGATCCCTATGTAATGGAGATGAGAAAAGAGAAGGTGTTCCGTAGTCCCGTCCTGGGGTGACAGCACTGCTCCTCCATAGATACAGTGCAGTGAGTGAGCGTTGTCACTCCAGGAAAGGAAATTAGTTACTGGCAGGATCAATGGGTAAAAGAAGCCTAGGGAAAGAAAATGAATGCAGCTACCTCAGCTAAGGACTTGTAAGCTGCAATATATTTCATTTTTGTTTAACCACATCCCGACCGGGCCATAGCCGAAAGACGGCTACAGCGCGATCGGCTTATTATGGGTGGACGTCCGTGGGATGTCCTCCCAGAACCTTGCTCCCGCACGCCCCCTGGGGCGCGCACTCGGGAACATCCATGACCGCCGGGTCCGCAAGACCCAGTGCATCACGGATCACGGTAAATGGCCGCAGATAGCGGCCGTTTACCACGTAATCGCGCCGTCAAATGATGGAGCGATCGCATGTAAACAAACCAGCGTCAGGTCATGACGCCGGTTCCTACCTCTCTGCACCGATCTGTACAATGAGAGGGGAGAAGCGGAGAGGGGGAGGGATGGCAGCAGCGCTGTGGGCTGGATGTGTAGTGCCCACAGCGTTTCTCTGTGACAGTACTCTGCCAGCACTGTGCAATACTCTGCCAACACTGTGCAATACTCTGCCAACACTGTGCAATACTCTACCAATACTGTGCAACACTGCAATACTCTGCCAACACTGTGCAATACTCTGCCAATACTGTGCAACACTGCAATACTCTGCCAACACTGTGCAATACTCTGCCAATACTGTGCAACACTGCAATACTCTGCCAACACTGTGCAATAATCTGCCAATACTGTGCAACACTGCAATACTCTGCCAACACTGTGCAATACTCTGCCAATACTGTGCAACACTGCAATACTCTGCCAACACTGTGCAATACTCTGCCAATACTGTGCAACACTGCAATACTCTGCCAACACTGTGCAATACTCTGCCAATACTGTGCAATACTCTGCCAATACTGTGCAACACTGCAATACTCTGCCAACACTGTGCAATACTCTGCCAATACTGTGCAATACTCTGCCAATACTGTGCAACACTGCAATACTCTGCCAATATTCTGCAATAAATTTTAATAGAAACAAAGATTTATTTATTTTTTTACAGAATTTTTAGTCTTTTTTGATTTATAGCGCAGAAAATAAAAAACCCAGCGGTGATTAAATACCACCAAAAGAAAGCTCTATTTGTGTGAAAAAAAAGGACAAAAAATTCATTTGGGTACAGTGTTGCATGACTGAGTAATTGTCATTCAAAGTGTGAGAGCACCGAAAGCTGAAAATTGGTCTGGTTAGGAAGGGGCTTTAAGTACCCAGTGGGTAAGTGGTTAAAGATACACTTTAGGGTGAACCTGTACATACATTTAAAAACCCCACCTTTAGAGTAGAGTCTATAAGATGCCTTAGTTACCCTATATTTCGAATGATATCCTGCTTTGTGTGCCCCTCTGAACGAGTTTCACTACAGGGCTAAAGCTGGCCCTACATAGCCAGCAGGCTGAAGCAAAATAAACAGATTCCTCCATCCACAAGCAAGGTGGATGGAGGAATGCCTCAACCCCAACCCCAACCCCGCTAAGAGGACATTGTATTCTGAAAGTGTCAGTTCCTGCCAGACTGGTCAAAGTTCAGTCTTTGGCCACCTTTAGTTCTGCCATTCCACTGTCCAATCAGAGTGCCCTTACAGGCCAGAGGACTCCTCTTATTTGCCAGCAGGATGGCAGTTGGTGTAATGTAATGAAATTCAGAAAAAAAAAAACATACATGTGGGTAATTGTCAGAGCTTTATAACACAGCAATTTGTTTAATATTTGATGAAGTCATCCATGTCTGCTGGGGAAGTGGAGTAGCTGGAAAACCACAAGCACTATTTAGATGTTTGTTCTTTTAATGGACATCCTCTGTAAGTGCTAGACAGACATGAAATTGGATTAGTTACCACATTAACATATGTAAGTGCCATATCCATTGTAAAAATGGATATGGAATTGAACCTATCCAGGAAACTGGCCTTCACGCACCTTAAAACGGAATTTCAGGATAAACAAATATTGTACAAAGAGGCATGTGTATTCTCACTTAAAATCTTGGTAACTTCTTGTATTTCTTTGAGATCTCTAATAATTATTTCTTGAAGCTGGACACACATGTTGCAATCTGATTTTAATTCTCTCTATACAATCTCCTTTAGCTTTACCTAAACAACTGATTCAACTTGTTTACGGTTAGGTAGATTCTCACACTATTGGTAGGTTTAACAGGGATTGCACAATCAGATTATGAGGTACAGTATATAGGCAACCTCAACCTTCCCCAAAGCATATGGCCAACCCTAACTGAACAACCTCAACCTTCCCCAAAGTATATGGCCAACCCTAACTGAACAAGCCCAACCTTCCCCAAAGCATATCGCCAACCCTAACTGAACAAGCCCAACCTTCCCCAAAGTATATGGCCAACCCTAACTGAACAAGCCCAACCTTCCCCAAAGCATATGGCCAACCCTAACTGAACAAGCCCAACCTTCCCCAAAGCATATGGCCAACCCTAACTGAACAAGCCCAACCTTCCCCAAAGCATATGGTCAACCCTAACTGAACAAGCCCAACCTTCCCCAAAGTATATGGCCAACCCTAACTGAACAAGCCCAACCTTCCTCAAAGCATATGGCCAGCCCTAACTGAACAAGCCCAACCTTCCCCAAAGTATATGGCCAACCCTAACTGAACAAGCCCAACCTTCCCCAAAGTATATGGCCAACCCTAACTGAACAAGCCCAACCTTCCCCAAAGTATATGGCCAACCCTAACTGAACAAGCCCAACCTTCCCCAAAGTATATGGCCAACCCTAACTGAACAAGCCCAACCTTCCCCAAAGCATATGGCCAACCCTAACTGAACAAGCCCAACCTTCCCCAAAGTATATGGCCAACCCTAACTGAACAAGCCCAACCTTCCCCAGAGTATATGGCCAACCCTAACTGAACAAGCCCAACCTTCCCCAGAGTATATGGCCAACCCTAACTGAACAAGCCCAACCTTCCCCAAAGTATATGGCCAACCCTAACTGAACAAGCCCAACCTTCCCCAAAGTATATGGCCAACCCTAACTGAACAAGCCCAACCTTCCCCAAAGTATATGGCCAACCCTAACTGAACAAGCCCAACCTTCCCCAAAGCATATGGCCAACCCTAACTGAACAAGCCCAACCTTCCCCAAAGTATATGGCCAACCCTAACTGAACAAGCCCAACCTTCCCCAAAGTATATGGCCAACCCTAACTGAACAAGCCCAACCTTCCCCAGAGTATATGGCCAACCCTAACTGAACAAGCCCAACCTTCCCCAAAGTATATGGCCAACCTTAACTCCAAAAACCCAACCTTTTATGGCCAACCTTAATTCAACAAACCCAACCTTCCTCAAACAAGAGAAGGGGTTTGACTGTGTTCTACCCATTGAATGATATCTATAAAGCATTGGGCCCTGTCCGAGGTTTCTCTACCTGGTATAAAACCAACTTGTTCTATAGGTATGAGATGAGGCATGACCAAGGATAGTCAGAGGGCTAGGAGTTTTGCATCTGTGTTTAATAAGGATATGGGCCTATAATTGGCTGAGGAGTCTGTTGATTTGCCTGGTTTGGGGAGGCTTCCAAAGATTCTTTAGGGATTCCCTCTGTGATTGCATGTTGGTTATAAATTGTACATAAATGAGGGGAGATGATATCACTAAAATGTTGGTAATATTCATTGGATAACCCATCTGGTCCCAGAGCTTTGTGCAGTGGGAGGGATTTGATAGCCTTGCGGACATCATCTTGGGCGAAAGGGGTCAACAGAGATGTTAGTTGCGAGGGGGAGAGTGAGGGAAGCTGTATTGATGATAGCAAGGTTTTCGATTAATTCTGAAGATAGTGGTAGCATCTGATTTCTGTAAAATTGTATAGTTTGGCATAGAAGGTGGCAAAAGTGTTGACTATGCCCAGAGGATTAGTCATATATGCCCCTTGCGGCTTTAGGAGAAATGGAATTTTAGTATGGACCTGTCCCTGTTTAATTTGGCCAAAAATGCCCCGGCTTTGTTTACTTAACTACTTCCCACCCGGCCAATGTACATAAATGGCCGGGTGGGCGCTCTCTCCTTCTGAGTGGACGTTCAGGAACATCCCTCAGAAGGAGGGGGATCACGCGTGCACGGGCCCACGCAGCGGCGCGATCCCGAGGCGCATTTCCGTTCGGCAGGAGGGCTCTGTGATTGGCCCTCCTGATCACAGGACGGCCGTGTCCAATCACAGCCGTCATGTGATATAAACACAGAGCCGGTTGCTAGGCAATCGGCTCTCCTCTCCTCACACAGTAGTTGTCAGTGAGGAGAGGAGAGGGAATCGCTGCAGCCGGCTGGTGATCAGTGAGTATGAGCTGTTTTTTACAGCTTTTTACTCACTGATCACCAGTCTAGTGTCACCACACAATGTAAAACACACATGTCCCCAAAACACATGTTCCAAAACACATATCCCCAAAATACATGTCCCCAAATAAAAAAAAACACCTGTCCCCCACATATGTCCCACTAAAATCACATGTCCCAATGATTATCTACACACATATGTTTGTGATCACCTGCACACATCTGTACATGATCATTTGCATAAATCTGTCCGTGATGACACAAACCAATTATTATACATTTAATGGAATTTTTTTTTTACCAAAAACATGTAGTAGAATACACTTTTGCTTAAATACATGACAAAATTTGATTTTATTGGATTTCTTTTAAAATAGAAAGAAGAAAATATTGTTTTTTCCCAAAATTTTTGCTCTTTTTTCGCTAATATTGCAAAAAAAAAAAAAAAAAAAAACAGAGTCGTGAATAAATACCACCAAAAGAAAGCTCTATTTGTGCGAACAAAATGATAAAAATTTAATTTGGGTACAGCGCAGCATGACCGCGCAATTGTCATTGAAATTGCGAGAGCGCTGAAAGCTGAAAATTGGTCTGAGAAGGAAGGGGGCGAAAGTACCCTGTATTGAGGTGGTTAAGGAATAGGAGTGTAGCTTTAATCATTTGACATAATAGTCAAACTTATGGTGTAAGAGTTCTCCTAATTTGCATGGCTGTTCCCTGAGTGTATTAGAGGTGGTCTGAGTGGGTGAAACCTTGTTAGTTTGTTCTAGAATTTTGATCTGGTGCAATAACAAATCTATTTCGGCTGATTGTCGCTTGCGCTCTTGAGCCCCATATTTGATTAGCAGACCTTGCATAAAAGCTTTGTGGGCCAACCATACCATAGATTGATCAGTAATGGATTCACAGTTTTCTTTGAAGTAGTTCCTAAGCTCAGATTGGATTAGGTCCTCATATTGAGGATTGATCAAGAGGGGGATGAGTTTAGTCTCTAGATGGAGCGATTGGTCAGCTGTAATTGGGGGGGGAACAATTTAACAGATATAAGAGCGTGGTCTGACCATGTAATGGGGCCTATTTGGGCTTTCGAAGTAGCCATTAGGGTTTTCTTATTTGTAAGGAAAAGGTCAATCCGAGAGTAGGAGGCATTGGAATGAGAGTAGAAGGTATAGTCTCGCTCAACATCATGCATACACCTCCAGAGATTGTATTGTCAATGAATGATGAGGGAGCTGATGACCTGCGTCTGTTGGGGTTGGAAGAATCTAATGAGGGGTCCACTATGTCATTAAAGTCTCCACAGATGACTAATGGGGTGTTTTTTTTTTAACTTTTGTAAAGTTTCCGTTGGGCAATATTGGGTGCATAAACGTTTATTAGGGTCAGGGGATTGATTATCAATAGTGGCTGATAAAATTATAAATCTGACCTTGTCATCTGTGTCAACACGGTGTAGAGCAAAGACTTTTGTTGTTATAGCTATCATCACTCAACACTGGCATTGGCAAATAAATAGTGGGAGTATTTTTTATGTGTGCAGGAGGACGGTTTAGTGCTGGAAAAATTGGTCTCTTGGACACAAAGTACGTCTGCTTTTTGGGAGATTGCTTCTTTCCAGAGAAGATTTCTTTTAAATGGAGAGGTGCGCCCTTTGGCATTAATGGAAGTGATTTTGAGAGACATATTTTTAGATTTTGGTAGATTACCGTATATACTCGAGTATAAGCCGACCCGAATATAAGGCGAGGCACCCAATTTTACCACAAACAACTGGGAAAACGTATTGACTCGAGTATAAGCCTAGGGTGAGAAATTTGCAGCTACTGTAAGTGGAAAAGAGGGTCAACAATGCCCATTTGCAGCCTCACTGTGCCCATTTGCAAGCCTCACTGTGCCCATTTGCAGCCTCACTGTGCCCATTTGCAGCCATAGGTCCCCCCAAACTTCAAACTTGGTAGTTAAGGGTTCCTAAATGCCCCCTAGCTGCAGCCAAAATTTTGGTGTCTCTGGACTCAAAGGGTCCCGCAATTACATTGCTGCAGATGGACACAGTTGACCGACTTTGGGGCCCAGTATCTCGGGGTCACTTGGTGCTAGGAACCCCATCTTGGATATGTTGTAGTGCTAGTTCCACTGGGTTTGAATACCAAATTGGTTCCTAGCACCAAGTCTCCCCGAGATACGGGGCCCCAAATTCGGGTCGGAAAATGTCAAGCACTTTTCTGCAGCAGAGAATGACATTTTCCGAAAACCGACTTTGGGGCCTCGTATCTCGGGGCCCCAAAGTCAGGTTGGAAAATTTAATTTTCTGCTGCAGAAAAGTGCTTGACTCGAGTATAAGCCGAGGGGGGCACTTTCAGCACAAAAAAAAATGTGCTGAAAAACTTGGTTTATACTCGAGTATATACGGTAGATTAATGAGGTTGAGCAGGACTATAGCACTTTATGTAACATAGTAATGGTAAATCGGATAATTTAACTGTTGTTCTGAGAACTAGGATAGAGTAGCAACAAACACTGCTTGTAAAAAAAACGCACTAACTGCTATACTTATGTAACAATTCACATAATACAGTATATGAACGATTGATAGAAACACCCCACACACAAAACAAATGAGAGGAAAAAAAGAAGCTAGAATATACGTAATGTGGTTGGTGTTGTAGAACCAGGGCCGGTGCTACCACTAGGCAAACTAGGCGGCTGCCTAGGGCGCCCTGCTGCCTAGGGCACACGGCCACTGATTTTCCTACTCTCTTCTCTCTGCAGCAAGCAACTAAGTCTCAGCATCAGCAGGCAGCCACCTCTCCGTTCACACATAGTGTCAGAGGCGCAGCAGTGGTGGAGGACTGTGTCTGTGTCCCGACTCCCGCAGCAAGTAAACATTCATTGATGGGCGCTGGTAGGCTGCATTGAAGGGCGCTGGTAGCCTGCATTTGATGGGCGCTGGTGAGGCTGCATTTGATGGGCGCTGGTGAGGCTAAAATTGATGGGCGCTGGTGAGGCTACTATTGATGGGCGCTGGTGAGGCTACATTTGATGGGCGCTGGTGAGGCTACAATTGATGGGCGCTGGTGAGGCTACTATTGATGGGCGCTGGTGAGGCTGCATTTGATGGGCGCTGGTGAGGCTACTATTGATGGGCGCTGGTGAGGTGCATTTGATGGGCGCTGGCGAGGCTACAATTGATGGGCGCTGGTAAGGCTACTATTGATGGGCGCTGGTGAGGCTACATTTGATGGGCGCTGGTGAGGCTACATTTGATGGGCGCTGGTGAGGCTGCATTTGATGGGCGCTGGTGAGGCTACTATTGATGGGCGCTGGTGAGGCTGCATTTGATGGGCGCTGGCGAGGCTACAATTGATGGGCGCTGGTGAGGCTACTATTGATGGGCGCTGGTGAGGCTACATTTGATGGGCGCTTTATTAAAAAGGTGGGATTTACATGGGCAGGGAAAAGGGGGCAGAGTCAGCCGGGGGGGGGGGGCAAAATGAGGTTTCGCCTAGGGTGTCAAAAATCCTTGGACCAGAACTGTGTAGAACAATGACCGTCTGAGTGTGCTTAGCACACTATTCAGCTGGGGTTAAGGTGAAAGTCCAAGAGTGTGCCCAGGCAGGATGTAACTAAGCATGGGACATATAGCTTAATGTTATGGGTAACCTTTTTCGGCCTGTTTTGGAGGTGGTTGTGGAGGAGATGAAGAGATGGAACGGCTGCTTGATGACTGAGAGGCAGCAGGGATGGGTAGCAGGCCCCAATTGGTTCGTTTCTTATAGCCGTATGCTCTGCGTAACTCCATTGTGGCGGGTGATAAATCCACAGCGAGGGATATTTTGGAGTAAGGTGCAGGTAGAGGCTTAGTGGCTCTAGCAGTGTATACAATTTGCAGTGTATTCTGACCAGGACATCTCTGGGCTAGGGTTGTCACCTTTTCTTCCAGTCAAACCCGAACACTTTAGCGGCGCACAGCAATTTATTTTTATAGTATAAATTATACATGTATTTTGCTATTAAATAACATTTCTAATCATATGAAGTTAATAACAAGAGTCCCCCCTTTACATCACAGTCCACAGAGTTTATATCTGAAATCACAGAGTTCCCTTTCACTGTAAGGGGGGAATCTGCAGACTCTGATGTAAGGGAGAACTCTGGGGACTCTTACATAAGGGATGCTCTGGGAACCCTGATTTAAGGGGGAACACTGAGAACTCTGATGTACGGAGAGGACTCTGATGTAAGGGGAAACACTGTGGTCTCCGGTGTAAAGGGGAACTCTGATGTAAGGGGTGCTCTGAGAACCCTGATTTACCTTATTGTACTTACTCAGAGGCAGGAGAGATAAGGGGGGGGGGACTTCAGTTACAGACAGGGATGGATGGTGAGCTCACTCACCCATTGGCAGTCAGCACCTCTCATCCAGATGTTTCTGAGGCTGATAGACTTCAAATTTCTGGCCCCACCTTTTCTGAGGCACAGCCCTGGGGATTGGAGTTTGGGCAGACACAGAGAGGTAGGGGTGGGGGGAAGAGGTGCAGATCGAGCCCTCTTTCCTCTCCTGTCTTTATGTGTGTGTGTGAGGGGGGATTGTTAGTGTTGGCTTTGGGCACTGAGAAAGAGAGTGTATCAGACACTCTCAGCTTAGACAACTGCAGCCAGCAACCCTGCTGGGAAGCCATAGTCCAGTCTAAATAAAGTGTCCGGGTTTCAGGCAGTCTGAAACCCTGACACATGATTCCAAACCCGAACTGTCTGGGTGAATCCTGGACAGGTGACAACCCTACTCTCGGCGTTTCTGCAGATAAGAGGCATGGAGGAGCTCAGCTATGAGGAAAGATTAGAGGAACTGAATATATTCCCTCTTGAGAAGAAGAGATTAAGGGGGGGATATGATCAACATGTATAAATACATAAGGGGCACCCTTTACGTCTGAAGGAAAAGAGATTTAATCTCCAAATACAAAAAGGTTTCTTCACAGTAAGAGCTGTGAATATGTGGAAAATATACTCCCTCGAGGGCTGGTTCTGGCTAGCTCAGTAGCTTTCTTTAACCACTTCACCCCCGGAAGAATTTACCCCCTTCCTGACCAGGCCATTTTTTGCGATACGAGCGGTCGTGTGACACTGTACCCAAACAAAATTTACATCCTTTTTTCCCCACAAATAGAGCTTTCTTTTAGTGGTATTTGATCACCTCTGCGGTTTTTATCTTTTTACACTATAAACAACAGAAGAGCGACAATTTTTATTTTTTTTTTAAAGAAAATTTTTATTAAATTTAAACAAGCATTACAGGTAACGTCAACAGTGAAGTAAACAATTGGCAGAGTATATCATGTGTACATAAGAGATAAATCAGGATATTAGGATACAGTCAGCTTTGAAAGTTTGGAGTACAAGTAAGTAACTATACATCGTAATGGGAATGCAATACAGTTATTAAACAATGCATGATGTGAAATGCCCACAAGTTACATAGTTTCATAGTTAGTAAGGTTGAATAAAGACACCAGTCCATCCAGTTCAACCTGAGTGAGTGTCCACAATTGTCCCTATCCCTGTACATTGCACACTCACATCAGTCCCTACCCTCAAGGAGCCCACAATCCAAGGTCCCCATTCATATACTAGGGACAATTTCTGGACAGAAGCCAATTAACCTACCTGCATGTCTTTGGAGTGTGGGAGGAAACCGGAGCACCCGGAGGAAACCCACACAGGCACAGGGAGAACATGCAAACTCCAGGCAGGAAGTGTCGTGGTTGGGATTTGAACCAGTGACCCTTCTTACTGCTAGGCAAGAGTGCTAACCACTACACCACTGTGCCACCCAAAAGTAAGAGTGTAAGGAAGTCAAAGTATGTGGGGAGTGGGGATGAGACCTTAAACTCATCACAGTTGGGCAAGATATGGCATGGGTAGTGAGTTCAATTGTATGTGACAGAAGAGCGACAATTTTGAAAAAAAAAAAAACACACTAGCTTTTAATTTTTCTATAAAAAAATATCCTAATTAAAAAAAAAAAAATAATAAAATTCCTCAGTTTAGGCCGATATGTATTCTTCATATATTTTTGGTAAAAAAAAAAAAAATCACAATAAGCATATATTGATTGCTTTATAGCATCTGCAAAATAGGGGATAGATTTATGGTATTTTTATTATTATTTTTTTTTTTTTTTTACTAGTAATGGTGGCGATCTGCAATTTTTAGTGATATTGAGGCGGACAAATTGGACACTTTTGACATTTTTGGGACCATTGACAGCGATCAGTGCTATAAAAATGCTCTGATTGCTGTATAAATGTCACTGGCAGGGAAGGAGTTAACACTAGGGGGCGATCGAGGGGTAAACTGTGTTCCCTATGTGTGTTCTAACTGAGGGGGGGTGGGACTGACTAGGGGAGGACACTGATTGGTGTTCATACTTATGTCCCGTACACACGATCCGATTATCGTACGGCCGATTTCGCTTAATAGTCGCAAGTAGAGATCAAATAGCTAAATAAAGTCAAGGAAATTCTCGTACGACAGAAAAAAAAAAAAATCGGAAGTGATGTCATGTGTTGTAATGTATTTGTACTGAATTTTCGGACGACAACTATACTGAGTATATACTATACAAGTATAACTGTGGCGGCTGGTCGGAAACCGGTTAAAAAAAGGCCTGGATTATTTCCTAAATGAACGTAATATAACTGGGTACTAACATTTATAGGTAAAGTTGATCCAGGAATTATCTGATTGCCTCTCGGAAGGATTTTTTTTCCCCCTGCTGGAGCAAATTGGATCATGCTTTGCTGGGGTTTTTCCCCTTCCTCTGGATCAACTGTGGGTATAGGATTGTGTATATGGAATTGTATGTTTTTTTTTTTTTTTTTTTTTTTTTACCCCCTTGGTTGAACTAGATAGATTTGTGTCTTTTACCTGACTATGTAAGGTATATGGCCAACCTCAACAAATTGTCCGTCTATGACTGGTCATTAACACATTCTGTTTCTTCATTTCCCCAGCCAGCCAACTGGAGGGAGATTGTCAACAAGAAGCTCAAGTTTCCAGTGTCCCTCATCAATGCCATTCATGATGGTAACCTCATCCAAGTCCAGCAGCTCTTACAGGTTAGCGATGGGATCCTGCGGCAACTGGACGACAGTGAGGACCGGTCATGGCGGGAAGCTCTCAATCTTGCCATCCGGACGGGGAATGAGGAGATCATGAAGACCCTCCTGCACTGTGTAAAGTTTGACTTTAGACAGATCCATGAAGCCCTGCTGGTGGCCGTTGACACAAACCAACCACACGTGGTTAAAATGCTGCTGGACCGCCTGGACCAGGAAAAAGGGATCAAAATGGATATAAAGTCATTCTCCCTGGCTTTCTTTGACAACTCTATTGACAACTCCCGCTTTGCTCCTGGGGTGACCCCGCTGACCCTGGCCTGTGAGAAGGACCTCTACGAGATTGTGGAGATGTTGATGAAGAAAGGCCATATTATCACAACTCCACACAAGATCTCTTGTGCATGCATGGAGTGCGGCAATGGACGAAAGTATGATTTGCTGAAATTTTCACTGTCTCGCATCAACACATACAAAGGATTAGCCAGCAGGGCCTATCTGTCCATCGCCAGTGAAGATTCCATGCTGAGGGCCTTCAAGCTGAGCCGGGAGCTCAAGCGCCTTTCCAGGAAAGAACCGGAATTTAAGGTCTGATTCAGTAATTCTGTTTTATGTGTGGGTCTGCTAAGAATGCCAATGTATAGCTGTATGGATATGCAGTGACCCTTGCAAGCAATATCCACCATGTTCAAGTCAGTATTCTAGGGTTGTTATTGCTCACCTAGGGTAACTGTCTTTTGTTGTCCACCCTTTCCTCTCACGTGTATATCACTGCTTGAGTTTGGGCAATGAGGAGTTTTAAATGTTGCAAATATTGTTGTAATGTATAGGAGGGGGTCAACTTCCCCATACTTTATGACACCGGGGAGGAATAATGACTAATTGGGCCCAATTTGGACATTTTCAATTAGCGGTGTACTCACTTTTGTTGCTAGCGGTTTAGACATTAATGGCTGTGTGTTGAGTTTTTTTTTTTGAGGGGACAGCAAATTTACACTGTTATACAAGCTGTACACTCACTACTTTACATTTTAGACAAGTGTCATTTCTTCAGTGTTGTCACATGAAAAAGATTTACAAAAATGTGAGGGGTGTACTCACTTTTGTGAGACACTGTAGATCCTACAGCTCAGGGTATGTTGGCATGGACAGTAAGCTGAGATATAAGAATACATGAAAACAAAAGGAATGTGGCATACCTAAAGTATTTACTACCCAGAACTGCTCTATAAAACAAAATAATTGTCAGTAATAGTAATGAAACAAACCAAATAATACACAGAAAATAAATGTAGACATTAAACATGGCAGAGTTCCTTCACATTTCTGGTCCAGGGAAATACAACACTTTTCATTGCTGGTCAGCGAAGAACCCTCTTTACGGGTGATCAGTGGGAAGAATGTTCCTTACATTGGTGATCAGTAGGAGGAATGTTCCTTACATTGATGATCAGTGGGAAGAATGTTCCTTACATTGGTGGTCAGTGAGAAGAATGTTCCTTACATTGGTGATCAGTAGGAAGAATGTTCCTTACATTGATGATCAGTGGGAAGAATGTTCCTTACATTGGTGATCAGTGGGAAGAATGCTCCTTACATTGGTGATCAGTGGGAAGAATGTCTCCTTACATTGGTGATCATTGGGATGAATGTTCCTTACATTGGTGATCAGTGAGAAGAATGTTCCTTACATTGGTGATCAGTGGGAAGAATGTTCCTTACATTGGTGATCAGTGAGAAGAATGTCTCTTACATTGGTGATCAGTGGGAAGAATGTTCCTTACATTGGTGATCAGTAGGAGGAATGTTCCTTACATTGATGATCAGTGGGAAGAATGTTCCTTACATTGGTGGTCAGTGAGAAGAATGTTCCTTACATTGGTGATCAGTAGGAAGAATGTTCCTTACATTGGTGATCAGTGGGAAGAATGCTCCTTACATTGGTGATCAGTGGGAAGAATGTCTCTTACATTGGTGATCATTGGGATGAATGTTCCTTACATTGGTGATCAGTGAGAAGAATGTTCCTTACATTGGAGATCAGTGGGAAGAATGTTCATTACATTGGTGATCAGTGGGAAGAATGTCTCTTACATTGGTGATCATTGGGATGAATGTTCCTTACATTGGTGATCAGTGAGAAGAATGTTCCTTACATTGGTGATCAGTGGGAAGAATGTTCCTTACATTGGTGATCAGTGAGAAGAATGTCTCTTACATTGGTGATCAGTGGGAAGAATGTTCCTTACATTGGTGATCAGTAGGAGGAATGTTCCTTACATTGATGATCAGTGGGAAGAATGTTCCTTAAATTGGTGATCAGTGAGAAGAATGCTCCTTACATTGATGATCAGTAGGAGGAATGTTCCTTACATTGGTGATCAGTGGGAAGAATGTTCCTTACATTGGTGATCAGTGAGAAGAATGTTTCTTACATTGGTGATCAGTGAGAAGAATGTCCCTTACATTGGTGATCAGTGAGAAGAATGCTCCTTACATTGGTGATCAGTGAGAAGAATGTTCCTTACATTGGTGATCAGTGGGAAGAATGTTCCTTACATTGGTGATCAGTGAGAAGAATGTTCCTTACATTGGTGATCAGTGGGAAGAATGCTCCTTACATTGGTGATCAGTGGGAAGAATGTTCCTTACATTGGTGATCAGTGGGAAGAATGTTCCTTACATTGGTGATCAGTGGGAAGAATGCTCCTTACATTGGTGATCAGTGAGAAGAATGTTCCTTACATTGGTGATCAGTGGGAAGAATGCTCCTTACATTGGTGATCAGTGGGAAGAATGTTCCTTACATTGGTGGTCAGTGAGAAGAATGTTCCTTACATTGGAGATCAGTGAGAAGAATGTTCCTTATGTAGCACTGACCCCCAAAGGAGCTGCTGGTTATTTTTGGGCTTACTGTTACCTTCTTGACCTCGTGTGCGTCTAGGGGTTTCCCGAGGTAAATGGCCCAAAGAACTGCAGAATCTGACACTGGATCCACTTTAGGGATTTTTATTTTCAAAATGGTAGACAAAACACAGTCTTTCAATAAAGGATTAGAGGGTATAGGTAGAAAGTTCAGATACTCTTTGAACTGCTTGAAACTGAATGTCTCTCACTATGAAATCCAGGGAATAGCCATTCGCAACTGGATATTACAGCTATCGGATAAATCTCCTCTCAGTGGATCTAGCAGCTGATAGGTGATTCAAATAAAGCAAAGTCTCTGCCACAGACATGATTGTAGAACTTGTGAATGGAAAGTCTCTGCCACAGACTTGGTTGTAACTGAAGGATATATGAAGTCAGAGAACCCTCATACGGTACCAGTATCTTGCAGCCGGTCCGGCGATACCGTCCGAGTGTGGATTCACCTGGTGTCCTTTCAACTTAGCTTCCAGGCTCTTACCGAGCAGCCAGCCTTTTGCATGGCCCCTTTTTCAGAACATTGTACACAAGGTGCTCAGATAGCTGGGGGAGGAGAAACAGCAGCACATTAACTTCCCAGGGAATGGCTGTGCAAAGGGGGGGAGGAGGGTGTCAACAGAGGTCTGATAATTGGAGGAGAGCAGTCTGAGTTCTCAGCACAGACTGAAAATTGACCACGGTGTGCTCTCATGCCTGTTGTGGTCAGTTTTTGATAGGAAAGCAGAGGGACTGGCAGGGACACCAGTAAATGGTACAGCAGGCATATATCAGGAACATGATATCTTGGGTTGACATATTCTTTAACTACTTCCCACCCGACCACTGTATATATACGGCCGGGTGGGAGCCGCCTACTTCTGATCGGACGTTCCTGAACGTTCATCAGAAGTAGGGGGATCGCACGCATCTCCCGGACACGGCGCATCTCGGATCGGCAGGAGGGCTCTGTGATTGGACCTCCTGATCACATGACGGCCGTGTCCAATCACAGCCGTCATGTGATGTAAGCAAACAGCCGGTTGCTAGGCACCCGGCTCTCCTCTCCTCACATGTAAGTCGACGGTGAGGAGAGGAGAGCTGATCGCTGGCTGGTGGTGGTGATCAGTGAGTATTAGTTGTTTTTTTACTCACTGATCACCAGTTTAGTGTCACCAACACCTGTAAAACACACATGTCCCCACACATGTCCCCAAAACACACATGTCCCCAAATAATAAAAACACATGCCCCCCACATATGTCCCAGTAAAATCACATGTGTCAATGATTATCTGCACACATATGTCTGTGATCACCTGCACACATCTGTACATGATCATTTGCGTACATATGTCCGTGATCACACAAACCAATTATTATACACTTAACGGAATTTTTTTTACTAAAAACATGTAGCAGAATACATTTTTGCTTACATTTATGACAAAATTCGATTTTAATTGGATTTTGTTTAAAAAAGAAAGGAGAAAATATTGTTTTTTGTCAAAATTTCCGCAATTTTTTGCTTATATCGCAAAAAATAAAAAACAGAGTCGTGAATAAATACCACCAAACTAAAGCTCTATTTGTGCGAACAAAATTATAAAAATTTCATTTGGGTACAGCGTTGCATGACCGCAATTGTCATTGAAAGTGCGAGAGCGCTCAAAGCTGAAAATTGGTCTGGGAAGGAAGGGGGCGAAAGTGCCCAGTATTGTAGTGGTTAAAAGTCCAAAAGGGAGAACATAAGAGAAGGTAATTGTTGGGGTTTCTGTAATTAAAATGTTTCTAATTCTGTGATTCTCGCAGCCAGAGTACCTTTCCCTGGAGGATCTGAGTCAGGAGTTCGCAGTGGAGCTGCTGGGCATGTGCCGTAACCAGAGTGAAGTAACGGCGGTGCTGAACGACTGCGGAGACGACAGCGACGAGGAAGAGTTGGACATTCAGGCCTTTGAGGAAGGGATCCCCAACCTGTCCAGGCTGCGGCTGGCTGTACACCACAAACAGAAGAGGGTAACATCTCCTGCGATTATTTCTGTAGATGTAGATAACTGGCCATTGCAAGGAGGCCAGAGCTGGTCATGTGACTGCAATCATTTTTAAGGGTGAATCCAGTGATGTCTGAATTATAAGACGAGCCTGATGAGCTGGTTCGGTCCTTGGCTTCTTATGCCATGTACACACGACCGGACTTTTTGACCAAACTAGTCTGACAGAACGAATCCGTCGGACAATTCGACCTTGTGTGGGCTTCATCGGACCTTCAGTGGACCTTTTTTGTCGAAAATCAGACGGACTTTAGATTTAGAACATGTTTCAAATCTTTCCGGCGGACTCGAGTCGAAAAATCAGTTTGTATGCTAGTCCGACAGACGAAAACCGACGCTAGGGCAGCTATTGGCTACTGGCTGGGAACTTCCTTATTCTAGTCCGGTCGTACATCATCACGGTCGAATCCGTCGGACTTTGGTGTGATTGTGTGTAGACAAGTCCGATTTGACGTTAGCCGTCAAAGTCGAACGGAATTCAGTACGTCGAAAAGTCCAGTCGTGTGTACACAGCATTACACGGACAATCCAACATCTTCTGTAATTCACAGCTCGGTTCCTCTACACCAGGGAATTCCCGCACCCCATGACATGTTCCAACCCACTCCTGTGTGCTGCAGCTCCTCCTGCTACCACCTGGGAATTCCCGCACCCCATGACATGTTCCAACCCACTTCTGTGTGCTGCAGCTCCTCCTGCTACATAATATAAAGAGAATAAAAAACCCAGAAGGGATGGTAGAAGCCTCCTAGTATGGGCACATCAAATGTGCAGAAAATAAGAAACAAAGATGCAAACACCTAGTGCATTATCTTTAGCACTTTATTAAAGGATGATAGATAGAAAACATAATATACTCACAAGCCAAGTAGACTGATAGCATATCGAAAAGCACAAAGCACCGAATCCTGAGGTCCACTTTCTGACAATAGAGTGAATAAAGATGCCAGCTTACACGTTTCAGGGGACTGCCCTCCCCCCCCTTCTTAAGAGAAATGGCGGACTTCAGAATTCTGTGCTTTTTGATATGCTATCAGTCTACTTGGCTCTATAACCCTTTAATAAAGTGCTAAAGATAAGGCACTTGGCGTTTGCACCCTCTTTGTTTCTTGTTTTGTGCAGTGTTGGATTGCCCCGATCTGAGGAGGGCTGCACCACTTTATCCTTTCGGTCTGGGTTGCCGAGTGGTCTTGATACTTGTGGTTACCATGTCAGGTGCCTCCATGATTTCTGAGTGCTGAAGTGTCAAGTTTATATGTTTTTTTTTTTTTTACATCAAATATACAGACCCGGGAACTCAGTACAGGGATGGTGGGAACCCCTCATAATGGGCACAGCAGGTGTGCAGACCCAGGAACTCAGCACAGGGATGGTGGAAACCCCTCATAATGGGCACAGCAGGTGTACAGACCCAGGAACTTATAGCAGGGATGATGGGGTTTATTGGCCTGGGAACTCAGCACAGGGATGGTGGGAACCCCTCATAATGGGCACAGCAGGTGTACAGACCCAGGAACTTATAGCAGGGATGATGGGGTTTATTGGCCTGGGAACTCAGCACAGGGATGGCGGGAACCCCTCATAATGGGCACAGCAGGTGTACAGACCCAGGTACTTATAGCAGGGATGATGGGGTTTATTGGCCCGGGAACTCAGCTCAGGGATGGTGGGAACCTCTCATAATGAGCACAGCAGATGTATAGACCCAGGAACTAAGCTCAGGGATGGTGGGAACCCCTCATAATGGGCACAGCAGGTGTACAGACCCAGGAACTTATAGCAGGGATGATGGGGTTTATTGTCCTGGGAACTCAGCACAGGGATGGTGGGAACCCCTCATAATGGGCACTGCAGATGTACAGACCTGGGAACTCATCACAGGGATGGTGGGAACCCCTCATAATGGGCACAGCAGGTGTACAGACCTGGGAACTCAGCACAGGGATGGAGGGAACCCCTCATCATGGGCACAGCAGATGTACAGACCCGGGAACTCGGCACAGTGGGTGTACACTCAGACCCGAGAACTCGGCACAGAGATGGTGAGAACGCCTAATAATGGGCACAGCAATTGTTCAGACCCCGGAACCCCTCATAATGGGCACAGCAGGTGTACAGACCCAGGAACTTACAGCAGGGATGATGGGGTGTATTGGCACAGCACATGTGTAGAGTCATAGGGTGTGTAGGGATCTCACCAATAGTGTTCCCAGCAGACGCCGTTTGTAAATAAAACATCACTCATGGATGGGGGGACTGATAGATAACAACGCACATTACTGGGGTAAATCAGCTTTGGTTATGCACAGGCTTTCACAATTTCCAGCATGTTCATTTTTTCTCCAGTTTATTCAGTGATCTCCACTGTGATTTGTCTAATCCTTTCCTGTCCCCTTCTTCCAGTTTGTGGCACACCCCATCTGCCAGCAGGTCCTGTCCTCCATATGGAGTGGGAAGCTATCCGGGTGGAGGGGAAGTAATATGATTTGGAAGCTCTTCATTGCTTGCACCATCTTCCTTTCCATGCCTGTCCTCTGTCTCATCTACTGGCTGGCTCCCAAATCCAAGGTACGCTTGAGCTGGGGGAGTTCTGGGACATTCCAGTGTATTTTTGATGTACAGAGGTATATGGGCGGGGGAGGGGTCAGAAGTATGGAAATCCAGAAATGGCAGAATTTACTTGTAACAAAGATTTTTCTTGCTTTCAGGATGGTGCAGTAGGTTAGCAAAGACCTTGTGCTGGATGTGAACGTTCTTCCATTGTTAGTTGGGTTGTAAAAAGACAAATGTCCATCATGTTCCATCAAAAGAAAAAAAAAATATTAAACCCCTGAGAAATCCCAGAACACTAAACCCTCCGCTGATCCAGAGAAAGGCAAAAAACCCTCATAAAGCATCGTCCAATATACTCCAATAGAGAGAGAATATAACAAATACCACAGGAATCCAAATAAACCGCCCCTATTTAGATGCCTCCCACTGCGCTCAAGTGTTAATAAGATCCTAACTAAAGCTGCCACTTAAAGGAGAACAGTATATAGGTGAATTCACGTGAAAAATCTTAAACTGAAAAGACTTACAGCAAATAGGGGCGCTACAGTGTATATCAAATATCTGTGCAAACTAATGCAGTGCAAAAAATAAATGAATATAATAAACTATAATATATGTGTAAAATACCTCAAACACACCTATAAGTGTCTAGTGATATATATAAACACAAACAAAGTGAAAATAAAAATAATTGGCAAATTAAGCCAATCAAGTACAGGCGGAAATTAAAGTTCAAATAAACAGCTGGTGAATGTTATTGCAAAAGTTCCATATATGAATATTGAAGTGAAACAAATCAAATTCTTCTGTGCTCTTCCACCACACCACAGTGACACGTGTCTCCTCTCCCAAAAGAAACGCACTCACCAAATAAATATGCCCACACTTTCGTGAAGGGCCAATGCGCATAAGGGTCCCTCCAAGGGGGGTCAGTTGAATTTCCACAGTTCAGTAGTATGACAGGTTAACTAGTTGGCTGGTTCAATGTCACAGGATACATAAAAGCAGAATGCAACTTTCTCTATGCCGACAAACACCTATAAGCCTACTAGAGCCCTTCAGCATACAAAGGAATCCCAGGATCACAGATCCAATAGAGGAGTCAGTAGTCATAAATGGGATATAGTCGTATGGAAACCTGTGTTACAAACTCTATAAAGGACACCCAAATTTACTCTCTTGCCACTTTTCAAGGAAAAGTAACACAGGTTTCCATACGACTATATCCCATTTATGACTACTGACTCCTCTATTGGATCTGTGATCCTGGGATTCCTTTGTATGCTGAAGGGCTCTAGTAGGCTTATAGGTGTTTGTCGGCCTAGAGAAAGTTGCATTCTGCTTTTATGTATCCTGTGACATTGAACCAGCCAACTAGTTAACCTGTCATACTACTGAACTGTGGAAATTCAACTGACCCCCCTTGGAGGGACCCTTATGCGCATTGGCCCTTCACGAAAGTGTGGGCATATTTATTTGGTGAGTGCGTTTCTTTTGGGAGAGGAGACACGTGTCACTGTGGTGTGGTGGAAGAGCACAGAAGAATTTGATTTGTTTCACTTCAATATTCATATATGGAACTTTTGCACTAACATTCACCAGCGGTTTATTTGAACTTTAATTTCCGCCTGTACTTGATTGGCTTAATTTGCCAATTATTTTTATTTTCACTTTGTTTGTGTTTATATATATCACTAGACACTTATAGGTGTGTTTGAGGTATTTTACACATATATTATAGTTTATTATATTCATTTATTTTTTGCACTGCATTAGTTTGCACAGATATTTGATATACACTGTAGCGCCACTATTTGCTGTAAGTCTTTTCAGTTTAAGATTTTTCACGTGAATTCACCTAAATAGAGAGAGAATGCCTTCCCCTAAGGCAAGGGTCTCCAAACTACAGTCCGGGGGGCCACATCTGGCCCACTACATGATTTTATTTGGCCCACAGCTATGGCCAGTGGCATCCAGAACCCCCCCCCACCCCCCCAATGATACAGTCACTTTGAAAGGCTTACAATGGTAAAAGGGACTCTAATGGGGACCACCGTGTAATGGGGGACTCTGTAAGGAACTCTGATGTAAGAGGGTACTCTGATAACTCTTAATGGAGAAAAAAAATAAAAAACAGACATTCAGTAGGTGACAATTTGCCCTCCTAAACACCTGCAAACTGCCTCTGAAAAAGCCACTGTGGATCACTTTTCAGAGGGGTAATAATGACTGCTGCCTGTGTGAAAGAGGCCTTTGGGAGAAATACAATGATACATAATTCACATTTCATCCATAATGTTCCAATGTGTCCAGTTCTTTTTGAGCCGTCCTCCTCTTTATGTTTTCATTAGTCCATTTATAAGTGTCGACACCAGTGATCTTTATACTAATGCCCTTTGCTTAGCCTTTACCCGGCCCTCGGGACACTATTCCCCCACACATACAAGGCACTATTCCTCCCACTGACACCAATGATTGGGACACTATTCCTCCCACTGACACCAATGATTGGGACACTATTCCTCCCACTGACACCAATGATGGGGCACTATTCCTCCCACTGACACCAATGATTGGGCACTATTCCTCCCACTGACACCAATGATTGGGCACTATTCCTCCCACCGAAACCAATGATGGGGCACTATTCCTCCCACTGACACCAATGATTGGGACACTATTCCTCCCACTGACACCAATGATTGGGCACTATTCCTCCCACTGACACCAATGATTGGGCACTATTCCTCCCACTGACACCAATGATTGGGCACTATTCCTTCCACTGACACCAATGATTGGGCACTATTCCTTCCACTGACACCAATGATTGGGCACTATTCCTTCCACTGACACCAATGATTGGGCACTATTCCTCCCACTGACACCAATGATTGGGCACTATTCCTCCCACTGACACCAATGATTGGGACACTATTCCTCCCACTGACACCAATGATTGGGCACTATTCCTCCCACTGACACCAATGATTGGGCACTATTCCTCCCACTGACACCAATGATTGGGCACTATTCCTCCCACTGACACCAATGATTGGGACACTATTCCTCCCACTGACACCAATGATTGGGCACTATTCCTCCCACTGACACCAATGATTGGGCACTATTCCTCCCACTGACACCAATGATTGGGCACTATTCCTCCCACTGACACCAATGATGGGGCACTATTCCTCCCACTGACACCAATGATGGGGCACTATTTCTCCCACTGACACCAATGATGGGGCACTATTCCTCCCACTGACACCAATGATGGGGGACTATTCCTCCCACTGACACCAATGATTGGGCACTATTCCTCCCACTGACACCAATGATGGGGCACTATTCCTCCCACTGACACCAATGATGGGGCACTATTCCTCCCACTGACACCAATGATGGGGCACTATTCCTCCCACTGACACCAATGATGGGGCACTATTCCTCCCACCGACACCAATGATTTATTTATTTATTTATTACAGGATTTATAAAGTGCCAACAGTTTACGCAGCGCTTTACAATATAAAAAGGGAGACAATACAGTTATAATACAATAAAATACAAGAGGATTAAGGGGGCCCTGCTCAGAAGAGCTTACAATCTAATAGGGTGGGGGAGGTGATACAAAAGGTTGTAACTGTGGGGAATGAGCTGATGGAAGTGGTAGAAGATTAGTTGGAGACATGATAGGCTTCTCTGAAGAGATGAGTTTTCAGGGATCGCCTGAAGGTAGCAAGAGTAGGGGATAGCCGGACAGGTTGAGGCAGCGAGTTCCAGAGGATGGGAGAGGCTCTGGAGAAATCCTGGAGACGAGCATGGGAGGAGGAAACAAGAGAGCTTGACAGGAGGAGATCTTGATAAGAGCGGAGAGGACGGTTTGGGATATGTTTGGAGACAAGATTGGTAATGTAGCTCGGGGCAGAGTTGTGGATGGCTTTGTAAGTTGTGGTTAGTATTTTTAATTTAATTTGCTGGGTGATTGTGAATGATGGGGCACTATTCCTCCCACTGACACCAATGATTGGGCACTATTCCTCCCACTGACACCAATGAATTTTTCTGAAGCTGCTGCCTGTTCACTTCCTGGATTTACACAGACACACAGGAGGCACACCTCCAGCTCTGCAGGTCTCATTTGCCCTCTTATGCCCCCACCCTTCCTGGCAAAGTCTCATGAGAGTGAGAGAGAGAGCTGTGCATGACGTCATAAGCCTAGGCCAATGACCAGACAAGAGACAGGAAGTGGGCTGTATTAGGTATTTACCGGCAGAGAAAAGAAAAACATGTTTTACTATCCAAAGTTAAAGCAACAAGGGCAGAAGATTTAATAGATGAAAAAATGACTGAATGTCCACTTTATTAGTTAGTTAATTGTTTCAGATTTTCAAATTTTCAGATTTTCGTTCTTTTGAGTTTTTGTTCTTATTTTCGGATTCTCAAATTATTCTTTTGAATTTCTGGATTTTAGAATTTCGTGATTTTCAAATTTTAGTTTTTTTACGAATGTTGGAATTTATAAATTTTTGAATATTTAAACTTCCGAATATTTTGAAAAAAATTGTTAAACGGGTTTTTGTTAATTCGGATATTTCCGGATTAACGAATTTGTTGAAATTTGTTAAAAAAAAAAAGAATTTGGAATGAAACAAATTGCACATGTCTAACCCGAACGGAGAGCTTTCTCTGACAGCTCAGTCTTTGTGCTGGGAGTATGCTCTCAGAACATAAACATCCACCTCCTAGTGTGCGCGATGTGTACTACGCATGGGGCGTTAAGGCCTAACCTTTTGCCACAACACATGTGTTGGGAGGTCCTAAATGGGGCTAAAGGTATATATAAGGATGTTTATAGATTGCCTCTGGGATCTTTAGGCTGGGGGTCCACTTTAAAGCTGACCTGTTACAACTCAGCCAATAGAAATTAAACATATGATGTAATAAATACATGAGCATGTTCAGGGAATGCCAAAGCATTTAGAAGACCCAGAGCTCTGAGAAGCTGAAGTTATATGCAGATCTGGGGTTGCCACCTTTTCTTCAAGCCAAACCCGAACACTTTAGCAGCGCACAGTATTTTTTATTTTTTATTTTTTAGGGGGAACGTTCTGGACTCTGGACTGTTGTAGAGAGGAACTCTGATGTGTGTGTGTGTAGGGGGGGGGGGTTCTGCTCACCAAAGAAGCCCCCCTACATCAGAGTTCCCAGCATTCCCCCTTAAATCAGGGTGCTCAAAGCCCCCCTTACATCAGAGTCTGCAGGGCGCCCCTTACATCTGAGTCCCCCTTGCTTTAGTGTATTCAGTTCCTTGAAGGTAGGAGACAAAAAGGGGGGGGGGGTTCTGCTCACCAAAGCCCCCACCTACATCAGTTCCCAGCATTCCCCCTTAAATCAGGGTTCCCGAAGCTCCCTTACACTTTAGAGTCTGCAGAGCGCCCCTTACTTCTGAGTCCCCCTCACTTCAGTGTATTTAGTCCCTCGGAGGTAGGAGATGGGGGTGAGGGTTCTGCTCACCAAAGCCCCCCTACATCAGAGTTCCCAGCATTCCCCCTTAAATCAGGGTGCCCAAAGCCCCCCTTACATCAGAGTCTGCAGAGCACCCCTTACATTTGAGTCCCCCTCGCTTTAGTGTATTCAGTTCCTTGAAGGTAGGAGACAAAATAGGGGGGGGGGGTTCTGCTCACCAAAGCCCCCACCTACATCAGTTCCCAGCATTCCCCTTAAATCAGGGTTCACAAAGCTCCCTTACATCAGAGTCTGCAGAGCGCCCCTTACTTCTGAGTCCCCCTCACTTCAGTGTATTCAGTCCCTCGGAGGTAGGAGACGGGGGTGGGGGTTCTGCTCACCAAAGCCCCCCTACATCAGAGTTCCCAGCATCCCCCCTTAAATCAGGGTGCCCACAGCCCCCCTTACATCCTTACATCAAAGTCTGCAGAGCATCCCTTACATCTGAGTCCCCCTCGCTTTAGTGTATTCAGTTCCTCGGAGGTAAGAGACAGAAAGGGGGTTCTGCTCACCAAAGCCCCCACCTACATCAGAGTTCCCAGCATTCCCCCTTAAATCAGGGTGCCCAAAGCCCCCCTTACATTAGAGTCTGCAGAGCGCCCCTTACATCTGAAGTCCCCATTGCCTTAGTATACTCACTCAGGTAGGAGAAAAAAATAAAAGTATGGGTTTGGGCTTTTTTTTCAGAATAATACTTACCTGGTGGATGCTCTGCACTGAAAACCAGCGATCGGACACCGCCGATCACTCGGTTCTGACAGCTCCCCGAGCAAAGAGCTGCTGAATGTCAGCCACAGCTCTCTGCTCTGCCCCCTCCTCGCTCACTGGATCGTTGGGCTGTGGATGGGGGGTGGAGCGGCCGGCTCAGGCTCTCAGAGAGGCTGAGCCTGGTGTCGGTCCAGGGACCTGGCGGATCCAGACTTTATTGTCGGGATGAGACTGACTTCTGTGATGTCAGCAGAGAGCAAACTTCAGCCTGATCTCTGCTGAAAACGGGTCACAGGAGTGCAAAACGAACTGCACTCCTGTGATCCATAGGAGAAGTCCAGCCAAATGAGCTTTGGCTATACTTCTCCTTTAAGTCAAAGACTTAGGCTCAGCGATCGGCCATGTTTCATCCAAAATGTACTGTATTTGCTAGCTGCTGGGCTTCAAATTACCCGCCCTCTGAGAGACACACCAAGGGGTAGGGGCTGGAGGAGGGGGAGCAGATTGAGCCCTCTCTTCTTCTTGCCCATGTGGGATGGAGGGGGACAGAACTGCGCTGGCTCTGGGCACTGTACGAGGGAGTCACAGCCACTCGGCTTAGTCAACTACAGTTAGCCCTCCAGACAGTTGGCAACTCTGGTGATTGGGGTGATCCCAGGTGCACCTGGCCCGTGCACATGCCTATGCACTCGGTGGTTGTGGTACTCGGTTACTTGAAGCCACCAATCTGAATAATGTGTCCGGGTTTCAAGCAGTCTGAAACTTGGACATGTGATTCAAAACCCGGACTATCTGGGTGAATCCCGGACAGGTGGCAACCCTATCTCCACTTTTGGTAAAAGTAAAAAAAAAAAGTCAGACTATTTTCCATAATTCTTGAGCCTCTCTGCTGGTCGTTGTGGCTGTCCATCATAATAAAGGACCAATAGGAACGCTCTGGATATGGGAGGGGGTGGATTCAAGCTTGCCTTGCAGGAAAACCTAGATGTCTGTATATCCGAATCTACGGATCACCTGTACAGTGAAGAGAACCTATGCTTGTTTATTTTCTTATCTGATATGTAACTTTGTCATTAGTCTGTTCTCGTAGAACAGGGTCTGTAATAATTGTATGATGTCCGTCCATCCAGGTGGGGAAAATCCTGAAAATCCCGGTCATAAAATTCCTTCTGCACTCTGCTTCGTACTTGTGGTTCCTGATTTTCCTACTGGTGGAGTCCATGATCATGGAGAAGAGGCACGACATATACGAGGGCCGAGATCAGAGCATCTGGCAGAACTCGCTGCACATGATCTGGGTTGCAGGTCAGTTTATAGACTTTAACCACTTCAATACCGGGCATTTTCACCCCCTTCCTGCCCAGGCCAATTTTCTTTTTTTTTTCATTTAAAAGATTTATTAAGGATTAAACAGAATACAAATGATTCAACAAGAGTACATCGTCAAGATATAATACTTACATTGCAGTTGTGTGATTGGTTAATTACATCAAATGGTAACTTTAGAACATTCTGCAAGTTTTTAAACTATAATATCTGGCTAAAGCAGACTGAGTGAAGCCCGAATTATATTGCTTAGGAGCTGTAGCCGCTTCCCAATAATCATTGGGGGAATGTACTCGAGGGGGGTAGGTAAGATTTAAGGAAGGTCAGAGTACTAAAGAGAGGAAATGAAAGTAATAGAAAAAGAGAAACAGAAGGCTATCCTATGCTGGTTGTTGCGTAAGATTCCAGTGTACATATCTAGAGCTAGGTCATTTCTCTAGCTTTATCCAGCAGCATTCACAAAGTCACGGGGGGTCTATTTTATCTACCTGTGGACCAAACAGCCATATCATGGATGTTTGGTCGTTCATTATTACACAGTTAGTGCTATATACTCTTGGGTGAGTCTGTAGCTGAACCAAGGAGACCAGGTCTTGAGATAACGCTCAGCCGTTTCCTCAGCTTGTGCTTTGGTGTCCTCCATCTCACATATGTGAGAGATTTTGTGTAGCCATTCCTTCACCGTTGGAACTGAGGTAGATTTCCAACGGAGTGGAATGATTGAGTTAGCTGCAATTAGCAGGTATTTGGATAGACAATTTTTGTATTTGCGCATGGAGAAATTAGATATGTGTAGAAGGCAGTTTGCCGCATTCAAGACAAGCCTGGTCTCCGTGATACGGTATATCAAATCTATCACTGTGTTCCAGAAGGGTGTCAGTTTCTCACACTGCCACCAAATATGGATAAGGGTGCCTTTTTCTTTACCGCACCTCCAACAGTTATCGCTGGACTGTGGAAACCATTTATGAATCTTAACTGGAGTTGCATACCAATGAGTGAGAATCTTGTAGGCCGTTTCTTGTGCCCTTGTACTGATAGAGCATTTATGAGCCAGTATGCAAGCTCTCTCCCATTGTGTATCTGTGATATCCATGCTCAAGGCATCTGACCATCTCTCTCTGAACCTGTCTCGTGTGGGCACATCCGCGTGCTGTAGCCACTCATAGGCCGTTGAAGTAGTTTTGGGCACTTGTTCCCCTTTCAGGCACACCGACTCCATGACCGTGAGGTCTCTGGTGAATTGTTCCTTCCTTGTGTGTTTGTGCGCATATGTGCGTATCTGGAAGTATGTCCATAAAGGCAATGAGGGTATATTGTTGTCTGATTTAAGGTCTGAGAAGTCCTTGATAACCCCTCTAGTAAAGCACTGTGTAGCAAGGAGTGGCGAGTTTTTGTCATCTCTTTGAAGATATCTATTTCTGATACCCGGTGGGAAGTCAGGGTTGTTTAACAGTGGGGTCAGGGGGCCTATTGAAGAGAAGGATTTATTTTGCTTGGCCAGAAGATGAAAGATGCCTAGGGTGGTTCCTATGAGTGGGTGTTTCTTCAATTCTATTGGACACTTATTTGGTGTGATCCAGGGCGAATATTTCAAGGGAATTGGGCTTAATTCATTTTCTAGGAGTACCCAGTCCTTCAGATCCGCATGACAGTGCCAATCCAGGATTCTGGCAATGTGTGTGGCCTGGTAGTATGTTTTGTAGTCTGGAACGCCCAGACCCCCTTGTGCTTTGGTTCTTGTGAGTAGTGAGAATTTGGCCAGGCCAATTTTCAGCTTCCAGCGCTGTCAGGCTTTAAATAACAATTGCGCGGTCAT
Organism: Lithobates sylvaticus; assembly: GCA_028564925.1. Classification (NCBI taxonomy): domain Eukaryota; kingdom Metazoa; phylum Chordata; class Amphibia; order Anura; family Ranidae; genus Lithobates; species Lithobates sylvaticus. The sequence continues at coordinate 616,516,246 of CM053027.1, read as the reverse complement.
ACAACACTGTAACCATATGACATTTTGATCATTTTTTTCCCCACAAATAGAGCTTTCTTTTGGTGGTATTTGATCACCTCTGCGGTTTTTATTTTTTGCACTATAAACAAAAAAAAAGAGCGACAATTTTGAAAAAAAAAAAAAAACAATATTTTTTACTTTTTGCTATAATCAATATCCCAATTAAAAAAAAAAAATATATATACATATATATATATATATATATATATTTTTGTTCCTCAGTTTAGGCCGATATGTATTCTTCTACATATTTTTGGTTAAAAAAATTGCAATAAGCGTATATTGATTGGTTTGCGCAAAAGTTATAGCGTCTACAAAATAGGGGATAGATTTATGGCATTTTTATTATTATTTTTTTTTACTAGTAATGGCGGCGATCTGCGATTTTTGTCAGGACTGCGATATTGTGGCAGACACATTAGACAGTTTTGATACTATTTTGGGACCATTCACATTTATACAGCGAACAGTGCTATAAAAATGCACTGACTACTGTACAAATGTGACTGGCAGGGAAGGGGTTAACACTAGGGGGCGATCAAGGGGTTAAATGTGTTACCTAGGGAGTGATTCTAAATGTAGGGGGAGGTGACAGACTGGGGGAGGAGACCGATCTCTGTACTGGGAAAACACTATCGGTCTCCTCTCCCCGCGGATCTGTGTGTTTACTCAGTCTCCTGACAGGACAATGTCAGGGGAGAGAGTCTATGCATGAATCTATCTATGGTGAGAGAGAAGTGACAGGAGAGAGGGGGCGGCGCTACCGCGCCCTTTATGGATGCACCGCCACTGGGCTCGGGGGGCTGGGAGACTGCAGAACCACAGAAGGTTTTCACCTTAATGCATAGAATGCATTAGGGTGAAAAACCATGAGGGTTCACAACCCCTTTAAAGATCCATTGTGTTCAAAAATAACAGTCGCTAACATACAGGGCCGTTTTTTAAGGCAGGGCAAAAGGGGCAGCTGCCCTGGGCCCTGTCATTGTTGTGGGGCCCAAAGCAGCTGCCTCATACTTGCCAACTATCCTGGTTTAAATTCCCTCGCCCCTTGAGGTTTTATTCCTGTGCTGAGTCCCAATATCTCAGTGTGAAGTGCTGCTACTAATGCTGCCCAGCTCTGCCCTATTGTTGTGTACAGATGACTCACCTGTAGACCCTGTGTTTACATGTAAATTACCGGCATTCATATGTAAATAGTGGCGGCCGGTGGCATTGATATGTATATCATGCCCCCCTGAGGTCATATCCACAGTAATCTCTAGCAACCAATCAACAAGCAGAAACCATGTGCTGTAACCTCTAGAAACTAATCAGTAAGCTGTAATTTGTTCTGTAACCTCTAGCAACCAGTCAGTGAGCTGTAATGTGTTCTGTAACCTCTAGCAACCAGTCAGTGAGCGGTAATGATACCTCTGGCAACCAATCACAATAGCTGCCTGATCTGATTCAGTAAACTGATTTTGAGTCTAGCTGAAAAGTAAAGTTTTGCCCAAGGTCCAATCAATATTAAAGACGGCCCTGCGTACACATTTCAGCCTAAGATGCCGTGGCCAAGGCCGCTTATGCAGGCCATACATGGTCGAATTTTGAACTAATTTTCTTTTCAAAATCAGAAAGTTCGTTTTTTTTGTGATCCGATGGTGCCACCATTGATTTTCGAAATTCGGCCGACCAAGCCTTTAATTTCACCTCGTGTTGCTACAGAAAAGAATTTTCTTTTCTGGGAATCTTCTTTTCTCTCCGTAAATTTTCTTTTCTTATTACATTTCTCACACGATTATGCCATCATTGATTAGAAAATTGGTCGTTTTTCAAAAAATTTCCAACATGTCCGATTCCTCAAATTTGATTTCCGAACGAAAATCGGCTGTTACTGCAGCCCACTAATGGTGAGAAATTCATACGAAAATTCTTAGAAACGATTTTCGAAAGAAAATTCTTTCGAAATGTGAACCGTGTATGCTCAAACCAATAAAACAGCGCTGGCAAACAAAAATTGTGACAAAATAATAAATGATCCCACAAAATTGACAAACATCAATAATGTGTGTGAAGTGGTTACATATCTGACACAAACCAATCCCATAAAAAATAAACTAGCATCAAATAATATGTGTGATAAATTATTACATAAGTGACATGATTGAATAATAACCATAAAATTATTTCATAGATACCAAAATTGAATAAGTGATAAACCACAACCTAAATGTGGTAAGAAAATATATAAATAAAAATGAATGTGAGTAAGTCCAGTTATTGTCCCAAAAAACCAAGAACCAAAATAAATGTACATATGAGCTCCTTCTTGGAATAGACTCACCGGGCTAGCAGACAGACAGAGCAGCAAAGCAGAGGGCAGATATGCAGACAAACTGTGGTTCGGCAAGTAGGCACAAAAGCAGAGCTGAATAAACAAGCCAGTGGGATGAGAGGATCCAGGGAGCGATGCATGCACACAAGGCACAGTGATGTTCTTGGAGATATTGTACCGATAATAGAAGAGAGCAAATTTTAAAGTGTTGAAGAAGGATTTTTAAAATGCGCGCTCTGCGCTACTTACAGGATGCATAAAGGAAGGCAAACTTCTCAGATACTTCCGCGGTTGCAGCTGGTTTAGCGTGCGCTCCACGGGAACAGGAAGTGGCGTCAGTGGTTAGATCCTTGGCCGGCCTTAAGCTGCAGCGTTCAGGCGACTGTAACCTTTTGAACAACATGGATTTAAATAAAGTGCAATGTGGAGGAATTGATGTGTGCCGGCATTTGCATAGCTTATGAATATTTGACCCCAGGAAGAAGGTTTGACCATGCACCACCATGGTGGCAGGGTGATATTGGAGGTTGAGTGGTGTACTCCTGCTTTTTGTGGGGGGGGGGGGGGGAGCATTGATTGGATGGGGTCACGTTGTGCCTGCCCATTCATGTCTATGGGCTGTCTGAGACTTATCATGTCTGTTTCTCATGTCTGCAGGATTTTTGTGGCATGAATGTAAGGAGGTCTGGATCGAAGGACTGAGAAGTTACTTCCTGGACTGGTGGAACTTCCTGGACATCGTCACCATCAGCATGTATCTGGCCTCGTTCTCCCTGCGGATCCTGGTGGCAGTGAGAGGTTACCTGTCCTGCCGAGATGACCCCCAGTCCGACATGTGCTTCTACTTCACCAAAGCAGGTAGTAGAACCGGCTGCAATGATCGGGCCTGATAATGTTTTCTTTTTAACTGAAAGCAGACACCCGTTCCAAAGAGTCTGTGCAGGCATGGGCATCCGCAGAACTTTTTTCAGGGGGGGGGGGCATAATTTTAAGGTCACCCGCGCAATATAAAAAGATGTACATCCTCTAGGCTATATTTATTTATATGGGCATGGTATGCCTGGCCCGAGTAATTTCCAATACAAAGTGACGCGATGATCGGGCCGGGGGTGAGGGAGGGACATCAGATGTGTCAGAACAGACAGCAGTTGGCTGACTCAGAAAAAGTCAGCGGCGGACACTGCAGCTGGCAACTGCAACACCTTCTTGACGACCCCCCCCTTGCCCCTACCTGCGGACCCCCATGTGTGCAGGTCCTCCGAGGGGTATACAGGGAATAGACATGTGCAATTTGTTTCGTTTTTTTTTCGTTTTTCGTTTTTTTTTCGTTATATTCGTTATCGTACGAATGAACGAACGATTCGCTAAAAATTTTAAAGAATGTTCAAATCGAACGAATCCGAAAAACAATGAAAATCCGAAAAACCAAATTAGAAACAATGAATCTGCGAAAGAAGAAAATCCGAAAAACGAAAACCGGAACAACGAAAATCAAAATGAACGAAAAAAATTCGTACATTCGTAACTTTTTTTTTTTTTTGTTGAATTGGTAATTTTTCGTGTCTCTTACAATGGCGCTGCTTAACGTGCCTCGAATGAATTGAACGAAAAAATTCGTACATTTGTAACTTTTTTTTTCGAATCGTAATTTTCCGTGTCTCTTACAATGTAATAATAGCATACACATTACATAAAATTATGAATTATGCTCCGATTACGAATCTACGAAAACAATGTTACGAAAGTACGAATAAATCAATCTAACGAAAGTAGGAATGTAACTAAATCTACGAAAATACGAATGCGTCCGAATTTCGAATAAACGAAAATTAAAGTAACAGAAAAACGAATCAACGAAAAAATAACTCTTACGAAAATACGAATCGTTACGAATACGAACATCGACGACTTACGAATTTACAAATCGTTACGAATCAACAGAAACGAAAAAAACAAAATGAAAATAAACAAATTTTTCTGTTGTGCACATGTCTAACAGGGAATAACTAAATATATAACAGTACAGAAATATTCCAAAAACTTTTTAAGTGGTGTATATAAAAAAAAAAATGCAAAGCTGCATGCACATTTGTTCTGTGCAAATGGGGAAAAATTTAACATTTGCAGGCTACATTTTTTGCAGATCAAATGGCATCTATCCATTTAGTCACTGACAAAACAAAAGTGTGAATGGAGAAAATACCACATTATGGCCACTAGAAGGAGCTAAGGAGCATATTTATTTACTATGATATTCAGCACCATCTAGTGGCTGTAATGTGGTATTTTCCCCATTCACACTTTTGTTTTGTCAGTAACTAAAGAGAATATAGCCTAATGCCGCGTACACACGAGCGGATTTTCCGTCTGAAAAATCTTGGATGTTTTTTTTCCGACGGAATTCCGCTCAAGCTTGGCTTGCATACACACGGTCACACAAAAGTTTGCTGAACTTTCGACCGTCAAGGACGTGGTGACGTACAACACTACGATGAGCCGATAAAATGAAGTTGAATGCTTACGAGCATTCGTCGAATTGTTTCTGAGCATGCGTAGGAATTTTGCGCGTCGGAATTTTTGATCAAAACTTTTTCCGATTGAAAAATTGAGAACCTGCTCTCAAACTTTTGCTGGTGGAAATTCGGCCAGCAAAAGTCTGATGAAGCATACACACGGTCGCATTTTCTGACGAAAAGCTCTCATCGGTCTTTTGCTGGCTGAAATCCCGATCGTGTGTACGCGGCATAAGAACATTCAATTTTGCACCAATTTGTACAGAGTGAATGTATATGCAGTTTCACTTTTTTTTTTCATAAATGTACGCCAAAGTCTGAAATGTATCTAAACCCAAGAACAGATGTGGTGGCTGCATGAGTTTTCTTTTTTCTGCCTTTTTTTCCCCCCTTTTGTTTTCATCTGATAAGGCAGCAAATAGTAGACATGTGCACTGACATAAAATTCGTTCATTTTCGTTTCAATCGCTTTTTTTTTTTTGCTTTTTTCGGAAATTTGGAAAATCGAAAATTCGGGAATTCGGAAATTTCGGGAATTTTCACATTTCTATTTTTCGGATTTCAGAATTTCCGAATGTAACATTTTCGGATTTCCGAATTTTCAAATTTCCGAATTTTCAAATTTCCGAATTTTCAAATTTCCGAATTTTCAAATTTTCGAATTTCCGAATTTCCGAATTTCCGAATTTTGAATTTCCGAATTTTGAATTTCCAAATTTTCAAATTTTCGAATTTCCGAATTTCCGAATTTTCGAATTTTCGAATTTACGAATTTACGAAATTCCGAATTTTCGAATTTCGTATTTTCGTATTTCCGAATTTTCTTTCTTTTTTTCAGATTTTCTATTTTTTAAATTTTTGAATTTCTGAATTCCGAAAATTCGAAATTACGAAAATTCGGAATTATGAAAATTCGAAATTCGGAATTCGCAAATTTGAAAATTCGGAAATCCGAAATTCGGAAATCCGAAATTCGGAAATCCGAAATTCGGAAATCCCAAAATTCGGAAATCCGAAAATACGAAATTCGGAAATTTTGGAAATTTGTAATTTCGGAAATTCGTAATTTCGGAAATTCGTAATTTCACAAATTTTGAAATTCAGAAATTCGGAAATTTCGGAAATTGAAAAATTTGGAAATTCGGAATTAACGAATTTGTCAAAATGTGTCAAAAACGAATTAGGAACTAAACGAATCGCACATGTCTAGCAAATAGCACACTTCCTACGCTAGGGTGACAATGCTTAATCACTGTACTGTATGGGGGCAGCGGGGTGCTCTGCATAGTTTTTCCTAAAAAACATCACAGCCCTCAGCATTGATGCAAGCAGTGGGAGGAGTTATGCAAATAACAAAATGCCTTGATGGGTGGGTGTCAGTCTGGAGGATTGTATTTGGATGCATCCTGCCCTAGGTAATGCCCCCACGATTGAGCTTCCACGCTGAGCCTCCATGATTGACAAAACAAAAATCTCTTACTTGCTGCGGCCTCCAAAGAATATTGTGATAAGCTCACAGTGTGCAGTTACCGTATGTATCGGCGTATAACACGCACCCCAAGTTTAGGAGGGCATTTTAAGGAAAAAAAGTTTTAGGAGGGAAGTTTAGGAAAAAAAAAAAATTACATTTGAGCGTCATTTGCAGCCTTGCCCAGCGTCATTGCAGCCTTGCCCAGCGTCATTGCAGCCTTGCCCAGCGTCATTTGCAGCCTTGCCCAGCGGCATTTGCAGCTTGCCCAGCGTCATTGCAGCCTTGCCCAGCGTCATTTGCAGCCTTGCCCAGCGGCATTTGCAGCCTTGCCCAGTGTCATTGCAGCTTGCCCAGCATCATTGCAGCCTTGCCCAGCGGCATTTGCAGCCTTGCCCAGTGTCCCTGCAGCTTGCCCAGCGTCATTGCAGCGTGCCCAGCGTCATTAGAAGTCCGGTCCGGGTTTAAATTTCCCGCCGCAGAGACGCTCTGTCGCGTGCGCCGCCGAAAAAGCCCGAAGTGCGGCCGAAAAAGACCGAAGCACTCCCGGAAAAGGCCGAGCCGACTGTTCAGCTCCGCTCGCGGTCCCGCCTCCCTGCTGTTTCAGGAGCGAGCGCAGGGAGGCGGGACTAGGAGCAGAGCCGAACAGTCTGCTCGGTCTATTCCGGCGCCGCTTCGGGTTTTTTCGGCAGCGCTCGCTATTTTTCCGCGGCGCTTGCCATTTTTGTCATTTTTTTGGGGGGTATCGGCGTATAACACGCACCCACGACTTTCCCCCGATTTTAAGGGGGAAAAAGTGCGTGTTATACGCCGATAAATACGGTAATTCAAAGTAAGTAGTGTCAGTATAACTGTGCAGGACTGACAGTTTTTCTCTTTATTCACTCACAGTAGTTGAACCCCGAGCGGGCGGCAGTTTCAGGCCAGGCGATGTACCTGTACGTCGCAGCTTTCTTCCGCATGCGTGCGCCCCCCCCTCCCCCCGGCTAGACCCATGCTGTGATTGGACATGGCACGAGTTTGGCAGCTGATTTCAGCCAATGATTTTGGCTGAAGTCAGCTGACCAGCTGTGGCCAATCACACACAGAGTTCTGTGCTTACAAAAACACAGAACTCTTTGTACAGGAAACAGCAAGCAGGGAGAAAAAAACAGACAGTTAAATAAAAGCAGCACACTTTACACATTGTTAGGCACACAGTTAACCCTTTGATCGCCCCTAAATGTTAAAGTTATTGTGAAGGTTAGTTTAAAAAAAATAATAATGATAATAACAAACATGCTATACTTACCTGTTCTGTGCAAGGGTTTTGCACAGAGCAGCCCCTATCTTCCTCTTCTGGGGTGCCCTGGTGGTGCTCCTGGCTCCTCCTCTTCATCGAGTGCCCCCACCGAGAGACACTTTCCCTGGGAGGCACCCGTGCAGGCGCACTCCTGAGTCCTGCTGCTGCGTCCATTGACAAAGACAGCAGGACTCCGTCCCCGGCTCCCGTGTCACTGGATTTGATTGACAGCAGCGGGAGCTAATGGCTCCCGCTGCTATCAATCTATCCAATGGGGACCCAAGACATCGGCTGGAGTCGCTGTGCTCGTTGCTGGAACAATTGGGTTCAGGTAACAAAATGGGGGGGGGGGGGGGGGGGGCTCTGGGGGCAGTTGAAGCACAGAACAGTTTCACCTTAATGCATAGAATGTATTACGGTGAAAAACCTTGAGACTTTACAACTTCTTTAACTCCTTCCCAGCCAGTGTCATTAGTACAGTGATAGTGTATAGTATTATCACTGATCACTGTATTAGGGCTCGTTCACACCATACGTTCATGAAAACTGGTGGAAAAAAAACAAACAGATTCCACTTGCAGAGACATCAGTTTACATCAGAATTCATGCGTGTTTCAGTTTGTTTTATACACGTTGCAGATTCCTGCGCAGAAAAAAATTGGCACGTGATACGAGTGTTGTGGTGTGAACAGGGTACATAAAGAACAATTATTTTCTTTTTGCCTTTTCAGAAAAACTGACATCTCTACACACTGGTGTGAACGAGGTCTACATCAGTTTACATCAGTTTACATGTGCGTTTCAGTGAGTTTTTATGCACATTGACGTCAGTTAGTGTCAGATTTTACGCTGCACTATCACAGTCCCACAATAAGTCACTGATTACCTCCATTACTAGTAAAGTGTCACAGCTGCGTGGATTTCAGTTTACAGTACCTTGAAAAAGTATTCATATCCCTTGAAACTTTCCATAGTTTGTCATGTTACAACCAAAAACGTTAATGTATTTTATTGGGATTGTATGTGATTGACCAACACAAAGTGGCTCATAATTGTGAAGTGGAAGGAAAATGATAAATGTTTTTCAACATTTCTTTACAAATAAATATGTTAAAAGTGTGGGGGGTAATTTGTATAGCGCCCCCCCCCCCCCCCCCGGAGTCAATACTTTGTAGAACCGCCTTTCACTGTAATTACAGCTGCAAGTCTTTTTGGGGATGTCTCTACCAGCTTTGCACATCTAGAGAGTGACATTTTTTCCCATTCTTCTTCTTTGCAAAATATCTCAAGCTCTGTCAGATCTGATGGAGAGCGTCTGTGAACAGCAATTTTCAAGTCTTGCCACAGATTCTCAATTGGATTTAGGTCTGGACTGTGACTCGGCAATTCTAACACATGAATATACTTTGATCTAAACCATTCCATTTGTAGCTCTGGCTGTATGTTTCGGGTCGTTGTCCTGCTGGAAGGTGACCCTCCCCCCCAGTCTCAAGTCTTTTGCAGACTCTAATGCCGCGTACACACGGTCGGAATTCTCGTCGGAAAAAGCTCTGATGGTTTTCCCGTCGGAATTCCAACGGAATTTCGCTCAAACTATCTTGCCTACACACGGTCACACCAAATTCCGACGGTCTGTAACACAGCGGCATAAAACACGTTCTACAGCACTATAGAAGGGAAGTTTAATGCTTCCGAGCATGCGTCGGAATTTTGCGAGTCGGAATTGCATACACACGATTGGAAAATCCGATAGAAAGGTTTTCCGTCTGAAAAATTGAGCACATGTTCTCAATCCAAAGTACGTCGGAAATTCCGACAGAAAAAGACCGATGGGCGTACACACGGTCGAAAAATCCGTTGAAAAGCTCCCATCGGACTGTTTCCATCGGAAATTCCGACCGTGTGTACGCTGCATTACAGGATTTCTTCTAAGATTGCCCTGTATTTGGCTCCATCCATCTTCCCATCAACTCTGACCAGCTTCCCTGTCCCTGCTGAAGAAAAGCATCTCCACCACATGATGCTGCCACCACCATGTTTCACGGTGGGGATTGTGAGTTCAGGGTGATGTGCAGTGTTAGTTTTCCACCACACAATGGCTTTCTTTCTCCAATGTCTTTCTTCCATAAAGGGCAGATTTGTGGAGAACACGACTAATAGTTGTCCTGTGGACAGATTCTCTCACCTGAGCTGTGGATCTCTGCAGCTCCTCCAGAGTTACCATGGACCTCTTGGCTGCTTCTCTGATAAATGTTCTCCTTGTCCGGCCGGTCAGTTTAGGTGGACGGCCATGTCTTGGTAGGTTTGCAGTTGTGCCATACTCTTTCCATTTCCGGATGATGAATTGAACAGAGCTCTGTGAGATGTTCAAAGCTTGGGAGATTTTTTATAACCTAACCCTGCTTTATACTTCTCCACAACTGCATTCCTGACCTGTCTGGTGTGTTCCTTGGCCTTCATGAATCTGTTAGTTCACGAAGGTTCTCAAACAAACCTCTGAGGGCTTCACAGAACAGCTGTATTTATATTGAGATTAAATGACACACATGTGGACTCTATTTACTAATTAGGTGACTTCTGAATACAATTGGTTCCACTAGATTTTAGTTAGGGGTATCAGAGTAAAGGAGGATGAATACAAATGGATGCCACACTTTTCACATATTTATTTGTAAAACATTTTGAAAACCATTTATCATTTTTTTTCCCGCTTCACATATTATGTGCCACTTTGTGTTGGTCTATCACATAAAATCCTAATAAAACACATTTACATTTTTAGTTTTAACATGACAAAATGTGGAAAATTTCAGGGGGGTATAAATACCCCTGTACTGTATATACCATAGTTTGTAGACGCTATAACTTTCACTAGACATGTGCAATTCGTTTCGGTTTTTTTCGTTTTTCGTTTTTTTTTCGTTATTTTCGTTCGTTCGTTTTCGTACGAATGAACGAATCATTTGAATCGTATGAATCCGAATAACGAATCGCAATCGTTCGAATCGTACGAATCCGAAAAACAACAAAAATCCGAAAAAAAACTAATTAGAAACAACGAATGTACTAATGAAGAAAATCCGAAAAACGAAAACGAACGAAAAAATTCGTACATTCGTAACTTTTTTTTTTGTTGAATTGGTAATTTTCTGTGTCCCTTACAATGGCGCTGCTAAACGTGCTTCGAATGGATTGAACAAAAAAATTCGTACATTCGTAACTCTTTTTTTCGATTCGTAACTTTTTTTTTTCGATTCGTAACTTTTTTTTTCGATTCGTAACTTTTTTTTTTTTTTCGATTTGTAATTTTCCGTGTCTATTGAACAAAAAAATTCGTACATTCGTAACTTTTTTTTCGATTCGTAACTTTTTTTTTTTTTTTCGATTTGTAATTTTTCGTGTCTATTGAACAAAAAAATTCATACATTCGTAACTTTTTTTTTTTTTCCGATTCGTAACTTTTTTTTTTTTCGATTTGTAATTTTCCGTGTCTATTGAACAAAAAAATTCGTACATTCGTAACTTTTTTTTCGATTCGTAACTTTTTTTTTTCGATTCGTAACTTTTTTTTTCAATTCGTAAATTATTAAAATGTAATAATAGCATACACATTACATAAAATGATGAATTATGCTCCGATTACGAATCTACGAATGTTACGATTGTACGAATAAATACGAATGCGTCCGAAAATTAAACTAACAAAAAAACGAATCAACGAAAAAATAACTCTTACGAATGTACGAATCGTTACGAATACGAACACCGACGACTTACGAATGTACGAATAGTTACGAATCAACGGAAACGAAAAAAACTAAACGAAAAAAAAAGAATTTTTTTCAGGAACGAAAAAAACGAAACAAAAATAAACTAATTTTTTTGTTGTGCACATGTCTAACTTTCACATAAACCAATTATTATACACTTGTTGGTATTTTTTTATTTATTAACAAAGACATGTAGCAAAATACATTTATGAAGAAATTAGATGTTTTATTTATTTTTTATTTATTAGATGTGTTTTATAACAGAAAGTAGAAAAAATCATATATATATATATTTTAATTTTTAAATAGCAAAAAATTTAAAACCCAGTGGTGATCAAATACCATCAAAAGAAAGCTCTATGTGTTATGAAATGTTATTTGTGTGCAGTGTTGCATGAACGCACAGTTACCAGTTAAAATAGCAAAAAAATGTTAATGTTAATTAACAGTGCTGAATAGCAAAAAATGTCCTGGTCATGAACGGGGTAAAATCTTCTGGTGCTTAAGTGTTTAAAACACACACACATATACAGTATTTGTATCATTTTTACTTATATAATTATATTTACTTATATAATTTAAATATACATTTAGTACAATGAGAAAGGATTCCCAGAGCACTATTGGCAGGCTGTGATTGACTGAAACCTTGGACAGAGATGTACAGGTTGTACAGAACAACATGCTAAGGAGCAGGGATTAAGGCGCCTTTAAGGAGGCTTTAAGGAGCCTTGAAAACATGTCTAAATAAGCCGAAAGAGCATCACCTGGTGACTGAAATTGAAAATGAATAATCACACTTATCACTTGTTTTGTCTATACACTTAGGGGTGTATGTATAAAAACGTTGCCTAGTTTGTCTATAGAAACTACATTTAATAAACCACTTAAGGATCGGAAGATTTTCCCCCTGAATGACCAGGCCATTTTTTGCGATACAGCACTGCGTCGCTTTAACTGACAATTGCGCGGTCGTGCAACGCTGTACCCAAACAAAATGGACATCCTTTTTTTTCCCACAAATAGAGCTTTCTTTTGGTGGTATTTGGTCACCTCTGCATTTTTTTTTTTTTGCGCTAAAAACAAAAAAAGACCAACCATTTTTGCTATAAGAAATATCTCCCAAAAAATTAAAAAAAAAAAACGAATTTCTTCCTCAGTTTGGTAATTTTTGGTAAAATAAAATCCCAATGAGTGTATATTGATTGGTTTGCCCAAAAGTTATTGCGTCTACAAAATAGGGGATAGATTCATGGCATTATTATTATTTTTTTTTTTACTAGTAATGGTGGTGATCAGCGATTTTTAGCAGGACTGCGACAATGCGGTGGATAGATCGGACACTTTTGACACTTTTTTTGGACCAGTGACATTTATACAGCGATCAGTGCTATAAAAATGCACTGATTACTGTATAAATGACACTGGCAGGAAAAAGGTTAACACCAGGGGGCGATCAAGGGGTTAAGTGTTCCCTAGGGAGGTGCTTTCTAATTGTGGCGGGGGAGGAGACTGACAGGGAGTAGAGAGAGGTTGCTGTTCCTAATTACTAGGAACAGACAATCTCACTCTACTCCCCTGCCCTGACAGAACGGAGAACTGTTTGTTTAAACTGGCAGATCCTTGTTCTGCCTCTCTGTGGAGCGATCGCGGGTGGCCGGTGGACATCAAGTCTGCCAGACCCACTGATTGGCTGCTCTGCTAGCGAATGGGCATGTGCGTGCACGCCCCTGTCGGCACGCACGCGCCCACATATCGCTGTGTATGCACCCGACGTATAATGACGGCGATTCGCACAGGAGAGCCAACCTGCCGCATTACAACTGTGGCGGCTGGTCGCTAAGTAGTTAAAATACAGCATTATGGCCACTAGATGGGACCGAGGAGCATACTTATTTCCTATGATGACTCCATCTAGTGCCCATAATGTGATATTTTCCCCACTCACACATTCAATCTGCAGAGAGTATAGCCTGAGAACAATCGATTTTTGTCCCATTCGCACATAACTAATTTACATGCAATTTTGAAAAAGTTTTATTTTGATCAATACACCCCATAGTGTAACGCATTATATATGTTCTTATGTATATTGCTGTGAACAGCCACAATCAACAAGGAAGGTTGCTTGGGTGTTTAAAACTGCACACAAAAACAGAGAAGTGTATTTTTTTTTTCCTCCCACAGGTCGCATAGAGTGGAACACGGAGGACCCGCAGTTCATAGCCGAGGTTCTGTTTGCTGTCACCAGCATGCTGAGCTTTACACGTTTAGCCTATATCCTTCCTGCACATGAGACACTCGGGACCCTGCAGATCTCCATTGGCAAAATGATCGATGACATGATAAGGTAAGGAGAGGGGACCCTCTGGGGTGGTGCTTAACTAGACCCTGTCAGATCAAATGATACCTCAAGAGGCAAGAGGCTAGCATTCAGTCCCCTCCAAAAGCCTCTGTCCTGGGTGAGTCTGTCACAGTTAATACTCACCTCTCTGGAGGCCCACGTCTCCTACCTCCCCTTCTACATCCTAGTACTATAGCCTCTATGCAGCGAGGTCCTGGACTTCTAAAGGCCTAATGGTGACCTCCAGAGTCAGGGAGAGCTGACATACTTCTTGGTAGAGTGGGCTAAAAGGCATGGTGGGTGTAATACAAGCTGAAGTACTGGGCGCCAGACATTTTTTGAATGCAAAGAGATTTATTGTCTCTTGATCAAGAACTGTGGGAGAGAGGGTTAGGGCCAGGACACCCTTAAGTAGATGCAATGACAATTGGCAGACTCTGAGACTTCTATAGATAGACAGCTATACAAGGCCTCCAGTCGGACACCACTTCTGTATAGGTAGGACCGTTGTCTCCTTTGGCAACAAATCTTGTAACAGTCACTAACAGTATTTGTACTTAACTATTGGTATCACAAATAGTTCTCACACGCTACAGTCTCTCACTGTAGGTCTTCACTCATTGAGCTCCCAGTCTCTCTCATTAGACTCTCAGACCTAATCGCCACTGGATCCCCTGAGCTCTTCCACTTCCAATACTCAGTATCTTCCTCAAGCGTCACCCCCGCTTCCCTGCTGGGTCCCTGTCTTGGCACTCACAGATACTCTGCAAGCGTCACCCCTGCTGACCCGCTACCCGCTAGGTCCCTGACTTGGCACTTGCTGAAGTTTTCCCACTTCTTCACCGTCCCCGACTGGTGAGAAGACTGCTCTGGTACTGTCCTCAGATTACTCATGATAGTCTCTGGTAACACGGTGGTTGGTCCCTTAGTAGCTTCCCCTCTACCTCCGACAACAACTGGTTCCCCATCCGGCTGAACCATTACTCTCGGTTGGACTCCAATCCTGCAGTCCCAACCCTGCGCTGCTTCTCCTACTTCTGTGTAGGCCCTCAGACAGCCTCAGGCTTACGGCCTAGCAGCCCGGGGCAGCATAACACACGTCCACCCAGACAGCTGTTCAGGTGGCACAGAACACTGATCACCTGACTCCACCCAAATAAATAGGCTCTCCCAGCAGGCCAAGGGACTGAAGAAACCTCCGCCAATTGGCTGAGTCACCCCATCCATTTGTAACCTGACCTTGCTAGGCCTTGTCTATCTAATGTCACCAGCATAATGCCACCTAGCGACAGAAGAGAGAAGGTGCAGCAAGTCCAGAACTAGAGAGAAATCAGTGGACCTACTAACAATTAACCAGAGCAACTACAGCCTGGCAAACAAAATTTACTTAGCAACCCTGCCTAAACACCAGGGTCCTACATCATATAAGACCCTTTGGCATTAAACACTTCTGGGAGAGTATGATGCCTGTATCCAGTGGCATCGCTAGGGTGTGGCTTTTGGGGCTATAGCCCCAAATCTGGGGCCTATAACCCTGAGTCTCTGCAGGGGTCCCCAAGGGCAGGGGAGGCTCTCTGGGGACCCTGATGTAAGTGGGGGGGGCTCTCTGGGGACCCTGATTTAAGGGAGAGGTTCTCTGGGGACCCTGATTTAAGGGGGAGGCTCTCTGGGGACCCTGATTTAAGGGGGGGGGGGCTCTTTGGGGACCCTGATGGAAGGGGGAGGCTTTCTGGGGATATACACACACACACGTATATTATATACATGTGTATGCCCGTCCAAGCGTATGACTTTCTTTACTACGCTGCTATGGGCTCTAGCCCCAGATCTTTTGTAGACCTAACAACGCCCCTGCCTGTATCCCCTGCTGTATACCTAGGTTCCTTCTCCAAACCTTTAAATCACTACACAACTACAGCAGCAATGTAGGGGTTGAAAGAATGAACCTCAATGCAAAGTGGGGGACACAGACATTCCCAGAAGTGTTGAGTCCCAAACACTCTAATAAAGCCATCAGTCCTGGAACAGAGGCGAGGAAGGAGACCCAGCCGCTGGAGTGGTGAGTTTAATACCTCTTCTGTTGCAACATACTGGTGGTTTGTTTGGTTAGAGACCTGATGGGGTCTTTTTAAAATGAGCTGCAGTTACATTACAGCACACATTCTTCTCCTGTCCATCCTCATCCCTGGAGAGCTTCTATGTGAATTCCAGGCCTGCAGGAAAGAGGAGAAGGTTTATCTTGTCCCTAATACTACTATGTACAGAGAGTTGTTGTGTTATCAGCCAGTGTGTGGGCTTGCAAGAGAGCTAAAAAAAAAGTTTTAGTCGGAGTGCTGATGTAATTTATGATCTGGGTTTAAAGCTGGCCAAAGACGGATCAAAATTCATCCAATTTAGCAGGGACCAACTGAATTTCAATGCACCCATGGCCGTTCCTCCTCAGGAAAAGTTGATCTAACAATTGGCTTTTCTCAAATGTGACTGTTGGAAAATTTTCACTCGATCGGCACATGCAGCACTGATCAGTGTATTCTGGCAGCGGAGGAGTCCCCACTTTTAGAATACAATAGCGCAGTGCAGAGGATTTCTTCATCCCTTTTGAATGTATAGTATGTATGGGGGAATTCCTTTTTTTTATGTTTGAAATTTTTTATTAAAGTTTTACAAACTTAACAAAAGTATATCCATTACAACCTCCTAACAATGTGAAGTAAACAGGCATGTCATTGAACAGATAAGTACAATAATCACATTCGCTCGGCAACGCAGCCTTGGATGTCATACCAGACAACCTGTACCCGTCCCGTGTGGCCAGGGAACAACATGCCCCGGTACCCCAGCTGTTCTTCAAAAGGAAACCGAACTGGGGACACTCCGCGACTCCCAAACTCCCAGGAGCCCCAAATGGGATCCTGCTGCACCCCAGGAGCTGGGAGTACAGAGATGCCCCAATGTTTATATGGCTAGGTCCAGGATCAGAACTAGAGTGGCGGGGTGAAGCTCTTCATATATTGAAATACAAAATTCAGATGCAACATATTATACCGGTCAGGTGATGCGCAGGAAATAGCGGTTCGCCAAGAGAGGCGACAGAAAAGGATAGAGAAGCACAATGGGGAGGGAAGAAACGTGTGAGGGGACAGGAAAGACGAGAGGAAGGTGGTGCTCTGTCTGTCAACTTGAACAGTGCGTGATCTAACAGCCCGGAGGTACTCCCGGTATAAGAGAGATATTGCATAGGGTTGCCCAGGGTTCCCAGATGAATCTAAACTTCTCGGTAGTGTCATTGAGCTTGGCAACAATTTGTTCCTGGACCATGACCCAGGTAACCTTACGTTTAAACAACCTAAAAGAGATGGTATCTGTCTTCCAGGCTTTGGCTATTGTCATTTTGGCTCCTAGGCATAGAAACAGTGCCAGAGCCTGGGCGGCTTTGGACAACTCTGGAATAGGGAAATTAAGCAACGCCCACCTAGGGTGAGGCATAACAGTGGTACCTGTAAGCGAGCTTATGGAACGGAATACTTTCTTCCAGAACGAACGTATGCGAGGACACGTCCACCATACATGGACCATAGAGCCCTCCAGACCACAGCCTCGGAAGCACGCTGATGATGTACCTGGAAAGAGTATTGCCAGCCTGGAAGGGACATAATACCACCTCAGTAATACCTTCAAACTGGCTTCAACAAGGGAGACATTGAGGATACCTTTGTATGCTCTTGTAGAAGCCCGATACCAAGTCGCAGTGTCCCAGGATTCATCCAGGTCGTCCTCCCAGGCCCTTGCATAAGAGGGTTTAGACTGTTTAGTCATAAGTGCCGTATAGATCAGTGAAATGCCTCCCCTCTGGTCTGCCGTGTTGATACACCAGTGTTCAAATGGGGTAATGTTAGGTGGCAGCGGTTTGGTGGTCCAGATGGAGTGTAAGAAGTGGGAAATTTGTGTGAACCTATAAAGTTCTGAGTCGGGCATGTCCAATTTCTTCCGACAGTGTTGCAATGTGATGGGTCCTGAGTGGGAGAAGAAGTGTCCGATACGATACAGGCCCTTGTCAGTCCACCATTTAAAGGCCCCAATGTTCATCCCCGGTGGGAAGTTAGGATTATGGAAGATGTGCATTAGGGGTGTCAGAGGTGAGATTATGGTCTTAAGGGAGAAAAGTTTGGTACAAAGCGCTATGGAGTGCGATAGGGTGGGAGCCATGACAGCCGGTCTATGTTTCGGGAACATCCCAAAAGGAAGTCAATAGTATACAATGGTGTAGCCTGTCTTTCCATACTAAGCCAGTCTGGTTTATTATAACTAGAGTAAGCTAACGATATTTGTGCCAGCCGAGCCGCCTGATAATAAGCCCAAAGGTTGGGAAGACCTAACCCTCCTTGCGTTTTTAGTCTGTAGAGCGTAGCCGAAGGGCATCTGTAGCCTTTCTTGCCCCAGATAAAACGTAGTAAGTCTGACTGCGTTTTAGTGAGGAAACTTTTGGGCAGGGGTATTGGCAGTGAGCGAAATAAGTACAAGAGTTTTGGTAGCAGGGTCATTTTTACCGCATGTATTCTGCCCAGCCAGGATAGACCACCTCTCCACGTCCTGCAGACATTTATGCACCATGGGGGGATAGTTTGAACGGAAGAGGCCTTCTACATTTGGGGTAAGCTTGATGCCTAGATACGGAATCTGGTTTGTAGCCCAGGTGAAGGTAAAATTATCTTTGATTTGTTTGAGGAGTTCCGGCGGAAGGGTTACATTCAGAGCCAGAGATTTGGTCATATTAACGCGTAGTCCTGAGACCCTACTAAAGTCCTCCAGGGTTTGAAGTATCACAGGCATGGAAATCAGTGGGGAGGTGATGAAGAGAAGGAGGTCATCCGCGTATAGCGCGCATTTATGTTCGTGGGGGCCGCACGAAACCCCTTTAATATCAGGGTTTGATCGAAGGGCAACGGCTAAAGTCTCGATCACTATCGCAAAGAGAAGCGGCGAAAGAGGGCATCCCTGTCTGGTACCCCTGTTTATGGGAAAGGACTCTGAGTACCTGCCCAGAAGGAGCACTTGTGCCGATGGAGTGGAATACAGGGAAACTATAAGATTAAGAAAGTGTTTGCCACAACCCCATCTCCTAAGGATCTCAGACAGGTATGCCCAGTAAATCGAGTCAAACGCCTTGTGTAGATCAATTGACAGTAGAAAACCTTTTTGTGCAGGGTTCCCATCCCAATGAGATTGGAGTAAAGAGACTATGTCCACTGCCCTTCTGATCTGATCCGGTCCTTGTCTCCCAGGGATGAAACCTACCTGATCCCTGTGAATGTATGACGAGATAAAGCTGGAAAGGCGGTTGGCAAGTATCTTAGTCATTATTTTGACATCATTGTTAATAAGAGATATGGGGCGATAATTGCCAACCTCACTAGTGTCTTTATCTGGTTTCGGTATTACCGAGATGTATTCTGCATTTAAATCTGAATTTAAAGAGGTCCCATCCCTGAGAGAGTTGAACATTCTGGTTAAATGAGGAGCTAGGCAATTCCCAAATTTCTTGTAATATCCCGTGGAGAGGCCATCTGGACCCGGTGAGGAGCCCAATTTAAGGTTCTTAATAGTATCTAGGACCTCCTCTTGTGTGAAGGGGGACTCCAAAAGTTCTATATGTGCCTTATCCATGGAGGGCAACTTAAGGTTATTAAGGAACTTATCTTTTCCGGCTGCGGATGTGCTAGGGTTCTGCTTATAAAGATCAGAATAAAACTGTTTAAAGGTGTCCATTATCTTGCTCGGGTTCTGAGACAGTTCCCCTGAGGTTACCCTCAGTTTAGGGAATGCCTGAGTGCGTGGTTTAGGGGAAAGTTTAGTTGCCAATCTGGAACCAATCCTATCCTGTTGTGTGTAAAACTTGGCTCTAGTCCAGTTAAGATGTTGTGCCGCTGACGTGGTTAATGTCATATTTAGGAGAGCCCTTGCTGTGTCTAATTTAGCTAATGAATCTGGATTGGGGTTACGCTTATGTTCTTTCGCTAATGCCTGAAACTCCTCCGTAAGTCTCACCGTATCAGCTTTGTGTCCCGCCCTGAGTTGCGCAGCTAACTGAATCAGTTTACCCCTGATAACCGGTTTATGAGCCGCCCAAACGATAGACGGAGAAACCCCATCTGTCGCGTTTAAGGTAAAGTACTCTTGGATGGCAGATTCCAGCAGAGTGCATTGAATAGGGTCGGTCAACAGGGTTTCTCGCAGGCGCCAACGTGGTCGGTTACCGTTTCCCGTCGGTTTACATGTGGTCAGCACCACTAATGAATGGTCCGAGAGTGATGAGTCAATGATTGTGGAGTTCCTAATGAGTGGAAGCGTGGAAGCCCTGGTGAATATGTGGTCTATCCTGGCAAAGGAGTTATGTGGAGCTGAAAAATGTGTGTAGTCTTTAGTACGCGGGTTGGTCTCCCTCCAAACGTCAATCAGGCCCGCCTCATTAAGTATTTTAGCTATTTTAACACTCTGTTTAGAAGGGCGCTTGGGTTTAGACGCACCGTTTGCCAGCTTGTCCAGGGAAGAGTCAAAGGCAATGTTCGTGTCCCCGCCCATAATGACCGTCCCCTTAAGATGTTCCTGTAGTGTAGCGAGCAGAGATTCCATAAAGGATTTTTGCCCCTTATTCGGTGCGTAGTAGGACACAAAGGTGTATAGTTCTCCATCGATGAAGCCGGATACTAGGACATAGCGACCCTGAGGGTCAACAACAGTTTCAGGTTGGGAGAGGTTTATATGTTTCGCAAAGCATATCGCGACCCCCTTAGTTTTATTCTCCGCGGATGCCAGGAAGAATTGTGGATAACTGTGGTGGAGAAAAGTGGGCTTGTAAGTAGATGGGAAGTGTGTCTCCTGCAGCAGTAAGATATCGGCATGTATCGAGTGATAGTATTGGAGGGTTTTTCTCCGCTTGACTGGGGAGTTAAGCCCCTGAGTGTTGTGTGATATTACCTTCAAGGTAGTGGGCAAGGTGTGAGAATCAGGCATGGATCAGAGGGGAATGATCTATACAACCATTATTGAACTTACCCTTCCATGGAGAGATAGACGGCAGAGTGAAACCTGATGAACCTGTAGCGGGGAGCCCGGGGCCTGAGAGAGACGACCGGAGAAATCCGTGAGACCTGCAAGCATTACTAAGAGCAATTGAGGAGAGAGAGAGAAGAGAGATGAATGGGAGAAGGAGAAAGGGAAAGACAAGAACATTAATAACCTGCTGGTAAAACATTCTGGTATGAGAAGAGTAGCTTAAGAAAACCAAGGGGCCCCCTGGCCCCTTCCCACCCCCAGGTCGGTTTGGAGTCACCAAACCTACCATAAACCCCATGGTTCCGGATATTCCAAAAGAAGAAAATCCGGAATAGGATCTAGGTACGCCAAGTGGGTTCCTGATCCAATTCGAGGCGCATTGGGTCCACCACAGCCCCCCCACCTCAAAACTGTAACAACTGAGGGGCAGAAACATCCCCATCAACTATAAGTGCCGGAGTCCCCTGTAGAGACTGATCCCCAGTCGCAGTTAAAGTTCTAGCATTTGAAAAATATGGAAAAGGGGACTAACAATCGCCAAACTTCCAGGGGAAGTAATTGTATGTAAAAAAAAAAAGAAAAATAAGGCGAAAAGGGAGAAAAAGGAGGGACAGGCTAGTTAGCCGAATTTCCCCAGGCAGAGGTGACAATTAAAGTGTTCAACACATTACACTGCAAGCCCCCCTCATAAAGAGAGTAAAACGTATTCCCTCTACCAGTCAGTCAGTACCCCAATATCCTGAAAGGCAAAAAATAATTATTATCAACTTTTATATGAAAATAGCCACATGTATAGATGTTCGATCAGTTAGTGCATTGGGGGAGGGGGACCCCCCTTTAACCACCCTCTACAAGGAAGAGGGGGCAAAGAGAAAGCCCCAACCTGTCCTTCCCCCAGACCATCCCCCCAAAAACAGGGGAAAAGTCCAGGTCAAGATTAAACCATAATATAAGCAGATATGGTCAGGGTGGCATGGTTTCCTTCGATCTTTTGGGTCCCTGCTTCAGCCAGGACTGTTGCAGTGGGCTGGCAGGCGGGGGTCTTTTGGCGGAAGAAGGGGTCCCTCGGTTAGCTTGCGCAGGTGCAGGTTCCAGCAGTATCAGGCCAAGATGCGTGAGAAGTCGTTCACCTTCCTGGAATGAGGAGAAGCAGAAATTCTTGTTCTTGAAGGGAAAGTTCAGGCGAAGAGGGAAGGACCACCGATATGCGATTTCCTTATCAAGCAGCACTTGCAGCAGCGGTTTGAAAGAGCGCCTCTTCTGAACTGTGTAGGGTGACAGATCAGCAAATATTTGGATTTTGTGCCCAAGTAAAGTGAGATTATCCGAGTATCTGGCTTTCCTCATGACTGCTTCTTTGACAGAATAGTGATGTGGTTTAACAATGATATCTCTGGGCAATCCGTCGGGTCTGGGGGCCTGTAGTGCCCTGTGTGCTCTGTCAAGTTCCAGGTGGTTGTCCGGAATGTCAGGGATAAGGGTTTTAATTAAGGCTTTAACTGCTTTGTGGACATCCTTTTCAGATTCAGGGAGTCCCCGGAGTCTAAAGTTATATCTTCTGGATCTGTTCTCGAGGTCATCGATTTTTGAAAAGGCAGATTCCAATTGATCCTGTACTTCCTGCAGTCTGGCAGAGTTTTGGTTAATCTGGGCCACTGCTTGATCAGCTTTTTGTTCTATGGTGTCCATCCTTACCCCTATTTGCTGCAGGTCAGCATGTAAAGATGCAGTAATTTGGGCAGCATTCAGGGCCAATCCTTTATGTAGCATGTGTGAAAAGGCTGTCATCATGGACTGAAAGTCTGTGGGGACTGGAATGTCTGCTTGTGCCTCCCCCACTGTGGGAAACATGCCTGTATGAGGATCCAGCAAAGGGGATGCAGGATATCCTGGGCTCATCCTCCCCAAAAGGGATTCTGTGGAAGTGGGAGAGCTGACAGCTTGCAGGGGGGGGAAATCAGTACCTGCATAAGGGGGATCGGTCTGATCCTGGTCAGCTATGGAGTCCTCCTGGTGTTCTGAGGCCTGTAAGCCTCGTGTGGCCGACGCCATCTTGGCATATGTGAGGGGGCCGTTCGCAGCCGTCATCTGGCCTGTCAGATCCCTCCGTGCCCTGTGAGTTCCCCTATCAGGATGGCGCGGTGTGGGGCGAAAACGAGGGCTCCGGCGGCTCCGGTGGCTATCGATGGGCTGTGGTGGAGCGGAGCTCTAGTAGCCGGCGGCCATCTTGGAGCTGCCGCGCATGCGCGCTCGGGGAATTCCTTTTTTTTTTATTTTTTTTAGTAGCTGGCTGACTAAAAAAAAAATTCCTACGCGTGCTCGGAAACAATTTGACACATGCTCGAAAGCATTGAACTTCTTTTCTCGGCTCATCGTAGTGTTGTACGTCACCGCGTTCTTGACGGTCGTAAGTTCAGAGAACTTGTGTGACCGTGTGTATGCAAGAGAAGCTTGAGCGGAATTCCGTCGGAAAAACCATCCAAGATTTTTCACTCGTGTGTACGGGGCATTAAAGCCACTGGTCGAACATGACTGCCCAGCAACCAGCATTTACAGAAGGAGAGGTCAGGAAATGGCAGCCTTTATATTCTCTCAGTATAGATTTCCAATAAGGAAGGCATCACTGATCCAAAATAACTACCACAGTTCCCACACATATATGGAAACGTTTTAAAAGTGTCAGACCTGACACTAGGGATAACATGCATTTGTGTATTCCAAATTGCCGCTGGCCGAGCCGTGAGTACGATACTGGAGAGCATGTTGACGTCAGAATCCTTACCCCATCCTACGCGTTTCGTCATAAGACGTCTTCTTTCACATTATGAAATTTATTGTGTGTATAGATTATTATTCATTTTGAGCACTTTTGTACTCTATTGATTTGTATTTCAGATTTATTGTGTTGTGGGGCTTATTTCTAGGTCCTATCTATGGTCACATTTTTTCACTGTAAAGAGATATTTTTATAGGGTGTTATTCATAGTTATTTTTTATCAGCGCTACCTTCCTTTCTTTTCTCAGTTTCATTTTTGGTCCTGTCAAAAATCACGGTATTCGCAATCCATAGTTTAAATTTACCACATTTTCCATCTTATATTTTCTATCATAGATCTTTGACGCTGTGTTTCATTTTTTCTTATAGATTTCCATTAGGGGCCCTTATGCAAAACATTATTTGCAAAAACTAATAGAACTATTGCCTTAGAAAACTCAGGGACTGTTAAAGGAAACCTGGATAGAGATATGTTATCTTCATTTGCTTATCTGTTCATAAAGGTGCATGGCTATCATTCTTATCCTGGACCTCAGTGTATTTTATTCTCTATAAATCCGGCCATAGATGGAACTATTTTCCACGGGTTGCAGGAAAAACAATCTCTCGATTTCCCCATCAACACAGTCAGTGTTAATGGGGGAATCGGAATCTCTCCTTCGAAGCCCTGGTTGGGAGAACACAATGATTATTGATAGCAGCTATCGCATGAGAAATCTGACAGGCTGGTTGTACCCAAGTTGTTTGATCAATCAACTTGGGTACAATCAGCCTGCCCATACATGGTTTTAATCTCAGCTGGCCCCTGCTAAACCAGCTAAGATTCAAACCATCTATGGCCAGCTTAACACTTTGCAAAGCATAATTATTGGTCTATTGGATTTTTATATGCATATATTTACTGCAATGATATAGTTTTACCCCACAGATTAGTTGTAATGTCTACATGTATTTAAATATATCCACACACAAGCTGCAGATCAATTCTATTATATGATTTGTTCTTCTAGCCCTGATGAAGGGAGGCCCTTGAAACTTCCAAAACGCAGTGGGAGTCTGTTTCGAATTACTCCAAAAAAAAAAAACTTTTTTGCACCTGACATCTGGTTTTGGCTCTTTCTTTCACACATCCTCTAGTTTTCCTGAGATAAGACCCAAGCTTTAGCTCCTAATCTCTGAATAGAGCCAGTTAATAGAAGCCTTCTACACCAGATGAGATATGTTATCAGGTTCCTTGACTTAAATATCCAGTCCCGATGATTGGTGATCAGATGACTGGTGGGGTAATAATCAAGAAGAAGCAGAAGGGAGATCCTTGCACTATAGGTTCTCGGGTACAGCTTCCTCTCTAGCAAGGAGAACAGTGAGCAGCACAGTAGTGGCATCACCAAAACTCACCACAGAACTGTCTTAGTGGTCCTGATTTTCTTTGCCCTCAGGATTGCCCCACCAAGGGGGTACCTGGAATGGGAAGGATATGGTGCAAAGACTATTCACAAGTCTGTAAGATGGAAAGTAGTCAGGTTCAGGCAGAGGTCATGGTGGGCAGAAATCCAGTAGCTAGGTCAATCTGAGCTGGCAACAGGCAGGAAAGCAGAAGAGTAGTCAGGTCAATTTGGGTCTGCAAGAAACAGGTAACTGGCAGGGTACTGTAAGTGTTATAACTCTTTAGTTCTCAGGTAGCTAATGATAAGACACAGCCCTTTTAAAGACTGGAGCTTAAAATGGATGTAAACCCACTCTCATCCTTTCTAAAACTACTGCAATATTGGTTATCTAGAAGGATATACATGCCTCCTGCATGTATACTTATCTGTCTCCCCTCTGTCTGCTATGAGACATTTTGTGGGTGGGTCTGTTTTCAGGGCTCAGTGGGTGGAGTCGTGATGTCAGTAGACTCCCCGCCCACCTCTACACTCCCCTTATCAACATGCATTTTCTCCTGTGTATTGCTTACACTGAACTTCTGCTATGATCACCAACATCCAGTCAAAACCCAGAAAAGTCCCCACATGACTTCAGCATGCCAAATCATGCTGAGGTGTGGAACAACCAATCCTTGCAGAGCTTCTGAAGAAAGGAGTGGGGGTGGGAATTAAAAAATAATGCATGTCTTAGGCTAGTGCACGAGATATGTAAATCACCTGTCACTCACAGCAAGGGGGAAGAACGGACAAAGTTTTTTTTCAGTTTGTCTGTTTTATTTCACTGAAAAAAGATATGAGGATTGCTCAGAGCTGGATTAACTCTTTGTGACAAGACTGGGCACAGCTGATCTGAAATCCCATACTCTATATTGTGCCAGACATTTTTTTTTTTTTCGGGTTTACATCCACTTTAAATAACCTTTTGGTTAGAGGACATGCCTAGCGCCACTTCAGGGAATGCTGAAATACCCGGGGATAGTCAAGGTCCTAGCAATTTTGGAAGACTCGGCAAGGATCCTGTGAATACTGGATGTCCCAGGAATTCTGGTAACCTGGGAAGACCTGGCAGGGATTCTATGAGCACACATTTTTCTATAGTTCAAGATGAGAACTGGGAGGACTAATTAGACTCATTAAGATAATATTCAGAATTTCTGACATGATCGACAAATATTTTTAATTTTTTTTTAAGTGGAGTAAATAAAAAAAGTTGTTGTCAGGGGTTACATACCCTTTAATCCTCGAGTCTCCCTCTGTTTCTCCATTCCTTAGGTTCATGTTTATCTTGATGATTATTCTCACCGCCTTCCTGTGTGGCCTCAACAACATCTATGTTAACTACAGCGAATCAGACAAGCTGGGAAAGTACGTATTTCACATTCTACACAAGTAATCCTGTTTCTGGACCAGAAATGGAAGCACTCAGATACCTAAACAGAACATAAAATGGTTCTGGGTCGTTTTTATTTTGTTTTATTTTTATAAATGTTTTAATTGGCATTTTAGAAATGTATATAAAATCTTTATTTTGCAAACAGACATTTAAAGCCCAATTGAAATTTCAGTAAAAAAAATAAAAAAAATAAAATAAAAATCAAACTTTTGAGCTAAATACATTCCAAATGCATAAAATTGAAAGGTGTGCACATTTTTACATTTTTCTTTAGACAAAAGCCACAGCATCAGTAAAAAAAAAAAAAAAAAAAAAAACCTGCATGCTGCATGTTTTCTGTGTGGAAACTTTGCAGAGTTCTGACACGCCCTCTAATTAGCAGGGAGTGTGACGTTTCCAGCTAAGACTGAATCTAGAGTTCTTCTTTAGAAGTATATATTTGGCATGGGTTGACTGTCCATTGACTGGCCCCTGTTAGGCTGGCCATAGATGGTTTGAATGCTGAACTGGCAGATATTCTAACCATGTATGGACAGGCTGGATGTACCAAGTTGATTCTTCGATCAACTTGGTTACAATCAGCCTGCCAGATTACATGCGATTATCATTAGCGGCTAGTACAGCTGCTAACAATAATACAATGGCTCAGCGGGTGGGATTCCCCTGTCAACATTGTCTGTGTTGATGGGGGAATCAAGCACATTTCTTTCCTGCAACCAAGAAAGGTGCCCCCTGTATGGGCTGCTTTACACAATTTTGTTATTTAATCTGTATACAGCTGTTTTTATTTTATTTTTTTGTTAAGAAACCCAAAAGTAAACAAAATGCAGAATTTTAAGTGTAAAGCCCTTGTAAAAACCACATAAGAATCTAGGAGGCCGGTATGGGGCTGTTTGTATTTCTGAGAGCTCCCAGGTCATTCTTTGTATCTTGGCTATTTCAGCTTAAATGAGACTTTCCAGTTCCTGTTCTGGACGATGTTCCAGATGGTGGAACGGACCACAGTGGACATGAACCACTACTACGTGGCAGAATTTGCTGGTCGAGCACTGTATGGAATCTTTACCATTATCATGGTGATTGTCCTACTCAACATGCTTATTGCCATGATCACCAATTCCTTCCAGAAGATTGAGGTGAGAGTTGTGCCCTAGTGTGAGAGATAACTGGGTGATGGGAACTGCTTCAATGACATATTACATGTTACACATTTCAGCAGGTGGTTGGAGCCATTGTATTGGGTGTAATTGTTAACTGTCACAAAATTTGATGGACTTACTGTGTCACTAGAGGTGGCACCCTACAAGCATGCTGGACAGATGCTGATACAACACAATTAGCAAAAAATGCAGGTGATCTGAGCACACAGTAGATTCAAAGCAGAGGGTCAGAACAGAAAACCAATACAGGTGGACGGGAGGAGGATACAGAGTGGAGACCAGTGAAAGGATTGGCAGAGAGGGGTGGTAGAAACTAAGCAGAGGCCAGTGGAGGGATGGGTACAGAGTAGTGGAGGACACTGAGTGGAGACTATTGGAATGATTGTCAGAGAGGGGTGGAGGACACTGAGTGGAGACCAGTGAATTCTCAGAAAAGGGGGAGGACACTGAGTGGAGACCAGTGGAATGATTCTCAGAAAAGGGGGGAGGACACTGAGTGGAGACCATTGGAATGATTGTCAGAGAGGGGTGGAGGACACTGAGTGGAGACCAGTGAATTTTAAGAAAAGGGGGGAGGACACTGAGTGGAGACCAAATTGAATGATTATCAGAACAGAGTGGAGACTAGTGGAATGATTCTCAGAAAAGGGGGAGGACACTGAGTGGAGACCAGTGGAATGATTCTCAGAAAAGGGGGGAGGACACTGAGTGGAGACCATTGGAATGATTGTTAGAGACGGGTGGAGGACACTGAGTGGAGACCATTGGAATGATTGTTAGAGACAGGTGGAGGACACTGAGTGGAGACCATTGGAATGATTGTTAGAGACTGGTGGAGGACACTGAGTGGAGACCAGTGGAATTATTGGCAGAGAGGGGTGGTAGACACTAAGCAGAGGCCAGTGGAGGGATGGGTACATAGGAGTGGAGGATACAGTAGATTCAAAGCAGAGGGTCAGGACAGAAAACCAATACTGGCGGACGGATGGAGGGCACTTAGTGGAAACCAGTGGAATGATTGTCAGAGAGGGGTGGGAGACACTGAGTGGAGACCAGTGGAATGATTGGCAGAGGGGGTTGGAGGACATTGAGTGGTTGATAAACTGGATGAGACTGGGAGCAGCATTTATGATAGACTGAAAAGGGAATATTTTGTGTAGAGGTCAGCCAACGAGGAGGAAGTTGCAGTAGTCAAGGTGAGAGATGACAAGGGAGTAAATTAGCATCTGGGTGGTGTTTGTTAAGAAGGGGAAGATTTTGGAAATGTTTAGAGGTGAAGGTGGCAAGATTTGGATAGTGGGACTGAACAATTGGCATTCACTTAGGGTTTACATGTGCTTGAGAGAGGTCAGAGGAGAATGGCCAGACTTGTTTGATCCAACAATAAGTCCACAGCTGCTCCAATAATCATCTTTACAATAGAGTGGGAGAAAGGGTTTAGTGGCTCTTACAGGCTTTTATTGCTTTGTCCATGGAGATTTGCCCCAGGGACAGTAATCACCAGGACCGGTGGTGAGGGGGAAATCTCTCAAAGGAGACACCTCTACTGCACTCAACTGAAAAGTGGTGTTTTCCTTTAATTCATGGACATTTCTGCTTACTTCATGATGTGTTTCCAGGAAAGGACTTCAGTAGATATTTATACAAAATAAACCTGTTTTCAAGGCTAAAACTGATTATAAAAATTCTCTTATTCAGTGTAGTATACATACAATGAATAATAGTCATGTCCTTGTTTAGATCTTTATTACCAAAAGTATCATTAAAACACTATGATACAAATGTCAATATCATATTAAAGCCTAAATCCACTCTGCAGGATATACAATGTAAGCCATAACCATTCCAGATATACGAAGATGTATCAAGTAGTCTCTCTGGGGAACAATATAGAAATATACATTGCCCAAGACAGTAAAGGCGGTCATAGTAAAGCCAACCCATTAGTAAAGTAGTAAAGGCAACCCAAATGTGGTGCAGGCAACTTATTCAGAGATCAAAGAAGATACCACTGGGCATCAATGGCAGTACTCCAATATTGAACAATGATGTTAGGTGGCTTATTATGCTTTAAAAACAAACATCCCTCATAAAGATCCTGAAGAGGATCACAGTAATATCCAGAGATTAATTTATACATATTCCAAATGTAAATTCCAGAAATCATTATCTTTTCATTATCCAAATATCTATGAATAAATTAACCAGTGAAGGCAGTCCTCCAATGGTTGCACTCTCAAAACAGGTGTCCAGCATATGCACCTTGAAGAATATAGTAGCACTATGGATCAGTGTGGGCCTATACCGTATTTCCCAACATGGACACAAGCAGCTAAGACAACCTGGCAGGAGATCTACCCTTCCCCACCCTATCCAAGGAAGAAACACATTCTGTGTCAGTGTGTCCATATACTGTATAAACTTGATTTCCTTTCCTGACTTTGACTTCTCTCTCTCTGTGATGTCTCTGCAGGATGACGCTGATGTGGAATGGAAATTTGCGCGCTCCAAATTGTACCTGTCCTATTTCAGAGAAGGACTGACTCTTCCCGTTCCATTTAACATCATCCCTACCCCAAAATCTCTCTTCTACATCGTCAGGTACTATCCTCATCTCCAATGTCACCCTTAATCCCTGACAGCCTGGGTATGGTTTACAGCAGATATTTTGGTGTTTGGTGGATATAGAAGAGTGAAAGCCTCTTCTACCTTTCAGGGATTGGGGGATCTCTGTGCTGAGTTTCCAAGTCTGCAAACATATTCCACCCGGGAGCAGAGCTGGGATCTATGGCAGGGAGAGTTCACAGTATGAGAAGTCACGGACCCACCAGACTTCACCTATAACTAAAATAACACTGTGAGCCCCCCCACCTATAACTAAAATAACACTGTGAGGCGTACTGGCCCTTTAATTAGATGTAAAATATGCTTGCTGCCCTTATCTACTATAATGTGCAGTTTCACTACGTGCATGGCACAGCTCAACTAACACCAGTATTTCTGCACAATCACAGGGCAATTTTTCAATTTATGTGCTGCTACAAACCCAAGAAGAAGCAAGAATACCCACCTATCTCTACCATTGTAAGTACCAAAAGAATTCTACTAATATTATTCTTTAAAGAAAAAGCCCTGAAACATTTTCTTTGGTTTACATAAGAAAATATTTAATCAAAGTGAATTCCGATGATCATGAACAATGTTTTCCCATTCAGTTCAACAGGGGAGTCAACGCTGGAGAGTCTGGGGAGAGCCGCATCTCGTACCGCCTGCAGGTGATCAAAGCTCTCGTTCAGAGATACATCGATACGGCTCGCAGGGAGTTTGAGGAAAGCAGACGAAAAGGTAAAAAGTAAAACTTTATCCTTGCCCCCCCCCCCTTCCCTAATATTTTTATTTGTCTTTGATGTGTGTGGAGGTACTAGATGATAATTATGTTTAGAGTTGATCCGGAATTTCGGGTGACACTAAACTTGGTCTGAATTTCACAGATTCCGATATCCAAATCCAAATTTCTCTGTTATTCATGGCTATTCTGATTCCCCAAAGTCTTCTTATCTCTCGACTGTCTGTACAACCATTATCTTACTAACCCTGGTATCATTTTTAAAGGAAGTGTCTTCGGATGTTTTTTTTGGGCCCCATTATCTCATTGGGCTACCAGAAGCTTCCCGAACCATTCTACACAGTGTTTCATTATTTGCTGCTCTGTAATGCACACTTTTTTTCTAGCTTGGTTCAGAATACTGTTGACTTCACTAGGACTTAAGGTTCAGAATTTTGGAGGCTCTGAATATTTTTAAAAAATCAGGCCAGCCACAACTCATTGAGAGGTTCAGAAGTTCACTCATCTCTACTCATGATGGTGTGCAAGATCTGGGGTTGGGAGCTTCAGTGAGTGGTTTTGTATGTCATTTTTTTTTTCCCGGTGCATGTTTGCTCAACTCTTGGAGATACGGGCAGTGCCGGGACAAGGTCACCCAGGGCACAGATGCCAAACTGCATACTCCCTATTTAGAATGTGCAAGCTTAGGTGATCCTATTCCCAGTAGTCTCTCGCTTGTCAAAATCACTGTGCAGCTCAGTTTTAACACTGGGCACATGCTTGTGTTGATGGCTCTCTCCTCCACTCACGGCTCTCTCCTGGATACTTCTTCACTTGGCAGTGGGGCTGTGCTCTCTCTCCCCCTCCTCATTCCTGCTAGTGCAGCTCCTGTGTGTTTGTGAAATGTATTGCCTGCTTGTTAATACAAGAGTGCTGCACTGTCAAGAAGGAAGAGGAGGAGTGAGAACACAGCCTGCACCACGCCCCAGCTCTCTCCTCCTCTCCTTGCTGCTCCTAGAGCTGGGGTGACAGGAGTGGTGATGCTGGTGCCACTACTCCTGTCAGCCTTGTAACAGAAGGAAAGCGCCCCCATCCTTACAGTAAACCACTGTGCAAAGCCACCCTTTCAAGCCCACCCCTTGTCCTGGCCCTGGATACGGGTATGGATGGGGTTGTACAACAAAGTACAGCAGAATGTGGTGGGTAGGGAGAATCTTTCCAGGGATGTACAACTTGGTGGTTAAGTTCCAGTCATTATTGTGGGCAGGTAAAAATAAAGCCAATGTGTACTTACGGTGGATTAGGGAGTCTTTCCTTCAGGGCTAAAAGACACAAACAGGATTTATTGTGATAGATATGTTTAATTAGCTGAGACAAACTTCAGCAGCATTCTTCAATTTAATATGATATTTTTGCAAAATATTTATTTGTTATTATGTATTTTTTTTTTTTTTTTACCCCTATTCTTTTTGTGATTTATCACTACCAATATACCACTACAGTAGAACCTCAGATTATGAGCATGATCCGTTCCAGGAGAATGCTCTTAATCCAAAGTACTTGCATATCAAAGCGAGTTTCCCCATTGAAGTCAATGGAAACAAAAATAATTTGTTCTGCATTGACTTCAATGGCATGCAATACCGCTTGCGGCCAGAGGTGGGGGGCGCCGGAAAGCCTCGGAAATGGCCAGAAAGGCCCAAGGACACCTCGGCTGACCTTGGAAAGACTCCGTTCCCGAGGTTTGCCAAGGTCAGCCAAGCTGTCCTCTGGCCTTTCCGTGCATTTCCGAACAGCGCCGCTCGCCCCCCACCTCAGGCCAAACGCGGTACTGCACATGATTTGACCTGAATCATGCTCGTTTTGCGAGACAAGACTCGCAAACCAAGTTACGATTTTTAAAAATACAGTGCTCGTATTGCGAAATGCTTTTGGACCGCATTACTTGCAATCCGAGGTTCCACTGTACGTCTGATCCCTACTGGTTTACTGGTTTTCAGGTTTGTTATTCCCAGACAGAAGTGTGGCTATCAACAGATCTTTTCTGATCTTCTTGGCAAACTGGTTTCATTTTTTAAATAAGCTCCTTTGGTAACGGGGTCCTGAAAGTACATCTGTATTGCTCACCAGGCAGATCTAGCAGCAATCTTTAAAAATATAAAATATGCACAATATGGCAAAAAGGTCTGTGGACATCTGACCATCACACCTACTGTATGTACAGTATCTTACAAAAGTGAGTACACCCCTCACATTTTTGTAAATATTTTATTATATATTTTCAATACCTCAACACACAGACATTAATGTCTTAACCACTGGCAACAAAAGTGAGTACACCCCTAAGTGAAGATGTCCAAATTGGGCCATGGTCGACCAAAGAAGTTGAGTGTATGTGTTCAGTGTCATATCCAGAGGTTGTCTTTGGGAAGTAGACATATGAGTGCTGCCAGCATTGCTGCAGAGGTTGAAGAGGTGGAAGGTCAGCCTGTCAGTGCTCAGACCATACGCCCTACACTGCATCAAATTGGTCTGCATGGCTGTCGTCCCAGAAGGAAGCCTTTTTCTAAAGATGATGCACAAGAAATCCCGCAAACAGTTTGCTGAAGACAAGCAGACTAAGGACATGGATTACTGGAACCATGTCCTGTGGTCTGATGAGACCAAGATCAACTTATTTGGTTCAGATGGTGTCAAGCGTGTGTGGCAGCAACCAGGTGAGGAGTACAAAGACAAGTGTGTCTTGTCTACAGTCAAGCATGGTGGTGAGTGTCATGATCTGGGGCTGCATGTGTGCTGCCGACACTGGGGAGCTACAGTTCATTGAGGGAACCATGAATGCCAACATGTACGGTGACATACTGAAGCAGAACATGACCCCCTCCCTTTGGAGACTAGGCCGCAGGGCAGTATTTCAACATAACAAACCCAAACACACCTCCAAGACGACCACTGCCTTGTTAAAGAAGCTGAGGGTAAAGGTGATGGACTGGCCAAGCATGTCTCCAGACATAAACCCTATTGAGCATCTGTGGGGCATCCTCAAACAGAAGGTGGAGGAGCGCAAGGTCTATGAAGGAGTGTAAGAGGACTCCAGTGACAACCTGTGAAGCTCTGGTGAACTCCATACCCAAGAGGGTTAAGGCAGTGCTGGAAAATAATGGTGGCCACACAAAATATTGACACTTTGGGCCCAATTCCGACATTTCTAGTTACGGGGGAGACTCACATTTTGCCAGCGGTTTAGACATTAATGGCTGTGTGTTGAGGTATTTTGATGGGGCAGCAAATGTACACTGTTATACAAGCTGTACACTCACTACTTTACATTGTAGCAAAGTGTCATTTCTTCAGTCTTGTCACATGAAAAGATAGAATAAAATGTTTACAAAAATGTGAGAGGTTCACTCACTTTTGTGAGATACTGTATATGCGCTTGTTCGACATCCCATTCCAAAAGCATTGGCATTAATGTGGAGTTTAATGTGCTCTTACTTCTATTGCATTGCAGGTCAGTGACCAGACCTTGTTTCTATCTGCCCCATATTGGCACTATTAGCATTTGCATTTTGCAGAGCAGAATAGGGACTGGCCAGGGAGGGATTACTTTGAGGCAATTCCCTGTATTTTTATTGCAAAGTTTGCTAGAAAGGGTATATATCAGTGTGCAGAGGGTTCATCCAGATGTTTTAGCATTGATATGGATATAGAGCATCCAGTCTACTGGGACTTTCTGCAATATTTTGTACTTTCTGTGGGAATGCGTGACCCTTTTTGAGGTCAGGTGTTGATGTTGATGTTGAATGAGAATCTGCCTTCAAATTCATCCCAAAAGTGTTCAGCAGGGTTGAGGTCAAGTGCCTTCACACCAAACTGGTCAACCCATGTCTTTATGGAGCTGGCTTTGTACACATGGACACAGTCATGCTGGAACAGAAAAGGGTTGTCACCAAACTGTTACCACAAGATTGGAAGAGCACAATTATCAAAATGATGACCTTCCTTGGGAACACTTGGAGGGGGCGCATGTTAATTCAAACCATGTATAATTAAATATGACCAGATGGTAATCATTACCCAGTAATTTTTACACAATACCCACCAAACACAGCTGCATTTCATCCAGTTGGCACAGCACTGCTCAAGTCTTATGATGTCATTCTTATGGCCCAGGGGTGTACAGTAGGGATGAGCCGAACACCCCCCCGTTCGGTTCGCACCAGAACCCGCGAACGGACCTAAAGTCCGTGCGAGCATAAGAACCCTATTAGTTACAATGGATGCGAACGTTCAAAATCAAAAGTGCTAATTTTAAAGGCTAATATGCATGTTATTGTCATAAAAAGTGTTTGGGGACCTGGGTCCTGCCCAGGGGACATGTATCAAAGTAATTTTTCAGGAGCAGTGATTTTAATAATGCTTAAAGTGAAACAATAAAAGTGTAATATTCCTTTAAATTTCGTACCTGGGGGGTGTCTATAGTATGCCTGTGAAGGGGCGCATATTTCCTGTGCTTAGAACTGTCCTGCACAAAGTGTCATTTTTTCAGGAAAAAAAGCTATTTAAAATCACTCACGGCTAATGAATTGACGGCTCCCGTAACACAGAGAACAGTCATTTATTGAAAGCCATTGATAAAAAATAAAAACATTTTTTAAAAAAAAGCGTAGGGGTCCCCCCAAATTCAATAACCAGGCCCTTCAGGTCTGCTATGGATATTAAGGGGAACCCCGGCCAAAAAAAAATGGCGTGGGGTCCCCCTCAAAATCCATATCAGACCCTTATCCAAGCACGCAACCTGGCAGGCGGCAGGAAAAGAGGGGGGACGAGAGCGCCCCCCCCCCTCCCTCCTGAACCGTACCAGGCCACATGCCCTCAACATTGGGAGGGTGCTTTGGGGGTCTGAGACCCCCCAAAGCACCTTGTCCCCATGTTTTTTTAATCAAATAGTTTTTATTAAAATAAACAGAAGAAAAACAGTAACAGTTGTTACATAAAACATGGTATAACATTTGCAAAGGTCTAGGTGAACATTTTAGAGTATGTCATATGCCCAAACAGTTAAAACCTTCACATAGAATAATAACACAAGCATATCTCGCTGATAGTTAAATATTCTTAGGGCCTCCAAGAGGGGGCATTATAATTGTCGAGTCATGGCTCGGAATAAGTAACCATTAGTGTGTGAGCTAGGTACTAGTGCAGAGTGTCAGTTTTAATCTCATGTAATCATGAGAATTAGAATCATGAGAATTAGAAGGGGGGGAAGTAACTTGTAACTTGTGCCTTGCCGGAGCATAACACTCCTATGAGTGGCGTGGGTACGCGTACATGCAGGTGAAGTGAATGAAGAACAGCTGTTAGAAGGGGAGGAAATAGAGGGCAGGGCGGGAGAGGGGGGGGGGAAAGAGAGGATATAGGAGGAGGTAAGGGGAGAGGTGAGGGGAGAGGTGAGGGTGCGGGACAGAGTCGCGAGGTGGTAGGTTACAGGAGAGCCAGTCAATGTCTTGGGATTTTGGGGTAATTAGGGACTTAGATAAGAGAGGTAGTAATGTCAGGATTGTGTCTTATACCAGGTTGTCCAGATTTTCCATTTATCATCAAACTGTTTCTTGTTGGAGTTCCTATAAGCTAGCAGGGATTCATATACATAGTTGTTTTGGGTGTTGGTGAAAACTTCTGCTACACTAGGTGCTAAATTTTTTTTCCAGTGTCTGGTTATTAGGGATCTGGCCACAAGTAGTATGTGAGTAACAACTACTCTAAACTCAGGTGGAAAGAGGTCAATGCCTATGTTTAATATGGCTAAGTTGGGATTCGGTCTTGTTATCATCACCGTCATGCTCGAGATCGACCGAAATATAGAGTTCCAATAGCTGGTAAGATGTTTGCACGACCAAAACATGTGCAGGAGATTGCCAGTCAGGCCACATTGTCTCCAGCACAACGGGGATGAGTCTTGGGCAAATTTTGAGATTCTGTAGGGAGTAAGGTACCATCTGAGAGCTATCTTCTGAGACAGCTCCCAATGGTTGATGCATTTTGAGGCTCTGTAGATCCACTTGAAAGCATCAGTCCATTGCGAGTCTGTGAATGAGGAATTGAGGTCTGTTTCCCACTTTTGGAAGGGTTTAGACTTAATAAATTGTAATTTTTGCTGAAATAGATTGTAGAAGGTGGAAGTGGCTTTACCAGATTGGGAGGCCGGGTCGAAGTAATGCCAGGCTGTTTTGGGAATGCTTATGTTGGAGGACTTGAGGGATTTAAGGAAGTGAGAAATTTGGTAGTGTTTGTAATGATCTACAGGAGTTAGGTTAAAACGGGCCTGTAGTAGGGCGAAGGGGATAAGAGTGTCTTTTTGATACATGTCTTGCACATATACCATTCCTTTATTATGCCACTCTGTAATATCTAGGTTGGGGATTGCCTGTTGGAGCGTCAGTATGGGAACCGGAATATTGAATTTTTTGGACGCTGGCAGGGGGATTTTTTGGAGTTCTCTCCAAACTAGCAAGGAGGCGTGGATTGTAGGGGGTAATTTGTGTATGGGGAGAGGCTGAAGAGCGTCCAAAATTAGTAAGTCTTTAAGGGTTTTAGTTGGTGCCAATATGCATT
Organism: Lithobates sylvaticus; assembly: GCA_028564925.1. NCBI lineage: Eukaryota > Metazoa > Chordata > Amphibia > Anura > Ranidae > Lithobates > Lithobates sylvaticus. The sequence goes on along the minus strand of CM053027.1, from coordinate 616,478,785 downwards.
CAATGCTAGTCCAGTGGCGGTCATGGTCCCGGTCGAACCATTTCTTGAGTTGTGTAAGAACCGATGCCTTGTAGTAATCATGTATGTCAACCAAGCCCATACCGCCAGCGGATCTGTGTTTGAGCAGTAGGGATTTAGCACATCTGGGTTTAGAGGATCTCCAAACAAATTTGGTAAGTAGTGAGTTCAGTGAGTTGATATAGGTTTTAGGGATGGGGATAGGTAGTGTTCTAAAGATATATAATATCTGTGGCAGGAGTAACATTTTAAATGTTGCTAGTCTTCCCGACCATGTGAGTTCTGTTTTAGACAGTCTAGTGGCTTCTTTGTTGAGTTTGTCAAGGAGAGGGGTGTAGTTAGCTTCCGCTAGGTGTTTGGTATGAGCCGTAAGTTTTAGTCCTAGGTATGTTATGTTGGTCTTGGCCCAAGTATAGGGAAAGTTCTTTTGTAGGGTATCAGCAAGCTTAGAGGGAATTCCCAGAGGGAGGATCAGGGATTTGGAACAGTTGACCTTATAATAGGAAATCTTACTAAACTCCTCAAGTGTGTTATGTGCGTGTGTCAGGGAGATTTGTGGAGAGGTGAGGAACAAAATGATATCGTCAGCAAACAGATTGATATTATGCGAGCTGTTCGGTAGTGTAAATCCTGAGATGAGGGGATGGGAGCGAATTCTCTCTGCTAGGGGTTCGATCAACAGGTTAAAAATCGAGGGGGAGAGTGGGCATCCTTGGCGGGTGCCATTAGTTATTTTGAACGTGGTTGACAGCATGTTGGAGGTGTATACCTGTGCGCATGGGGAGGAATATAGGGCTAGTATGCTTGAGAGTATGGGTCCCGAGAACCCGTATTTTTGTAGAGTGGCCCTCATATATCCCCAGTGGACCCTGTCGAATGCCTTCTCCGCATCCAAGGAAAGGAGCAGAGAAGGCACCCGACAGGACTCCGCATATTGTATAATGCCAAGCAGCCTCCTGGTGGCGTCGGAAGCCTGCCTGCCCGGCGTGAAGCCAGATTGGTCAGGACCGACGAGCAGAGGGAGTATTGGGAGAAGCCTATGCGCGAGTGTTTTTGCATACAGTTTTACATCTGTATTGAGCAAAGAAATGGGCCTGAAGTTAGCTGGGGTTGTGGGTTCTTTACCTGGTTTTGGGATAGTAACCACATATGCTTTAAACATTTCAGAGGGAAACGAGGCAGAAGACACTGCTGCAGAGTATACTTTCTGTAGAGTTGGGGTGATATGTACTTGAAAGGTTTTGTAATAATCATTGGGGATGCCATCAGGGCCCGGGGATTTTCCTAGAGGTAGGGATTTGATCAAGAGACTGATCTCAGGCTCCGAGATTGGTGAGTTCAAAGAATTGAGTTGATCTTCAGTGAGGGAAGGCAATTTCAACTTTTGCCAGGAATCTTTGTATACTTTCCTCTGAGGGTTGTGGGGTATTGGGGTCTTTCTCAAGATTGTAGAGTGACGCATAATATTCGGCAAAAGAGTCCGCTATTTCTTTGGGATTGTAGATCTTTTGGTTGTTGGATGGTCGGATAAGATGCGGAATTTTGGTTTTAATTCTAGCCGCTTTAAGTCTTTGGGCTAGAAATTTACCTGCACGGTTCCCTGAGGAGTAGTGTGATAATTTTAAACTTTTTACATGTTTGTCATATTGTTCTAGGAGTAGGAGCCTGAGATCAGCACGATATTGGGTCAAATTCTGGGCAAGTTGGAGGTTAGCATTATTTTTATTGAGGGCTTCTAAGGTTTTAATGTTAGTGAGAAGTTGGTCAATTTTTTGTGTCCTCTGCCTCTTCTCCCTCGCGCATATCTGCAACAACACTCCCCTGATGTAGGCTTTGTGTGCACACCACAGCATCATTGGGTCAGAGACAGAGCCATCATTTAAGGTAAAAAATTGTGATATATGCTTAGCAATGGCGCTGGCGTGTGCAGAGCTATGAAAGATGCGAGAATTTGCCCTCCAGACATAAGCAGGGCCTGGAGTGTTCCCCTCCATCACAGAAATTGACACAGGAGCGTGGTCAGACCACGTGATGTCGTGGATGATGGAGGAGGACACTGCCTGCAACAATAGTTTATCAACCACAATCAAATCTATTCTAGAATATGTGTTGTGCCTGGGGGAAAAAAAGGAGTAGTCACGTTCATTTCCATGCTGACATCTCCAAACGTCATACACATCTTCAGCATGAAATAAATGATGTAGAGAGGGCGGAATGCGCTTGGCAACAGACGTGGTATCCACGGTATGGTCTGGCGTGAGGTTGTGGTCTCCACACACTATCAGAGAGCCCCATTTAATGTTGGTTATTTTACTGTACAGTCTTTTCAAAAATCTGAGTTGGTGGGAGTTTGGCGCATACAGGTTTACAATAGTAAAGGGTTTGTTATTAAGTTCTGCCAGTAGAATGATATAGCGGCCAGCTGGGTCGGAGTGCACTTCCTCTAGCTTAAAGGCAATTGAGTCTTTTATGGCAATAAGCACTCCCTTCTGTTTAGATGGGCCAGAAGCCATAAAGATGTGAGGAAATTGCCTATGTTTGAATATAGGGGTAGTGTCGGCCGCAAAATGTGTCTCCTGTATGCACAAAACGTCTGTATGGAGCTTGAGTGCCTCCTTCCAAACAGAGGCCCTTTTTGCCGGGTGGTTGAGCCCGTTGACATTGAAAGAAGTTACATTAATGGCCATGGGTGTGGGTTAGGTGGTGAGAGTAACAGTACCTTATGTCTTTTGAAGTATGCTTTGTCAATTCAGCTGGTTCGTCTCTGGGAGCGCGGTGATGTTTCCCTTGTAGGACAGTGGTGGAGAGACTGGCATCGACTGGGTCCCATGCAGGAAGAGAAAGAGGGGAGGGGAGGTAATGGAGAAAAGAAAAGGTAATACAACAAAAATAATACTGTTCTGTAAAAAGAGTAGGTTCACCTGGGAACCTGAGGGCATTTCTTCTGCCCATAGCTTCGGAGGGGGGATAAGGAATGCACTGAGAGCCCTCAGTGCAACAGGAACTGTGTTTGGGTGCGGTTGCATCTTACCGCAATGTATCCGCTTAGATCAAGTGGTACGTTTTTTGTTCTTTTTTTTGTTGGTGACAGTTTGCCACTCATGCTGGAAGTGTGCCTTCCGTGAGGTGTTAGTGGTTGGCTCTTCCGGGGGAGCCTCAGGAAGGATGTCTAGTATACGAAGCAGCTTGAGGCCTTCTTCAATGGAGGTAACTACCGACGTTTTGCCTTCATGGGTTACTGTGATCTTCACAGGGAAGCCCCATCTGTATGGGATGTTGTGGTTCCTAAGGGCTTTCGTCACTGGTAGCAGGCTTTTCCTTTTCTGCATTGTGAATTGTGAGAGGTCAGCAAAAAGTTGCAGGTGTGCAAATTCCTCCGGGGGCTTTTGTTGTTTGCGAAACGCAGCCATAAGTTGTTCTTTTGTCTGAAAGAAATGTACTTTCATGAGAACATCCCGGGGAACATTATCAGGGAGAAAATGAGGTTTCGGCAGTCTGTGAATGCGATCAATCTGCATTTCAGTCTGGGCCACTGTGGGTAGAAAAGCTTTCATCAGATCTTGGGCGAACTGTTGCAACTGTGCTGGGAGGATTGTTTCGGGTACCCCTCTTATCTTAACGTTGTTCCTCCTCGATCTGTCTTCTAAGTCTGCGACTTTGGCTTTAAGCCATGCGACTTCTTCCGCTTGGTCGCTGTGTGCATCTATCAGTTCATTGTGTGAATGGGCGAACTCCCCCATTTTACCTTCCATATGCTCCACTCTAGCACCCAACTCACCCACTTCAGTTTTAAAGTTATTTAGGCAGTGCAGCATGTCATTATGCAGGGAGGTTCGGAGTGAGAGGAGCATATCCTTTAGCACAGTATCTGATATGGGTTTGTCTGTGGTAGGGAAGGCAGTGAAGGGGTCAGTGAGTTCTCTAGTGTCCTCCATTGAGTCCTGACACGTGCTGTCCTGCAGGGTCTCTGTAGCCATCCGCGGCTTAGACTTAGCTGGGCTACGTGAGAGTGGTGTGGAGGACTCAGGGGATTTTCGGGGTTCTGTATTTAGGGCCCCCGGGCTAGATGTAGCTGAGTGGGAACTGCTTGAAGAGGGAGAGGCTGCATCTGCTCCACCGCCGGACCCGGCGCCATCTTGGTGCGGGCCGCGGCCTGCTTGCATGAAGAAGCTATCAAATTTTTGCAGGGGAACGGTACCTTTACGTTTTCGGGTCATCCCTGGGGCTTGTCCCGGACTTCAGAGAGCCGATGTGAGTCTCCTGGGTTAGCGGTATAGCGGTGGTGTTGTTTTGTTCCCGTTGCTGGAGCGGAGCTGAGCGATCAGACGTCCATCCAGCAGCGCGGTAGCCACGCCCCCCACCTTGTCCCCATGTTAATGAGGACAAGGGCCTCGTCCCCACAACCCTGGCCCTTGGTTGTGGGGGTCTGCGGGCGGGGGGCTTATCGGAATCTGGAAGCCCCCTTTAACAAAGGGGACCACCAGATCCTGCCCCCCCATGTGAAATGGTAAGGGGTACAAAAGTACCCCTACCATTTCACCAAAAAAGTGTAAAAAATTGTAAAAATTACAGGAGACGGTCTTTGACAATTCTTTTATTAAAATCTTCTTTCTTCTGGTCTTCTTTCTTCTTCCTTTCTTCATCCTTCGGTTTCTTCATCTTCTCCTTCCGGCATCTTCTTCCATCTTCTTCTTCCATCATCTTCTTCCTCCGATCCGCTTCTTCTTGCTTTGGTCTTCTCATCTGGCATCTTCTTCCACGGCGTCCGGGTCTCTTCTTGGGCCGCTCTGCGCAATGGGAGGCTCCCGCTGTATGAGGCTTCGCTGCGTCTGACAGGTCTTTTATAACGGAGGGCGGGGCCATCTGGTGACCCCGCCCCCTCTGACGTCATGGGGAAAGCCATAGGGAATTCCCCATGACGTCCCCATGCGTCAGAGGTGGTGGGGTTACCAGGTGGCCCCGCCTTCCGTTATAAAAGACCTGTCAGACGCAGCGAAAGCCTCACACAGCGGGAGCCTCCCATTGCGCGGAGCGGCCCAGAAGAGACGCCAACGCCATGGAAGAAGACGCCGGGCGAGAAGACCAGAACAACAAGAAGCGGATCGGAGGAAGAAGATGATGGAAGAAGAAGATGGAAGAAGATGCCGGAAGGAGAAGATGAAGAAACCGAAGGATGATGAAAGGAAGAAGGAAGACCAGAAGAAAGAAGATTTTAATAAAGGAATTGTCAAAGACCGTCTCCTGTCATTTTTGACACTTTTTTGGTGAAATGGTAGGGGTACAAAAAGTACCCCCTTACCATTTCACACAGGGGGGGGCCGGGATCTGGGGGTCCCCTTGTTAAAGGGGGCTTCCAGATTCCGATAAGCCCCCCGCCCGCAGACCCCCACAACCAATGGCCAGGGTTGTGGGGACGAGGCCCTTGTCCTCATCAACATGGGGACAAGGTGCTTTGGGGGGTCACAGACCCCCAAAGCATCCTCCCAATGTTGAGGGCATGTGGCCTGGTACAGTTAAAGAGGGAGGGCCGCTCTCGTCCCCCCCTCTTTTGCTGCAGCCTGCCAGGTTGCGTGCTCGGATAAGGGTCTGGTATGGATTTTGAGGGGGACCCCACGCCATTTTTTTTTTTTTTTTTGGCTGGGGTTCCCCTTAATATCCATAGCAGACCTGAAGGGCATGGTTATTGAATTTGGGGGGGGACCCCCACGCTTTTTTTTATTTTTTTATCAATTACTTTTTTTTTTATCAATGGCTTTCAATGAATGATTGTTCTCTGTGTTACGGGAGCCGTCAATTCATTAGCCGCGAGTGATTTTAAATAGCTTTTTTTCCTGCAAAAATGACACTTTGTGCAGGGACAGTTCTAAGCACAGGAAACATGCGCCCCTTCACAGGCATACTATAGACACCCCCCAGATGTGATACTGCAATGCTGTACTAACAGCACGCACACACTAATCCCCAGAATCACAGCACATAATGTCAGCTGTCAGCAGCACATAACACTGACCCGCTGGAACACAACATAATATGCGAGGGCGTCGGCGCGGCGGCCTTTTATACTGTGGGGTGTGTACTAAACCCCCTGAGCTATAATTGGCCACAGGCATCCTGCCTGTGACCAATTATTGCTCTCCTCGCCGCTGGCTCTTTGATTGGCCAAGCATGCGGGTCACAGTGCATGCTTGGCCAATCATCAGCCAGCAATGCACTGCGACTGGCGCAGTGCATTGCGGGCCGCTCACATCACACAAATTTGATGCGAGCGGCCCAAATAGTTCTGGGCTCGCCGAGCGGGCGAACGCCCGATGTTCGATTCGAACATGGGTTCGAATCGAACACCGGGCTTATCCCTAGTGTACAGTAAATAGATGTGATAAGTGTTGGTTTACTGCAATGTTATAGGAGCTCCACCTTAGATACCCTACCACAAGAACAGCTCTTTACATTACTACTTTTACCCCTACAGATCTCGGCAACCGGATCACAGAGCTGAACAAGAATGTCATCCGTCTCCAGTCAGAGGTGAAACAATTGCGCCGCTCCCTAACGGACAAGGGAGCAGTGGTTAATAATAGTAAACAAAGCGAGAACGTGCTGAGCCAGTACATAATGAAAGTGAAAAGCAGCTTCCAGAACTATGACCAGGAGTCTGTGGGTTCTGAAAAGGACTCATCGGAGGTCACAGTGCATCAGGAGAGCTTTAAAAGCATTTTGCCAGAAGACGACTGTCCACCATACCCGGATATACCGACTACCGATGATCTGGACCAAAGCGAGGAAAAGGGAGGCAATGACAACTCAGAGGCTGGAGAGGACATGTAAACATGAAGAGTTGGTCCACCAAAGTGGTATTTTAGTCATAAGTAGATTCTTGTGGGCCATTGGCTTTTTATATGCCTTGGATACTCCAACAATGAGATTTCCCATGTATATTTCCCGACTCTGTTCTTATCCACTTGGAAGCTTTGAAGTGCCTCCACCCACCTCTGTGTTTTCCAGCTCCTCCTGTTACATTCTTCATAATATAAAATACATAAATATCCAGCAGGAATGGTGGGAGCCCATAAGCTCATAATGGAATTCAGGAATTCAGTGCAGATATAGTGGGAACTCCTCACGTCGGGTACAGCAGGTATTCAGGCCCGGGAAATCAGTGCAGGGAAGGTGGAAACCCCTCATAATGTGCACATCAGGTGTACAAATCTGGGAACTCAGCACAGTAATGGTGGGAATGCCTCATAATGGGCACAGCATGTGTACAGACCCAGAAACCCAGTGTAGTTATGGTGAGAACCCCTCATAATGGGCACAAAAAGTGTACACAACTGGGAATTCAGGACAGGTATGCTGGGAACCCATCTTAATGGGCACAGCAGGTGTTGAGATCCAAGTACTCAATGCAGGTATGTTGGGAACCCCTAATAATGGGCACATCAGGTGTACAGACCCAGGAACTCAGCACAGGGATGGTGGGAACCCTTCATAATGCACACATATGGTATACAAACCTGGGACTCAGCACAGGGATGGTGGAAAACCCTAATAATGGGCAAAGCAGGTTTACAGACCAGTGAACTCAGCACAGGGATGGTGGGAACACTTCATAATGGACACATTAACTATACAGACCCAGGAACCCAGTGTAGGTATGGTGGGAACCCATCATAATGGGCACAACAGGTGTTGGGATCCAGGTGCTCAGTGCAGGTATGGTGGTAACCCCTCATAATGAACAGTAGGTGTACAGACCTGGGATCTGGGCAGGGATAGTGGGAACCCCTCACAATGGACACAGCACATGTGCAATTTGGGAACTAAGGAATAATGAAGCCCCTTATAATGAGCAGAGCAGCCGTGCAGGAACCCCACACAGAGATCTCTCCAACAAAGTCACAGTGAAACAGAAGAGACTGTCAGGGAGTATGACTCGCCAGCATTCACCATATGCTAAAATATCAAGTTAGGATGTAATGAATCTTTTAACTCTTTATGCAACAAGATGGGTATTATACTATAAAAACACACATAGGAGTGTAGTTTGTTATCTCACATAGCGGTAAATCAATGATAACCAGTATTGGATATGTCGTAATGAGTAACTCACCACTCCTAAAAATGTATCTCACTTTAAAATTCTCATATATTTGACTGTATCAGTTAGACCCTCCCACTTAGCCCCTCCCACTCAGGAAGTAGGAAGTAGGTGGGATCCATGTGTGGGTGTCGTTACTTGACAACAAGTAGGACTGTGCAATGGAGTTTGCTAAAATCATTGCAAGGGGGGATTCATTTTTTCCCACTTTAAAATGTATGTCAAGCCAAAGCTCTTTGTTTTGGATGGAGTGTCAGCTTTTACTGCTGTCTGGGGCTCCAATAGAGAGATTTCTCCTGACTTCCTGTCTGTTGAACCCCGTTTTCAGCAGGACAGAAAGTGAAGGAAGATCTTTTTACAGGGACACAGCAAAAAATAAATAAAACATTTGGCAGGGGTTCTAGCCTTCTCCCACTCATTTCTCAACCAGGGGTGCTGCACTGTGCGCCATATATTTGCACAGCGCTTTATGTTTCCATAGCACGGACAGGCTGACCGAGGACTCTAATGTGAAATTGGGTGGCTGATGAGTCTTTTGTGAAAGGGGGGTCTGGGGGCTCTGATGTGTAAGGGGGAACTGAGGATTTTGATGTGAAGGGGGGGGGGGGGGGGGGGAGCTGAGAACTCTGATGTGAAAGGAGGGCTGAGGATTCTAACATCCCTATTGGAAGGCTTCTCTAATGTCTTTTTTCTGGGGAGTACTGATTTGATTTGATTTCCCATCACTTCCTATGTCCATACGCTTAGGGGTTTATTTAAAAAAAGAAAAAATATAAAGTATCTAAATATAAATTTATAAAAAGTTTAACCAGTGAAAATGCTTGTACATTCAGTGGGGCAAAAAAAAAAAAAGAGAGACTAATTAGCCAATTCGCTATGCTGGTAGATTTAAAATGGAAAACACAGCATATGTACACTACACTAGGAAATTCCTATGATACTTAGCACCATCTAGTGGCCAAAATGCAGCACTTTGTTTTAAATCAATTTAAACATTTGTCCAGCAAAGGAAATAGCCTAATATTATTCATGGTTTTTGTTTGGCCCCATTCGCACAAAATGAATGTGTATTAACTTTCACTGTGAAGTGCTATACAAATATTTTTTTTTTTAATTACGCCTGATAGTGAATCTACCCAGAAAGCAATAAAAACCCGACTGAGGTTCCAATTTTTCAAAAGCTAAGGGAAAAAAAAAGTGTGTCTAGAGATACAATTTTAAGTATTTCAAAAGGAAACTTCCAACTAGGGTTTTCCCTGTAAATCAGTTGGTAGCTTGAAACAGGCTGGTCTCCGGTTTACTGTTATCAAAAGTTCAAATCCATAAATGAAACAAGAAAAGCCGCTCCAGGTGGGTGAGTCTCTGGTTAATCCCCACACACACTAGTCAGGTGCTAGCCCAGCTCGCATGCGTTGTAACACAAGGAAATGATTCTGGACAGCTGCACTTCCAAAAATCCTTTTATTAACCACTTTCAGACCGGACCAATTTGCAGCCAAAGGACCAGGCCCCTTTTTGCGATTCGGCACTGTGCCGCTTTAACTGACAATTGCGCGGTCGTGCGACGTGGCTCCCAAACAAAATTTACGTCCTTTTTTTCCCACAAATAGAGCTTTCTTTTGGTGGTATTTGATCGCCCCTGCGGTTTTTATTTTTTGCGCTATAAACAAAAAAGAGCGACAATTTTGAAAAAAAATGCATTCTTTTTTTATTTTTTGTTATAATAAATATCCCCCAAAAATATATAAAAAAAATTTTTTCCTCAGTTTAGGCCGATTCGTATTCTTCTACATATTTTTGGTAAAAAAAAAAATCGCAATAAGCGATTATTGATTGGTTTGCGCAGAAGTTATAGCGTTTACAAGATAGGGGATAGTTTTATAGCATTTTTATTACAAATTTTTTTTTTTTATTATTAATGGCGGCGATCAACGATTTTTATTGTGACTGCGACATTATGGCGGACACATCGGACATTTTTGGGACCACTGTCATTTATACAGCAATCAATGCTATTTAAATGCATTGATTGCTGTATAAATGACACTGGCAGTGAATGGGGTTAACCAGGGGGTGGCAGTGTAGGGATTAAGTATGCCTAGGGGTGTGTTTCTTACTGTGGGGGGGCGTGGCTGTCAGCTAGTGAATGCTGATCTCTGCTCCAATCACAGGGAGCAGAGATCGGCGTCACTAGTTGCTAGGCAGAACGGGGAGATGCTGTTTATTTCCGCATCTCTCCGTTCAGCCTTCCCGTGAGACGATCGCGGGTGTCCCCGCTGCGATCGAGTCCGCGGGACCCGCGCCCGGCCTCATGGGGGTCCCGACCGGCGCCCTCCCGATTGCACGAACGGCATTAAGGAGGGACTTATATATACGCCCTCCTGCCTGTCCATGCCATTCTGCCGACATATATCATCGTGCCGGTCGGGAAACGGTTAAAGCTTCATATGACAAGTGGTTGACAGATGGAGCAGGGGACAAAGAGGTAGATGCGTCCCACGCAAATGTTAGAGCTTAATCATTACCGTTCTCAAAAGTTCAAATCCATAAATGAAACAAGAAAAGCTGCTCCAGGTGAGTGAGTCTCTGGTTAATGCCCACACACACTAGTCAGGTGCTACCCCAGCTCGCATGCTGTGTAACAGAAGGAAATGATTCCGGATGGCTGTACTTCCAAAAATCCTTTTATTGAAGCTTCATGACAACTGGTTGACTGATGGAGCAGGGGACAAAGAGGTAGACGCGTTCCATGCAAATGTTAGCACTTAGTCATTACCTCACTAAGTGCTAACATTTGCGCAAAACTTGTCTACCTCTTTGTCCCCTGCTCCATCTGTCAACCACTTGTCATATGAAACTTCAATAAAATAATTTTTGGAAGTGCAGCCGTCCGGAATCATTTCCTTTTGATACACCTCAAATCCATAAAGATTCCAATTTGCAGCTTATCCCTTTCATGACTGTTGATGTCCAGGCCGAATTTAGCAGCATTGGTATGCTCCTGTCAGCTTGGCAATAACCTGAAAGGAAAATAATCAGCTAATTGCCAACTTAATTAAAAAAAAACCTTTACGTTTCAAAAAAAAAAAAAAAACCTTTACATTCTCTTTCTCCACCTCTAGACCACCGTTTGAAAATGGTTGGGAGATGGACATCTATTAGAAATCACCTTTGGGCAGCCAGTATGACCATTATTGGTGGTGCGGTGATGGCTTGGTCCGCAGAGTGTACAGAGCCGAGCAGCTCTGTCCCATGTGATCGCTGTTCTGACCAATCACACCAATGCAGGTGGCAAACACAAGGCCCACCGGCCGAATTTGGCCTAGCACGCAGCGGCCGCCACCTCCTGTTCTCACAATCTGCTGTCACAGAGCAGGTCTCTTGGCAATAGGAGTAAACATTTCATAATCTCTCCTCCTCAGTCTCCCCAGTGGTGTCGGCTCTGTGTGTAGCTGAGTGCATGTGCAGTCGGTCCAGCATATCCTGTCAGTAGCGGAGGTACCCGACCTCTCAGGCGTCTGTATGTTCTTTTAATCGACATCCAGCGGCTGCATCCTGAGGGTGGGCTTTTGAGGACTAGTGGCCATGTTTTGCTTGGGGGGGATTGTGGAAGAAGATGTGTGCAGAGGTGGAGGGGAAGGGGGCAGAGTGGTGGGTGCAGAGGTCAGAACTCAGGAGAAGGGTGGAAATGAGATGTTGGGTCCATGTCATCAATGCTTAGATGGACATGCGGCCACCTCCAGCATTTTATGTTCTGTACACTGACCCTGTTGTGGGTAGTCAGAAATATATAAACTCACAATTCAAGACTAAAAATTTCCATTGGCATAATTTCTAGAACATTTGTGGTTAGTTATAGATGGTGTATAATTTCCGTTGTTCCTTGTCCTTGGATGTAATGCTGCGTACTCCCTGGACTATTCACGGTCAGGATGGTGTTGTACGTATCTTCTGCTTATTAGGTTGTAGAATCTGGATACGTCTTTCTCATTTTGGGTCTGATGGAAATACCAACTACCCAAAGATGTATTTTCTGCAAATATTTTAATTAAAAAAACAAAAAAAAAAAACTAAAATTGATGACAGTTCATTATTAATACAGTGAGAGCTGTATAGCACTTGTGATTTATCTAAGATAATTGAAAAAAGTGCTACTTGTCACAGAAAACATGCTAGTCTGCCCCACATTACAAAATTGAAAGACAAGTTTCCTCTAGGTGGGACTTTAAATAGAGCAGGTAGCTAATGAAAGTATTAAAAAGTATATATCTTTTAATAAAGTTATTTTAAAAAGAGTGAGTACATACATAATATGAAAACATCTTGTAAAGATACTCTGGAGGCTGATAAACATGCAATACAGTGAAATTGTACAGACAATAACCACAAGGATCTGTTGAGGTAGAAGTCAGTACAACAGAGGTACCCGACGCGTTTCAAGATTTGCAATGGTTGCCTTCTCTTCATCAGGGGTATATGCATTTATCGCAGAACGTAAAAACGTCTGCAAATAAGTAAACAAAAATACATTACATACTGTAAGTGTGCTGATTTTTTTATTTCATATTATGTATCTTTTAAAATAACTTTATTAAAAAATATATACTTTTTAATACTCATTCTACATTTCATTAGCATCCTGCCCTATTTAAAGTCTCACCTAGAGGAAACTTGTCTTTCAATTTTGTGATTTAAGTACCACATCCCTATCACACACCACATAAAAAGAAGTATCTGTAACTCCTTAGGCTGCATTCACACCTGAGTAGAGATGTAAAATTTCCGGAAATTTTGAAACTCAGAAGCTCTTTTTTTCAGTTTTTGTGGGGGGTTTAAAAATGAATTTTTTGGAAAAATTTTAAAAATGCTACATTAGCTCTTTTTAAGATTGAAAGTCATTCTGTTACGAGAACGTTGAGAAAAACTATGTGCATTGTCATCATTGTTGTCCTCTTCACTTTGATCCATGAAGGATTTTTTAATATCCACAGGACACTTCTTACATACAAGAATGTGTTTTGTCATCCTGGTAGCATTTGGAAATGCAGATTTCACCTGACAATATTTGCAAATCACATTTTTCTTTTTAGAAGAACTTGTAATGTGAAAATGCCTCCATATGCTAGATGTTGGTCTCACCATTTTTTCTGAGGGGAGTAGGAAATAAAAACAAGAAAAAATTACTACTTTGTAAGAAGACACTAGTCTATGGTTGTGTGTGGGGGGGGGGGGAGAATCAGATTACTGGTAATTAAATTATTATTTATACAAAAGTTTATAAAGATAAACTAATGTAGCTAAATGATTCAGTTTTCTGGATTCAGAATCAGATAAATGTACACTCATTACCTTTTTTAATTAAGTATATACTTTCAGGTCCTTTTTGTTGCTCTGTATTTTCTTCCAATGCTTTTGAGGCCTAGTGAAGAGGACAGAACAAACCAAACACACCCACTAACATGCAAAAGCAAAACTGAAACCTTGTTCTTGTTACAATAGCAGCACAGCACATCCTAAAGGAAGAAATGCATACTGTTCTTGCATTGGAGGGTTCAGTTTGTTACCTAGGACTTGCTTGTCCTCACTTGTATCTGATATCATAATTTTTTTTTTTAGAAATATGATTTGGAAACTATTTGAACACCCCGTCTTGAAATATTTTATTCATCATGTTAAAATAAAATATTCCAAAATTCTTTTTTCTTATTTAAATTTTTTCCAATTTTTGGGAAAAAAACAAAAAAGCTTTCAGGAAAAAAAAAACGGAAAAAAAGTGTTTTTTTTCCAAATTTTTCCGGGCCTTCACATCTCTACACCCGAGTGTACCCGATTTACCGGTGTTCTTATTTGAGCATTTTTAGAAGTCTATTACAAGCGTTTTACAGCTTCAGGCGTTTTTGTTTAGCCAATAGAAAGCACTAGGGGGAAGAGAAGGAGAGGAAATTAGGAGTGGCGAGCTGCTGTTTGAGCAGAAAGCGTGCGACAAAACGCTTGTAAAAGTCTATGGGGCCAAAAACGCTTATCTGCCAAAAAGAAGCTCATGAACTTCAGGCATTTTGCTTCAGGCGACAGAATGCTCAGATGTAAACAGGGGCCATTGAAATTAATAGGATTGGGTTTGTTGAGCATTTTAGAGTTACAAGCTTCAAGCAGAAAATCACTCAGGTGTAAACGTTGCGTAACTGGCTTCAGACATTAATGTTTGCCTTTACCTCCATCAATAATGTCCTTTTTGCATGTGTAAATAGAACTGTGTGTATCTTTGCAGCTACACCATATAGTCAAAAGTATTGGGACACCTGTCTTTACGCGCACATGAATTTTAATGGCATCCCAGTCTTAGTCCGTAGGGTTCAATATTGAGTTGGCCCACCCTTTGCAGCTATAACAGCTTCAACTCTTCTGGAAAGGCCGTCCACAAGGTTTAGGAGTGTGTCTATGGGAATGTTTGACCATTCCTACAGAAGTGCATCTGTAAGGTAAGGCACTGATGTTGGATGAGAAGGCCTGGCTCACAGTCTCCGCTCTAATTAAACCCAAAGGTGTTCTATCAGGTTGAGATCCGGACTCTGTGCAGGCCAGTCAAATTCCTCCAACACAAACTCGCTCATCCACATCTTCATGGACCTTCCAGGTCATGTTCTTCTATCCCGTGTTAAAAATCAGATGTCACTCATCCTTTCTCACAGAACTCACTCGTCCTTCCCCCACCTTGGCAGCTCTCTGGTGCTGACCTACTAGGAGGAAAAGAATAGACACATCTACAGCTCACCACGCCAACAGGGTAAACCGGGAGAGTTTCACGGAGTGGGCATAAAGGTACATTTTATTATGCTCTTTAAAGAAGACCCCCCCCACCTCCTATAATTCTGTCACCAATATTCAAATGTGTATTATAAAATAAATGGATATAATACCTATTTTATTATTATTTTTTTTTTATTATTATTCTTTACAACCCCCGATTGCTTATTTGCACATCCTCACTGAAATCTGAGGCAGCATCATAAATGTAAACTTCGTAGGTGGGTGGCCTCTTCTTCATGTTTATTTTTTGTGCCACCCTACCAATGACATCAGCGCAGGATCTAGCACAAAGGCTGTTATTGCTTACATGCTGCCATGGCTTTAGCAACATGAGCCATCGCAAGTAAAAAGAAATGCACATCATCTCTGGAAAAGAGGACGCAATCTCCCTGAAAAGCAGTGGCAATGTCGCCTTCCCAGGGGGCAGCTGTGAGGCCAGGTCTATGTCACCCACAGCCTTAAAAAAAAAAAAAAAAAACATTGTAAGCAGGCAGTCTATTGTAGAACTGTCTTTTCTGCTTTTTTTAATGTTGGGGGCTCCACTTAAAGTGGTGTCACTTCCCCTCGGCGCAGGAAGGGCTCAGCTCTGCCCCCCCCCCCCTCTTGTCAATCATCTGGGGCAAGCGCAGTGGGTGCCCGGCTGTGAAGCAGTGGCCGCAGCCGGGTGCCCACAGTTACAATGCTAGCGCCGCCGAACGGAGGGGGAGATGAGCGGAGCTTCAGGTAAGGTCAGGTAAGTATTCGATCATTAAAAGTCTGCAGCTGCAGTATTTGTAGCTGCTGACTTTAAAAAAATGTTTTTTGAACTGGGAAAACCTCTTTAACCACTTCAATACCGCCCGCCGTCATATGACGCCCACAAGGTGGATCTACCATCCTGGGTGGGCGTCATATGACGTCCTCGGATTCCCGGCCGCCTGGGGGGGCGCGCGCGCGCCATCGCTCGGGAACCGGTGCGAGTGCCCGGCGGCCGCGATGTCCGCCGGGCACCCGCGATTGCCCGTTAAAACAACGGGACCGGGCGGGAACGTGGAGCTGTGTGTGTAAACACACAGCTCCACGTCCTGTCAGTGCAGAGGAGACCGATCATGTGATCCCAGTACAGAGGATCACATGATCGGTCTCCTCCCCTTAAGTCCCCTCCCCCTACAGTTAGAATCACGTCTATTAGGGAACACATTAACCCCTGCAGCGCCCTCTAGTGTTAACCCCTTCCCTGCCAGTCACATTTACACAGTAATCACTGCAATTTTATAGCAACGATCGCTGTGTAAATGTGAATGGTTCCAAAAATGTGTCAAAAGTGTCCGAAGTGTCCGCCGCAATGTCGCAGTCACGAAAAAAAAAAATCGCAGATCCCCGCCATTACTAGTAAAAAAAAAAAAAAAAATGCAATAAATCTATCCCCTATTTTGTAGACTCTATAACTTTTGCGCAAACCGATCAATATACGCTTATTGCGATTTTTTTTAACAAAAATATGTAGAAGAATACGTATCGGCCTAAACTGAGGAAAAAAATAGTTTTTTTTTAAAAAAAATGGGATATTTATTATAGCAAAAAGTAAAAAAAATTGTGTTTTTTTTTTTTCAAAATTGTCGCTCTTCTTTTGTTCATAGCGCAAAAAATAAAAACCGCAGGGGGCGATCAAATACCACCAAAAGAAAGCTCTATTTGTGGGAAAAAAAGGACGTCAATTTTGTTTGGGTGTAACGTCGCACGACCGCGCAATTGTTAGTTTAAAGCGACGCAGTGCCGAATCGCAAAAAGTGCTCTGGTAAGGAAGGGTGTTTAAAAGCCCTGTATTGAAGCGGTTAAAAAAGGTAAAAAAGGGGGCGTGGCTAACCGCCGAGCTTGATGGACGTCTGATCCCACAGCTCCTGCACCGACCGGAACGCTCACGGCCACATCGCCGCTCAGAACAAGCAGAAAAGCCCCTAATTACACGGGTACGTGCCCCACAGCCTCTGCTATGCCTCACACGAGCCGCAAGAGGAAAGAATACCGGCCGCCGAAACGGATGACTGATTACTATTCACAGCCGCCGGACACAGGAATCCAAGATGGCGCCCGCGGCCCTGCACAAAATTCCTCAAATTCCTCAGCCTACACGGATCTCCCTGACGCTGAAGACCCAGAAATTCCACATCAGCAGCACACATCAGAGTCTCCCCTACAATATGCTCCCTCCTCAGCCAGCAACAGCCCAGCAAAAGCGAGGATGCGACTGGATTCTGCAGACATCCACACTGAGGTAAGCCCTGCATCCCTCATTACCTCACAGCAGCCATCTGCTATAGCGGCCTTCCCCACATCCGACCAGCCTGTCCTGGACACTACCATGAAGGAGATGCTCATCTCTCTTCAGGCATCCCTCCAGAATGACATAATATCCATGTTCACTAAATTCTCATCCCATATGCAGCTTGTGGGCAACAAAATCCAACACATTGAAAATCACATGGGTGACATGACGGCCACTGTCAATGATCTTGTGGATGCTCAAGATCACACACATGATGAACAACAATGGTTGAAAGCCAAAATGGCGGACCTCGAAGACCGCTCTCGACGTAACAACGTCAAGATCAGGGGTATACCCGAATCTGTCCTCCCAAATGACCTCAACTCATACGCCAGAACCATGATCACCACTATACTGCCTGATTTATCACCAATGGAGACCATAATTGACCGCATACACCGCATTCCTAAACCGCCACACCTAGCTGCAGCTATACCCAGGGATGTCTTAATGAGAGTCCACTTCTTTCATGCTAAGGACCAGCTCCTGTTTAAGACCAGACATCTGAGTAAACTTCCAGAACCGTACACTAACCTGCAGCTATTTGCGGACCTGTCTCAACACACTAGACAACTACGTAGGCAGCTCAACACCATTACCAAACCGCTATTTAACCACAAAATCCCGTACCAATGGGGTTTTCCCACTAAATTAATCGTCACCAGGAACGGAACGAAACATATCATCACCACAGTCCAAGAAGGTATTCGGCTCCTCAAACAGTGGGATATTGTCCCAGAAGCACCCGACGCACTGCCCACTACACGCAGGGGAGCTACGCAACCCTCTTATCCTGATTTGCCACATAATGCACGCTGAAGCCACTCAACAGGCGTTGTGAATCAACATTATGCACCACTCTATCCGGTCGGTGCCCTGCTCGTGCAGCTTTCACCACAAACTCTTACCCCGCTCAGTTAACACAGCCTAGTGTTATCAGGCTGTTGGAAGCAACAGTTTTACACCACTCTGTTATTGTCTGTTTAAAGATAAACGTAGTGTTCTAATCTACTTTCCTCCTTCTACCCTTACCTCCTCCGGTTCGCCTCCTTCTCGAGAACACCCTCCTACAACGAATCCCAGGAACTCGCCTCAAGAAACACAAGAACGTTGAAAAGAGAATCTTCCAATTGTAAGTACCACCCAATACACCTGACATTCACACCATCTACGCAAGATGCCAAAATTCCTATCACTTAACACCAAAGGGCTTAATCACCCGGCCAAAAGATCTTCTATGTGGAAGACCGCCACTGACTCCAAATGTGACGTCCTATGTCTCCAAGAGACACACTTTAAAAAACTGGCTGAACCTCACTGCACCAACCGCCACTTCACCCACATTTTCAAATCCTCTGGTCCAGACAAGAAAAATGGGGTTATGATAGCAATCAAAAATACCATTGCATTTACACTCCACAACAGCATGGAAGATGATGAAGGGAGATATCTAGCATTGGACTGTACCCTAGACAAAACCAGATATACAATCGTTAATATCTACTCCCCTAACACCGGTCAAATCAGATTCCTATCCAAACTGATGAAAAAGCTTGAGAAATTCAGACAGGGTTGTTTTATTATTTGCGGAGACTTCAATATAGTACCAGACAATTCGATTGATGCTTCTTCACGCACATCCAGACTCACATCCCCCATGAATGCTTTCATAAGGAACAACAACCTATACGACGTCTGGAGATGCCACCACACCACGGAAAAAGACTACTCCTTCTTTTCTACCAGACACAATTCGTACACGCGGATTGACTATTTTCTAGTTGACAAATGGACACTAACCAGCTCGACGACCTCAGATATAGGCACAATATCTTGGTCTGATCATGCACCAATATCACTTGTAATAGCAGACCACCCCAATCCCTCCAGACACACAGTGTGGAGAGCAAATGCAGCCATCATTCACTCCCCCGAACATTCCGTCTACATACGTAATCATCTAGAGGAATTCTTCAAATTAAATATTGGCTCAATCTCCAGCAACGCAGTCCTCTGGAATGCCCACAAAGCGTATGTCAGAGGCATTATTATACAACTCAGTGCTAGAGAGAAAAGGAGGAGATCACAGCGCCTAGACACCATTATGGCTACGATACAAAAATTGGATGATCAAAACCAATCCAACCCTGACCCCAAACTTAGAGACCAACTAATTCTCCTTAGGCAAGAACTTAGAAACCTACTTTTAGAATCACATTCCAATATTCACACTAAACTCAAAGCCCACTACTACACTACAGGCAACAAGGCAGGGAAAGCACTTGCACTCAGAATCAAAGGTCATTATACTAAATCCAGAATAACACACCTCTTCCACCCAGCTACAAACAAAAAACTTTTTGACCCTCAAGCTATAGCCGACGCATTTAGCCATTACTACCACACACTATACAATCTAAAAGATGACACCACCACCAAACAACCAACCACTGCAGATATTAACTCGTTTCTGCAAGCAATTAAACTACCGACATTATCACAGCAACATCTCACGGACCTAAACGCACCTTTTACCCATCTAGAGATTCAAAGTATCATATCAGCCTTACCTTCTAACAAATCCCCAGGACCAGATGGCTTAACAAACGAATATTACAAGAAATTCAGTTCTACACTAGCTCCTCACCTCTCCCAAGTGTGCAATGACGCTGCCTCCTCCTCTTCTCTCCCAAATGAAATGCTGAATGCTTTAATAATCACTCTACCGAAGCCAGGGAAGGACCCTACCACACCCCAAAACTTTAGGCCAATCTCACTGCTTAATATTGATACGAAAATATATGCCAAACTCATAGCAAATAGACTGGTCCAAATTATGCCCACACTTATCCACCCGGACCAATCTGGGTTTACAAAAGGAAGGCAAACATACGACGCCACAAGAAGGCTCATTAACATAATCCACCATGCAGAGACCACCAGAACGCCTTCTCTGCTCCTATCTCTGGATGCAGAGAAGGCGTTCGACAGGGTCCACTGGACTTATTTAGAAGCCACACTCCATAAATTCGGATTCCAAGGCCATATACTGTCAGCGATAATGGCCTTATACTCCACCCCATCAGCCCAAGTATACACGGAAGGGATGGTCTCCCGACCATTCCTAATAACTAATGGAACCCGTCAGGGGTGCCCACTATCCCCACTTATCTTTAACCTTATTATGGAACCCCTGGCGGAACACGTTAGAATGTGTAGAGGGATCACAGGATTCAAAATCGGACAAGTAGATCATAAAATTAACCTATTCGCTGACGATGTTGTAATGATGCTTACTAATCCCATGTCTTCCCTGGCTTCGGTACAAAATGTTCTAATGCAATTTAGTTCTGTCTCGTACTATAAAGTTAACGAAAGTAAATCCTATATATTAGACCTGGGCATGGATGCAATTACCAGCAATATCTTACGCAACCAATACGCATATCCTTGGGCGGATAATGGCATATCGTACCTAGGCATAACACTCACAAAATCAACCTCTGGCTTATTCAAAAACAACTACTCTGCGGCCAAACAAATGCTATCCACAGAAACAACCAAACTAGCCAAATATGAACTATCCTGGTCAGGAAGGCTGGCGGCCTTCAAAATGCTTATTTTGCCTAGAATGCTTTATATATTTCGCACTCTTCCCATCCCCTTATCCACCTCCTACCTTAAATCGCTACAAACTATTCTTACTACTTATATATGGCAAGGTAAAAAGCCTAGAAGCAAGCACTCTACACTCATCAAACACAAAAATGTGGGCGGAATGGGTTACATCGACATTCGGGACTACTACCTAGCAACCATTCTCTCCCAACTCCAGGAATGGACCAAAGTCCACCACACTACTTTATGGGGTGACATAGAAAATAACGCCACACCTGGTCCTAGTCTTCAATTCTGGTTATTTAGTACCACAGCCTCAACCAGAAATCTGCGCTTGTACTCACCAACCATACAGGCATCTATTAAGGCCTGGAAAATACTACACGCACATAGGTGGTTACACTCTACCACGAAACAATTGCAGATACCACTACAAACTCTCCAACTCTTATCCCCGGATCTTACCCTCCCCAAGTGGCTCACACCACATGCATCTTTCACTGCAGAACTTAGAACATTGACTGATCGCAAAACATTCTCTGAGATGCAAATAGCCTATAATGCACCTACCTCGGACTTTCTCACTTACCTCAGGATCAGAACATGCCTATCCACATACACGTGCATTGAAGGGGCTTTACCTACCAAGCTATGGAAATTTTATTTCTCCCAAAACTCTAATACAAAAGGTATCTCAATTGTATACTCTTCACTACAGGAGAAAAATACATTTTACAAGTCCAAACCATTCACAGATTGGGAATCGGACACACAAATGCAGTACTCTGAGACACAATGGCAACAAGCGCTAAGATCAGTCTATAAAGCCACACGCTCCACAGCCCTGTGGGAACTGACGAACAAAATCACGCTTAGATGGTACCTCACTCCTCACAGACTATCTAAGTTCCAATCTAACACCTCTCCGCTTTGCTGGAGAAACTGCAACCACACTGGCGACTTAATTCACATCCTATGGCAATGCCCGAAAATACAGACCCTCTGGATAGCTGTTACTCAACTCCTACGAGAATTGAGCCGAACTGCCATAACCCTCACACCACAACTCGCTATTCTCAATGTAATTCCTGACACTATCCCACGCACATTTCGCACCATCCTTACTCATGTCCTTCTAGCAACCAGATTGCTTATAACCAGAAACTGGAAATCATCATCTATACCAACCATCTTAGAGGTAATCACTTTAGTCCATTCACATTGCACCTATGAACTTATAGGATCAAGAGGGCTTGCCTCGCACTCCAATACTAGACTACAATGGCTTCAATGGCAAACTTGGTACGATCACAAGATTACATGACTTTCCTTCTGAACATGTATGTATAAATCCTGTTACTACTATACGTTTTCACATCACTGAACCTGGTTCTCGAGACTCCTACCCCTTAACACTCCTCCCCCCCCCCTTCCTTCCCCTATACCCTGCCCTCCCATCCTCTACTATACTAATTAATGGTACACCCCTTAGTAATGCTTATACGATGTCTGTTTTCTGGAATTTACATATGTGTACCGCTGTTATCAACCATTTCTGTTCTGAATTGCCCTACTGGACTTCACTGGAAATGTATCCTATGTTACTGTTCTTTGTGAAAAACAATAAAAATCTATTTGAAAAAAAAAAAAAAGGTAAAAAAAAAAAAAAAAAAAAAACTTAAAGTGGAGGTTCACACAAAAATTGAACCTCCGCTTTTCGGAACCCTTCCCCCCTTTGGCACCTTTCAGGGGGGTTCAGATACCTGTCTACGACGGATATTTGCACCCACTTCTGGGCATAGACTCCCATGGGAGTCTACGCTTCTTCCAGTCCCCCCGCGCTGTCTGCTGGGACACACACGGGTCCCCAGGAGATAGCGGGGACCAGTTAGGGCATGCATTGCGACTCGCGCATGCGCAGTAGGGAACCGGGAAGTAAAGCCGCAGCGCTTCACTTCCCGATTCCCTCACCGAGGATAGCAACGGTGGCAGCTGCCGAGAGCCGATCGATTGATCGGCTTTGGCTACCGACATCGCGGGCGCCCTGGACAGGTAAGTGTCCATTTATTAAAAGTCAGCAGCTGCAGTATATGTAGCTGCTGGCTTTTAATATTTTATTTTTTTTAGGTGGACCACCTCTTTAAAGTAAAAAACCTTCAATGCTAGCTCCCCCACAGTCCCCCTAAATTCTTACCTGAGCCCAATCTCGATCCAGCGCTGTGCCTAAGAGCAGAGGCTGCCTCCTATCTCTCCCTCCTCTCAGGACATGGAGGCAGGAGCCATTGGCAATCACAGCCTGTGAGGAGAGAGTGTGGGGGCGGGGCAGAGATGTGTTGTGGCTGCGTGTCTATGGACGCAAGCAGTGTGGCTCAGGATCGAGCCCACATCAGTGCCCCCATAGTAAGCGGCTTGCTATGTGGCCACCTGCCGAAGAGGAAAAAGCCTGGAGCGCTGGCAGGAGACCCCAGAAGGGAAGTTTGGGGCTGCTCTGTGAAAAACCATTACACAGAACAGGCAAATAACACATTTATCAAAAAAAAAAAAAAACTTTGAGAATCACTTTTAAATATTTTCAAAACCCTTAACTTTTTTTTTTTTTTTTTTTATTGCTCCTTCGGGCCATATTTTCAGAAATAAAACACAATACAGATCAGTATTTAAAAGCAAAAAACATTTATGGTTATTGTATGTTACAATACCAAAAACAGCAAAGAACAAAAATGATGCAATGTTGCAATACAAATGGAATGGAGCACAATTCAAACAGATGGCATATTAAAAGAATAAAAAAAGGATTTTTTTTTTAGCACAGGTCTTGATACCTGGCCTCTCTATGTCTTCCATGTATCTATAGTGCTCTTCAAATACCCAATATCATCAGCCAGGGGCCTGTGCACATGGATGTCCATTTTAGCTCTGACAGACCGTGCACACAGCTCCTTCTGCTTGTATCCAGCGGCTGTGGGCATCAGAGGTCCTCATGGTAGAAAACTATTCTTTGTTCAAGCAATAACCCAAAAACAAAAATCCTGTTCTTATGCAGCATGCCAGTCCTTAGATTTGGTGGCTGCATTTGTTTTCCTCTTTATGTTTACCTGGTGATCCTGTCAGTAACACTTCCTGTCCTAGGGTGATCACGCTCAATCTCTGTGCTGTATTCATGGAGGAGCAGTGTTGTCACCCCAGAACAGGAAGAGTGTTAGGACTACAGACTGACCTTTACATATATTACCAAAGGTATTGGGACGCCTGCCTTTACACGCAATTTAATGACATCCCAGTCTTAGTCCGTAGGGTTCAATATTGAGCTGGCCCACCCTTTGCAGCTATAACAGATTCAACTCTTCTGGGAAGGCCGTCCACAAGGTTTAGGAGTGTGTCTATGGGAATGTTTGACCATTCTTCCAAATCATTTGGTGGAGGGGGGATTATGGTGGGGGGTTGTTTTTTCAGGGGTTGGGTTCGGCCCCTTAGTTCCAGTGAAGGGAACTCTTAAGGGGTCAACATACCAAGACATGTTGGACAATTTCAGGCTCCCAACTTTGTGGGAACAGTTTGGGGACGGCCCCTTCCTGTTCCAACATGACTGCATACCAGTCCCCAAAGAAAGGTTCATAAAGACATGGATGAGCGAGTTTGGGGTGGAGGAACCGGACTAGCCTGTACAAAGTGCTGACCTCAACCCGATAGAACACCTCTGGGATGAATTAGAGCGGAGACTGCGAGCCAGGCCTTCTCATCCAACATCAGTGCCTGATCTCACAAATGCCCTTCTGGAAGAATGGTCAAACATTCCCATAGACACACTCCTAAACCTTGTGGACAGCTTTCCCAGAAGAGTTGAAGCTGTTATAGCAGCAAAGGGAGGGCCAACTCATTATTGAACTAAGCTTGGGATGTCATTAAAGTTCATGTGTGTGTAAAGGCAGGTGTCCCAATACTTTTGGTAATATAGTGTATACCCAGTGAAGTGATTGGCCTCAGGTAATACAGAGGGATGAACATAAGTTGTACCTGTTTATTTGCTGCCCTTTCTCCTCTACATCCATCAAAGTCCAGAATTTACACATAATTTCTAAGCTTCAGAAGGGAGGGGGCAAGGATCTGACATCACACACAGTACAGAGAAGGGAGCTGAGTGTATTCTGTAACCTGAGTGGAGGAAAAGGACACCCCCGCTACACACTTTCATAGGGAAACATGCACAGCTGAGGCTGTCATTCACCTGCTGTGCGCTGGAAGGGGGAGTGTGCCGCCCGCCTCTCGGATTGCTTGGCGTCGGCATAGACTGGCAGGAGCGACTCATACAGAAACATGAGGAGGAGGGAGCAGGAAATAAATCACGCTTGGTGCTTTAGATGGAGGCTAGTACACACTATAGAAGGATAGGGCTTATTCATTTTTAAATTTCCAAGGTTTATAACCACTTAAACAAAAAAAGGCAGCAAATAAGAGAATGTTATTGTCGTTCGGGTTAACATATGTCTCTGTCCTATCAACCTCGATTATTCCAGCACACGTGATGGAAGCAAGGTATAGAGATGCATGCATGTACATAAGCTCACTATAACTAGACAAGGCTAATCCACACAGGAGTGAAAATCAACTCACAACAAAAAAAAAAAAAAGATTCTATACAAAATTCTGAAACTTGTGATTGTCTAAGCAGCACTGCACCTAAGGGCTCTAGGTCAGTCTGACCAGACTGCCGAGGGTTTAGGACTCTCCCTCGGGTTATAATTTGTATAAAAATCAGCAGACATTTAAACAGTAACAACAAATACTAATTTCTATATAAATACTGGCTAAATCGAGCCATAAGGAGCAGAGCCCCTAATATAAGGAGAGGGGGCCACAAGGGGCAAAGCCCCTAGTATAAAGGAGGGGAGTCACAAGGGGCAAAGCCCCTAGTATAAAGGAGGGGAGTCACAAGGGGCAAAGCCCCTAATACAAGGAGGGGAGCCATAAGGGGCAAAGCCCCTAATACAAGGAGGGGAGCCTCAAGGGGCAAAGCCCCTAATACAAGGAGGGGAGCCTCAAGGGGCAAAGCCCCTAATACAAGGAGGGGAGCCTCAAGGGGCAAAGCCCCTAATACAAGGAGGGGAGCCACAAGGGGCAAAGCCCCTAGTATAAAGGAGGTGTAAAGCTCCTAGAATAACGAGGGGAGCCATAGGGTGTAAAGCTCCTAGCATAACGAGGGAAACCATAAGGAGCTATAAAGAGCAAAGCCCCTAGTACAACGAGGGGTTTTCTGTGCCTCTAATATTCATACATAGTCATTTACGTATGAATAACCAGATCTGTGCACATGTCCTATCATGGCTGGTTCTCTTTAAAGAAGACATCAGAAAATAAAGTAAAAAAATATGAATCCAGCTGCACCAGTAAACAGGACGGCTTGGTGCAGAACGATAAAAAATAAAATGTAGAAGAAGTATAGACAATTTTAGGGGTGATATTCTAAAACAGTTCAAAAGGATAAGTGAACTTTAGGAAAAAAGTGTAACTTACCCCTTTTAAACTGTTCCCTTGACCCAACCTAACCCTCCTTCCCTTTCACAGGACGCATACTTCCCTTGATCTGACAGCCGTGGCCTCAGTAGTATGTTTACATGCTGGGGTGCGCCTGCGCATTATAGCCCCCTGAGGCTTCTAAAGGAGCAGCGTCCTGAGGCAAGAGACTTTTGGAGACGGTCCCATAGGACTAGAATGCATAGGTTTGGCCATCAAATCAAGGCAAGTATGCATCTGTGGAGGGGGCGGGGGAGAGTTCGGTTTAAGGCAAGGGGAAAAGGAGGCCAAAAATTTCTAATAGGATTTTTAGGACCACTTCTGTCTTCTTAAAACCTCCAGAGCCTGCTCCCGCTCCTTCAACACCTCCTTCAGACGTTGGATTTTTTCGTCCTTGGTTGTTTCATCGGGATACACAGACTCAAAGTGAAACCTCTGTCTCGGTGGAGGAGGAGCTTCACTGAAATGTCCAGCGATGTCCTGGCTGGCATAAAAAGAATGGCTGTCTGAGGGTTCTGTATACATCTCTGGAGCACTGTCCTGGGCAGAGTACGACGTGCTCACATTCCTGTAGGCGGCGTTAGTTTCGGTTAATGCCGTCCCTTCTCTGGACACTGTGTGTGTCACGTCTGCTGTTCCAGCAGGGAGAGGTGCGCTTGATGTAGAAAATGACCTACAGTTATTTCCAGCTGTGTCAGAGGTCATACTGAAGTCATATGCGTCTTCGCTTTTCCTCCGCTTTGAAATGCTGAAGGTTTCTGAAAATGGCAACTTTCTTCTCTCCGGGTTTTCACTATAAGCCTGTTTAAAAGTATAATTGTTCAGTTACAAGACAAAATTAGATCATAAAAGAAACACAGGTACAACAGTCTGGCATAGAACTACAGTGGAACCTTGGTTAAAATTAGTAACGCTGTTAACAAGCATTTTGAAAGACGAGCAACTTTTTTTTTTTTTGTAATCCTGACTCGGTTTGCGAGTGTTGTCTTGCAAAACGAGCAGAATTCAAGCGAATGTGGTATGCAGTACCGCATTTGGCCAGAGGTGCGGGGGGCGCCGGTGACACTCGGAACGGTTCGGAGCCGTTTGGAAATACTCGCAAACACTCGGAAATACTCCGTTCCTGAGTGTTTCCGAGTTCAGCCGAGCTGTCACCAAGTATTTACAAGGCTCTCCGGTGCCCCCCAGCCCCCCTCCGGCCACATGCGGCATTGCATGCAATAGAAGTTAATGCAGAACAAATTATCTTTGTTTCTATTGACTTCTATGGGGAAACTCGCTTTGATATGCGAGTGCTTTGGATTACAAGCATTCTCCTGGAATGCATTCTGCTCGTAATCCAAGGTTCCACTGTATACATACTGCATGAATGCCACATGCGAATAGGGGACAAAAGCAGTACTTACAGAGGAACGTAACCCTCACCCGTATTTCTACCCTCCTCCCCTCTTACCCTATACAGCGCTTGAAAAAAGTATTCATACCCCTTGAAATTTTCCACATTTTGTCATGTTACAACC
Source organism: Lithobates sylvaticus (assembly GCA_028564925.1). Classification (NCBI taxonomy): domain Eukaryota; kingdom Metazoa; phylum Chordata; class Amphibia; order Anura; family Ranidae; genus Lithobates; species Lithobates sylvaticus. Next base: position 616,450,911 of record CM053027.1, on the reverse strand, counting down.
AAAAACGTAAATGTTTTATTGGGATTTTATGTGATAGACCAACACAAATTGGCACATAATTGTGAAGTGGAAGGAAAATGATTAATTGTTTTTAAAAAAATGTTTGCAAATAAATATGTTTGGGGGGCATTTGTATGGCGCCCCCGGAGTCAATACTTTATAAAACCACCTTTTGCTGCAATTACAGCTGCAAGTCTTTTTGGGGATGTCGCTACCAGCTTTGTACATCTAGAGAGGAATATTTTTGCCCATTCTTCTTTGCAGAATAGCTCAAGCTCTGTCAGATTGGATGGAGAGCGTCTGTGAGCTGAAATTTTATTGCCACAGATTCTCAATTGGATTTAGGTCTGGACTTTGACTGGGCCATTCTAACACATGAATATGCTTTGATCTAAACCATTCCATTGTAGCTCTGGCTGTATGTTTAGGGTCGTTGTCCTGCTGGAAGGTGAACCTCTTCACCAGTGTCACGAATGTCACGTCTACCCCAACGCAGGTGGTCAGACACTATAGCTAGATACTGTGTGCTTCACCTATAGCAACCCCCTTTCCCTTATGGCAAGCAGACCTACCGGTACTTGGTTGCCCCCAGGACTTATACACAATGCTATAGTGCCTGGCCACCACCATGCCAAGGCAGACGCAAATTGAGCAAAGCAAACAGGTACTTGCAGTTTAACAGACAGGTAGCCTGGTTCTATGACAGTCCAGGTAAAGGCAGGCTGAGTTCAGGGAATAGTCCAATATCCGATCCGGGTCATACACAGGGAAATCCAATAACAAAACAGAGCAGACAAACAGGAGGCTTGATCAGAACAATGAGGGTAACTCTGTCTCTGTCTCTATAACAAGCAAGAGATAGAGTGTTTGGTTTGCTTATATCAGGTGACTGATCAGATCAATCACCTGCAGGTGAACACAGACAGGGGAAAAGCAACAGACAACACCCGGGTGCTGGAATGAGGAACAGGGGCACTAAGTGATCATGACACCCAGTCTCAAGTCTTTTGCAGACTCTTAACAGGTTTTTTTCTAAGATTGCCCTGTCCGGCCATCTTTCCGGCAACTCTGACCAGCTTCCCTGTCCCTGCTGAAGAAAAGCATCCCCACAACATGATGCTGCCACCACCATGTTTCACGGTGGGTATGGTGTGTTCAGGGTGATGTGCAGTGTTAGTTCTCCATCACACATAGCAGTTTGCTTTTAGGCCAAAAAGCCCAGCTAAATTTTTGCAAAAACACATCTGAAGTCTCCCAAAAGCATGTGGGGAAATGTGTTCTGGTCTGATAAAACCAAGGTTGAACATTTTATCCATATTTTCAAAAGATGTTTGGCGCAAAAACAACATTGCACATCACCAAAAGGACACCATACCCACGTGAAGCATGGTGGTGGCAGCATAACGCTTTGGGGGTATTTTTCTGCAGCTGGAACAGGGGCCCTAGTCAAGGTAGAGGGGACTATGAACAGTTCCAAATACCAGACAATATTGGCACAAAACGTTCAGGCTTCTGCTAGAAAGCTGAACATGAAAAGGAACGTCATCTTTCAGCATAACGACCCGAAGTATACATCCAAATTAACAAAGGAATGGCTTCACCAGAAGAAGATTAAAGTTTTGGAATGGCCCAGCCAGAGCCCTGACCTGAATCCAATTGAAAATCTGTGGGGTGATCTGAAGAGGAATGTGCATAGGAGATGCCCCGCAATCTGATTTTGCAAAGAGGAGTGGGCAGATATGGCCAAGTCAAGATGTGCCATGCTGATAGAATCATACCCAAAAAAGACTGCTGTAAGAGTGCTGTAATAAAATCAAGATGCTTCAAAAAGTATTAGTTTAAGGGTGTGCACACTTATGCAACCATATTATTTTAGTTTTTTATTTCTACTCCAAATTGTGTTTTTACATTTTATAAGCAAATTAACTTAGTGTTGTACCAGTCCAAGGACTGACTGCCACATCCCTAATGGACATGCAAAAGAGAGATCGCCTATGGGACTTTATAGGCAGTGGGTAATAGAGTAACCAAAGTATAAAATATCGAAATAATTTTATTCAAAGTGTTAAAAACAGTAATCAGCATCACAATTTATTGATACAACCAATAAAGAATCACCATACAAAAAAGCGATATACAGTACTCTGAACTCATTAGGGAACCCCATATCGTTCTCATGTAGGTATGGATAAGGATGAGCCCGGTGTTCGATTCGAACCCATGTTCGAATCGAGCACCGGGTGTTCGCTCGCTCGGCGAGCCCAGAACTATTGGGACCGCTCGCATCAAATTCGTGTGATGCGAGCGGCCCCGCAATGCATTGCGGCCCGCGCAGTGCAATGCTGGCTGATGATTGGCCAAGCATGCACTGTGACCCCGCATGCTTGGCCAATCACAGCGCCGGCAGCGAGGAGAGCCATAATTGGCTACAGGCAGGATGCCTGTAGCCAATTATAGCTCAGGGGCTTTAATACACGCCCCACGGTATAAGAGGCCGCCGCGGCGGCGGCCTCGCATATTATGTTTCACTCACAGTGTCAGCGTGTCAGTGTGCTGCTGACTGCTGACAACAATATGTTCTTTATTTCTGGGGATATGTGTGTGCGTGCTGTTAGAACAGCATTGCAGTATCACATCTGGGGGGTGTCTATAGGTAGCCTGTGAAGGAGGGCAGGTTTCCTGTGCTTAGAACTTTCCCTGCAAAAAAGTGTCATTTTTGCAGGAAGAAAGCTATTTAAATCACTCGCGGCTAATGAATTGATGGCTCCTGTAACACAGAGAGCTGTCATTCATTAATAAAAAACAAAAAAAAAAGCGTAGGGGTCCCCCCAAATTCAATAACCAGGCCCTTCAGGTCTGGGATGGATATTAAGGGGGATCCCAGCCAAAAAAAAAAAAAAAAAATGGCGTAGGGTCCCCCTCAAAATCCATACCAGACCCTTGAGGTCTGGTATGGATTTTAAGGGGAACCCTAGCCAAAAAAAATGGCGTGGGGTCCCCCTCAAAATCCATACCAGACCCTTATCCGAGCACGCAACCTGGCAGGCCGCAGGAAAAGAGGGGGGACGAGAGCGGCCCCCCCTCTCGCCTGAACCGTACCAGGCCACATGCCCTCAACATTGGGAGGATGCTTTGGGGGTCTAAGACCCCTAAAGCACCTTGTCCCCATGTTGATTAGGACAAGGGCCTCTTCCCCACAACCCTGGCCGGTGGTTGTGGGGGTCTGCGGGCGGGGGGCTTATCGGAATCTGGAAGCCCCCTTTAACAAGGGGACCCCCAGATCCCGGCCCCCCCCCCGGGGTGACATGGTAAGGGGGTACAAAAGTACCCCTACCATTTCACCAAAAAAGTGGCAAAAATGGTAAAAAGGACAGGAGACAGTCTTTGACAATTCCTTTATTAAAATCTTCTTTCTTCTTTCTTCATCCTTCGGTTTCTTCATCTTCTCCTTCCTTCATCTTCTTCCATCTTCTTCTTCCATTTTCTTCTTCCTCCGATCCGCTTCTTCTTGCGCTGGTCTTCTCGTCCTTCTCGTCCGGCATCTTCTTCCGTCGGCGTCGGCGTCGGTGTCTCTGTCTCTTCTTGGGCCGCTCCGCGCAATGGGAGGCTCCCGCTGTGTGAGGCTCCGCTCCGTCTGACAGGTCTTTTATAATGGAGGGCACCTGGTGACCCCGCCCCCTCTGACGCACAGGGACGTCATGGGGAATTCCATGATGGCTTTCCCCATGATGTCAGAGGGGGGCGGGGTCACCAGGTGCCCTCCGTTTTTAAAAGACCTGTCAGATGGAGCGGAGCCTCACACAGCGGGAGCCTCCCATTGCGCGGAGCGGCCCAAGAAGACACCGACACCGACGCCGACGCCGACGGAAGAAGATGCCGGACGAGAAGGACGAGAAGACCAGCGCAAGAAGAAGCGGATCGGAGGAAGAAGAAAATGGAAGAAGAAGATGGAAGAAGATGAAGGAAGGAGAAGATGAAGAATCCGAAGGATGAAGAAAGAAGAAAGAAGATTTTAATAAAGGAATTGTCAAAGACTGTCTCCTGTCCTTTTTACCATTTTTGCCACTTTTTGGTGAAATGGTAGGGGTACTTTTGTACCCCCTTACCATTTCACACAGGGGGGGGGGCCGGGATCTGGGGGTCCCCTTGTTAAAGGGGGCTTCCAGATTCCGATAAGCCCCCCCGCCCGCAGACCCCCACAACCACCGGCCAGGGTTGTGGGGAAGAGGCCCTTGTCCTAATCAACATGGGGACAAGGTGCTTTTGGGGTCTTAGACCCCCAAAGCATCCTCCCAATGTTGAGGGCATGTGGCCTGGTACGGTTCAGGCGAGAGGGGGGGCCGCTCTCGTCCCCCCCTCTTTTCCTGCGGCCTGCCAGGTTGCGTGCTCGGATAAGGGTCTGGTATGGATTTTGAGGGGGACCCCACGCCATTTTTTTTGGCTAGGGTTCCCCTTAAAATCCATACCAGACCTCAAGGGTCTGGTATGGATTTTGAGGGGGACCCTACGCCATTTTTTTTTTTTTTTTTTGGCTGGGATCCCCCTTAATATCCATCCCAGACCTGAAGGGCCTGGTTATTGAATTTGGGGGACCCCTACGCTTTTTTTTTTTCATTTTTTTTTTTTTTTATCAATGACTTTTTTTTATGAATGAGTTTCAATGAATCACTGTTCTCTGTGTTACGGGAGCCGTGAATTAACATTAGCCGCGAGTGATTTTAAATAGCTTTTTTACTTTCAAAAATGACACTTTGCGCAGAGACAGTTCTAAACACGGAAACATGCGCCCCTTTACAGGCATACTATAGACACCCCCCAGGTACGAAATTTAAAGGAATATTACACTTTTATTGTTTCAATTTAAGCATTATTAAAATCACTGCTCCTGAAAAAACGGCCGTTTTTAAAAAAAATTTTTGCATTGATACATGTCCCCTGGGGCAGGACCCAGGTCCCCAAACACTTTTTTATGACATTAACATGCATATTAGCCTTTAAAATGAGCACTTTTAATTTCGAACGTTCGCATCCATTATAACTAATAGGGTTCTAAAGCTCGCACGGACTTTAGGTCCGTTCGCGGGTTCTGGTGCGAGCCGAACGGGGGGTGTTCGGCTCATCCCTAGGTATGGACCCAATTCATACAGGGGTTCACCCAGCGATTCCCAACAATGTATGTATACCGATATACTTGTCATTTATATTCTTAGACAATTTTACTTTGTCTCCAATCTTCCCCCGATGAAGGAATTTACCCGATATTTCCAAAACATCTTGGAAATCGCTGGGTGAACCCCTGTATGAATTGGGTCCATACCTACACGAGACCGATATGGGGTTCCCTAATGAGCTCAGAGTACTGTATATTGCTTTTTTGTATGGCGATTCTTTATTGGTTTTATTGATAAATTGTGATGTTGGTTTACCGTTTTAACATTTTGAATAAAATTATTTGGATATTTTATACCTTGATTACTCTATTACCCACTGCCTATAAAGTCCCATTGGGGATCTCTCTTTAGAACGTTGTACAGTTTATAGGTCACATTAAAAGGTGGAAAAAGTTCTGAAATTATCTATCTTTGTCTAATTTTTTTTACATCACAGAAATCTGACATTTTAACAGGGGTGTGTAGACTTTTTATATCCACTGTATGGTTGCCCATGTGTGCATCATTTTAACGGATAACAACGTTGTTATTTTTGAGTTAGGTGGAGGGTTGTAACATTTCTTTGTTTTGACTTTAAAGCAGGGGGTAGGCAACCTTCTGAGCACAGTGTGCCGAAAAATATTTTCAAAGAGATTGAGTGGCGATTTTATAAACAAAAAAAGTCAACTTCACACTCTCAATCACGAAAAGGATTTTTTTATAAAGTAAATGCTGTAAACTACTTTAGTAGTGAGAAATTAACATTCTGCACTCTCTCACGCCTCAGATCAGTCCCAATTCATGCACCTTGACACCTCAGATCACTATAACCCCCTGCACATCTGTACCACCCTGCACATCTGCCCCACCTCTGTACCACCCTGCACATCTGCCCCAATTCTGTACCACCCGGCACATCTGCCCCACCTCTGCCCCACCCGGCACATCTGCCCCACCTCTGTACCACCCTGCACATCTGCCCCACCCTGCACATCTGCCCCAATTCTGTACCACCCGGCACATCTGCCCCAATTCTGTACCACCCGGCACATCTGCCCCGCCTCCGTACCACCCGGCACATCTGCCCCGCCTCCGTACCACCCGGCACATCTGCCCCGCCTCCGTACCACCCGGCACATCTGCCCCGCCTCTGCCCCACCCGGCACATCTGCCCCGCCTCTGCCCCACCCGGCACATCTGCCCCGCCTCCGTACCACCCGGCACATCTGCCCCGCCTCCGTACCACCCGGCACATCTGCCCCGCCTCCGTACCACCCGGCACATCTGCCCCGCCTCCGTACCACCCGGCACATCTGCCCCGCCTCCGTACCACCCGGCACATCTGCCCCGCCTCTGTACCACCCGGCACATCTGCCCCACCTCCGTACCACCCGGCACATCTGCCCCACCTCTGTAACCCTCTTCTCATTTGACCCAACACTGAACCCCCCTGCTCATCTGCCCCATCACTGTACCCCCCCCCCCCTGCTTTTCTGTCCCACTGCTAAAGCCCCTTCTTATCTCTTCCACCACTGTACCCCCCTGCTCATTTTCCCCACCGCTGTACCCTCTTCTCATCTATGATATGCGTGATATGCAGAGTGGTGAAGGGAAGCAGAGATGAGAGCAGGGGTATCACTACCTGTCCTGGCACACTCATCCTGCTGATCCACCTCTTGCATCCAGCTCACGTGCTTGTAGTGTGATGCATGGGATGTCACATACAAGCATCTGGAATGCATGTGCAATGATGAGCTCAGGTAAGGGGTATTTTCTGAAAGTGGTAGGACTGTGTGCAGGATCATAAGTGGGGCCCCCGGGGGGCGTGACCGGAAGTAGAAGGGAACGGACGTGTTCCTGAAGAGCTCCACCATCCCATCCTTAATCCTTTGCCATCCGACTGCTAGAAGTCTCGGGTGAGCATATACCATACCCCCATCCACTACCAGGCCCTTACTGCACCATCCCTTGGGAGTATTGGACACTCTGTCCAGACGATTAGGCCTACCCACGAGCCGGGATCGGCTCCACACAGTGGAGAGCCGCCGCCATCTTGAGGCCTATGCGGCCCCCATCATCCCCAGACTCGAGTTCCGCAATCGGCGGGACGGGAGAGCCCCTATCCACCCACGCTGAGGCAGATTAATCCCGGGAGAGCTCCGGGCCGTGTGGTGTAAACACCCGCGGCCGCCCGGCAGGACAGACCGCGGCTCCGGCCTAGTCGCGGTAGCGGCGGCCATCTTGCTTCACCCACCTCGGACTGCACTACTAATCTGGGCCCCCCAGGACGACCTAGACGCCCCACAACACCCTCAGCCTGCTCTCCTACTGCTCACCACCAGTACCACCCACGAATACTCCTCCTCAAAGGCCTGCAAGAAAAACATTACCTCAGGCCTAGCATTTGGCGGCCATCTTACTCCACCCAGAGCCACAACACTGTTACAACTAGGCTCCCCAGACCATCTCTCCCTATGTAAACCACCTGGGCTCATCCACCTACCCCCAGCTACCTCCATCACCCAGTGACACTCACCCATAAAAACCTGTAAAAGGAACGCCAGCCTGATATATAGCGGACATCTTATTACTCTATTTATACGCCCTCTACGACCGGTAACCTGGCCGGAGAATAAGATGGACACCTGAACCGCATGCTCGTCAGCCTGGGGACATAACCTAACGCCGCAGGCCCCACTCATTGCTCCACTCACAGCCATCCTTGTTCAGAACGACCTGGAGGACAAAATGCTGCAGTCCAGAAAGAGATACACAGACCGAGTACCTCAAAAACTAACCGAATTTGCTTACAAGCCCGCGGAGCGGGTCACATCGATCCGAAATGACGCCGGCTCGATTGCACAACGTGAGGCCTATACGGACCTCCCGGATGCCACCCCGGAAGAACATCCTCCATCAGGTACCTCCACAGACCCCCCAGTTAACCAGGATAGTGACCCCCTGCTTGGCAGCCCTGCCAAAGCTAAAATGCGACTTGACGCACCGCCGCAGCAGCCGCTGCACTCACAAAATGAGATCCAAGCTCTACAGCCCTTCCTCTCTGATCAGGCCCTGCAATCCTCCATGGCATTATTCCCCACCTCAGGCCAACCTGTCATGGATACGACACTGAAGGACATGCTGCTCTCCCTCCAAACCTCCCTCATGACGGACCTCTCCACTATGTTCTCAACACTCACCTCTGACATCCGCACATTGGATACCAGAATCACCAACACTGAGAAAGGCCTATCTGACTGCACTCATACGGTGAATGACATCATTGACACTTATGATGAGATTAAAACAGAACAGGCGTGGATGCGCGGTAAACTAGCCGATTTAGAAGAATATACCCCCTGCGGACTTATCCCGATATGCGAAAGACCTAATATATATAATTGTACCTGAAGCATCTCCGCGAGATGTCATAATAGACAGGATCCACAGGATTGCTAAACCACCTCACCTGGCAGCCTCAGTCCCTAGAGATGTCCTCCTGAGGGTCCACTTTTACCATATCAAGGAGAAGCTACTGATGGGGGTCAAAGGCAAAACACCATTACCACCACCTTATACTGGGATACAACTCTTCCCAGACCTTTCCAAATATACCCTCCAAATGAGACGTCTACTGAACCCTGTCACGAAAGGCCTACAGAACCACAAGCTACAGTATAAATGGAGATATCCAGCCACACTCCTCATCACCCGCAATGGGCAAACTCACACTGTTAGTGATCTAGAAAAAGGCCTCCGTCTCCTCCACACCTGGGACATCCTTCTTGACCCTCCTGCACCTCCCTCTCACGCCAGAGGACCTCATTCATCCCACAAGTATCCGGCTCACCCCAATGTCTAACTGGACCAATACCGCACAACTGAAGTGGCCAACAACGTACCGTCTTGCAAGTTCCCCTGCGAGCTGACGAACTGTTACCCCTGTTTGCACTCTCCAGCCTTACTGACTCTCTGCACCCCCCTACGGAGGCTACTGTGGTGTTCTGCACCCCCTCTGCGATTTTTCTTTTTTTTTTTTTCTTTTTCTTCTATTTATTTGATTTGATCTCTTTTGGGCATGTTTTAGCCTTGACCTATATAAGTGTGCTTTCGGAGCGACACTTCAACCTCATACCAGTAGTATACCACGTGAATTCTTACACTGAATTATTTTTCTGTTTCTCCACCTCAAGTACCTTAATCTACTTAAACTACTTCCATTAACCACATCTAGGTCGCATTGTATTGCTCTATCCGCAGTTGTACATCGCACCCCTTCCTCAGACCCTTGGACTCCCGAGTATCTACAACTAGACGCCAGTGAAACCCAGAACCGTCTTCAAGCATCTAACTGTAAGTGTTACTTGATACCTTCCTTACACCACCTCGACCACGATGCCGCTTAACATACTATCGCTCAATGTCAACGGACTGAATCATCCTGCCAAACGCCACTCACTATGGAAAACTGCCACAGCTCTCCACAGTGATGTCATTTGCATTCAGGAATCCCACCTGCTGCCAGGAGACACTCATCTCTGCAAACACCAACTATACCCTCACACCTTTCATGCTTCCCACTCCACCAAATCTAAAGGAGTTATGGTAGCGATCAAAAATACGGTCGACTTTCAATTGCTACAGTCTATCCCAGATCCTGAAGGTCGCTATATAATCCTTATATGCACCATCAACAGAGTGCCCTACACTCTCGTTAACCTATATGCCCCGAACTCCCATCAGATGAAGTTCCTGCACAAGGTACTACGCACTGCCAAACCTGTTCAGAAGGGACATTTGATAGTGTGCGGAGACTTCAACCTGACCCCCGACCTCCATTTGGACTCTACCTCAGCTGCGAAAAGACAACCCTCACCATTGAAAAAATTTCTAACTGTCCAAGATCTCTACGATGTATGGCGGTGCCATCACGGCTCCGAACGAGACTTTACCTTTTTTTCCCCCAGACATCGCTCGTACTCTCGAATAGACTTATTTCTATCGGATAAATGGATTTTGCAAAAAGTTTCTGACTCTGCAATCCACACCACAACATGGTCGGATCACGCTCCCATTACCATTACCATTGAAGATTCTACTCTTCAAGGTAACGCACGTCTCTGGCGAGTAAACAACTACATTATCCAAAATAATAATTATGTGCCAGACATATCAAAACATATTACAGATTTTTTCATGCTGAACAAGGGAACAGTGTCCGACCCTGGAGTGGTGTGGAGCGCGCATAAAGCCTTCATGAGAGGAATGTTAATCAAAATGAGTTCATACCATAAAAAGAAAAGGACGCAGCGTCTAGACGAATTAGTAGCTCAAATATCAGAGCTCGAGACAAAGCACAAGACTGACACCCGAGACTCCTTAACGAACCGACTATTATCCCTACGACAAGAACTTAGATCCCTACTGCTCTACTCTTATGAATTCCTCTACAAAAAATTCAAGGCGACCTCATATTCCACCTCCAACAAAGCGGGGAAAAAATTGGCTCAACGCCTCAAAGCTAGACGCGACAAGTCAAAGATCTCACAACTTCTTCACCCCCACACAAACATCCCCCTTACCAACCCACAAGATATAGCTGATGCTTTCAGTGACTACTATGGTGACCTCTACAACTTAAACAGAGACCCCCTCACTCCACAACCCTCACAACATGACATTGAAATGTTCCTCCAAAAATTGAATCTACCTACCTTGACCACAGAACAACTACAGACTCTCAATGCCCCATTTACAGAACGGGAAATTAAACTGACTATTGACTCCCTACCGACTGGCAAGGCACCAGGCCCAGACGGATTATCAGGGGAATATTATAAGACATACTCCCCGCTTCTGGCTCAACACCTTACTGAAATCTTCAATGACGCTGCCTCCTCTTCCACTTTTAATAAAGAATACCTGAATGCTCTTGTAATTATGATACCAAAGCCAGGAAAGGAGCCGAATGTCCCCCAAAATTTTCGCCCAATCTCGTTGTTGAATATCGACATCAAAATTTACGCTAAAACTATAGCAACGAGACTACTTACGATTATGCCCACTCTTATCCACCAGGATCAAACGGGATTTACAAAAGGTAGACAGGCATCAGATGCCACTAGAAGGATGCTAAACCTCATTCACCATGCTGAATCCACCGGAACGCCTTCTCTGCTCCTATCTCTGGACGCAGAGAAGGCGTTCGATAGAGTCCACTGGTCATACCTCCAGAATGTTCTACAGAAATTTGGTTTTAAGGGCACCATCCTAAACGCCATTATGGCACTTTACTCCAACCCCACAGCCCAGGTATTCTCTGACGGTATGCTTTCCCGCCCTTTCCCCATCACGAATGGCACTCGCCAGGGCTGTCCACTGTCCCCCCTTATTTTTAATTTACTCATGGAACCCCTGGCAGAACATGTCCGCACCCACCCTGCAATTTCAGGAATGCAAATTGGACCAACGACACACAAAATCAGCCTATTCGCTGATGACGTCATCCTTATCCTCACCAACCCGACTTCCTCCCTGGCTGAGGTACAAAATCTACTAACCTGGTTTAGCTCAGTGTCATACTACAAACTAAATACGAACAAATCGTTTATACTTGACATCAACATTGACGCTACCACTAGGAATCTTTTACAGCTACAATACTCTTTCACATGGGCTGACACAGATATCACTTACTTAGGAATCCAATTGCCGAGATCCCTTAGACACATATACCCCAGTAATTTTATACCTCTATTACGCAATATCCGAGAGACGTCACAAAATATAGCGAAACATGAACTATTTTGGTAAGGTAGACTCGCAGCCTACAAAATGATTTGCCTTCCCCAGATTCTTTACTATTTCAGAACGCTCCCCATCCCACTCCCAAATCCTTCTTCAGGTCTCTTCAAACAATATACAACCAATTTCTCTGGAAAGGCAAGAAACCCAGATGTGCCCACCTAAAATTAATTAAACATAAACTGACGGGAGGTGTAGGGTCCATTAATTTTGAAGACTACTATCTGGCCGCCATCCTAGCCCAACTACCCAGCTGGTTCCAATCCAACTTGAATCCTCTATGGGCACAAATAGAAAATTCCTCGCTCCCTGGATCCAATCTGAAATCTTGGCTACTCTCTACTCCCTTAGGGGCCACAATTCCATCGTACCTCTCTCCGACTATGAAGGCCTCGGCCCTAGCCTGGAAAAAACTGGTCACACACAATTCACCAGACTCTTCCTCTCCTCGATTCTGCATACCTCTCGACTCTTTGTTGTTCCTAACCCCAGATCTCCCAATCGCACTCTGGACCCTCAAGGGGATCCGTCACATACAAGACCTTGTCAATGGGAACACCCTTAAATCCTTCCCCCAACTACAAATCGACTATGACCTCCCTCTCTCGGAACACTTCACCTACCCTGCGCAACCTCCCTCTTCCCCTCTATACTGTACAGCCCAAATCTTGGGACTTCCTCTCCAACCCGGCCTCTACCACCAGGGGAATCTCCCATTTTTATGCTCTCTTCCACCAAAAAAACTGCTTCGCCAAACTGTCCCCGCATCTCAGATGGGAAACTGATCTAGCACGCACATTCTCAGACACACAATAGCAACTTGCATTCCAGACGATTTACAAATCCACGAAATGTGCCACCCTTTGGGAACTCACACAAAAAATATCATTAAGGTGGTACCTTACACCTTCCAGGATATCAGCCTTTGACCCTCGTAACCCCTCCACTTGCTGGAGATGCCACTCTACTGAAGGGAATATGCTTCACATATTCTGGCTCTGCCCAGATGTAAGAAAGTACTGGGCGGAAGTATTCCAACTTCTCAACAAAATCGCCAACATCCCAATCCCCCAGTCACCTGCTCTGGCAATCTTGAACCTGACCATCGATGACCTCCCATACCCCATCAGATATGTTACTACACACATACTCGCAGCCAGGCTCAACCTCACTAGACATTGGAAATCTTCCTCATCCTTAACACTCTCACAAGTCTTAAATATAGTGGCCTTACACTACAGCTACGAACTTATGACAGCAACCAGTGATGGTTGCTATACCAAGACCAATGCTCACTGGCAACCCTGGATTAATTGGACTTCAACTGCGCCTACAACTGCGACTAGTAATTAAAGACACCCGCATTCATCCTGACGCTCCACTTCTTGACTGAGCAATACTTCAACCCCCTGGAGAATATACACTATGATACCTATGCTACTAACCCATAGCTAACGCTGTCCACATTATATACTAGTGATTCCTCTCCTCTCCTGTGGCACTAATGTTCCCGTTAGGGGTGCCACTTGAGAGGTCAGGTTTCGTTCTATGTTTACCACGTTTTTCTTGTTTATCACCTAAAATATAGGCTATTTACACAGAGTTTAAGTACATACTCTTTATGGTTATACTGAATTTCATGTAATTCCTACGTCGCTAATCGACGTACAATGCCAAATTGTACAATGTATGCTTTTTGAAAACAATAAAACTTTTTTGAACGAAAAATAAAAACAGGATTAAAAATAAATAAATAAATAAATAAGTGGGGCCCCCGCAGCTGAGAAAAAGTGTGGCGCTCTGCGCAGCAGCAAAAGTTGGGTGTGATTTTCATTGTGCTCAATACTGGCTTAAAGGGACACGGAGAGCAGGGGGTTCAGAAGTAAGGGACGGTCTCTTCTATATCAATCTGCCGGGCAGACCGGGACTGTCATGTACTTGTTACACAGGAGATCACTGCGCAGCGGCAGCCGAAAGTGGAGAAAGAGTCAGAACGTTTTTTTTTTACTTTTAATTGCTACAGCCTGTAAAAGTGCCCATGGAGCAGCCAAAGCAGGCTGGTGACAGGAGGGCTCCCCTGCCCGCCTCAGCTTGCAGCACCTTACATCCGCCTATCACTCAGCAACAGACAAAGCGGCCGTACTCCATTCGGCCGCTCGGGAAGCTCCTGTCTGTCGCTGAGTCACAGGCCCAGCAGGGAGATCGCCCTGCGCTCATGGGTATCCTTGGAGCCTGCAGCCAAATGCGGGAGACTTGGGATGTCTGGTAATTCCACAAACTGTCACCTGATTGCGGTTTTCTCAATCACAGTGAAATCCCTTCTTTTTGAGTTTGGTAGTTGCAACCAAGCAAGTCATCTTCCTCCCAGATGGTGGACGGGGGGCTAGCAGGACTGCGATTGGCTTTAGCTGTGGCTAATGACAGTCCTCCTCCTGTAAACAGGGATCTCCCTCCCTACCAGAACTGCACCCAATCTCTTCCCCATCACAAACGCTGACGATCGCAGCTACAGAAAAGTTAGAGAACCAAACAAGGTTTCCCATCTTTTACAATGTGTGGGGGCACAGTGCCTCCCCCTTAGTGCAGGTGCGGCGTGGGGAATTCTGAAATTGGAATGCATTAGTGTCTCACTGACATCCCACTGCACTGCTGGGGAGGGAATCGAGTACCGGCAAAAGAGGCTTTGAGTACCCGGGGTTGTCTACCCCTGCTTTAAAGTGAATGTAAAGGTTTTTTAAATAAGTAATAAACAAGAGTTTTGCACAGAGTGACCCTGATCCTCCTCTTCTAGGGTGCCCGAGCGGAGCCCCTGGGTCCTCCTCCTTGAGTGCCCCCACAGAGAGCCACTTTCCATGGGGGCACTTGTGCGGGAGCGCTCCCGAGTACTGCTGCTGCATCCATTGACACAGACAGCAGGACTTGGCCCCCGGCTCCCGCGTCACTGGATTTGATTGACAGCAGCAAGAGCCAATGATTCCTACTGCTATCAATCTATCCAATGAGGACCTGAAACGGCGGCTGGAGCTTCTGGGCTCTTCCTCGACGCTGGAACCAATGGGTTCAGTTTATTAAAAGGGGGGCTCTGGGGGCTGCTGCATCACAGAAGGTTTTTCACCTTAATGCACAGAATGGATTAAGGTGAAAAACCTTGAGATTTTACAACCCCTTTAATACTTTAAGTCCAATAAAATTAGATTTTTTTGATACAGTATACTGTCTGGGGTCACTCTGTACCAACTTTCCCTGGGAACACTTCCCATTATTCAAATGCAATGGTTATATGCCCCCTCTTGGGGATATCCTAATAAAAGTACTTCCTTTGAAAGAGAAGTATGGGATTTTTTTTTGTTTATTTTAAGAATACTTACCTAGGTGGATGGTGGATCTGTCCCCCACAGGTTCTAAGACTGAGAACTGAGCAATAAAACATCACTGTTCTCAGTGCTCCCCCCCCCCAACATGCTCACTGGAGCACTGGGATGTAGAGAGGGTGGGAGTGGCTGGCTCAAGCTCTCAGTGGCTCATTGAGAGGCTGAGACAGGTGCCAGTCCAGGCTCCTGGGTGGATCCCGACCAACAGCACTGTGATGTCAGCCGACAGCGGGCTTCAGCAGGCTTTCAGCTGAAAATGGATTACAGGAGTGCAGAAAAACCTGCACTCCTGTGATCCACAGGAGAAGTACAGCCAAACAAACTTTGGCTGTACTTCTCCTTTAAGGCCCCTTTCTCACGACTATTTTGATCAGGTCCATCTGTCAGCTTTTCGGGTGGACCTGACAGGACGATCCATTCACCCCTATGGGCCGGCGGGTGTAAATGGACTTGTTTCCGTTTACACAAACCTACCTTCACTGAAATCCACAAAAAAATAATCAAAGGGGATCTTTCCCCGTCCGTCTAGCAAGCTGAAATGCATGCCTCAGTCAATAGAGCTGCAAGAACCTGCTGATTCTTGCCGCTGTAATCCGATGGCTGTAGGTAACTGGCCATGGCCTTCAGCAGAAATGACAGCTGGTGTTCAACTATCAGCATTGAATCTTGTGCTATCCTCCTGATGGAATCCCCAAATGGAGGGCATTTAATCCCATGCCCTGGTTATTCCAGCCGCAAGAATTTGCTGATTTTTGCTGCTGGAATCCGCTGGCCACAGGAAACTGGTCGTATGAAAGAGGCCTAAAGTGGAAGAAAAGCCTGAACTTCAAAATATTCCCTCCCTAGCTACCTGCCTAACCAGTATAAAAAAAAAAGGTATATGCGTACTTACAATCTGCTCCACTTCGATCTTGTGATCCCGCAGCTCAGCCCCCCCCCCCTGTGTTAGTGAGTGGCTGCTACAGGGGAGAAGAGGGAGTGCCGACAATGGCTGTGCCATGTGAGCCTATGGGTGACATCGTGACTCGGGGAAATCCCTGTCATTGTCAATCGCTCCCTGATTCGAAGCTGCAGGATCGCATGACCAGGAAAACAAGTGAACAAGCCCCAACTGCAGCCCCCTGAAATGTATATGAAGGTGATAGGAACGCAGCTCTACTCACCAGCCTGTCTTTGTCCTGACTTGTGGAATGGGTTCTGCTCTCAGGGCGGAGAAGAGGAAGCCTGTTAAGAATGATCTTCTCTTTCTTGAAAAGGCCAAATTTGGCCCGCAACGTTTTGTCGTCAATGACACGGAACACAGGGGCTTTTGTCACCTTCACAATCTCTACTTCCTTGTCTTTTCATCACCCCCCCACCTTCACTCACCTTCACAAACTCTACTTCCTTGTCTTTTATCACCTTCACGATCTCTACTTCCTTGTCTTTGACCTTCAAATGTAAAAAAAAAAGAAAAAGTGAAAGTTTAGCTGAGGAGGATGGAGAGGCAGTGACAATAACATTCCAGGGATCCTTTCAATAAATACAACAGTGTATTAGGGAGATTTATCAAACATCATATGCCTACGG
Source organism: Lithobates sylvaticus (assembly GCA_028564925.1). Classification (NCBI taxonomy): domain Eukaryota; kingdom Metazoa; phylum Chordata; class Amphibia; order Anura; family Ranidae; genus Lithobates; species Lithobates sylvaticus. Next base: position 616,434,017 of record CM053027.1, on the reverse strand, counting down.
ATAAATCAGAGATAACCGGGTCATCTCTCATCTAGCAGTGTTGGGGTTTGGATGTGTTTTTTATTTTTTTTTATTTTTTATGTCATGATATAGAGAATACAATTTCCTTTTATTTGAGCCCAGTCTTTCCACACAGATTTACTCTAGGCCTGAGCAATCCTCTTTTATTGTTCAGTTAGAGAAATCTTGACAAAGTCTTGAAAACTTTGTCAAAAACGCCCTCTTGCTGTGAGTGACAAGTGATTTACATATCTCATGCACTAGCCTGAGACAGGTTATCATCAGATCACTGGATGTTCTACTCTGCCCAGCTCTGACTACATACATGTCCCCTAAATCACTTGTCTGTCTATAGTCTGCTGACTGTTCACTGCATCCCATGATGAGAAACATCCAGTCAAAACACAGTAAAGCTGGGAGAGCTGGAGGGGAGGGGGAGGGGGATGTGAATTGTGAACTTTTTACACAGGATGTGCCTGTCTCAGGCTAGTACATGATACGTAAATCACCTGTCACTCACAGCAAGGGGGCGTTTTTGACAAAGTTTCCAAGACTTTGTCAAGATTTCTCTAACTGAACAATAAAAGAGGATTGCTCAGGCCTCAAGTAAATCTGTGTGGCAAGACTGGGCATCCACTTTAACAACCGATATGTCATCAACTGTCAGCGGGGTCCCCCAAAAGAAATAAAACAGTTTTTGACAATTCCTTTATTAAAGCGGTGCTCCACCTGAAAAAATTTTTTTTTAAAAGTCAGCAGCTACAAATACTGCAGCTGCTGACTTTTAATAAATGGACACTTCCCCATCAGACTTAAGCCTCTCCGACACAAATAGGAAAAAAAATGATCACAGACTTTCTAGCACAACATAGCCCCACTCCCATATCGGAATCAGACTACCTCGACCTGGATAGACCGCTGACTACGGAAGAGGCAAGTCTAGCCTTGAAGCAAATGAAACCAGGCAAAAGCCCAGGTCCGGACGGACTGACAACTAGCTACTACAAGACATTTACAGATATCTTACTTCCCAACTTCATCTCAACTTTTGAGACATGCTCCTTACAGACTTCTCCCCCGCGTGACTTGCTATCAGCTCATATTTCCGTCATACCTAAACCCGGTAAGGACCGCACCCAAGTGACGAACTATAGGCCGATCTCCCTGCTGAATGTTGATCTCAAGTGGTTCGCAAAAATACTAGCTAACAGACTTCTCCCCATACTACCAGATAGGATTAACTTAGACCAGGTGGGGTTCATCCCTGGCAGAGAAGCAAGGGACAACACCCTTAAAGCCCTCAACATTCACCATTGGCTGACAACCAACAATAAGCAAGGATTTTTTCTATCCCTCGACGCGGAGAAGGCGTTCGATAGAGTGGCCTGGGATTACATGATTACATGTCTGATGATCAATTTTTAGGTCTTCCTCCTCGCATGTTGAATCTCATACTCACACTTTACTCCTCACCCACGGCGAGAGTGAAGGTCAATGGACATTTGTCGAGCGCCTTCTCCATCTCGAACGGTACCCGCCAGGGATGCCCCCTATCCCCTTTGATTTTTATTCTTACATTAGAACCTTTGCTGAATTGTATTAGAGCAAACCCGAATATTAAAAGGAGTACATATAGGTGACCGTCAATACAAAATAGCCGCTTTTGCTGATGACCTGCTTCTCTTTCTGACAGAACCCCTGACGACTCTCCCTACCTTACTACAAACCCTGGCCCAGTTTAGAACAATCTCCAACCTCCAAATTAATTACTCAAAATCCAACGCCTTAAACATTACTCTATCACATAAATTACACACCCAATGCAAACAGAACTTCCCCTTTACGTGGGATGCTCACAAAATTACCTATCTGGGTATACAACTCCCTACCACCCTTTCGGATCTTTATTCTACAAATTATTTACCACTTTTACATACCATACAACAAGACTTAAAGAGATGGTCTTCAGGACACTTCTCATGGTTTGGGAGGGCGGCTATTATTAAAATGAACATCCTCCCCCGAATTTTATATATACTGCAAACCGTCCCCATCAAAATACCACCTGCATTCTTCTCCTCTTACCGTAAGGCTTGCACAAAGTTTATCTGGAACAACTCCAGACCCAGATTGAGCTACTCAAAACTTACCAATCCCAAACTTATAGGGGGCCTAGGTCTGCCTGATCTACAAAAATACCAACGTGCTAGCCATTTAGCGAGGATCGTTGATTGGAACGTCCATGCCAGAACTAAAGACTGGGTCCTACTGGAAGACTCTTTCAATCCCACTTCGTTAGCTGTATCCCCCTGGATATCCCGAAAACACATCCCTACTGATCTACGCACTCACCCCTTGATATCTCAAACGTTAGACGCTTTTCATGCATCCTGTCACAAACACAAAATCTCCTCTCAGCTCGGCCCGATGACCCCACTCGAAGGCAACCCAGCCTTTACTCCAGGAACCCACGGGTCATTCTCAGCCAATATCTGGCCACACCCACATATGAGAACAGGATAATTCTTCGACGGTGACCGACTCCTCTCTTATGATGAGGTTTTGGCTAAGTCTCCCTCAGGCCGATTCCCATTCTGGACATACGTACAGATTCGGAACTTCCTCCTCACCGCAACATTGGATACAAAATGGTCTAGACCCCCTACCCCCTTCGAAACACTATGCCTACAGACAGAACCCCAACGACACCTTATCTCATACACGTACACTCTTTTATTCTCGACGACCGATTCCGCTCTGGATTGGAGCAAGCGTGAATGGGAAAGGGATACTTCCTTAACCCTCACCCATTCTGAATGGGAATCAATTTATACTTTTATACACAAAGGGTCCATCAACACTACTGCTCAGGAAAATGCCTACAAAATAACAACCAGATGGTATAGGACCCCTCTGAAGCTACATCGCATGTTCCCTGATTCCCCCCCACACTGTTGGAGATGTAACGCAGACCTAGGTACATTCATACACATTTGGTGGACTTGTCCCAAACTACAACCGTTTTGGCTGGAGGTCCACAGGTTGATCAAACACATAACCATCTATGAGCTGGCTTTCACTCCGACTCAATTCCTGCTCAACCTCCCTTCGATCCCTAGGAAGACGTACTTTCGTTCTCTCTCCATGCATATGGTGAATGCAGCGAAAATGTGTATCCCAGCGAAATGGCGATCCACAGACCCCCCTACAATTGCTGACTGGTTTCGCAGAATAGGCAAAACAGCGGAACTAGAAAATCTGATCCATCAAGCACGAGATACACCGACCAAATTCACAAACACCTGGGCCTGCTGGCACCACTTTCTCACGACTACCGAATACCAAAGGCTCACATAATGCATTATACTTGGCAGCGGTATTGGTCGACAGACAATACCCCCGTCCCCTCCCCCCCTTGCCTATTTCTCTACTTTTCATTCCCCTTCCCTTCCCTATCGCTCACTCTCCGTCCCTTCGACACGATACTTTCCCTCACAGTTAGTTGTTTCTTCTTGGACATACCAGTCCTTATCTTTTTAGGCTCGTAACCTACACTCGAATAAGAATGTTCCCTAGCATGACGATTGAAGTTCCTCATGCGATCCACACTGACTCATGCCTATCCACATACTTCCACCTGCTATCAATACGAGTCACTTCATTCAATAGTTGACATCCATGCTCTCAACTACACTATCTCAAAAGTGTATTGTTCTCTTTACTTGATGCTAAACTTTACTATGTTTCCCTACGTTGTTTTAACACCTCAAAACAACTCCCTGTTTAAACATGCAACTAAAGCCTATCTGTATACATTCTTTCGATACCCTATGTTGCGGCTGCGCCCGCACTCACACAGTTAATATGTCTCTTTATATTATCCTTTGTATTTCTGTTTGCATTGTTGAACCATATACCGCACTACCTATTGTTTGTTTTTGATGTTACTGATGTTCTTATGTGATACAGATACATGTATTGGAATTGCATTCTGCGTTTTCTGTTTCTGAAAAAATTTCAATAAAAATCTTTGGATAAAAAAAATTAAATGGACACTTACCTGTTCCAGGTTCCAGCTCGTCTCTCGGCTGCCCCGCCGCCATCCTCTCTCAGGGAATCAGGAAGTGAAGACTCAACGTCTTCACTGCCCGGTTCCCTACTGCGCATGCGCGAGTCACGCTGCGTGCCTCTATTGGTCCCCGCTGTGTCCTGGGAACTGTGTTCCCCAGGTGCATCCTCAGATAATCCTCGGAATGAGGCGGGGATGCTAGTCCCGGAAGTGGGTGCAGATACCTGTATTATATACAGGTATCTGCACCCCCCTCCCCCCTGAAAGGTGCCAATTGTGGCACCGGAGGGGGGGAGGAATCCGATAAGCAGAAGTTCCACTTTAGGGTGGAACTCCGCTTTAAAAAACAAAAAACAATGTCCCCTGATGTAGCTCTATCTCACACTACCTACCCCAGAAAAAAATAAAATAAAAAAAAGAGCTCCGCCCGCGACGAAGGCCAACCGTTGACTGCCTAGTCCTTAGTCTGACAGTGCTTAAATAGTTGAAATTAAAAACTATAAAGTTTCATCTTTCACTGCAGCATTCAGGCTATGAAGTTCTCTATGGAGCACGCAAGTTCAGTGGAATCACCACACTCACAGTACATTCAAGCCTGAGGATTAAATTGCACCTGCAAGTCACTAATTTGTGACTATGTGCACAATAGAAAAATTTGTTTATTTTCATTTCGTTCGTTTCCGTTGATTCGTAACGATTCGTAAATTCGTAAGTCGTCGGTGTTCGTAACGATTCGTATTTTCGTAAGAGTTATTTTTTCGTTGATTCGTTTTTCCGTTAGTTTAATTTTCGTTTATTCGAAATTCGGACGCATTCGTATTTTCGTAGATTTAGTTACATTCGTACTTTCGTTAGATTGATTTATTCGTAACATTGTTTTCGTAGATTCGTAAATCGGAGCATAATTCATAATTTTATGTAATGTGTATGCTATTATTACATTTTAAGAGACACGGAAAATTACGAATCGAAAAAAAAAAAAAAAAAAAAAGTTACGAATGTACGAATTTTTTCGTTCAATCCATTCGAAGCACGTTAAGCAGCACCATTGTAAGAGACACGGAAAATTACCAATTCAACAAAAAAAAAAAAAGTTACGAATGTACAAATTTTTTCGTTCATTTTGATTTTCGTTCGGATTTTCTTCTTTCGTAGTTCGTTGTTTCTAATTTGGTTATTTCGGATTTTCGTTGTTTTTCAGATTCGTTCGATTCGAACATTCGTTAAAATTTTTAGCGAATCGTTCATTCGTACAATAACAAATATAACGAATTTTAACGAAAAACGATAAAAAAACGAAACAAATTGCACATGTCTACTAATTTCAGTTGCAATGCTTTGCAGACTTCAATGCAGACTTTTTTTTTATTTATTTTTTACAAATCGACATGGGTACATTTATTATTATTTAGCTGGACTATGCTTTTAAAGTAAACCCATCAGTCCTGACTGACCGCACTCCAGCATTACAAGTGCCTCAGCCTTACCTTTCTATGCATTTTCTGCAGTCTGGCAGCTCTGATTTTGCTCCTGTATCTGACAGGCATGGTCACCTCTGAGCAATGTTGCAATCTGTAAAAGACTTCACCATCCCCCCCTCCTCCTCCTCTGTGCAGGAAGTAGGAGGCAGGCACTGAACGCAGGGGAAAGCTCTACATGACAGTCATGCTGGAAGTGAGGATCTGGCTGGCATGGTGTGTGTGTGCCAGAAAAGTCTGGAATTGCAGATTAGGATGGCTGACTTATTTTATAGTTGGAAGATATATTCCTCTTCTTGTAGAGAATTAACCTCTTGCTTACTGGGCACTTAAACTCCCCTCCTGTCCTGACCAATTTTCAGCTTTCAGCGCTGTCGCACTTTGAATGACAATTGCACGGTCATACAACACTGAACTCAAATGACGTTTTTATAATTTTTTTCCCACAAATACAGCTTTCTTTTGGTGGTATTTAATCACAGCTGGGGTATTTATTTTTTGCTAAACAAAAAAAAATATGGAAAAAATTTGAAAAAAAAAAATCATGTTTAATAGTTTGTTATAACATTTTGCAAACAGGTAATTTTTCAGCTTCATTGATATGCGCTGATGAGGCGGCACTGGTGGGCACTGATAGGCACAGATAAGGTGGCAATGATGGGTGGCACGGATGGGTGGCACTGATAGATGGCACTAATGGGCACTGGTAGGTGACACTGATGGGCACTTATGGGCACTGGTATGCGGCACTGTTGCCTGCTAGGTGGCACTTGTAGGGGGCACAGGTGGGCACTGATGAGCTGGCGGCAGCTCGCAGTGTTCGGGACTGATGTCCCTCTCACTGCCGCCAGTGATCGACCTTTTTTTTTCTCCTCGCGCTGACAGATTACAAATAGCCGATTACCGGCTGTGTAGACATCACATGATCAGCTGTCATTGGCTGACAGCTGATCACGTGGTAAGGGGGTCGAGATCGACCCCTTACTCCGATCTGTGATCCAGTGAGTCTCACAAACTCGCTGATCACAGAGCGCGCCGCGCTCGCCCTTCAGGGGGCGCGCAGGCCTCTCGTGCACGGGACAATGTCAATAGACGTAGTCCCGGCAATGCAGGTCCGAATGACGGCTACAGCACAGATTTCAAGTTGTTAATAAATGCACCTATGCCGCAAAAAGGAAAAAAAAATGTGCATTTAATAATTGTGTGAGCTGGGTCCTGCAGAACACAGATTATATATATATATATATGTATATATATATATATGTAAGTGTAGATAACCCCTGAAAAGGGTTATCTCAACCCCGCGCTTGGAAGAGAGGGACTGTAAAGTCAAAAAAATATATAATGAAATATAGGATGTTGAAATATGGTGGTGACAGAGCACTGTAAAAGACGCTCTAAAATTGTCACCCCTCTTACAATTAAATGTTAATTAAATAAAGCTGCTCCCTTTGAAATCCGTAGATTTGATGAGTGGTAAGGTTTTTGTTATTTGGGGCGCTATAAATCTATAACAATCTAAAAACAATTAAGACTATTATAAAATATAAAAATACACTCTCAAAAGAGGTGTAGGTGCCTCTAATTATGGTGTATGAGTCCCTGGTGCGAAGCTCATGTACAGGATTGGTGTGAACCTCCTATTAAATCATATAATTAAATGGTGATTACTACAAAACTTGATATAATGATAGAAAAAAAAAAACAATTTCTATAATAAAGTCGGATATTCAAATGGATATTGTGACATTCAACATGTCCAATATAAAAATTGACACCAATAATGACCCTTAGGTCGTGAACAAGTGCTATTAGATGTGTGTTGCACAAACTGCAATGAAAACAATATTTTAGTGCTCCCACAAGGTAAACATTGATCCCTAGATATATATATACTCAAACAAACACAAAACAGTGAACCACAGCAGTGGTAAATAAGAGTCACACCACAGGATGAACCCACCATTAGACTGGACATGGATATACGTGTTGGTGATAAATAATGTCTCTAAAAAAATATATAATCAAAAAATATATATGCAAAGAAAAAAATCAGCATAGAACCACAAAAACTTTATAAATCAAAAGTTCATAAAATAGTTCGCAACAGTTGAGTGTTGAATTGCACTTTTTCTTATTAACTGTGAATCCCTTCACCGCATAGAGAAACTCTTCTTTCACCCAGGTGATAATAATAGTAAAGCTGGCCGCTTACCAAAAGATGTTGATTGTTTTAACTAAAAAACAATCGCATGCGCTTGTTACAGGGCATAGCCTGTTTGGATACACCAAAAGGAAAAAAGATACTTCATAGTGTAACTTTGCTTTTTTATTTTTAAAACAATGTAACAGAAAGCCAAAAGGCCACTCACATTCTCCGGTGCCCGCCCGGCACTGGGGCTGCTCGCTTTGATAAAAACAGTGGTAGGTTGGAAATAAGAAGCTCTCCCTCTGAAAGGATTCCTGAGGAGATCGGCGTGCGTGTCACCTCCTCGACGTACGTTTCGTAATTTTACGTCATCAGGGGGGCGCCCCCCCCTGATGACGTAAAATTACGAAACGTACGTCGGAGGCGGTACCTGATCACGACATTGAACGCAAGCTTCCCAGGATATCCGAGTTTTGCTGGTTGACGGCGCGAGGAGGTGACACGCACGCCGATCTCCTCAGGATCCACCGGACATATACACCCATCCATGACCTGATCTGAGCCAATCTGAGAGGAGGAGGAGGTGTCTCAAAGTTGTGTCCTTTTGGTGTATCCAAACAGGCTATGCCCTGTAACAAGCGCATGCGATTGTTTTTTAGTTAAAACAATCAACATCTTTTGGTAAGCGGCCAGCTTTACTATTATTATCACCTGGGTGAAAGAAGAGTTTCTCTATGCGGTGAAGGGATTCACAGTTAATAAGAAAAAGTGCAATTCAACACTCAACTGTTGCGAACTATTTTATGAACTTTTGATTTATAAAGTTTTTGTGGTTCTATGCTGATTTTTTTCTTTGCATATATATTTTTTGATTATACATTTTTTTAGAGACATTATTTATCACCAACACGTATATCCATGTCCAGTCTAATGGTGGACTTTGGATTTGGACTCTATTAAGGATAAGTGGGTTCATCCTGTGGTGTGACTCTTATTTACCACTGCTGTGGTTCACTGTTTTGTGTTTGTTTGAGTATATATATATCTAGGGATCAATGTTTACCTTGTGGGAGCACTAAAATATTGTTTTCATTGCAGTTTGTGCAACACACATCTAATAGCACTTGTTCACGACCTAAGGGTCATTATTGGTGTCAATTTTTATATTGGACATGTTGAATGTCACAATATCCATTTGAATATCCGACTTTATTATAGAAATTGTTTTTTTTATTTTCTATCATTATATCAAGTTTTGTAGTAATCACCATTTAATTATATGATTTAATAGGAGGTTCGCACCAATCCTGTACATGAGCTTCGCACCAGGGACTCATACACCATAATTAGAGGCACCTACACCTCTTTTGAGAGTGTATTTTTATATTTTATAATAGTCTTAATTGTTTTTAGATTGTTATAGATTTATAGCGCCCCAAATAACAAAAACCTTACCACATATATATATATATGTATATATGTTTGGGGTATGGTGTCTAGATCATTAACCGGACCAATACAATTGTAATAGCACGGAGATGGAAAACAAGGTAAAAAAATAAATAAATCAAAATAGTATTAAAACTGTGGAGATCGTTTATGAGCAACTTAAATTAGGGCTGGCTGGAGCACAGAAATGTGCGACACGATTCCCACAGGTATCCGCGAGCCATAATTTTACATGGGCAGTCGCTCAGGCAAAGACATGAAAGCAATAACTTCCGGTCTTCTCTCTCTTCGGCGGCGGGCGGGGTCTCTGCGTCGATCGTCGTCACGCCGCACTGTCTCCTGGGAATCTGGTGTCATTGATCCCAGGAACAGTGCGGGCATCTACACATTTCAAAAATAGGGGCAGTCGCTACATGAGCAATAAAAACAAATATTACACATTAGTATAAACATAAGCACAAACATCCCACAATGGTTCGGTAAGGCCTCATGCACACGGACATTTTAAAAAACGGGCTGTAAAGCTAGGTTGGACGTCTGGAAAAAGCAGCCTAAAAAAACGTGACTTTTACCGCGTTTTGCATTGGCGTTTTTGTGCGTTTTTTAGCGTCAGCGTTAATTAGCGTTTTACACATCTCTAATTTACTATACAGGGATTACAGTGTCCAATCAACTTTTTGCAGCAAAAAAACGCTGCCGCTCAAAAACGCCGGTGCACGTTTTTGCGCGATTCACGTTTTTACAGCTCTAGCCCAGCGCCACGGAACGCACTGGTCCTGGGTTTTTTTTACAGCTTAAAAACGCCTATGCCATTTGCAGCTCAAAAACGCCTAGGTGGGCATGAAGCCATAGACAAACATGGACAGGCGTTTTTAAGCTGCAAAAAACGCTCAAAAACGCGGTTGCAAAAACGTCCGTGTGCATGAGGCCTAATGGACACAATACTAAATCATATCTCCAAGAGGATTAGCAGACAAGCAATAGGTGACACAATCAACTCAATTACCAATAAGGCCTCTTGCCCACTGCAGCTTGAAAAAGCTCAGTACAGCTTTTTTTTTTTACTGAGCTAAAATACAGCCTGTAACGGAATCGCTTCCCACACTCCACTTCCGTCAGTATATCACTTCCTAAGCTCCGGAAGACAAGACCTTTGAATCTGGCTAGAGTTACCACAAAAACTAAGCAACACCAGTTTTGGAGTAAACCAGAATAAAAACTGGTTTATTTGAACCAGAATACAGGCTTTTATACACTTGAGAAAGGAGGTCACTCACCACATTAACCACTTCCCTACCATTGTATTGTCATATGGCACCCACAGGAACCCTTCGTCCCTCCGGACGGGCGTCATATGACGTCCTGGGATTCCCTGCATTGTGGAGAGCGTGCCCCCACCGCATCACTTGGGACCCGATGCGCGTGCCCGGCGGCCGTGATGTCCGCCGGGCACCCACGATTGCCCGTTAACTGTGCAGGACCTTGGATCTGTGTGTGTAAACACACAGATCCACATCCTGTCAGGTGAGGAGACCAATCCGTGTGTTCCCATTACAGAGGAACACCGATTGGTCTCCTCCCCTTGTGAGTCCCTGCCCCTACAGTTAGAATCACTCCTAGGACACACAGTAAACCCTTTGACCCTTTGATCACCCCCTAGTGTTAACCCCTTCCCTGCCAGTGACATTTATACAGTAATCAATTTTATAGTACGGATCGCTGCATAAGTGTCACTGGTCCCAAAATAGTGTAAAAAGTGTCCGATATGTCCACCGCAATATCGCAGTCACGATAAAACAAAAAAAACAAAAAAAAATAAAATAAATAAAAAAAAATAAAAAATCGCAGATCGCTGCCATTACTAGTAAAAAAAAAAAAAATGCCATAAAACTATCCCCTATTTTGTAGGCGCTATAAGTTTTGCGCAATCCAATCAATGCGTTTATTGCGATTGATTTTTTTCAAAAGTGTGTAGAAGAATACGTATTGGCCTAAACTGAGCTTTTTTTTTATTTTTTAAATTGGGATATTTATTATAGCAAAAAGTAAAAAATATGGTGTTTTTTTTTTTTTTAAATTGTCACTTTTTTGTTGATAGCGCAAAAAATAAAAACCGCAGGAAGTGATCAAATGCCACCAAAAGAAAGCTCTATTTGTAGGGAAAAAAAAATGATCAAAATGAATTTGGGTACAACGTCGCATGAATGCACAATTCTCCTTCAAAGTGTGACAGCGCTGAAAGCTGAAAATTGGCCTGGGCAGGAAGGGGGTCAAAATGCCCAGTATGGAAGTGGTTAACAATGACCCAAATATTTACCCAAAACATCACACAATGGTTTAGCTAATGAGGTACAGCTGACTCATGGCTAATCCCATCACAGATGATCCTTAATTAACCACCTGGATGACTCAGATGTTTCATTGCAGGTCAGACTTGCCATCTCCAAGCTCAGAAGGTACAATAAACGTTATCATAAGTATAAACACACAACCCCTCATGAAGTCACGTTTCTGAGACGACATGCGTAGGGACGGACAGGCACCGGAACTGACGTTTGCATACGAGCTCGCCGCTCGTGGAGTTTTGTTTGTGTTTTTGAACGAAATGTGAGTATGTTCACCATTTGTTTTATAAATAAAATTACTGTTTTTACATACTACACTATCCAGAATCCTCCCTCTTCTTTCCTTGTACTACATATGTACCTATTGGGAGAAAAAGGCTACTTATTACAATAGATCCACTTCACAGGCCCAGGAGCATGTTATGGAGAAGCAAGCAATGTGAACACGGATTTCTATTTTATACACGTGGTTGCCTCATAACCGGAAGGTAAGAGGCCATTTCCACTAGCGTGTTTTTGCACAGAAGGGGAGAGAATTAATCTCTGGCACTTTGCGGCTGTTGCACAGAAGAAGAGGAATATTTTTTTGCACAACTTATTGGCACTTTGCACATTGTTCCTTTTATGGAGAGGACTATCACCTTGGCACTTTTTAATGTTGCATAATTTTGCACTTCTACAAGAGGTCACTGTATCATTACACTCATTTGGAGAGTGTACACACTATTTGATGTGTTTCTGTACATCTTTGAGACTCTAATATTTGTTTTGCACGTATATTACTACCTTTAGCATCATTGCATAATGCTTCCAAACATTTATATGAGGTTCAAGATGTTTTAATCTTTGTCTAACAACGCAGCACCGGTCATCTTTTACACATATAAACACAGAACACCTTCAGACAATAGTGGAGTTAATTACACAAATAACAATGGGTGAAAGACCCTTAGGAGGCACACTAGACCTACTTGCAATAAACACATTATAGCAGACAACCCCAGACAGGTGGCTTGCTGAGGACATCAGCATCTGCTATGAGTCCCACAGTGTGGATCAGTCCTTGCTGGAAATGTGGCATATAGGTCCTCAACATGGATCCCAGAGTCTGTGCATCTTGGGGAGACATGAACTTTAATCCAAAGCAACATTACTCCAAGGGTCCCCAGGCATACGCCTCACAAAGATTAGTGTTCCCTTAACCACTTCCCGCCCGGCCTATAGCAGATTGAAAGCCGGGAAGTGGTTCTGTTATCCTGACTGGGCGTCATATGATGTCCAGCAGAATAATATGCCTGCGTACACCCATGGGGGGGGGGGGGCACAGTGTGACGATCAGAATGACACGCTGCATCTCTGATCGTGGTAAGGAGCCTTTGACAGAGGCTTTCTTACCACGTGATCAGCTGTGACCAATCACAGCTGATCATCCCGTGAACCAGGAAGTGCCGGTAAACGCCATTCCTCGGTTTGTGCTGACAGGGAGAGCCGTTTGACTGCTCTCCCTGTCGGGGGGGGGGGTGTCAGCCCAATCAGATGTGCCCATAAGCTGCCAATCAAAACACAACAGCTGCCAGTCAGTGTCCCCTCAAACTGTGCCAGAGCCCACCACAGTGCCAGTGCCAGTGCCCAGCATTAACACCCATCAGTACCTCATGAGGAGGGCTGCCCATCAGTACCTCATGAGGAGGGCTGCCCATCAGTAGCTCATGATGAGGGCTGCCCATCCGTGCCGCCTGTCAGTGCCCATCCGTGCCGCCTCATCAGCACCTGTCAGTGAAAGAGAAAAACAAGGTGGATTCCGCCACAGCATGATCCCTATTGGGGTGGCAGATCCCCACTCCCCTCTTCTACCACCCGCTCAGCCTAGATCACCCTTTGCTGCATACTATGCCCTTTATAATTATTAGGATGTTTTCTCAGACTTTCGGCACATACTATTTTTAACGAATATGTATAATGCTTGTTGGACTCTTCTGCAATTTTTTTGTTTTATTTTTAATTTTTTTTTTTTTTTTTTTTTTTTTAATTGCTTGGTCATTACTATGGCCTTGTTGGTCGACTCAGGATTGATGGCCTTCGATCTATCTTGATGTATCCTAATGTAATTCTGTCTTCATTTGTTATGAAAATAAAATATATTGAAAACGAAAGAGAAAAACTAAATTTTTTTTATTTTTTTCCAAAGAAGTTTATTGAAAAATCAAACAGATTGACATAACATCAAGCATATTGTACATATTACAACGTTAGTATAGACAAAAAGGAAGACGTTCCCCATAAATGGCAAACAAGCTGGAACATACAAACAGAAAGAGAGTCAGGAACAAGAATCCAACACAGGCCTTCATACCTATGCATACAGCATTAAGTAAAGAATAGTGAAGTGTCGGGTTTATTGTTGACTCCGTAGACTATGAAGCATATTAAGCATACCCGTGTAAAATAGGGAGCAAAGTGTCCCGTGTACAAGCTGGAAGGTTGGATTGGCGCCATAAGGTCAAGTGTGTGTAGTGTGGTGATAGTTCTACCCTTAAGGTTAGGCACAGGGGAGAGTAACCGTACGGGTCATGTAAGCGTTTACCTATGTGGGGAGTTCAATTATCATAAGATACGTTCAGTATGACGGTATGATGTTGTCAGATGTGGAATATTGGGGACAGGGTGAGTAGCTGGGTAGGAATGTCAAGGGAGGGGAAGAGGAGAATAGAGGTGGGAGGTAAAAGGGTGGTGGTGGTCTCGTCCTGCCTCCCTCCCCAGACAGGGTGTGCTTATCCCAATAATTGTGTAGGTACCACCAGCAAGCGAGGAGGGTGTATTTTTTACCTGATTGGGAGTACAGTATTCCTGCAAGAGAGATAGAGAGCAGTGTGTTACCAGTTTACGTTCTTAACCTTATGGTTCTTATTTATGCAGAGTTAGGTTGGTTGAGTATTTAAGTGAGAGAATTCTGTGGTCGTTTGGAAATGTAACCAACAGGCCCATTTGAGTCCGTATTTTTGTGGGGTGTCACGGGAGCAGTGAACGAGTTCCTCCATTTCAGACATTCTGTTGATTCTCCTAAACCATTCCTTAAGGGTGGGAGTGGCTTGGGATTTCCAGTAAACAGGAATGCAGTGTTTCGCCGCATTAATCATGTGCATTGCCAAAGATTTGTGGTAAGCTGATTGAGAAAGGCGTGTGTGATGGAGTAAGAATTGAGAGGGGGTAAAGGGTAAGTCATAGGTCGTAACATGGTTAGTGATACGGTGAACTTCCTTCCAGAAGTGCTGTATGCGAGGGCATTGCCACCAAATATGCAATAATGTGCCCCTGTCTGTGAGGCACCTCCAACAGGTGTCAGGAATATCGTGGTTAAATTTATGTAACAAGGACGGGGTGCGGTACCAACGCGTCTGGAGTTTGTAACCGTTCTCCTGTGTTGAGACATTCATGGAACCCTTGTGGATGTTTGTGTGTATGTTGGTCCAGTCTGCCTCTGATAAAGTAATGGAGAGGTCCCTCTCCCAAGCAATACACGCGGTGGAGCCGTCAGGTCGGCGGTCCGCAAAGAGAAGGGAATGGGTTGTGGATATGAGGTGCGTTTGGGGGGCCATTTGTACACATAGTTTTTCAAAGGGTGACAGCGTTCTGTGGCATGGGGCCTGTCTGCTTAGGGAGCTCAGGAAGTGAGTAATCTGGTTATACTTCCAGGTCGGAATGGAAGGTTTGTCATGTATTGTGGCTAATTGGGAAGCAGAAAGTAGCCGTGCACGGGCAAAGAAGTGGTGAGCTAGGGCTCGGGATTGTGGCCATAGGTCTTTCAGAAAGCATTTAGACATACCCGGAGAAAAATTGGGGTTCATTAGTAACGGGGTCATGGGACCCGGAATGGATGAAAGAGATGTATTGTGACATATGTTAACAAAGGAGTGGATAGTGGGTTTGATCAGCGGGTGTAGACCCACATCCTGATATGACAGGCAGTTTTTGATCCATGGTAGGGATGCAAGGGGAAGCGGTGTAAGGGATGTTTCCAGAGCTACCCAGTCTTTTGTGGAGTCGTGAACGTTCCAGTCAATAATGCGCGTCAGATGGACAGCTTTGTAGTAATTATGGATGTCAGGTAGTCCTATTCCCTAGTGCTTAGGCAGTGTGAGTTGTGCATAGCTTATTCTAGGTTTGTGACCTCCCCAGAGAAATTTGGAGCACAGGCTTCTGTATGATTTGAAGAAGGTGGGGGGTATGTGGATAGGCACTGTTTGAAGTATGTAGAGAACCCTTGGTAGTGCGTTCATTTTCAGGATCGCCGCCCTGCCAAACCACGAGAACAGCGGCTTATTCCAGTGAGTCAAGTCCATCGTTAACTTATTCAGCAGAGGAAGGTAGTTTTTTGTGTAAAGATCTTGTAGCTTGGCAGGGAGTTGAATGCCCAGATAAGTGATTGCATCAGATTTCCAGTGGAAGGGGAAATTTTCCTTGCAAAGAGCTACTGTTTGAGGGGGCAGTGTAACATTGAGTGCAAAAGATTTGGAAAAGTTGATCTTAAGATTGGACAGTACATTGAAGCGTTTGAATTCTGCTAGAACTACCGGGATTGTAGTATGGGGTTGTGTAAGGAACATTAATATGTCATTCGCAAAGGCGGCAAGTTTGAAATCCCTATGAGATGTCTGTATACCATGTATGTCAGGGTTGATTCTAATGCTGTTCAAAAGAGGTTCAAGGGTGAGGACGAATAGTATCGGGAATAGTGGGCAGCCCTGTCTCGTACCATTATGGATGGAGAAGGCATTCGACAGGGTGTCATTCACTCTAATTTTCGATGTAGGGCGTGAGTATAGGGATAGAATGAGATCGAGCATGCGTGGGCCCAGACCTATAGAGTGCAGTACAGCTGCCATATAATCCCATGCAACCCTGTCGAATGCCTTCTCCGCATCCAGAGAGAGAAAGAAGCCTTTTTGGTTTGATGACGTAATACAATGATGTAGATTGATGGCCTTTATGGTGTTGTCCCTGGCTTCCCGGCCAGGGACAAATCCCACTTGGTCCTTGGAGACTAATGAGGGGAGGAGTGGCAATATCCTGTTGGCCAGTATCTTTGAGAAAATTTTGAGATCTACGTTGAGTAGAGAGATTGGCCTATAATTAGCTGCTTGAGTAGGGTCTTTGTCGTCTTTGGGAAGAACCACTATGTGCGCTTCCAACATGTCTCGGGATAGCGGGCTGTTTGGAGAGATTGAGTTGAAAGCCTTCCTGTACGGGGCATCTAGGGAGTCCTTAAAAGTTTTATAGTAGCTAGCAGATAGTCCGTCCGGGCCCGGGCATTTGCCCGGTTTCAGTTGTTTTAAAGCCGTATCCCATTCCTGTCGAGTAATCGGACCCTCCAGAGAATCAGACATCTCTTGGGAAATGGTCCTGGGGCAATGTTGATTTAGGAACTGTGCGATATCAGTTGCCCTAGAGGTGGGTGTGTTGGTTGTGGGATTTGTGCCCCCAATATTGTATAGTGTTGAGTAAAATTTTTTGAATTCAGTGGCTATATCCATGTTTTTCGTGTAAACCTCCCCTTTGGATGAGTGAAGTTTGTGAATTGTGTTTTTGGCTTTCCTAGTTCGAAGTGCTTAGGCTAGCAGATGACCACTCTTGTTTCCAAATTCGTAAAAAAGCTTATGTGTGAGCATGTATCTTTTCCGTGTAATCTTGCCCAACTCCTCCTGGATTAGAGACCTGGTATCTATAAGTTCCTGATGTAAATTCTGGGCTAGTGTGCGTTTGTGTAATGTCTCCAGCGTTTGTAATTTGGCGTATAGGTCCGAAAGAGTCTTGCGTTTTTCCTGTCTGATTTTAGCTGTCATCGAAATAAGTTTTCCCCTGACAACGCATTTGTGTGCCTCCCATTGTGTCATGCTGGTCGTGTCTGGCGTGTCATTGTCTGTAAAGTAGTCCTCTATACAGAGGCGAATTTCCTCCTGTCTTACTATATCTGATAGGATTGTCGGGTCCAGTTTCCAAGTCTGTGAACGTTTAAATTTTTTCTGGTAAGGATAGTGAGATTGAGATGGGGTGATGGTCTGATATAGTCATGGGCTCTATGGTGGCTCTAGTTAAGAATGGAAGATCACTCTGGGTCAGGAAAAAGTAGTCCAGCCTGGAGTAGCGGTTGTGAGGGTTAGAAAAGAATGTATAATCTCTCTCCTTGGGATGTAACGTGCGCCACGCGTCATGAAGCAGGAGGTTTTGAAGGCTTAGTTTGATTTGACGCAATGCTTTGTATGGCAGCTGGGAAGTACCCGAGGATGTGTCAATGATGGGTTCCAGGGGCACGTTGAAATCTCCGCCTACTATTAGTATACCCGATTGAAAGGTGGCTAAGCGCTGAGAGATGTCGCGGAAAAACGGGACTTGGGATGAGTTAGGGCTGTATATATTGGCCAGGGTTATGGGTTTATCCTTCCATGTCCCTTTTAAGAATAAGAACCTATCCTGTTCATCTGCTAGCGTGTCTGTCACTTGGAAGGGAACAGTTTTAGACAGGAGAATCGAGACACCTTTCGATTTGGCTTCCGGATTAGTAGCGTGGAAGTCGTGTGGGTAAAAGAAATTGGCCAGTTTTGGTCTGGATTTTGAGCAGAAATGAGTCTCTAGCAGGAAGACTATGTCAGCTTTCATGCTACGCATATTGGCAAGAACTTTTGATCGTTTTTCAGGAATATTCAAGCCTTTTGCGTTTAGGGAGATCAGTTTAAGGGTAGGACAAGAGGAACTGTGGTTAATTGCAGCCATAGTGAGCTGGTTATTTTGTTGTGGTAGCTGCGGCTATCCCCTTTTTTATATCTTTAATGTTTTTTTTTTTTTTTTTTTGTGTGTTCCCCCCTTTTTTCCTTTTTCTTTTATTTATTTTTTTTTCCTCCCCTCCTCACTTCGTCTTTAGAGTGTTAAGGTAGAGTCTATCCGGGAAGGGAGTCAAGACGGACCACCTGTGGGAGATGGTGTTGTAGGGTTAGGTCGGAAGAAAAGATATGGGTGAGAGGCAGGTGGGGTGGGGATAAGGGAAAGGGATCTATATAGGTAAGAGAGCTTGTGGTGAAAAACTCGGGGGAGGTATGGGGGGGGGGGGGAATAGGTAGGTAAGTGAATATGATCTGGTGGCGGGTCAGACCACTGGTCGACCCGGTGTGTAAAGGTACCAGAAGAGGTCAGTGGAATCTCACAGAGACCACTGTGTGTGGGAGTGATAGAGAACGGTTCCTAGAGGGAGATAATCTCACGGTCCCAAGAGGCCATGTTAGGTTAGATGTGGGCAGGTGGGGGCTGGGTGTACAAAAGATATAGTGGTCAGCACCCGGGTTCTGCGGGGAGGTGTATGGTATAAGCCCGCTAGTTATATGTGTCAGTAGACATGAGATGTTTCAGCAAGATATAGCGTCACATGGTATGAAAAGTATATAACCACAATGTAACATCAACAAACGAACAGTTGTATACAGATTATGAGGAGACAAACTTGTCTAACGATGGGTTCCACGGGAACGTGCATATGCATATTATAGATGATGTGCTTAAACAATACCTGAGGGCCCCCTTGGATACAGGATCACTACGTGGTAAACTAAAAATTTTATGACAGAAACTTCAAAAAAAATTTCTCTGGCTTTTTTAGTTTGTTTAGCAAAAAATAAAAACCCCAGTGGTGATCAAATACCACCAAAAGAAAGCTCTATTTGTGGGAAGAAAATTATAAAAATTTAAGTTTGGGTACAGTGTTGCATGACCACGCAATTGTCATTCAAATTGCGACAGTGCTGAAAGCTGAAAATTGTCCTGGGCAAGAAGGGGCGAAAGTGCCTGGTATTGAAGTGGTTAAAAGCCAGGACCCATAGTCAGTAGGCAAGAGGCTAGCATGCAGTCCCTTCCAAAAGCCTCATTGCCGGGTGAGTATCACATTTCTCCCCCATCAACAGTCGACTAACAAGGTCTCAGACCACCACCTGGTCTGGACACGCGTTAGTCAGGCAGAGTGAACTCACATAGTCTGTATGATCTCCATTCTTGGCTGCAAGAAATAGTGCAAGGAAAAACTGTTGTCGGTAAGTGTGGGGCAGAGGTTATTGACTCTCTGTCTGGCTGCCATTGCTTCAGCTGGGTGGTTTTTAACATTCCAATGCTTGGTCTGCTGCTGGGGAGAAGGGCCGATCACCCCACTCATGTATACACTGTAGGTGCTAGGCAGATGCCAACGGTGCTCTGCCCCATTGCCAGCGATTTAGCTGGGAGCAGAAGCTTCACCAGGTCAGCTTGTCACTGGGGAGAGGTGCTGACTGCCCTGACTCCCTGGAACTCTGCAGTTGTTGCTAGCACTCTGCCATGTTTCCAGCACTTCTGCTGGTGACTCCACATAATCCGCTACGCATAACTGTTGGGGAGGGAAGACGATTTCCTCCACCCTGGCTGACTGTTGGGGAGGGAGGACGATAACCTCCTCTCCCTTCTTCCCTGAACTGTGTAGCCAATGTTGGGGAGGTGAGCCGGCTGCTTCATCTCCCTTTCCCTCATCTGGCTGCTGGGATGACCTTTCTCTGTCACTGTCTACCAGGTACATGGATTCTGGCTAGAGAGGGAACACAGTTTCCTCCATTCTGGCTGACTGTTGGGGAGGGAGAACAACAACCTCCTCTCCCTTCTCGCCATTGGCCTCCAGAACTGCAGCAGGTGTGGGGCAGAGATCTTGGACCCTCTGGTGACCAGCGCTTCAGCTGGAGAAGTTTGTTGTAACTCCACAGATGCTGCTAGCAGGAAATCCCATGTCCCTGTCAGTTGTGTAGGAGAAAGGCCGGCTGCTTCTTCTCTCAGGGAGGCTGAAGCTGCTGTTAGTGCTGGGCAGAGCTCAGTGATCTTCCCTGATGCCAGCTCTTCTGCTGGAGGCTCACAGGTTGTTCCTACTCTACAGAAAAGTCTATTAAATCCCCAGTCTTTGGGATTGCGGAAAATCCAGGGCACGGGCTGACAACACTTTGGCAGGTGACTCATCATCCATAACATCCTCCAATGAAAAGGGAAAAAAAAAAAAAAAATCGATTTAAATCTTGAGTCGAGTTGAGAGGTCAAATCGATTTAAAATTTAAGCAAATCGTTTTTTTTGATTTTTATTTTTCCACCAGGACCGGTGCTGGCACCGCGCCGAACCTGAGGCGCTGCGGGCAGGAGTTTTTAGGCAAGGCCGTGGCTTCGGCCTGGTCCACGGTGTCAGGCCTCACAGACTAGGCTGAAGTCGCGGCCTTGCCTAAAAACTCCTGCCCGCAGCACCTCAGGCCCGGCGCAGTGTCCATCAAAAAAGAAAAAAAAAATTAAAATAAATAAAAAAAAATGCAGATTTTTTTTGGGAGAAAATCTCCCAGCTCTAATTAAATCCATGCTTTCTGTTGCTGGGGAATGGTGACATCTTTCTCTTCTCCCGAGCCCTGAAACTGCAAATTAGAAGATGAGCCGACTGCACCATCTCATGTACCTTTTCCTGGCTGCTGGACAGATGCATTTCCTCCATCCAAGATCGTCAAGGTCAGTCAGAACTTGCTGCATCCACTATAAGACCTCCGTGTCCATAACTGCTGGTGGAGATGTGTACTCTGACACATTGCCAACTCTTCAGCTGGTATTTGAGAGTTGTCAGCCGATACTTCTGGATAGTCCCAGGCAAAGGGAGCCTGAACCTGCTGCTAAGTAGGCAATCTCCAGATCCCATTCCTGCTTGGCTAGAAACTCCAAATCTTCCAGTGCCCAGTGCACTTCCAAGACATTCAGCATCTCTTCTCTGTATTCCAAGATTTCCTCCAAACGCCACTCCAGATCACTCGCAAATCAGGGTCCTTGGACAGCCTCTTGAATAACAGCCCCAGGCCACCGTAGCCAGAGCTGAAATCATGGATCTCTTTTGCTTCAGTGTGACAGTGATCCACAAAGTTAGTAAACACCTCCCTAGGGAACATTTAACCCATTTATAAAGTAATCTGTTTATTTTTATAGCACTGATCACTGTATTGGTGTCACTGGTCCCCAAAAAGTGTGACTCAGTGTCAGATTTGTCCGCCGCAATGTCGCAGTCCCACTAAAAAAAATCGCTGATCGCCGCAATCAAAGTCCCTAAATCTATTCCTTAGTTTGTAGACACTATAATTTTTGTGCAAACCATATAATAATAATTATATATATAGCGCTGGCTCCTGACGAGCATGCGCTATGTGTTTTTGAAAATTAATATTCCTGAAACCACAGTTGGTTTTTAGGGCTAATTCTGCTAAATTATGATCTCAGTACCAGTCTAGCTGGATTGGAGTTCTACTTGGCCACAGGTGTCGCTGTCACCGCCGACAAGTATGAGAACGCAGTTTAGCTGGGTGTATTGGATGCCATTCTTTCTCTCGGAACCTGCCCAATGGGAGTGTTTATCCTGCTGTGAATTCTGGGAGGGGTATTTAAGGGACTGCGATCACGTGCTTTGGGGGTTCCGGTCCAGAAGATATCTTCTGTCTGTTTGGTCCTGGTCCTCCTGACCAGCCCTCAAGGCCCTCCTGGCCTGGGGTGAGGATCCATGCAATTCCAAGTCTCGGGGCTGGATAGGGACAGGCCTGAATGGATATCGGGGCCTAATGATTCAAGGGTGGCCTTCTCATCTAAGGAGAGGCCACAACTGGCCACAGCAACTGGAGGAGCATCCAGGGGAGGATTCTTCAGGAGAAGGCCATGCAGAAGGCTGGTTTCTCTGAAGGGGCCT
Organism: Lithobates sylvaticus; assembly: GCA_028564925.1. NCBI lineage: Eukaryota > Metazoa > Chordata > Amphibia > Anura > Ranidae > Lithobates > Lithobates sylvaticus. Next base: position 616,411,774 of record CM053027.1, on the reverse strand, counting down.
AGAGGCTCAGTTGAAGGACACTTTATGGATCTACACTCATACGGTATCGGCTGAGAAATATGATAGCTCTCTAAATTTGTTTATGTCCTTCAGTTACATTAAAGTCTGTGGCAGAGACTTTCCCTCAAGTATTCTACATTCAAGTCTGTGGCAGAGACTTTCCCTCAAGTATTCTACATTCAAGTCTGTGGCAGAGACTTTTCTTTACTTAACACCCTGCCGGCTGCTAGGCCTAGTGAGAGGAGGTCTATCCGGGGGTTGTGAGAATCCAGTTGTTAAAAACGGTTACTCTCTGGATTTCTTCTATAAGAGACTTCCTATTCTTGCAATCCAAAAGTACCTGAACTTTCCTCCTAACCCTCTATTCTACGTTAAGAGACTGTGTTATCGTTTAAATAAATAACCCAAAAGGAAGATCCAGTGTCAGTTTCTGCATTTCTTTGGGCCATCAACCACGGGAAACCCTAGACGGAGATGAGGTATAGAAGGGAACGGTAAGCCCAATAAAACCAGCAGCTCCTTCGGGGGTCAGTGACACACACACACACACACACACACACACACACACACACATTGGGATTTTGTTTTTACCAAAAATATGTAGAATACTTATTGGCTTAAATTGATAAAGAAATTTGTTTTGTTTTGTTTTTTGGATATGTATTATAGCAAAAAGTAAAAAATTTTTTTTTTTTTCAAAAAAAATTGTTTATAAAAAACGCAAAAAATAAAAAGCCCAGGGGCGATCAAATACCACCAAAAGAAAGCTCTATTTGTGGGGGGGGGGGGGGGGGAAAAAAGGACATCAATTTTCTTTGCATAAATCATGGAAATTTTACAATACCCACAATAAATAACAAGATTAAATACATAAATACATGAATTTAAGTGAATAAAAAAACTGGAAGGTATGTGCGAATTGTACAAAAGTGAATAGTTCAATGTTTACACTCAGTGGATAGTCCTGATACAAATCATAAAACACTGAAGGTGGCTGATATGTGTTGACATCAAACAACATTCATATGCATGTGGAAAGAAAAGTCTGTGTTAAAAGTGACAAATTCCACGTGGTCAAGTGGCAACACTATGGGGTGCCCCGGGGAGGAGGAATGTTGACTGATGAGGCTTACTGGAATTCACAGACTTGGGAAGGCGTACACCTCACAAGTCGTGATGAGCTTTATGGTGAAATAAGGCGGGTCTCTGCTCCGCGAACAATCTCCAATGCTTCACTGGATATGGAGCTCTTGGCCTGGGACTCTGGAAGCCAAATACCTGTGAGAGCTGCTTATGGGAACTCTGCTTTCCGCTGCCTATCCTCTGTAAGTGTGCAAACGCCATATCGAGTGAAGCATTGGAGATATTTAAGTAAAAACTTTTAAAATAGTGAAAAATTTAAGTTACACCCAACCCCCCCCCCCCCCAACACACACAAATTTGTGAGGCCCCCCACATATACCGCTGTATAAACATAAAGAAATGTGTCGTCTGGGGCGCCTACACATGCTAAATACTGCATGCGATAAACATGTTACATTCGCCCCACATGCTGAGAGCAATATTTCTAGCATCAGCCCTTCTCCATAAAACTGATGACCTATAGGGGGGCTTTTAAAGTGTCACGTATGGAAAATACAGGGTACTGAAGTATGTTGCCATTTCACAGGCACACGTAAATTTAAGGTTTGACATGTTCGGTATCCATCTACTCCATGCAACCTCGTCTTATATTGTACCCATAAATTGGGGACTTTATTGCATTTTTGTGCCCTAAAATTAACTTTAGTGTATTTTTTACTGAAAAGGTGTGTTTAGTGTGACATGCGAGACATATAAATTTGAACTACCACTATTTTATTCTCATTGGCAGGGGTAGGCAACCTGGGGCCCTCCAGCTGTTGTGGAACTACATTTCCCATGAGGCATTGCAAGGCTGGCAGTTACAATTACTCTCAGAGGCATGATAGGACTTGCAGTTCTGCAACAGCTGGAGGGCCCCAGGTTGCCTACACCTGCTCTAGGGTGTCTGCTTTCAGAAAATATATAACATTTTGGAAGGTTTATGTAATCTTCAGGCCTAAAATAATTTTTTAAGCTTGAGTGCAAAAAAAAAGAAGAAAGAAGAATCCAAAAATGGGTCTGGCAGCAAAAGGCTTAAAACAAATTGTTAATATTCATCATTTTCCCCTATGAGGGAATATGCATGCGTGAACACAAAAAAAAAAAAAATGTAATTTAAAAGTTGTACCTGATTATCTGAGCTCTGGGAAATCTGTAAAGCCGAAGGGGTGTATACTTTGGCGGAGCTGGTTTCTTTTGTTTGGCGGATGTCTTGAGGTTTTTGGATGTTGGCAGGAATGTCCTCCTCGTCATCATCGTCGTCAATATAAATCACTTCAGGCTCTTTTTTACTGGCTTGAGTGGGTGTGCACGTTTTGGCTTTTGCAGGACTGGCAGCATCTGGATGAACAAGTGGGGAACTGCCAGAGTTCACTGTTGGTTTCGGGTTTGGAGGGGACAAATTATTTTTGGACAAAACCACTTCAATCAATTTAGAGAGATCTTTCCCTTTTTCTGTATCAATTTGATTTTTTTCAGGAGTTTCCTGTTTGACGTGGACTGCACTCCTAAGTTCCCCTGTGCTTTTTGACAAAAAGTAAATTTTATTATTACACATCACAAGAGCATTGTCTTTAATTTGCACGACATTGGGACTGGGCAAGTTCATTTCCTCAGGCTTCGCCCTGGCCATAAATGTTACAATCTTTGATGCTGTGTCAGTATTTGTCCTTACTGGAACAATAGATTCTGTGTTTTCTTGCACGACCCACTTCAATGGTCCTTTAGAAGGTGCTGTTGTCCCAGACTGCACGGCTGGAACCAATACTGGAGATAACAGAGGAGACTGCGGTATGGTTGTGGGTGTCTTTGTGGTATTCACAGGAGATACGTATAGAACAGAAGGGATCTTGGTGGTATCATTACTTGTGTGCGGGGGTACAAGCCTTTGCTGAATAGAGAAAGGCAGGGAAGAAGCAGGAATGGATTTCACTTCTGCATGATTAGGTATCTGAAGACCATGACCGGGTGGAAAAATTGGGATAGTTTTCATAGGAGCGGATCCGGGTTTTGCATTCATGATTATAAAAGATGGGGTTCCCGTTTGAGGGTTTGGCTGAGCTGAAAGCTTGCCGTCAACGCGAATGGTTTTGGAAACATCGGCAGGATTTTTTTGGGTTGTGATGATGTAGTTGGCTGAACCGATTTGCTGTACCAGTTGTGCGTTCAATGAGTACGGCAAAGTCACATGGTTTTGGGAAACGGCTGAAGGCATAGACAACCTGACGGGCTGTTGTTGTACGTTCAGCATGGGCGCATTTGTTATTGCGGGAGAAGAAACCGCTGGAACTTGGTTATCCTTCGTATTTAAGATTGGAATGAGTTGTAGGACATTTTTTCCATCTGCCCCAGGACTTTGAACAACTTGGTACATGCACCCTGTAAGGCTGAATTGAGAAAAAAAAAAAAAAAAAAGGATTACTAAATTAAAAACATTACAATATTTGTCACAATTTTGATGATTAATATTGCAAGCTGAGCTCTAATCAGACTCAAACATTTGGGGGCTGTTTTTTTCTGCCAAAGGAATTTATTTTTCCCCATCCAGTCCTAAGATTTACACAGTCCTGCCTCACAGCACAGCTCTGCCAGGCAGGAAAGAAGACCTGATTTTTCTCTGCAGCAGTTCAGTAACATTTACAGGTCTTGCCCCTCCCCTAGGCCATTACTAGACAATGAAAACAGCAGTACACAGATGAGCTCATTTCCCTGTCACTTTTTTTCCCTCCTATTATCAGCATGTTCTTTGTCAGCATATGAACAATCCAGCATAACTGTCTGGCTTCTTGTGCTGCTTATCCCATCCCCAGGCTAAGCTCTGCTGTACAGGGGATTGCAAGACACTGGTACCAAATCAAATTCAGGTACTTTTAGAAAAAAGGCATCAAGTATGAAGTAGGTGTCTAGAAATATTAAACACATATATAATAGATCAATTAGATAATAGGTCTATAAAGGGGGACCCATTATCTAATTGATCCATTATATATGTGTTTAATATTTCTAGACACCTACTTCATACTTTCTCCTGAAGAGTGGCAGTCGCAACGAAACGCGTAGAGCCAATAAATGCCCTTTCTTCTATACCATACTACCACCCTCTACTACCTTATACATCAACCGGATTGTACCAACCAATTATGATTATAACTACCTACTATGGAGACACGCTTTAGTGAATTTGGTTATCTACTAATGATTACAGTATAAACCAATGATGTTGCCTTACTATGGAACTGTGAGCCAGATAGTTGCTCCTTTAAATTTACAATTACATCACTATGTTACCCTGTTTATCAACTGGACCTTTATGCATATGAATCAACCTAGTATACAACTTCCTACTATAAGACTTACTTTGCATGAAATCGTTTTTTACAGTATGAACTAATCATGTCACCAACTGTGTTTTTATCATATTACAAGAGACCTATCTTGCATGAAACAGTTTTTTACAACATTTACAGTATGAACTAATCATGTAATTAACTATGTTCCTATTATCTATATAATATAGAATGTTGATACTATCTCTACGGTTGTTACACACACACACTATATATATATATATATATATATATATATATATATATATATATATATATATATATATATATATATATAAATATATATATATATATATATATATATATATATATATATAATAAAATCATTTAATGCCAATTGATGCCATGTGATGCTTATATGCAACGTCTTTGGTTTTAATATATTATTTTGGGTACCTGCCATATTCACTATCACCGTGTTACCTCCTGGATGCATGCTTCATATAAAGTCCCACCCGTTCTGTCTTTCTGTTCCAAATCGTTGGGGATGGATGCGCTTGACTTTACACACCTTGTGCCTCATATAAAGTCCCACCTTGTTGCTCTGTCTTCTAAATTCCATAGGTTCCAATGCAAGTGAAAATTTGCACCTGAACTGGTGAATAAAACCACGCAGTCGGACATGTGTGAACCCAGCCTTATACATCATTTGATTGGTTTCACTAAGTACTAACAGCACATTTTCCTCTTTTACAGTGAAATAGAAATGATAAACCAGTAAATCTATATACTGTAAACTTGGAGCACAATATGTTATTTAACGTTCATTTGCAGACTTAAATACAAGGAATAGAGCCGGCAACTCCAAACGTCCTTGCTTCTTTATTGGTGCATAAAAAAAAGTGAGTAATAACATACAGGGGCTCACATGTTCCTGCTTACAAGCCTTGATCACAGCACAATTGTCAAGTTAAAAAATAGAACATATTATACTGTTTGCCAAACACCACCTTCCATTAACTCTCCGTTTAACTCTCATGCCCCGTACACACGAGCGGATTTTCCGTCAGAAAAATCTCGGATGGTTTTTCCGACGAAATTCTGCTCAAGCTTGGCTTGCATACACACGATCACACAAAAGTTTGCTGAACTTTCGACCTTCAAGAACGCGGTGACGTACAACACTACGACGAGCCGAGAAAATGAAGTTCAATGCTTCCGAGCATGCGTCAAATTGTTTCCGAGCATGCGTAGGAATTTTGCACGTTGGAATTGGTACAGATGATCAGAAACTTTTTCCGTCTGAAAAATGGCAAACATGCTCTCAAACTTTTGCTGGTGGAAATTCGGCCAGCAAAAGTCTGATGGAGCTGTCCGACGAAAAGCTCTCAACTGCCTTTTTCTGGCCGAAATTCCGATTGTGTGTACGCGGCATAAGAGTTGTTTTTACTTGAACTGCAAAACCTTCAACATTTTTCTTTTAAAAAATTTTAACCAAAAGGCTAGAACTCCCCATCTTCCAATTGTTGACTTCGATCAGCCTTTTTCAATTTGTTTTCCGAGGAAATCTAGGGTTCCTCCAGAGTTTGCTAGAGGTTCCTTGATCAGTGAGCAATTTCTGATTCTTAGATAAGCTACCACTGACACAATGGAAAGCACATTCTTCTTGCTGACCACCAATGTAAGGAGCATTAACAAGGGTACCCTGAAAAATTCCCCATCTACCGTATATACTCGAGTATAAGCCGAGTTTTTCAGCACATTTTATTGTGCTGAAAGTGGCACCCTCGGCTTATACTCGAGTCAAGCACTTTTCTGCAGCAGAAAATGACATTTTCCGACCCGACTTTGGGGCCCCGTATCTCGAGGCCTCTTGGTGCTAGGAACCCAACACTACAACATATCCAAAGATGGGGTTCCTAGCACTAAGTGGCCCCGAGATATGGGGCCCCAAAATCGGATTCGGAAAAATGTCATTCTCTGCTGCAGAAAAGTGCTTGACATTTTCCGAACCGACTTTGGGGCCCCATATCTCAGGGCCACTTGGTAATAGGAACCCCATTTGGATATGTTGTAGTGCTAGTTCGACTGGGTTTGCATACCAAATCTGGGGTTCCTAGCACCAAGTGGCCCCAAGATAAGGGGCCCCAAAGTCGGTCAACTGTGTCCATTTGCAGCATTGTTCCAGAGACCCCAAATTTTGGCTGCAGCTAGGGGCATCTAGGAACCCTTAACTACCAAGTTTGAAGTTTGGGGGACCTATGGTTGCAAATGGGCACAGTGGGGCTGCAAATGGGCATTGTTGACCCTCTTTTCCACTTACAGTAGCTGCGCATTTCTCACCCTAGTTTTATACTGGAGTCAATAAGTTTTTCAATTTTTTTGTGGTAAAATGAGGCTTATATTCGGGTCGGCCTACACTCGAGTATATACGGTATATGCATTATTGTAGCAAAAAATAGCTAAGATAATCTTTACACTTTGTTTAAATGTAGTTCTCAAATTTTGAAGTGCCCTTTAACCACTACAATACTGGGCACTTTCGCCTCCTTCCTTCCCAGACCAATTTTCATCTTTCAGCGCTCTCGCATTTTCAGTGACAATTGCGCGGTCATGCAATGCTGTAACCAAATGAATTTTTTATCATTTTGTTCGCACAAATAGAGCTTTAGTTTGGTGGTATTTATTCGCGACTCCGTTTTTTATTTTTTGCGATATAAGCGAAAACATAGCGGAAATTTTGAAAAAAAACTATATTTTCTCCTTTTTTTAAAAGAAATCCAATAAAATGGAATTTTGTCATAAATTTAAGCCAAAAATGTATTCTGCTACATGTTTTTAGTAAAAAAAATTCCGTTAAGTGTATAATAATTGGTTCGCGTGATCACGGACATATGTACGCAAATGATCATGTACAGGTGTGTGCAGGTGATCACGGACATGTGTGCGCAGATGATCATTGACACATGTGATTTTACTGGGACATATGTGGGGGACATGTGTTTTTATTATTTGGGGACATGTGTGTTTTGGGGACATGTGTGTTTACACTGTGGGGACACTACACTGGTGATCAGTGAGTAAAAAGCTGTAAAAAAAAAAAAACAGCTAATACTCACTGATCACCAGCCGGCTGCAGCGATCCGCTCTCCTCACCGACGACTTCCGTGTGAGGAGAGGAGAGCCGATTGCCTAGCAACCGGCTGTTTGCTTACATTACATGATGGCTGTGATTCGACACAGCCGTCATGTGATCAGGAGGGCCAATCACAGAGCCCTCCTGCCGATCCGAGATGCGCCGTGTCCGGGTGACACGAGCGCATCTGGATCGCACCGCTGCGCGGGCACGCGCGCGATCCCGCTACTTCTGAAGGACGTTCCGGAAAAATCGATCAGAAGTAGACGGCTCCCAAGTTCAAGTAGTTAAAACTGTGGGAAGATCTCAGTGACTGGAGGAAAAGGAAAATTCCTAGAGGCCATGGTCATTATTTGATCTTCCAGTCCTTTACACCAGCGTCTGTGAAACTCCACTAAACACCCTGAGACAACAGTTTTTCCACCACTGCAGAAACCTCAAAACATTCTTGAAGAGATGAATGTAAAACTCTGAAGACCCATGCCATGCCTTCTGAAGAAATCAGCAATCAAATATAGCCAAGTAAATGTCAGGAAAGTTTGCCCTGAGCAGTCCAAGTAAGGACATTGTTTCACCCACATACAATTTTGTAGATCCTCATGAAATGTAGTTAGTAGAGTTAGGATCCTAAAGGAATAAACAACCTGTGGACAGGAATCCAGATAGATTTGCAGTAGAAATTTACACTACATGAGAACTAGGTCTGATTTCTCTAATTTTAGAATCCATCCAAAATTTGTAACTTAAAGTGATTCCACAAACTTTTGAATGCTGGTAGTATGCCGCTTTCCCTTCAGTTCGAGCCATCTTAACTGCAAATATGCGCACTGTTGTAGCTCTTATGGTTTCTACCATATACTCACTGACTTCTAAAAGCATTTTGTGCAATACTGTGCATCAGTTGTTATTAATGGCCTGGTCAGGATCTCTCACTGCATTTTACCATTGCCAAGTGTGACAAAACAGGCGCAAGATTCTAAAAGTCCACTTTTATTCAAAAACACAACAGCAAATATAATTAGCCATACTCAGACAAGCCACAGAATCAATTCCTCGCTGGTGTAGCCCACATGCAGCAAAGCCTCAAAAAATCTTTCTGCATATGTGCTCAGAAAACAACCTAAATGACCCCCTCTTGTCATTTGCACAGGAAAACCCCCAGTGGAGAGAAGTCTTTAAATGTTAAGTCAAAGCCCCATTCCTTAGATAGGCAACTAAAACTTAAAGTAGATATTCACCCTTAAAAATTACTTTCCATTTTTTATTCTGCTTTACACTCTACTTATTCACGAATTGACCATATACTCAATTTATTCCGCTTGTTACCAATTTCCCATTGCAAAACAGATAAGGCTCAAAGACAATATAAAACTCTAAAATAGGATGCCTCGTGTCACTCTATACACACCTGGGTTTAAAAGGTGGGCTCAGGGTTCCTGATATTTGGGCTGATTACAAAGTGGCGCACACAAAGTGGCTACCTCCCAAGGAGGGATATAGTGTAGGTTGGCACCTACACTATATCACTCTTTTGCACTCTGGGACTGCTTATGTACTAGCCCTATGCTGGTTTCGGACTTTGCCCCCATTGGATCTGGCTATCACCTGACTGAGTTCCCTTAGAACCCTCGGGCGTAAGCCATCTGGTACCGGTGACTTATTTATGTTAGGTTTTTCAAGTCTATTTTTATTCCATCTTCCAATAGCCACAAGGGTGCTTTCTGCGACGCGTTATTACAATATTAGTCTTGGTTACTATATCCCCCAATTTCTTTTGTGAGGACTGAGGAAAAATAATACAGTCTTATGCAAAAGTTTAGGAACCCCTGACAATTTCCATGATTCTCATTTATAAATATTTGGGTGTTTGGATCAGCAAATTTCATTTTGATCTATCAAATAACTGAAGGACACAGTAATATTTCAGTAGTGAAATGAGGTTTATTGGATTAACAGAAAATGTGCAATATGCACCAAAACGAAATTAGACAGATGCATAAATTTGGGCACCCCAACAGAAAAATCACATCAATATTTAGTAGAGTCTCCTTTAGCAAAAATAACAGCCTCTAGACGCTTCCTATAGCCTGTAATGAATGTCTGGATGAATGTATTTTGGACCATTCCTCCTTACAGAACATCTCCAATTCAGTTAGGTTTGATGGTTGCCGAGCATTGAAAGCCTGCTTCAAATCACCCCACAGATGTTCAATGATATTCAGGTCTGGGGACTGGGATGGCCATTCCAGAACATTGTACTTGTTCCTTTGCATAAATGCCCGAGTAGATTTTGAACAGTGTTTTGGGTCGTTGTCTTGTTGAAATATCCAGCCCCGGCATAACTTCAACTTTGTGACTGATTCCTCAACATTATTCTCAAGAATCTGCTGATATTGAGTGGAATCCATGCGACCCTCAACTTTAACCAGATTCCCAGTACCGGCTACCGGCACTGGCCACACAGCCCAACAGCATGATGGAACCTCCACCAAATTTTACCGTGGGTAGCAAGTGTTTTTCTTGGAATGCTGTGTTCTTTTGCCACCATGCATAACGCCCCTTGTTATGACCAAATAACTCAGTCTTTGTTTCATCAGTCCACAGCACCTTATTCCAAAGGCAGAAAAGGCTTCTTTCGCATCACCTTCCCATACAGCTTCTCCCTGTGCAAAGTGCGCTGAATTGTTGAAGGATGCACAGTGACACCATGTGCAGCAAGTTGATGTTGTAGGTCTTTGGAGGTGGTCCGTGGGCTGTTTTTGACAGTTCTCACAATCATTCGCCTTTGCCTCTCCAATATTTTATGTGGCCTGCCACTTCTGGCCTTAACAAGAACTGTGCCTGTGGTCTTCCATTTCCTCACCATGTTCCTCACAGTGGGCACTGCTTATATCTCTGCGATAACTTTTTGTAGCTTTCCCCTAAACCATAATGTAGAACAATCTTTGTTTTCAGGTCATTTGAGAGTTGTTTTAAGTCCCCCATGTGGCCAATCTTCAGAGGAGAGTCAAAGAGAACAACAACAACTTGCAATTGGCCACCTTAAATACCCTTTCTCATGATTGGATGCACCTGTCTATGAAGTTCAAGGCTTAATGAGCCTACAAAACCAATTGTGTGTTCCAATTAATCAGTTCTAATCAATTGTGTGTTAAAAATTAATCAGTTCTAAGTAGTTACAGGTATTCAAATCAACAAAATGACAAGGGTGCCCAAATATATGCACCTGTCCAATTTTGTTTTGATGCATAGTGCGCATTTTCTGTTAATCCAATAAACCTCATTTCACTACTGAAATATTACTGTGTCCTTCAGTTATTTGATAGATCAAAATGAAATTGCTGATCCAAACGCCCAAATATTTATAAATGAGAATCATGGAAATTGTCAGGGGTTCCTAAACTTTTGCATATGACTGTATATTCAAAACATCTGCCATCTCTGTCTTTTGTAACCAGATTCCCTTTATCATCCTTTATAGGGCTAATATGTATTGGCTTCACTTTCTTACTATTTATATATTCTTTTTTTTTTTTTTTTTAACTCTCCTCCGTCTTGTGCCTTTTGTGTTCTATCTTAGCCACCCTGATTGCACTCTTACATTTCCTATTGCATTCTTTGTAATGATGGAATGCTGACAATGACCCCTTAGCCTTGTATTTTTTAAAGGGCTTTTTTATATGCATCTTTTTGTTGAAGTTTAGCCACACAGGATTCGTTTTAGCTCTTTTAAACCTGTTTCTCATTGGAATGCACTGGCTAATACCTTTATTTAATGTGCTCCTAAAGCACTCCCATTTTTCCACCGTTTTCCTTGTTCCTAGGATATTATCCCCATTTAATATCATCTAGCAAAGAGTGCAGTTTAGGGAAGTTGGCTCTTTTGAGATTCAGTGCCTTCATATTACCCTTGTGCTTCCTATTTCCGTGATTTATACTGAAACAAATTGACCTATAGCCGCTGCTTCCCAGGGTGCCCCGTATTTCTACATTAGCGATCAGGTCTGTATTGTTAGTAATCACTAGGTCTAGTAAGGCATTTTCTCTTGTTGATGTGTTCACCATCTGACCCATGAAATTGTCCTGCAAGACATTTAGGAAATAACAAGTCTTTGACGAATGCGCAGTTCCTTCTGTCCAGTCTATATCTGGATAATTAAATTACCCCATTATAATGACATTTCCCATCCTTGCCACCATTCCAAACTGTAATAGGAGGTCCGCCTCCCCCTCCTCCCTCTGGTTAGGGGGCCTAGAGCATACACCCAGTATTACTTTCCCCTTAGTTTCCTCCCTTTGAAGCTCTACCCATAAGGATTCAACCTCCTCCCTAGCTCCATTAGGGATATTGTCCCTCACATTCACTTGCATATAATTCTTGATATACAGAAGGGACAAACACAAAAAAATGTTCTTGTATGATAACAGAAGGAACGATTTTTGTGTAATTATTATAGTATTTTTACAAAACAAAATCATATGACCAAAACCATGCATGCTCGGAAATGAGAGAATACAATACATTACTTCCAAAGTTGTATTCTGCAGTAAGAGAATTTTCATAACTTTGGTAACCTATTGGTTTTCGATATGGGACTAGCATGCTTAAAAAAAAATAAAAAGATAAAATGGATGTGCAATCGTCTGATATTCTTATTGTGTGTACTAGGCATTAGGCAGACACCATATAACTTCAAGCTCTGTCAAAAAAGATTACGGTAGTACCACAAAGGACTGTCTAGGAAATTAGGAGTCCATCACTGCACCACATATTCTGCCGAGCGCCATCAATAGGATTAGAAGATAACCAAACCCCCCCCACCAGGCACCAACTACATGAGGAGAGCACTAAAGGGTACTGCCAAGTTCACCAAGATGATCAGAAGACCACCACCACAGACCAATGCCCCCTACCAAGCACCATCTACAGGGTTAGAAGACCATATTAGGCAACTACCCTACCCATTGTCAGGCATTACCTAGAGGATTAGGAGAATACCACAGGGCTCAACCAGTCAGGCATCACCTAGAGGATTAGGAGAATACCATGCATCATCTCCCCTTGCTAAGCACAAACTACAGGATTGGGAAAAACACAATAGATATTACCCCCTGCCAATTTCCACCTAGAGAATTAGGAAAACACAATAAACTACCGCCCCTTGCCAGGTATCACCTTTAGGATTAAAAAAAAAAAAAAAAAAAAAAAACTCTACAGGGCAACACCACTGGCCTTACTCCACCAAGAGGATCAGGTGAACACTATAGAGAACTACTGTCTTTTAGCACCCCTGCCTACAGGCTCTGGCTAGAGGGTTGAAAGAACACCATATGCTCCACCTACAAGGAAGACACCTTACAGCACCATCTAGGAGGATTGGAACAACATAGGGCATCATCCCCAACAGGCTCTGCCTAGAGGATTAAACCATCATAAGACAATGTTACCCTGACAGGCTTCACCTTGAGGATAACACCATGGGGCATCACCCCCCTGACAGGCTCTGCCAAGAGGATTAAAACACCACAGGCTCCACACAAAGAATTACAACATTATAGGACAAGGCTCCGCCTTAAGGATAACAGCACCATAGAGCATAGAGTGCCCCACTGGCAGTCTCTCTAGAGGATATAAACACACTAGGGCATCACACTCTGACATGCTCTGCCTAGAGGATTTGTACAACAAAGGGCATCGCCACATGACAGGCTTCACATAGAGGATTGGAATATCATAGGGCATCACTCCTGAAGGCTCCGCCTAGAGGACTAGATCATTGCACCCTAACAGGTTACACCTAAAGGATAGTACCACCATAGGATATCACCCTCCTGACAGACTCTGCTTAGAGGATTAGACCGCCATAAGGCATCGCCCCCTGAGAGGCTCCACCTCAAGAATAAGAACACAATATGGCATCCCCAACAAGTTACACCTAGAGAATAAGAACACCATAGGGCATCCCCCCCCCCCCCCCCCCCCCCCCCCCACAGCCTCTGCCTAGAAATTAGAACTCTGTCCCTGACAGGTTTTACCTAGAGGATTAGACTGCCACAGGTCAATGCCCCCCCCCCCCCCCCCCCAAAAAAAAAAAGCTCTGCCTAGAAGATTAGGCACATCATCCCCTGAAATTAGAACACTGCCACCTGGGCAAGCTTCTCATAGAGGATTAGAAGAACATAGAGCAAACCAACTGCAACAGGCTCCACCTAGGGGATTGGACCATTATAGGTCATCACCCTGGACAATCTCCGCCTACCAGGTTAAAAATGAATACGGCATTGCTCACCTCCTACCTTTGCGATAGGCAACGCCTAGCACATTAGCCCATTAAAGGGAATTGCCCTGAAAGCATCCACCAAGAGAATAAGACTACAATAGGACTTCACCCCCCTGACAGGCTCCGCCAAAGGATTAGGTCATCATAGGGCATTGCTCTTGACAGGCTCTTCCTAGAGGATTAGAGCACTGGCCCCCCAAAAGGCTTCACCTAGAATAGAACATCCCTCCTGACAAGGATTAGAACACCTCACCCCTAAAAGGGTCTGCCTAGAGATTTAGGCAATGGCTTCCCTGACAGGCACTGCCTAGAGGGTTGGAACACCATAGGGAATTGCCCAACCCAATAGACTCTGCACTCTAGAAATGAGAACAATGACCCCAGACAGGCTGCGCCTACGGGATCAGACCACCACAGGGCATCGCCCCCAGACAGGCTGCGCCTACGGGATCAGACCACCACAGGGCATCGCCCCCAGACAGGCTGCGCCTACGGGATCAGACCACCACAGGGCATCGCCCCCAGACAGGCTGCGCCTACGGGATCAGACCACCACAGGGCATCGCCCCCAGACAGGCTGCGCCTACGGGATCAGACCACCACAGGGCATCGCCCCCAGACAGGCTGCGCCTACGGGATCAGACCACCACAGGGCATCGCCCCCAGACAGGCTGCGCCTACGGGATCAGACCACCACAGGGCATCGCCCCCAGACAGGCTGCGCCTACGGGATCAGACCACCACAGGGCATCGCCCCCAGACAGGCTGCGCCTACGGGATCAGACCACCACAGGGCATCGCCCCCAGACAGGCTGCGCCTACGGGATCAGACCACCACAGGGCATCGCCCCCAGACAGGCTGCGCCTACGGGATCAGACCACCACAGGGCATCGCCCCCAGACAGGCTGCGCCTACGGGATCAGACCACCACAGGGCATCGCCCCCAGACAGGCTGCGCCTACGGGATCAGACCACCACAGGGCATCGCCCCCAGACAGGCTGCGCCTACGGGATCAGACCACCACAGGGCATCGCCCCCAGACAGGCTGCGCCTACGGGATCAGACCACCACAGGGCATCGTCCCCAGACAGGCTGCGCCTACGGGATCAGACCACCACAGGGCATCGTCCCCAGACAGGCTGCGCCTACGGGATCAGTCCACCACAGGGCATCGCCCCCAGACAGGCTGCGCCTACGGGATCAGTCCACCACAGGGTATCGCCCCCAGACAGGCTGCGCCTACGGGATCAGTCCACCACAGGGCATCGCCCCCAGACAGGCTGCGCCTACGGGATCAGACAACCATTGGACATCGCCCCCAGACAGGCTGCGCCTACGGGATCAGACAACCATTGGACATCGCCCCCAGACAGGCTGCGCCTACAGGATCAGACCACCATAGGGCATCGCCCCCAGACAGGCTGAGCCTACGGGAATCAGACCTCCATAGGTCATCACCCCCAAACAGGCTGCGCCTACGGGATCAGACCACCATAGGGCATCGCCCCCAGACAGGCTGCGCCTACGGGAATCAGACCTCCATAGGTCATCACCCCCAGACAGGCTGCGCCTACAGGATCAGACAACCATAGGACATTGGCCCTAGACAGGCTCCTTCTAAAGGATTAGACTATTATAGGGCATCACCCCTGGAAAAGCTCCACCTACAGGATTAGACCCCCATAGGTCATCGCCCCCAAACAGGCTCTGCCTAGAGGTTTAGACAACCACAGGGTATTGCCTACAGGATTAGAGCACCATAGGGCATTGCATCAAGATAGGCTCCCACAGGGTAGCACCGCTCTGTGAAAACCTCCAAATATGCGTGTTGGTTACTGGTACCTTCTCTCCAGGAGCCAGGTTCAGATGACCTCCCACTCATCACAAACTCGAAAATATGGATATATAAAAATAGCCCACACTCTGGAATCCATCCAAATTCTTTATTAGATAATCACCAATTACAGAGTAACTGCTTACATGTTTCGTCGAAGACAAGGCTCTTCGCCGAAAAATATTAGCAGTTACTCTGTAATTGGTGATTATTCTATAAAGAATGTGCGGATCCTTTCCATATATCTTCATGTCAAGATAGGCTTCGCCTACAAAATTAGACCACCATAGGGCATTGCCCCCTGACAAGCCCAGCCTACAAAAATTAGACCACCATAGAGAATCACCCCTGGAGAGATTTTGCCTAGAGGACTAGAAGTCCATAGGGCATCACTCTGACAGGATCCGCCTAGAGTATAAGAACACAATAGGACATCATTCCCCTGATAGGCTCCGCCTAAAGGATTATGCCAGAATTGCTCCCAGGCAGATTCCACCTAGAAAATAGCAACATTGCCCCTGACAGGCTCTGTCTAAAAAATAAGAACACCCCACCCCCGTCAGGCTGCAACCAGAGTATAATTGGGCTCCGCCCAGCGGATTATACCACCATAAGCATAAGAAGGCCACATGTAGGTAGCCATGATGCCATACTTACGATTGACTAGATGATCCATTCTGCGTCATCACCAGGTTCTGGAAGTTGGACATGGCATCCACCTTCATAGAGATCCTTCCTCGATCCCGACCTCTAACCCCAATCCTCCGATCTTCAATTAGCTGCCAGGAGCTGGAAACCCTCTACCTCACACTTCCCACCCAAACCAAGAGGTAAAACGGTGCCCCTTGTGGTTACCTCACTCTTCCCCACCAAAACTGGAGGTAAAAATGGCACCTCTTGTGGTCACCTCACACTTCCCAACCTAACCGGAGGTAAAATGGCACCTCTTGTGGTCACCTCACACTTCCCAACCTAACCGGAGGTAAAATGGAGACTCTTGTGGTTACCTCACACTTCCCAACCTAACCGGGGGTAAAATGGAGCCTCTTGTGGTTACCTCACACGTCCCCACGTAATCTAAGGTAAAACAGCGCCCCCTAGGTCTACTTCACACTTCCCCGCCCAAACCTGGAGGTAAAATGGAGCCTCTTGTGGTTACCTCACACTTCCCAACCTAACCGGAGGTAAAATGGAGCCTCTTGTGGTTACCTCACACTTCCCCACGTAATCTAAGGTAAAACAGCGCCCCCTACGTCTACTTCACACTTCCCAACCTAACCGGAGGTAAAATGGCACCTCTTGTGGTCACCTCACACTTCCCAAACTAACCGGAGGTAAAATGGAGCCTCTTGTGGTTACCTCACACTTCCCAACCTAACCGGAGGTAAAATGGCACCTCTTGTGGTCACCTCACACTTCCGAACCTAACCGGAGGTAAAATGGAGCCTCTTGTGGTTACCTCACACTTCCCAACCTAACCGGGGGTAAAATGGAGCCTCTTGTGGTTACCTCACACTTCCCCACGTAATCTAAGGTAAAACAGCGCCCCCTAGGTCTACTTCACACTTCCCCGCCCAAACCTGGAGGTAAAAATGGAGCCTCTTGTGGTTACCTCACACTTCCCAACCTAACCAGAGGTAAAATGGCACCTCTTGTGGTCACCTCACACTTCCGAACCTAACCGGAGGTAAAATGGAGCCTCTTGTGGTTACCTCACACTTCCCCACGTAATCTAAGGTAAAACAGCGCCCCCTAGGTCTACTTCACACTTCCCCACCCAAACCTGGAGGTAAAATGGAGCCTCTTGTGGTCACCTCACACTTTCCCAACAAATCTGAGGTAAACCAGCTCCTCCAACAGAAACATCCCACTTTTCCACCCAATGCTGATGTAAAATGGCACCCCTTGTGGTTACCTCACACTTTCCCCACCAAAATAAAAAGTAAAATGAAGTCCCCTATGTCTACCTGACACACTCCCACCTATTCCTAAGGTAAATGGCGCCCCCTATGTAAGGTATGTCTTTCTTAGCTCTAATCCTGCAGTAGAACAGCACCCTTGTCTGACCTCTCTGTCTCCTAGCCCCACTACTGGAACACCCCAGCTATCTTATGTCCCGGTCCAGCTCAGTTCTATCGGGAAATAAACAAATCCCGTCCTCAGCTCCTCTGGCACTAGGGGGCGGCAACGCTATTCTGACACACAAAAAAAGAACCATTCAACTCACCGGAAGTGAGCGACGTACGAATCCCCGCCTCCCGCTGTCTCATTCGCTCATTGCCGGCAGCTGACGACAAATGGCCAATAGGAAGAAAGCCTCGGGGCGTACTTCCGCCTGACGTCACGTCCGCGAGGCGCGGCTTATCGAAAACTGGGGAGGGGAGGAGTCCGGGAATATCTCACGTGGTACACATGAGAGGAGGGACACTAAGATGGGCGGGTTGAAGGCGAATCTCGAGCACCACGCGAGATATTCCCTGACTCCTCCCCTCCGAGTTCTCTATAAGCCGCCAATCTGCAGCGCCGAATCCCCGCTGGGCAGCAGTCATTGGCTGCTAGGATCGCAGGCATTTTAGTATCAATTGACGTCATATGTGCGCGCCCCCTATAGTATAAAGATGCACTCTGATTGGGACAACTGGGCTATGGGTTACTCTGGAGGGGGTAGATGGGGTACTTTTGAATAGTCTCCAGGATACACCAGTGGGACAACTAGTCTATTGGTTACTCTGATGGGGGCAACAAGTGTAAATGTTTTTTTTTGATGGGGCAACTGGTCTTTGGTGGGGGCAACTGCTATATAGGGGTACTCTCGTGGAGCAACTGGTCTACAGGGGTATTCTGATGGGGTAACTGGTCTATGGGGGTATTTTGATGGGGCAACTGGTCTATATGGGTTTTCTGATAGGACAAGTGGTCTATGGGGATATTCTGATGGGGCATCTGGTCTATGGGGGTATTTTGATGGGGCAACTGGTCTATAGGGGTATTCTGATAGGACAATTGGTCTATGGGGATATTCTGATGGGGCAACTGGTCTATGGGGGCATTTTGATGGGGCAACTGGTCTATGGGGATATTCTGATGGGGCATCTGGTCTATGGGGGTATTTTGATGGGGCAACTGGTCTATAGGGGTATTCTGATAGGACAATTGGTCTATGGGGATATTCTGATGGGGCAACTGGTCTATGGGGGCATTTTTATGGGGCAACTGGTCTATGGGGGCATTTTGATGGGGCAACTGGTCTATGGGGGTATTTTGATGGGGCAACTGGTCTATAGGGGTATTATGATGGGGCAACTGGTCTATGGGGGTATTCTTATGGGGCAACTGGTCTATGGGGGTATGCTGATGGGGCAACTGGTCTATGGGGATAATCAGAAGGGGACAACTGGCATATAGATTTGTTCGAAGAGTATTGTTCGAAGTTGGACAGTTCTCCTGGGGGGAGTGTAGCCAGCAGGAAGGTTTTCCACTTGGAATAGAAATGGGTTTTGGAGTTTTCCTGTTTGAAATCGGTGTTGAGGCAGTCCTTGGATAATAGAAGACGTAGCTCACGTTCAATCATGGAGGTGTTAGGGCAAAGCGTTGAGGTCCAGTTTTTCAGAATAGATCTCCGAGCGATGAGGAGACAGATCAAAGACCAGTCTTTGTGGGAGGGAGGCCCTTTGTGTGTTCCAGTGGTACTTAGGTTTGTAGTTTGGGACCATGGTAGCAGCTGGGGGTCCCAGTGTCCGAAAATGAGGAGTAATGGATCCTTGGGGAACTTCAGCAGGGTTATTTTGAAAATGTAGGCAAGGACCTGATCCCAGAAAGTGGATATGTATGAACAGGTCCAGAAACGACGGGTTAGGGTCGGTTTTGGTTGCTTACAGAAGGAGCAAAAGGATTTGCTCTGATCCGATTTGGAGGATAGGAAGGGTATGTGGGCTTGATGAGCAATTTTTAACTGTGTTTCTCTCCAGATTTCATTGGGCGTTAGTTGGTGCACCTTTTTGAGGCCTTGTAGAATGTTGACCACCAAGTCAGGACCCGGGAAGTCTTTGCCCCAATTAGCCACAGTAGAGGTCGTTATAGGAGGTGTGGATTCACATAGAAGGGGTTTATAGATGTCTGATATTTTATAGGAGTTGGTATCTCTTGTGGTGTTCTTTACAGGCGGATGTTAGGAAGCTGATGCATTGACCATAGTAGAATATATGGGTCTTCCTGTCTCCGTATTGCATATTGACGAGTGAGTTTGTGAGGCCTTTTTCGGTCCAGACGGAGAAAGGTTTGTGCTCCAATCCAGGGGGGAAGCTGGGATTGCCTTGTATTGGTAGGTGCTTAGACATAAAGGGCGATAGCTTAAGGATCTTCCTAGCTTCCCTCCAGCCTATGGCTGTGTCCCTTAGCAGGAGATTGTGTTGGTAGGGGAGGGGGATAGTTTTCCATTTACAGTGGAGAAGGGCCACTAAAGAGTAGGGGTGTGCCATGGCAGATTCCATAAGATAGTTGGAGTAACGGGAGGACTGTGATATCCAGTCAAGAGTCGTCCTCAATAAACACGCCAGGTTATAGGTTCTTATATTCGGTAGACTAATACCCCCTTCGCTCCTGGGAAGATATAGTTTCTTAAATGCAATACGCAGTCTTTTGTTTTGCCATAGAAAGTTTGAGATGGAGGTATTTAGAAGTTTGACATCTTTGTGATGTAAAAGCAGAGGAATGGTTTGCATAGGATATAATAATCTAGCAAAACTGACCATCTTTACTAGGTGGCATCTTCCCAAGAGCGAGAGGGGCAGATCCATCCAGTTGCCCAATTCCTGTGATATTTACGTGATCAACAGAGGGTAGTTGAGGTGGTAGAGGGAGGAGGGGAGCTTCCCTATTTGAATTCCCAGGTAGGTAATATGTGACTTGGCTATTGTGAAGATGGAGTTATGGGCCCAGGGAGGGTTGGAGAGAGTGCCCAAGGGAAGTATTTCGCTTTTTCCATAGTTGATACGGAGGCCTGAGCAGGATCTAAATTTGTCAAATATCTTTTTGATAGTGGGCATGTCAGAGGAAGGATTGGCTGAGAAAATAAGGACATCATCGGCAAAAAGGGAGGTGCGTAGATCGTGTTGGCCAATTTTTATGCCGTGTAGGGGGGCTAGTGTGGCTAGGTATCTGGAAAGGGGTTCAAGAGCGATGTTGAAGAGGAGCGGGGATAATGGGCATCCTTGACGTGTACCCTTGTGTAGGCGAAAGTTGTCTGATAGAAGGCCTGCTGACACCAGTTTGGCCGAAGGGGCCGTGTACATAGCATTAATGAGGTGGCAGAAGGGGCCCGTGAATCCCATTTTTGACAGGGCCATGGAAAGCCAATCAAAGCTGACGTTGTCAAAGGCTTTCTCCGCGTCTAATGTAATAATGGCATAGTCTCCACCAGGGTTTTGTTTAGCGTGTTCAAGGGCCATCATGACTTTGCAGATATTCAGGGTGGCGGTTCTACCTTTGACAAAGCCAGATTGGGCAGGGTGGATTAGGTGGGGGATGATGGAAGCGAGTCTAGTGGCTACTATCTTAGACAGGATTTTTACATCTAGGTTTAACAGTGAGATCGGTCTATAAGAGCCAGGATCTTGAGGGTCTTTGCCTTTTTTAGAAAGTAGTTTGACAATGGCCTGGTTTCCGGTTTGGAGATAAGTGCCTCCAGCCCATATACCATTGTATACTTTGTAGAGAGTGGGTTCTATGATATCGTGAAGGGTTTTGTAAAATTCAATAGTGAAACCGTCGGGACCAGGTGCTTTGGAGGGGGTTAGGTTACGGATGGTTGATGTCATTTCGGAGAGAGAGATGGGGGCATTGAGGGCTTCCAGTTGTATAGGGGTGATAGTAAGAATGTCTACCTTCTCTAGAAATGAGCGTGCTTTTTGTTTGTCTATGGGGTCTGGTGCGTATAGTGCTGAATAGAATTGAAGCATAGTGTTGTTTATTGATTGTGGCGTGGAGAGGATATTTCCATTGGTGTCTCGGAGGGAAGTGATATGTGTCGGGCGGAAGAATCCTTTGCAAAGCCTAGACAATAGCTTGCCTGCTTTATTTCCATATTTGTGGAGAGTGGCGTCTAACTGTGCTTTCTTGGTCAATTCAAGGGTGTCAGCCCAAGTGTCAAAGGCCTGTTTGGCCGTCTGCCATTCGGTCCTATTGTCCGGGAGTCCTTGGCAGTCAGGGAGCACTGGGCTTTGTGAAGTCGCGCACTGGCTAATTTATATTTTGTTAGGGTGTGTCTTTTAAAAGAGGTGGCATAGGATATGATCCGGCCCCGCAGAAATGCTTTGCCGGCATCCCAGAAAAGGTTTGGATCATCCGAGTGAGGTTCGTTGGCCGTGGAGTATTCTGCCCAGGATTTTTCCATATATTGGCGGAAGTCAGTGTTATTGTGGAGGTAGGAAGGGAAACGCCAGATATTAGGGTGGGGGGGGTAGATCTAGATTGTCGAGCGTTACCTCTATTGGGGCATGGTCGGAGATGGCGATGTCATGGATGTCAGCAGTGGTTAGCATGGGGATAAGGTTGTCAGAGCCCAAAAAATTATTGATCCTGGTAAGGACCTTATGGGGGTTGCAATAAAAAGTGAAACCTCTGTCTGCTGGGTGTGAGAGGCGCCAGAGGTCATGGAAGTGGAGAGAGTCCATAGTGGACGCAAAGTGGGTGGGGATGGTAGAGTTGGAACCCTGTGTGCGGTGGTTTGGGGACGATCTGTCTTCTGACCGGTGAAGGATGTCATTAAAATCCCCTCCAATTAGGTGTGGGAGGTGAGTGTTAGTAAGTAGCCATGAAGAAAGTTTGCTGTAGAACTGTTTGGTGGGGTTATTAGGGGCATAGACGTTGGAGATCACTACTTCTTTCGATCCTATTTGAATGTGTACTGTAAGCAGACGACCCTGTGTGTCTGAGTTAACGGACAGGACCGTACATGGAAGGTTCTTGTGTATTAGCAGGAGAACTCCTGCTTTGCGCCCTACAGCATCTGTGCCTATAACTGTGCCTACCCATAGTTTTTTCATTCAATGAAAATCGGGGGACAGCAAGTGTGTTTCCTGGAGTAGGGTGATGTCTGTCTTTAGTCTTTCAAGATGTCTAAGGATTTTCATTCGTTTGTTCGGAGAACGGAGACCTTTTACGTTCCAAGAAATTAATTTCATATTGGGGGGGTTGGGAGAGGGATTTTGGCCGATATTGTAGATTTATTGTTTTGTAATCGAGGATGTAAGGGTATAGCAGTGATATGAGGTAAGGTATTGAACTCTACGAGGAGGTGCATTGTGAAGTGGCCTGGTGTTGTACATGAGCCCTGTGGTGATTGGGGGGAGTGGGAAAAGAGGGCATTGGGGGAAATTTTTTTTCACACAAACAGAGCTTCCTTTTGGTAATATTTAATCACTGCTGTTTTTTTTTTATTTTGTAATGAAAAAAAAAAAAGAGAGAAAATTTTGAAAAAAAAAAAAGTTGTAGTTTCTATCAGTAAATTTTGTAAATAAATAATTTTTCTCCTTCACTGATGTGCGCTGAGGAGGCAGCACTGATAGGCTGCACTTATGGGCACTGATGTGGTGGCACTGATAGGTGACACTGATATGACACACTGATGAGCAATGATAGGCGGCACTAATGGGCAGCACTAACTGGCACCAGTAATGGGCACTGATTTGTGTCACTGATTGGTGGCACTCATGGGCATTAATTGGTGGCACTTCTGGGGCTTTCCTGTAATCAGTGCCCTGATTACATGCCCTGTTCTCCCCTGCGAGCAGATGCCACTGATCGGCTCTCCTCGCCACACACTCTGATGAGAGCCGATTACAGGCACTTCCTGTATTGGACACAGCCGATCACATGGTTACAGAGCCACTTCAGCTTTAAAAAAAAAATGCTTCTAAACTCAACTGCCTAGAAATAACTATAAATGACTCTGTGTGAACATGTTGTTGTGGAAAAGAATATATTTGCTATGTGGAATCAATTTTGCTTGTTCTAATAAGCACACTTTTCAGCTCTTTTGTATAATGCATTGTGAGTGCATTTGTGCTTCCCAAGTAAAACAGACACAGCAGTTGTTATCACATTGCAAGCTCCTCAGACAGGCCTGCGTGACAAATGGAGCAAAGTTTATTTATATGACTAAAAGCAGGTAACAATAGAGCCAATCAAGCCCAGGCATTCCTTTAAACAGTAGGTGTTATACAAATCTCAACCAATGGAACAATGACTAGGGGAGTGTATGGGCGTGTCTGTACAGGGCAGTGTGTACAATTTCCCACCCTTTGTACCTGTTAAACTGTGCTCTACAGTTTAACAAAGGGACCCACATGTAGTGAGATTGGCGCTTCAGAAATCGTGAACGCTGTCCCTTCCCGCACATTCCCCCTTCTACCATTGGTGTGAATCCTTATTCTGCATTGTTCACAGAACAATGCATAGCCAGATTATATACTACTATTCCTGTGTATGAGAGACTATCTGCAGGGAAACGCTCATGGTCCCTCCGTGTTCTGATCAGACACACAGAAAGACATGAGCGTGCATCCCCCCACAAAGGCAGATAGGTATCAAACCGATAATGTCTTTGCAGAGTGAACATATCACCTCCAAACAAACATCTGCGCATAACGCAGGGGCCCTCACTGGCGGACATATCTTCATGGAGCGGACACCTCTCTACATCCACAGGAAGCTTTTCCAATGGTAGTCTTTCAAGCGAGATGCAGTAGAACTAACACTGGGAGACACTATGACAATACATCTTAATACAATTTCTATAACAATGTACTGATAAGATAACATAGAGGAGAGTTCAGGGGCTGCTGAAAAAAAACGTCCAACTGCTCCTAAACGCCCGTTTACAAGCTGCAGTGTACATGAGGCCTAATACCCCAGATCCCTCCTCTGGCCTCCAAAGCATCAGATCAAACAGAGATTCATTTGATCAGATGCTGTACAAGCCAGTAAAGACTTATCCGCAATCATACTGGAACCAGAAGTGACAAAATCCTAATTTCTTCTGCTTTCCTTTCTTTTTTTCAATTTTTTCTATTAAATTTCTTTAAATTTTACAAAAGGAATAAAAAAAGGGGAAACAGTTCTCGACATTACATGACATAAAACATTAAAAAAATACCCACCCCCCGCCCCATACCTCTCTGAAGCTGACCTTCCGGTTTTTCTTACGCCTGATCTCTACTCGTCACTTGTTCTTCTCCCCTTCCTGTGCTCCCATCCTTTCAGCAAATCTTGTCTGATTATACTTTATCCAATCTCTCCACTTTACATCGAACTCCTCAAAACCCTCCTCGCCACTGAACCTTATAAATTGTGTTTACTTTATTGCACCAACTCCTCATTGTAGGGTATTCTGATCTGATTCTTGCCACTGTCTAGTGGTTAGACTTTTGGCTGCATTTAATAGCTGGGGGACCAATGATCTCATGTAGAGTTTAGTGGACAGTCTACCACCATGAAACAAGCACCCCCACGGTTCCTCTGGTATTTCTACTTTATTTATCTCTTTAATTATTTTTCGTACTCCACTCCAATACATTTCAATTTTTGGGCAGGTCCACCAAATGTGGGTCATGGTGCCTATTTCCGCACACCCCCGCCAACAAAATTGTAAAACCTCCCTTTGAAATTTATGTGCCTTATCTGGGGTTATGTACCACCGTGCCATACATTTATAATTCATTTCTATCATATTGCTGTCTATTGAAGTTGTATGTGCCCTCCTCAGTATTTTCCCTACTTCTAAATTGTTCACCGGTGTTCCCAATTCTTCTTCCCATTTACTGATGAATGGTGGCATTTCCAGCCCCTTCAAGTTTATCAGTATTGTATATATCCTTGAGATCCCCCTCTTCCTTCCTGTAGCCATACATAGTTGCTCCAGCGGGAGTAGATTCTCTACGGATCTAATTGGCTGAGGCAATGTCTCTATGAAGTGTTTCAGCTGGGAATACCGCCACTCATCTAACTCCACAATATCTTTTTTTGTATTTTAAATCCTGGTAAGTGCATATTTCACCTTTCTCCATTACATCTTTTATTTGTTCATTTTCTTTCTTAATCCAGTTTCCAAACAGTGACCCTATCCCCGGTGAAAAGTAATTAGCGCTAAAAAAATGGGCAGATAAAACAAGGGGACACGGGTACCTCACAGTATGTAATTGATGAGATAGAAGATGAAGGACCAATCAAACCCAGAAAAAAAAAGCAACTACCAACTAAAGGAGAAATGGCAGAGATGTTTGCGAGATTGGAATTATTGATAAAGGGCAAAATGGCCATCTTGCATGAGGACATGAACCAGATTCTAAAAAGGGTAGAGGAAATGGAAGAAAAGGTGTATTTTCACGCGGCTGAAATAAAAGCGCTCAAAGAACAGGTGGAACAGATACAGAAAGACCAGAGGTACACACTGTGCAGAATAGAAGAGCAGGAAAATCGCTCTTCTAATTACAATGTTACATAAAAGAGAATCTTCGACAAAAAAAAAAAAACTGTTCCAGGTTTATGGTTGTAGCCTCAATCTTCTACATTTTAGTCAACTAAAATCATTTTAATCAACTAAAATTGCATGGGTTTAGTTAAATTGTAAAGCATTATTTAAAAAATGTCTGTAGAATTTTCAAACTCTTAATATACTCCTGGAGTAAAAATCGAATAACATTATTTCTGGTATTTGGGTTTGAACATGCACTACAGACACAGATTTAGCCACCATGATATATAACCAGTGGTCATTTTTACTTAACCACTTCAGCCCCGGACCAATTGTCAGCTTAAGGACCAGAGGTCTTTTTTCAATTTCGCACTGCACTACTTTAACTGGTAATTGTGCGGTCATGCAATTTTGTAACGAAACGAAATTTGCGTCCTTTTCTTCCCACAAATAGAGCTTTCTTTTGATGGTATTTGATTGCCTCTGTGATTTTTATTTTTTTGCGATATAAACGGAAAAAGAGCGAAAATTTTGAAAAAAAAAGAGATTTTCTACTTTTTGTTATAAGAAAAATCTAATAAACTCAATTTTAGTCAAACATTTGGGCCAAAATGTATTCAGCCACATGTCTTTAGTAAAAAAAATGCCAATAAGCGTATATTGATTGGTTTGCGCAAAAGTTATAGCGTCTACAAACTAGAGTACATTTTCTGGAATTTACACCGCTTTTAATTTATGACTGCCTATTTCATTTCTTGAGGTGCTAAAATGGCAGAGAAGTACAAAACCCCCCCAAATGACCCCATTTTGGAAAGTAGACACCCCAAGCTATTTGCTGAGAGGCATGTTGAGCCCATTGAATATTTTTTTTTTTAGTCCCAAGTGATTGAATAAAGACAAAAATAAAAAATAATTTTTTTTTTCTTCAAAAAGTTGTCACTAAATGATATATTGCTCACACATGCCATAGTTATATGTGGAATTGCACCCCAAAATACATTTTGCTGCTTCTCCTGAGTATGGGGATACCACATGTGTGGGACTTTTTGGGAGCCTAGCCGCGTACGGGGCCCCGAAACCCAAGCACCGCCTTCAGGATTTCTAAGGGTGCAAATTTTTGATTTCACTCCTCACTACCTATCACAGTTTCGAAGGCCATAAAATGCCAAAATAGCACAAAACCCCCCCAAATGACCCCATTTTGGAAAGTAGACACCCCAAGCTATTTGTTGAGAGGCATGGTGAGTATTTTACAGCTCTCATTTGTTTTTGAAAATGAAGAAAGTAAAGAAAAAAAAATTTTTTTTTTCTTTTTTCAATTTTCAAAACTTTGTGACAAAAAGTGACATCTGCAAAATACTCACAATACCTCTCAGCAAATAGCTTGGGGTGTCTACTTTCCAAAATGGGGTCATTTTGGGGGGTTTTATGCCATCTGGGCATTCCATGGCCTCCGAAACTGTGATTGGCAGTGAGAAGTGAAATAAAAAAATTACTCCCTTAGAAAGCCTGAAGGCGGTGCTTGGTTTTTGGGGTTCCGTACGCAGCTAGGCTCCCAAAAAGTCCCACACATGTGGTATCCCCGTACTCAGGAGAAGCAACAGAATGTATTTTGGGGTGTATTTCCACATATGCCCATGACATGTTTGAGCAATATATCATTTAGTGACAACTTTTTGTAAAAAAAATATATATATTTTTTTTTTTTTCATTATTCAATCTCTTGGGACAAAAAAAAAAAATATTTAATGGGCTCAACATTGCTCTCAGCAAATAGCTTGGGGTGTCTACTTTCCAAAATGGGGTCATTTGGGGGGGGTTTGAACTGTCCTGGCATTTTATGCACAACATTTAGAAGCCTATGTCACACGTCACCCACTCTTCTAACCACTTGAAGACAAAGCCCTTTCTGACACTTTTTGTTTACATGAAAACATATTTTTTTTTTGCAAGAAAATTACGTTGAACCCCCAAACACTATATATATTGTTAAAGCAAAGGCCCTACAGATTAAAATGGTGGGTGTTGCATTTTTTTTTTCCACACAGTATTTGCGCAGCGATTTTTTCAAACGCATTTTTTGTGGAAAAAATACACTTTTTTTTATTTTAATGCACTAAAACACACTATATTGCTCAAATTTTTGATGAAATAAAAAATATGATCTTAGGCCGAGTACATGGATACCAAACACGACATGCTTTAAAATTGCGCACAAACACGCAGTGGCGACAAACTACATACATTTTTAAAAGCCTTTAAAAGCCTTTACATGATACCACATTAGATTCACGGAGGAGGTCTACTGCTAAAATTACTGCCCTCGATCTGACCTTCGCGGTGATACCTCACATGCATGCTGCAATTGCTGTTTACATATGACGCCAGACCAACGCTTGTGTACGCCTTTGCGCAAGAGAAGGGGGGGCAGGGGTGCTTTTTTTTTTTTTTTTTTTAGTTTTTTTTTTATTTATTTAGCTTTTTTATTCTATTTTTAAACTGTTCCTTCCATTTTTTTTTTCTTTGTTATGATTTTTATTGTTATCTCAGGGAATGTAAATATCCCCTATGATAGCAATAGGCAGTGACAGGTACTCTTTTTTTTGAAAAAATTGGGGTCTATTAGACCCTAGATCTTTCCTCTGCCCTCAAAGCATCTGACCACACCAAGATTGGTGTGATAAAATGCTTTCCCAATTTCCCAATGGCGCGGTTTATATCCGGGAGGGGGGACATTCCCTCCCACTGCTTGTAAAAGCAGTCTAGAGGCTAATTACCCGCTAGAATTGCTTTTACATGAAAGCCGATCACTGGCTGAAAAGAATGATACCAAGATGATACCTAAACCTGCAGGCATCATTCTGGTATAACCATTCAAAGTCCAGCAACATACTGGACATATATTGTAATCTTTTTTTTTTTCATGCAGCCTCTTGGCTGAACGAAAAAAAGAGATTGATTGGTGGGTATGCCCACCATTAGAATACCTCCCTTCATCCACCCACTTCTAATGATGGGCATACATGCACCATTTATATATGCCGATGCATGGGGGCATCCTCCCGCAAAAGTTATGCCGTGTACACACGGTCGGAATTTCGACCGTATGTACGTGGCATTAGGAGCCAATCGCTCCTCCGCCCCCCCCTGCTGCCCCCATGCTTCGGCACATATGCTCTTTTTTTTAACTGTGGTGGTGAAATCACCTCCTACAGCGTTGGAGTCGCGGCTTTATGTATCGTGGGAGCAAACGCTGTTGCTGTCAAGATAAATAAATCCGCGCTGCAACTGAATGGCGCACCTGAAAACAAAAAAAAATGCTTAACACTAAAACACAGTAAACAAAATTACATACCTGAAAAGCAAGCATGATAAAACATGATAAAACATAATAAAACATTGCAGAATAGAATGGAGTAAAAAAGAGCAACAATAGAGAGAGAGAGAGAACAATAAAACGACAACTATTTTTGTTTTTTTTATTTTTTTGAGATTCACAGGTAAAAAAGCTCCTGACTGAAGCGACTGAATCAAAACACTACCACAAAAAAAATGTTAGCGATCGCAGGGATCAGGCCTGACTCTGCGAACGCTGCAGTTATGTGTGCTTAGTGTTTTGTAAGTGACAGTGATCGATCGATACTGCACTTGGGTGGGCTGGGCTGGGCTGGGCGGAGGGGGAAAACGCAGGTGCTAGCAGGTATCTGGGCTGATCCCGCTAACAATGCGTTTTTTTGGAACCCTAAACTGCTGGGACGCTAGTATAGATCTGATCAGATCAGATATTGATCTGTTCAGATACTATACCACTAAGGGAGGTGTATGCTTTGCGCGTGGGTGTTTGCGGTACTGGCACTAACCTGGGGCGACGCAGACCTTATTTGACCCTAAAACCTAATTGATATCACCCGCCGGGCGATCAGGGGGTTAAACCGTTATTGGGTAATAAATGGCGGGTGCCCTGACAGTATAAAAAACAAGCTAACTAACCAGCGTCACCCGTAACAGTAATACAAAAAAAAACTGGTTACCTAGCGACACTAATGCAGCGATCAGAAAAACGATCGCTTAGTGACACTGGCAAAAGGGGGTGAAAGGGTTAACTAGGGGCAATCAGGGGGTTAAACCTTTATTAGGTAATATATGGGGGTACCTGACGCTATATAAAAACCTGACGGGGAACCTAAATAACGAAATAACTAACTGGCTAACCAGCGTCACCAGTGACATTTTATACGGTGATCACTGGTGAAAGGGTTAACTCTAGGG
Organism: Lithobates sylvaticus; assembly: GCA_028564925.1. NCBI lineage: Eukaryota > Metazoa > Chordata > Amphibia > Anura > Ranidae > Lithobates > Lithobates sylvaticus. The sequence goes on along the minus strand of CM053027.1, from coordinate 616,381,372 downwards.
GCAATCAGGGGGTTAAAACCTTTATTTAGGTTGTAATATGGGGGTACCTGACCTATAAACCTATTTATGAACCTATATAAACATGGCGGTTAACCTAAAAAAAAACTGGTTACCTAGCGACACTAATGCAGCGATCAGAAAAACGATCGCTTAGTGACACTGGCAAAAGGGGGTGAAAGGGTTAACTAGGGGCAATCAGGGGGTTAAACCTTTATTAGGTAATATATGGGGGTACCTGACGCTATATAAAAACCTGACGGGGAACCTAAATAACGAAATAACTAACTGGCTAACCAGCGTCACCAGTGACAGTTATACGGTGATTACTGGTGAAAGGGTTAACTCTAGGGGCAATCAGGGGGTTAAAACCTTTATTTAGGTTGTAATATGGGGGGTACCTGACCTATAAAACTATTTATGAACCTATATAAAACATGGCGGTTAAAATAAAAAAAAAAATGGTTACCTAGCGACACAATGCAGCGATCAGAAAAACGATCGCTTAGTGACACTGGCAAAAGGGGGTGAAGGGGTTAACTAGGGGCAATCAGGGGGTTAAACCTTTATTAGGGGGGGGGGTAGGGGGCTACCTAGGACCTAAAACTAACTGCCCTGACAGTTATTGCAGTCACACTGACACTAAATGCAGTGATCAGTAAATAAATGATCACTGCAATTAGTGACACTGTGACTGGGGGGGGAGGGGGTGATCTGGGGGGTGATCAGGGGGTGACAGGGGGGTGGATTGTGTGCCTATGTGTACTGGTGTCAGTGTACTGTTTGTGCACTAACCTTTACATCTTCTCTGCTCGGCGTTCCGGTCACATAGACCGGCGCACCGAGCGTGACATCACTTCCGCCTTCCTGTCTATACAATAGACAGGAAGGGGAAGCTTTTCATTCGCCAGGAGCGATCGCGAGGGGGTGGCCAGAAACCACTGGCCGTCCCCTCGTCCCGGATCGCTCCTGAAGCGATGCCGACCGTCCCCGCCGGCGGAGGGGGGTCCGATCGGACCCCCCAACCGCCTGAAGAATGGCACGTACAGGTACGTGGTTCTGCCTGTACGTGCCATTCTGCCGACGTATATCTACATGGGGCGGTCGGCAAGTGGTTAAAATTTTGATTTCGTTTTAGTCATAGGGGGTTATTTACAGAAGGCAAATCCACTGGAAGTGCAGTCGCTCTAAATCTAAGGGGTAGATCTGAAATGAGGGGAAGTTCTGCTCATTTTATCATCCAATCATGTGCAAGCTAAAATGTTTTTTTTTTTTTTTTCCTTGCATGTCCCCCTCGGACTTACAGCGACTTTACTTCCAAGTGCACTTGCAGTGTAAAGTGGATTTTCCTTTAGTAAATAACCCCCATAGTCTTTTGATGACAATGACATTTTAGAGTTAGACATTTTTTTTAGACATCTGAATTGTTTTAGTCGTATTTTAGTAGACTAAAATAGTGTTAATTTTGTCGACAAAAATAACTTGGCACTGGTGGTGATTAATGGTAAATGGCATGAATGGTCTGGAGTAGGGATGGGCTGAACACCCCCGGTTCAGTTCGTACCAGAACACCTCGAATAGGCAAAAAGTTCCACAGTGAACATGCAAACCCTATTAAATTCTATGAGACACGAACATGAAAAATCAAAAGTCCTAATTTTAAAGGCTTGGATACAAGTTATTGCCATAAAAATTGTTTGGGGACCTGAGTACTTTTAAAACAACCGTTTTTTTTCAGGAGCAGTGATTTTAATAATGCTGAAAGTGAAACAATAAAAATTAAATATTCCTTTAAATATTGTTGCGGGGGGGTCTCCTTAGTCTGCTGTAAAGTGACGCATCTGTGTGATGTGTAGAACAGTGCCACAGAAATAATGACATTTCTAAAGGTGAAATTGTCATTTAAACTTGCTCACTGTTGTAATGTTTTGTGGGATCCCGGCAATATAGATGAAAATACGGCGTGAGCCCCCCCCCCTAGTCCATACCAGGCCCTTCGGGTCTGGTCTGCACTATATACTCTCCACTGTATTATATATATGTAGCAGTACCCCGTAGGGGCTGCTAAGTGTTGTGGCCCACTTGTCCTGGCATGGTTTTCACCTCTCAGACACTCCGAGACAGAAAAAAACAGTCCATGTGCTTGTTTTTATGTTTTATTGAGGGATTTAAACTTGGATGGGGTATAGGAAGTATGGGATGCTCAATGGTAATTTGCAGGGACAACTATATACACTCTTATATTAGGGATGGCCCAAACAAACCCCTGTTTGGTTCGCACCAGAACCTTTGAACGCGCTAAAGTTTGGACCCGAATATCGAACCCCATTAAAGTCAATGAGACCCAAACGTCAAAAATCAAAAGTGCCCAATTTGAAGGCTTATATGCAAGTAATTGGGCATACAATGATTATAGGGGTCTGGGTCATTCCCTTGAGGACATGAATCAATAAAACATTTTTGTGAAAAAATACATTTTTAGATGAGCAGTGATTTTTTGATTTTTAAAGTGAAAGCATAAAAATGAATTTCTTCCAATATAGTGGGCTCTGGACTATGCATATGTACCCTCACAGATAATGCACATCGTGGAGAACTCCTTAGGAGAGTGGGAGGATGACCTTGCCTGAGAATTTCTGCACATCCTAAAGCCTTTGCGGGTGCCAGATAGTGATGCCTGGGCCCGGTTGTGGACATTCAGGAGGAATGGAAGGTGGGACGTGCCATCTATAGAGATCGAGTCCTGGTTGTAAAGGCAGGTCGGCCTACCAGGAGCCACTCGGTCTCTGTCAGAGAGGAGGGGTATGAGTTCCTGCCACTTGGTTTGAAGTGTATCCTTAAGTATATACCTCATTCATCATCTGCCGTAGTTCTAAATCCAAGAAGACTAAAGACATCTCATCAACTACATGGGTGAAAGAAATTCCAAAAGGAATGCAGGAGCAGTGGACTAGAAAGCCTTCCAACTCTTCATCCGTGGCATTGTTGAGTGTGTGGAGATGATACAAGAGACGGTCAGAGAGTGTGGGGAGATGATACAAAAGATGGTCAGAGAGTGTGCAGAGATGATACAAGAGACAGACAGAGAGTGTGCAGAGATGGTACAGTAGACTGTCAGAGAGGGTGCAGACATGATACAGGAGAGGGTGTGAGTGTGCAGACATGATACGTAAGAGGGGGAGGGGTGCAGACATGGTACATGAAAATCCAGACTGTTGGCACCTATGGTTAGGGTGGTATATAGTGCCAGGTTAGGTGACATATTGTCAGGTTAGGTGATATAGAGCCAGGTTAGGTGATATAGAGCCAGGTTAGGGTGGTATATAGTGTCAGGTTAGGGTGGAATATAGAGCCAGGTTAAGGTGGTATATAGTGCCAGGTTAGGGTGATATATAGAGCCAGGTTAGGGTGGTGTATAGAGCCAGGTTAGAACATCCATGTCATCATCACCCAATGGCCACTCACCTGCAACATCCATCCCAGTATTGTGTGTGTTGTGAGTACCTGAGTATTGTGAGAACCTGTGTATTGTGAGTACCTGTGTGTTGTGAGTACCTGAGTACTGTGTGCATTGTGAGTATCTGAGTACTTTGAGTACCTGAGTATTGTGAGTACCCGAGTATTGTGAGTACCCGAGTATTGTGGATACTGGTGTATTGTGAGTACCTGAGTTTGGTGTGTATTGTGAGTACCTGAGTATTGTGATTACCTGAGTAATGTGTGTATTATGAGTACCTGTGTATTGTGTGTGTTGTCAGTACCTGTGTATAGTGAGTATTGTGAGTACCTGTGTATCCTGAGTGCTTGAGTACCTGTGTATTGAGGTTATTGTGAGTACCCATGTGCTGCGAGTGCACGTGTATTGTATTGTTGAGTACCTGTGTATTGTTGAGTATTAGTGTCAGAAAGCTAGTTGTTAGTTAATTTGGACAGGGCATAATCTCCATTCCCAATTAAATGAGTAGGTACGATGCCCGACTCAATGCTTAGAAGGACAGAGAAGGAAATCTGTCACAAAGATCTGAAGCGCCAAACTGTATGTTGTCTACTGGGCGCTCAGGTTCAGCACATCACAGATCTGGTGGACAGATTACTGAGAGGGACTGGGGAAGACCCGGCTGTCATGGTGCACATTGGCAAAATCAGAGATAGATGGAGTGGCCAAAAAAAAACAAAACGATTTTAGGGACTTAGGAGCTAAAGTGAGGAAAAGGACCTCCAAGGTAGTATTCTCAGAAATACTACTGGTACCTCGAGCCACACCAGAAAAGCAGAGGGAGATTAGGGAAGTAAACAAGCGGCTGAGGAGCTCATGTAGAAAGGAGGGGTTTGGTTCCTGGAGAACTGGGCCGACTTCTCAGTCGGTTACCAGCTCTTTAGCAGGAACGGACTGCACCTAAATGGAGAAGGTGCAGATTGTCTGGGAGTGAAGAGTTAAGCCCCATACACACTATGAGATTTTCTGCTGAGTTTTTCCTTCAGATTTACTAAAACCATATAATATAAGGTCAAATCTTAAGAGTTTCAATGTGTATACAATCAGGCAGGCCCTTGCACTACATGGTTTTGGTAAATCTGAAGGAAAATCCAGTGTGTATGGGGCTTTAGAGGTGTTTTTAAATTAGGCGATGGGGGAGGGGGTGTAGACATAGTCAGCATGGAACAAATTCCAGAGGGTAGTATTGAGGGCGTTAGTGGTAGGTTGACTAAAGCACCTGAACCCGGTGTAAAAGTACAGTAACAAGTCCTATTTTCAACCTCAGAACACCCAATAAGGAGATAGTATGCGACCGGTAGGGATGGGCCCGGTGTTCGATTCGAACCCACGTTCGAATCGAGCACCGGGCGTTCGCCCGCTCGGCGAGCCCAGAACTATTTGGGCCGTTTGCATCACATTCGTGTGATGCGAGCGCCCCGCAATGCATTGCGGCCGGCGCAGTGCATTGCTGGCTGATGATTGGCCAAGCATGCACTGTGACCCCGCATGCTTGGCCAATCACAGCGCCGGCAGCGAGGAGAGCAATAATTGGCTACAGGCAGGACGCCTGTAGCCAATTAAAGCTCAGGGGCTTTAGTACACGCCCCACTGTATAAAAGGCCGCCATGCCGTCGGCCCAGGGCACATGTGTTCCGGCTTTGAGAAGAGTTAATAGGCAGTCTGCTGATTGATTTCTTCATTGCTAAACCATTGCTGATTCATTCAATACTGATCATTTCTGCTGATTGCACTGCTGAGTGTGACATTATCTGCTGCTGGGGATTAGTCTGGTGTGTGCGTGCTGTTAGTACAGCATTGCAGTAGCACCCATTGCAGTGCTGTTAGAACAGCATTGCACCCTAACTTTCTGTCCCAAACTTCTGTCCCATCCCAGGCTGGCAGGCATGGATTTATAGGAGCTATATTGTGTTTGTGTCAGCACACATAGGAGCTAGTGTGTGTGTTGTCAGCACACATAGGAGCTATATTTTTTTGTCAGCACACATAGGAGCTATAGTGTGTTTGTGTCAGCACACATAGGAGCTATAGTGTGTTTGTGTCAGCACACATAGGAGCTATAGTGTGTTTGTGTCAGCACACATAGGAGCTATAGTGTGTTGTGAGCACACATAGGAGCTATATTTTTTTGTCAGCACACATAGGAGCTATAGTGTGTTGTGAGCACACATAGGAGCTATAGTGTGTTTGTGTCAGCACACATAGGAGCTATAGTGTGTTTGTGTCAGCACACATAGGAGCTATAGTGTGTTTGTGTCAGCACACATAGGAGCTATAGTGTGTTGTCAGCACACATAGGAGCTATAGTGTGTTTTGAGCACACATAGGAGCTATATTTTTTTTGTCAGCACACATAGGAGCTATAGTTTGTTGTCAGCACACATAGGAGATATAGTGTTTTGTCAGCACACATAGGAGCTATAGTGTGTTTGTGTCAGCACACATAGGAGCTATAGTGTGTTGTGAGCACACATAGGAGCTATATTTTTTTGTCAGCACACATAGGAGCTATAGTCTGTTGTCAGCACACATAGGAGCTATAGTGTGTTTGTGTCAGCACACATAGGAGCTATAGTGTGTTGTCAGCACACATAGGAGCTATAGTGTGTTGTGAGCACACATAGGAGCTATAGTGTGTTGTCAGCACACATAGGAGCTATAGTGTGTTTGTGTCAGCACACATAGGAGCTATAGTGTGCTGTGAGCACACATAGGAGCTATAGTGTGTTGTCAGCACACATAGGAGCTATAGTGTGTTTGTGTCAGCACACATAGGAGCTATAGTGTGCTGTGAGCACACATAGGAGCTATAGTGTGTTGTCAGCACACATAGGAGCTATAGTGTGTTTGTGTCAGCACACATAGGAGCTAGTGTGTGTGTGTGTGTCAGCACACATAGAAGCTAGTGTGTGTGTCAGCCCAGTTCTTGTCATCTAAGGCAGCCTCTATCTGCCATAGGGCCCTGTTGCTTTCATCTAAGGCATCCATCTGCAGGAGTTAGTGTGTGTGCTGTGTGACTCCAGCACAATATACACTACCCACTACAATGCCTGGAAGACCGCCAAGGAGAGGCAGACAGTCCCGAGGCAAGAACACAGGGCAAGCAGGCTCTGTTTCTAGAGACAACAGTGCTGGTCGTGGACGTGGTCGTGCATCGTCATCAGCACGTGGCCATGGGACACGCTTGTCCTTGTTTTCGGCAGCTGGACAAGTTGAGCCGCATCATGCCGAAGGCTTGGTAGAATGGATGACCAAGCCCTCCTCATCCTCCTCATAATCTCTCACCCAGGCTCAGGGTACTGGCAGAGCAGCTGCCAACGCGTACTCAATGGCATCATCAGGCACCCCTTCCCTAGACCCACCATGTCCTCCTGAGGAGTCCCCCGAACTGTTTGAGCACAGTGTTGGGTACATGCTCCAGGAGGATGCCCAACAATTTGAAGGCTCGGATGATGATACCCAGCTTGAGGAAGGCAGTAGTGTGCGCGCAGAGAGAGGGGATGCTGAAGGACAGCAATCTGGCAGTCGTGTTCCACCAGCTGCAGCTTACTGCCAGGTTTGCTCTAGTGGTGAAGAGGGAGGGGATGATGAGGTCACTGACTCCACGTGGGTGCCTGAAGGGAGAGAGGAGGAGGAGGAGGCGGCGGCACATGTCCAACGAGGCAGGATGCCCTCCGGAGGCCAGCTAGAGGCCAGCACACCAACTGAATCACACCGCAGAGCTCCACCTGTGCAGGGCGCTGCCTCTGCACGTTATCACAAAAGTTCTTTGGTGTGGGCCTTTTTTGAGACAAGTACATCAGATGGCACCACTGCTATTTGCAATATTTGTCTCAGGCGTTTCTTACATGGCCAAAACATCAGCCGCTTGGGCACCACATGCATGACCAGACATATGTCGACCTGCCATGCAGCTCGTTGGCAAGCGCACATTAAAGACCCAAACCAAAGAACAAAGCGGACCTCTCCTTGCTCCTCGTCAGCTGGGATCTCCAATCCCACTATATCTTCAGTCCTCTCTGAAAGCTGCTCTGAGAGGACTGAAGGTGTAGAATTAGGTGTGTCACAACCAAGTACTTGCAGTACACCGACGTCCGATTGTAGCAGGCAAATTTCCCTGCCCCAGCTGCTGGACCATCAAAAGAAGTTTACTCCCAGCCATCCACATGCCCAGCGGTTGAATGCTAGCTTGGCTAAATTGCTAGCACTTCAACTGCTGCCTTTTCAGTTGGTAGACTCGGCCCCCTTCCGTGAGTTTGTTCAATGTGCGGTTCCTCAGTGGCAGGTTCCCAAACGATACTTTTTCTCACGGAAGGCGATTCCGGCTCTCTACCGGCATGTGGAAGGCAATGTCCATGCCTCGCTGGACAGGGCGGTCAGCTGTAAGGTGCATATTACCGCTGACTCATGGTCCAGCAGGCATGGACAGGGACGTTATCTGTCTTTCACGGCCCATTGGGTCACTCTTTTGGCAGCTGGGAGGGATGCAGGACAAGGTGCAGTAGTGTTGGAGGTTGTTCCGCCACCACGCCTCCAAAATGCTACTACTGGTTGTGACACACCTCTCTCCTCCACCCCCTCCTCTTCTTCTTCCTCCATGGCCTCTTCGAGTGCTCTGTCCTCGGAACCAGCGGTGCTCCGTAGGCGTACAAGGGGCTACGCGAGTACGCAGGCAAAAAGATGCCATGCCGTGCTTGCGCTGGTGTGTTTGGGGGACAGGAGCCACACTGGGGCAGAGGTTCTAGCAGCTCTGCAGGGGCAGGTCGAGAGGTGGTTGACGCCACGCCAGCTTAAGCCAGGAATGGTGGTTTCTGACAATGGCACCAACCTCCTCTCCGCCCTGCGACAGGGGCAGCTCACCCATGTGCCCTGTATGGCTCACGTCCTCAACCTGGTGGTGCAGCGGTTCTTGGGCAGGTACCCAGGCTTACAGGATGGCCTGAGGCAGGGCAGGAAAGTCTGTGTGAATTTCCGCCTATCGTATAATGCCAGTGCTCGGCTGGCTGAGCTGCAAAAGGAGTTGAACCTGCCCAAGAACCGCCTAATATGTGACATGCCCACCAGGTGGAACTCAACGTTGGCCATGCTGCAGCGACTGCACACGCAGCAGAGGGCCATCAATGAGTACCTTTGCGACTACGGCACCAGGACAGGGTCAGGGGAGCTTGGCTTTTTTTCCCCACGGCAGTGGAGCATGATCAGGGATGCATGCACTGTCCTGTCACCATTTGAGGAGGCCACAAGGATGGTGAGCAGTGACAGTGCATGCATCAGTGACACTGTACCTCTTGTCCACCTGTTGGAGCATACGCTGCGTGGGATAATGGACAGGGCACTTGAGGCAGAACAGAGGCAGGAAGAGGAGGACTTCCTTGCCTCTCAAGGCCCCCTTTATCCAGACAGTGTTCCTTCTGTCCCACCCATCACACAGGAAGAGGAGGAGGATTGTGTGAGCATGGAGGTGGAGCCTGGCACTCAGCATCAGCAGCAGCAGTCTTTTAGGGATGATGTACAGTCCCAACAAACCAGTGGACTTGTACATGGCTGGGAGGAGGTGGCTGGCGATCATGTCGTCCTCAGTGACCCAGAAGACTCCGGACCGAATGCCTCAGCTAACCTACGTTGCATGGCCTCCCTGATCCTGCAAAGCCTGCGGAAGGATCCTCGTATTCTTCGGATCAAGGAGAGGGACCATTACTGGGTGCGCCTGTCCACCGACTCGGTTGATCGACTGACCTTCATAAAAATGAATCAGTCTTGGATCACCACCAGCTACCAGGCACCTGAAGCGGATATAACTGAATAATTTATAATGTCACATCCCTTCAAGACTGCCTATGCTGATGCTGAGTGACTGTCCTGTTATGTTCACTGACTATCCTCTTCCTCCTCCCCAATGATCCATTCCTTGATAGCTTGGAAGAACATTTTTGTTTCTGGGTGCCACCACACCAGTGCCTAAGGCACAATTTTTCAGCCCCTGTATAACAAAAAAAAATGCTTCGCAACAGGTCTGACTGCTGTGCTCCAAGTACAGTATCTGTGAGGGGTTGCAGTGTTGTGGCACCAGCACCAGTGCCTAAGGCACAATTTTTCAGCCCCTGTTTAACAGGGGCGTGTAATTACAATTTTTTAAGCAATGCTTCGCAACAGGTCTGACTGCTGTGCTCCAAGTACAGTATCTGTGAGGGGTTGCAGTGTTGTGGCACCAGCACCAGTGCCTAAGGCACAATTTTTCAGCCCCTGTTGGGGCGTGTAATTACAATTTTTAGGCAATGCTTTGCAACAGGTCTCATTGCTGTGCTCAGAGTACAGTATCTGTGATGGGTTGCAGTGTTGTGGCACCAGCAGCAGTGCCTAAGGCCCAATTTTTCAGTCCCTGTTTAACAGGGGCGTGTAATTACAAATCTTGATCTAATAGTTCACAGCAGGGCCCATTCCTGCGCCCACCAAGAGTAACTGTGAGGGCTTACAGTCTTGTGGCAACACCGTCCACCACCAAAGGCCCAATTTTTCTGCCCTGTTCAACAGGTGCATGCAATTACAAATCTTGATCTAATAACTCACAGCAGGGCCCATTCCTGCGCCCACCAAGAGTAACTGTGAGGGCTTACAGTTTTGTGGCAACACCGTCCACCACCACCACCACCAAAGGCCCAATTTTTCTGCCCTGTTCAACAGGTGCATGCAATTATAAATCTTGATCTGATAACTCACAGCAGGGCCCATTCCTGTGCCCACCAAGAGTAACTGTGAGGGCTTACAGTGTTGTGGCTACACCAACATCTAATGGGGCAAATTTCTGCAGAGTATATACGGCAGGCCCCTACTTTCAAACATCCAACTTACAAACAACTCCTACTTGCAAACGGAAGGAGAAAACAGGAAGTGAGAGGAAATATACCCCTAGGAAGGGAAATTCGATCCTGTTAGATTTAATTTGGGAAAAAGGTATCTCCTCTCTACTGATGCTTTATCACCAATCCTTGTTTCAATTAAAACCCCACTTTTCCAAAAACATTTGTCATTGGGACGGAAAGTGAGGTGACATGTTCTGAACAGATGTGCAAAGACAGCAAATGTTACAGGGGTGATAACCCCTCCCTATGTTCTCCAAAAAGCTTGTTTCAATTAAAACCCCACTTTTCCAAAAACATTTGTCATTGGGACGGAAAGTGAGGTGACATGTTCTGAACAGATGTGCAAAGACAGCAAATGTTACAGGGGTGATAACCCCTCCCTATGTTCTCCAAAAAGCTTAAAAATATATTTTTTTGGGATGGAGCTACACTTCATAATGTACCTGTTCAGATTCTACTTAAGAACAAACCTACAGTCCCTCTCTTGTTTGCACCGACTATATACTGCTGTTCAGAGTATATAGGGTTGTAGGTATAGGGTTTTATTTTGGGTGCGGGGTCCCCCTTAATATCCATACAAGACCCAAAGGGGCTGGGGTGGGGGGGGGGGGGTGATGGGGTAGCCATGCCATTTTTCTCAAGGATTTTCAGCCATATGGCCAGGACAAGACATGACATTAAAGCCGCAAGTGGTTTTGAATGGCTTCTTTTTTCCTTTACAAATGTCATTTTGTGCAGGGACAGTTTTAAACACGGGAAACACATGCCACTTCACAGGCATACTTTAGACACCCCCAGGTACCATATTTAAAGGAATATTTCAAATTTTTTTTTCTCACTTTATGCATCATTAAAATGACTGCTCCCGAAAAAACTTTAGTTTTTAAAAGTTCTTTTTGCATTGATATATGTCCCCTGGGGCAGGACCCGGGTCCCCAAACCTGTTTTATGACATTAACATGCATATTGGCCATTGTAATTAGCAATTTTGATTTTGATCGAACGTTCGCGTCCATTGTAACGAATAGGGTTCGAAAATTTGCGCAAACTTGCGGTCCGTTCGAAGGTTCTGGTGCGAACCGAACCCGGGGGTGTTCGGCTCATCACTAATGAGGAGGATTCCTCCATACCTTCCCCCTTTGTCCCTGCCTCTTCCTGGGTCTCTCCCTTCTCCCCAATCCTCCTTTTTTGCTTAACAGGGCTGTCAAAAGGGGAGGGTGGCAGTGGATGTCCTGAAGTACATGACTCACCCATGAATGGAGATGGATTGCTGAGTAGACATGTGCAATTCGTTTTGTTTTTCGTTTTTTTTCGTTCATTCGTTGTCGTACGAATGAACGAATCGTTCGAATCAAACGAATCCGAATAACGAATCGTTCGAATCGTACGAATCCGAAAAGCAACGAAAATCCGAAAAACCAAACAACAAAAATCCGAAAAACTAAAAAAAGGAACAACGAAAATGAACGAAAAAATTTGTACATTCGTAACTTTTATTTTTGTTGAATTGGTAATTTTCCGTGTCCCTTACAATGGTGCTGCTTAACGTGCTTCGAATGGATTGAACAAAAAAATTGGTACATTCGTAACTTTTTTTTTCAATTCGTAACTTTTTTTTCGATTCGTAACTTTTTTTTTTTTTTTTCCATTCGTAATGAATCGATTGAACCAAAAAATTCGTACATTCTTAACTTTTTTTTTCGATTCGTAACTTTTTTTATTCAAGAAAGTTTATTTGGTTATACAGGCAATTACAGATAAAAGTCAACAAAAACATAGGCAATAACACAAAGTTAAGTCATGTATACAGGTAGATGTCAAAATTAGAGAAGGGCATACATATTCATTAGAGTCCAAAAGTAGAAGTATGCCCCCACGTTTACAATAGAGTAATGTCAAATATACAATAACAACAAACCAAGTAAAATGCATTGTACAAAGGTTCAAGAATCAGGAGGTGGAGCAATACAATTTGTAAGAAAGGAAAGAAGGGAGAGAATGGGAAGCATCCAAGTAGGTATGAGCAGAATGAGGGTATTACATATAAAAAGAGCGACCGGATGTGATATTCGAGGTAAAGACTGTACCTCGATCCATCCACCCCGTGAGGGATCTCGCTGTGGATGGGTGCGGTCTGTAGAGGAGTAAGAGGGAGTCTATAGGGAAAGTTCTGGGTGTCAGCATGACCATCAGGGGAACATGTAAATACTGGATCAAGGAATGTAGAAATCCTGGGAAGTGGGATACATAGAGGGGTGGGCGATACATATTGTGGTAGGTGCGGAGCAAGTAGGAGAAAGCTATCAATACGTAAGTAGATTTCAGCAAGGGGCTTGAGTGTCAGGTAGGTTACAGTATAGATGTATCGGAGGTAGGATATGTGGAACTCAAGGGAGGTTTGGAAGATTGGGGGGATGACTTCTAAAGTGTTTCCAGCAAGCCCAAGTGTGTTCATGAGCAGGCGTGTTATCTTTGGTTTGGTTTATCAGGTTTTCCATCTCCTCAATCTTATCGACCCTGTAAATCCATTCCTTTATCAGTGGAGGAGAAGTGCTCCTCCAATGTACCGGAATGCATTGGTTAGCTGCATTAACGAGGTGTAGGGTAAGGGATTTCTTGTATGATCTTGCGGAAATGGAAGTGTGATGCAATAGAAAATGGGCGGGGGAGAGAGGGATGTCAAAAGTTGTTATGTGGGAGATGAGATTTTGGATTTCGGACCAGAAAGGGTGTAGCAATGGGCATTCCCACCAGATATGAAGCAGGGAGCCAGGAGCGTTATTGCATCTCCAGCAGGTGGGTGGAAGGCTAGGGTGAAATTTGTGGATCCGATCAGGAGTTCTATACCATTTAGAGAAGATTTTAAATCTATTTTCTTGAACAGACACATTAAGAGAGCCTTTATGGATAAATGTGAAAATGGTTTCCCATTCTCTATGTGAGAGGTCAATGTTGAGGTCTGATTCCCAGCGTCTGACCAGGCTGTCGGTTTTGATATCGTAAGAAGAGAATAGGAGAGCATAAATTTGGGAAATTACATGTTTCTGAGGTTCAGTTTGAGTACATATAGATTCGAACGGTGTGTAGTTAGAGTGCCAAGGGATAGCAGGTTTGGTGGTGCGTAGAAAATGGGTGATTTGCATGGCCTTGAAGAAGGAGATCTGGTGGGCGGAGAAGGCCGAGGACATGTTTTGATGTGACATCAATTCACCATTGGTATAGAATTGTTTAGCCCTCAGAACCCTATCCCTTGATGGTATTGTCGGATCACTAACCCTAATATTCACTGGGAAGGCCGGGTTGTTGGTCAGCGAGGTCATGGGACCGGGAGCGTTTAAAATTTCGGTACGCGAGTCGGCTAAGTGGGAGCAGTGCAATGTAGAGCCAATCAAAGGGTGTCGAGCCACATGTTTGGGAACTTGGGACGGGTGGATCCATGGGAGATGCGAGAGGGGTATTGAAGTGAACGATTGTTCAAGGCGAACCCAGTCTTTATGCGTCGTATGTACGTTCCAATCTACTATTCTAGACAGGTGGCAAGCCCAGTGATACTTAGTGACGTCTGGCAAACCCAAACCTCCCTTCAATTTAGGATCGTAACTTTTTTTATTTCGATTCGTAACTTTTTTTTTTTCGATTGGTAACTTTTTTTTTTTCGATTCGTAACTTTCTTTTTTTTTTTCGATTCGTAATGAATGGATTGAACCAAAAAATTTGTACATTCGTAACTTTTTTTTCGATTCGTAACTTTTTTTTTTTTTTCGATTCGTAAATTATTAAAATGTAATAATAGCATACACATTACATAAAATTATGAATTATGCTCCGATTACGAATCTACGAATGTTACGAATGTACGAATAACTACGAATGCGTCCGAATTTCGAAAAAACAAATCAACGAAAAATAACTCTTACAAATGTACGAATCGTTACGAATACGAACAACGACGACTTACGAATGTACGAATCGTTACGAATCAACGGAAACGAAAAAAACGAAACGAAAAAAAACGAATTTTTTTGTTGTGCACATGTCTATTGCTGAGTGAACGTGCAGGGGATGCTGAGGCTTGGCTCCCGGTGCGGGCGCCATCTTGGATTTCTCGGCTGGCCGCTGGAGGGACGAAATCTGTGAATTTCCTCGGTCCTTCTTGTTATTTTCTTTTGCTCATGGTGCCTGGTGTGTGCCCCTCAGTCTCTCCTTGCTGAGGGTATGTTTTTTTTAGCTGTGTGGGCTTGCTGTGAGCCACGATATGCTGTCTGTTGTGGCTGAGCTTTCCTCTCACACCACCATCTGCTCTGGCTGCTGGCTCTGCCCCTATAGGCTGATGTAATTTAACATGCAGGGATTATCTGTTTGACCCTGGATGCAAACTGTTGCATCCAAGGCCATTCATTCTCAGGTAATTGCATGCAAACGGCCTTAAACTAATATTTAAGGTGCATTTATAAAAACAAAAAAAACAAACATGTTATACTTACCTGCTCTGTGTAATGGTTTTGCACAGAGCAACCCCAATCTTCTTCTTGTCGGTAGCGCTGGCGCTTCTGGCTCCTCCTCCTCTCTGAGTGCCCCTATAGCAAGGTACGAGACCAAAGGACACACAGAATGGGGCTCGGCCCCGCTCCCTACTCCCTCCTTACTGGCTGTGATTGACAGCAGTGGGAGACAATATCTCATGCTGATGTCTCTCAGACAATGTAGAGGTGAACCTGGGAGAGCGGCTGCTGTTGTGCACATCGCTGGATCATGATCAAGCTCCGGTATTAGGGGGGCTGAGGGGGAAACTGAATACTGAAGGTTTTTACCTTAAGGCCCCTTTCACACTGGGGCGGTTTGCAGGCGCTATTGCGCTAAAAATAGCGCCTGCAAACCGACCCGAAACAGCTGTTGCTGTGTCTTCAGTGTGAAAGCCCGAGGGCTTTCACACTGAAGCGGTGCGCTTGCAGGAACGCTGGAAAATGTCCTGCAAGCCGCATCTTTGGCTCGCTGTAGGAGCGGTATATTTACCGCTCCTATAGCACGCGTTCCCATTGAAAACAATGGGGCAGCGCTCTGAACCCGCCCGCAAAACGCAGCTGCAGCGGCGGTTTGCGGGCGATATTAACCCTTTTTCGGCCGCTCGCGGGGGTAAAACCACCCCGCTAGCGGCCGAAATGCGCCGCTTTACCGCCATCGCCCCCAACGCCCCAGTGTGAAAGTAGCCTAATGCATAGAATGCATGAAGATAGAAAACCTTAAGAACCAACCACTTTAAAAGGCTGCTGTCAGCCTCTCATTGCTTTGTATAGATCTTCCAGCCTGCAGCTTCGCTTAAACCCTGCTGAGTCTCGTAAAAGAAATTCATAGTTTACAAACAATCACAATAGTGAATCAGGCATTATACGCTGAAGAATGTGCTCTGTTTTAGGGTGTCTTGATTAAATAAAGGACAACTGGATGATAAAATATCGGTTGAGTTTATTCACAAATAGAGATACACAAATTCTAATTACAAATGGTCCTCTGATAAATACAAATGTCCTCTGTCATCACTATCCTTCCCTTCAATCCACATCACTTTTGCCATATCTACTCTCTTACCCCAATCTATTCAGGGACTCTCTCTTCCCCCATAAGATTATTCTCTTCCACTTCCATTGATACATTGATGCCCACTCTCCTCCCCTCAGCCACCATTATCCCCTCCTAACTCCATGCCTCCCCTCTGTGGTATTTCTCTTTCACTTCATTATTTTCCATTCTTCATTCCTTTGTGATCATTCTCCACACTCATTCCCCCTTATGCTCATTATCATCCTGATCAATGAATGCCCTTTATGTACTTCTATTCTCACCTAGTGCACTCTTCTCCCCTCCACAATATTCTCCTTTTCCACCATACCTACTCTTCTTTTTGGTCTTTTTCCCCTCTTCTACACATGCTCGCTCTCCTTCCCTTTTCAGTCATTATCCTCCTGTCCACCCATGCATAGTCCCTGGTCATTTTACTCCTCTTCCATCATTGCTAATGCTCCTCCCCTCAGTGATCATGCTTATCCACCTTTATCCTTACCTACTTTTCTCCCCGCTGTGATCTTTCTCCTCCTCTCTCTCTCTGGCAATTTTCCTCTTCCATCCATTCTCCTCCCCTTCATAATCATTCTCCACCTCCTTTCATGTCTACCCTCTTCCCATCTGATCATTATTCTCCATTCAGCATTTATATCAATCTAAATAGTGGTAGAGAGATGGGAGAGGGGATCGTCTTTCTAAATTAACACAACCATTCTCACTGAATCTTTCACACAAGGGCTTCTTGTGCAATCTTGGAACACTCCCATCAGGTTGATCCCAACAAACCATATCCATGTTTGCAGAATTATTGGGGACTTTTCCAACAGGATTTGCATTGTCCTATGTCCTGTGTGTGACCCTGAGCTCCAAAGGTGTAGATGACTATACAGGATGAAAATATGACCATAAACTATTTGCCCCCCTACAAGAGTGCTGCAATACTGAACAGGTGTGGATCGTAAATACCCATAGGGGGTCCTACTAGTCAATGTGTTAATGAAATTAAGCCAGCAGAAGATCAATGAGTATTATTTCTCTGCCAGCCTGTTATGGCAAATGGATGGTCCCTAGGCAACAGGTCTTTGGGAGTACAGTGATGAGGCAGGTATTCCTATAATTGTCTCCCAAAATGACCATTATCTCTATCCTTCACTTCTATCTATATAACTTCTACCATATCTTCTCTTACTCCAATGATAATTCTTCACCACTCCACTCTAGCACCATTCTCCTACTCTTCTATCCATTCTCACCCTCACCCCCATATGACCATTCTGCACTTTTCCCTGTCATCTTTATCCTTTACTATTTAAGCACACTCTTTACCCATATGATCATTCTCTTTCACTTGCATTAATGCCAAGTCTCCTCTCCTCAGCCATCACTATTCCCTCCTAACTCCATGCCACCTCTTCTCTTCCACTTTCATCTTTGTCTGTTCTCCATTTCTTTTGTGATCATTCTCCATAATCATTCTCTTTTTATGTCCATTATTCACCTGCTTTCCTCCCCACTGTGATTATTCCCATTCACGTTCATCTATACCCACGATCTCTTGTCATTTCTTCACCTCTTTTCATACCCACTCCACTTCTCTCCCCTCTATGATCCTTTTCCATGTCCACCATACCTACTCTTATTTTTAAACTTTTAACTCTTCTTTCACCCATGCCCACACTCCTTCCCACTTTGATCCTTCTTCTCCTGTTTTACTTATGCCTACTCTCTGGTCATTCCACTCCTCTTTCACCATTGCTCATGCTCCTCCCTTCCATTATCATTCTCCTCCACCTTTATCTAAGCCGACTCTTTTCCCCTTTTCCCCTATGGACCTTCCCCTTCTCTTTCTTCTGTGCCTTTACTCTGGTCATTTCCCCTCTTTTCCATCATAATCCATTCTGCCACCCTTCATGGTCATTCTTCCAAACACTTGGATGCCACTGCAAGCTGCTCCTTTAGCACGTCTATTGCTAAATCTGCCTTTTTCCTTTTTCAGACTAAATATGTAGAGCATGCAGGAAGTGCAACAAACATCCACTGACTATCTCTGGCCAAGGCAGGCAGGGTGCACGCCTTCTCCTCCTTGACACCAGAAACCTTTGCAATCTTACTCTTCCTAAACAGTTACTTCAGCACAAGCTACAAAACACACAACAGAAAAACAGGTCTACTTCAGTTGAGCTTTAGCGCAAATCCCAGACGAGCCACCAAATGTTTTGCTTTCGACTTTGATAAAGGTTCTTGTGGTAAAACCAAGAAAGCTTAGACTTTTGTAGTGTATCTATGCTTTTACCAAACAGAAAAGCTGCAAATACAACTGAACAAAACACAATTCATAGCTTACAAAATATACATACAACATGCACAAGCCGATTATCCTTTCTAGCAAAAAAAGCATGTACAATATGTATGCAATAAGTAATCTAAACAGTTACTCAACTTAGAGATGGAATCAAAATGTAAAGGCCTTCATGGTTCTTTGATCAAAGTCCAACTCAAAACTTCCCCAAATTCCTCCAGCTTGAATCAGCCATGTCTTGTCTTCCAAAACACAACTCTACTTTGTCTGCCCACATGCTTCTTTCAAAACCTAACCCCCTCCCCCTAACATCCTCTGCCTCATATCCTGTAAAGAGCTTCCCCCGGGACCAGTCCAACTGGTACATTTGCATAACAATAGGGGGAGCATTCGATTTTTAAAACACATGGTCTCAAAAATATAACTATGCTATACTAACAAATACATATGCTATAAAATCACCTAAATATCCATAGCAACCCAAATGTCTGTTCTAACAATGGGTTACAAGTTATGACTTCTCTAATTCCCATGTCAATGAGAAGGAACTTAGCCTGTCCGGTTAAAAACGCCTGAAAAGCGCCTGCAAAACGCTGCTGCAGCGGCGCTTTGCAGGCGGGTTTGCAGCGCTGTCCCATTGTTTTCTATGGGAAGGGGCGCTTTAGGAGCGGTAAATACACTGCTCCTACAGCGCTCCAAAGATGCAGCTTGCAGGACTTTTTTGACCGTCGTGGAAGCGCACCGCTCCAGTGTGAAAGCCCTTAGGGCTTTCACATTGGAGTGCATTGAGCGGCTCTTTCAGGGCGCTTTGCAGATGCTATTTTTAGCACTTTAGCGCCTGCAAAGCGCCTCAGTGTGAAAGTGGCCTTACAATCTGTCATGACACTGTCTCCTAAGAGAATTCTAAAAGGTAAAAAATATTAGAAAAAAAAACGATATGTTATGTGAATAGGAATACACAACAAACATATAACATTACCTCAAATCTGACTACATAAGTTGAAATTAACTTTGTAACAACTTTTCAAATACCATGCAACCCGTTATGCCGATGAATAATAAAATGTAACATTATATGCAGGACTTAGATTTTTGTTTTATTAGCACGTATGTTCTCCACCTGCTCGTTAAGCTCTCTCACACGTTGTAGAAGCCTTTGAGATCTCTCATCTTGGGTTGTTTCATCTTCATGACTTAAAAAAGATTCTTGGCCTGGCTTCCTCCTGATGCTAAATGGTTCTTCATTTTGGTCAGACTCAAAACCTTCTGAAGTATTTGTAGAAATAGAAACTGCTGAGAAAGGTGAGCTGGATCTTGAGTCAAAATCTGAACATCCTGTACAGATAAAAGTTGGTTGGGGAATTTGGGGCTCCATATTTAACAACGGTAAAGGAGACCCTGTTCTTACTGCTCTCTCTTTAGATGGTGATATTTGACTTTGATAATACGAGAAACCTGGGAATTCTTCAGGAATGCATGGAGAGGTTTCTAAATGAACTGCAGGCTCCATGATAGAAGAGGTGGATGAAATAGTTCCAAATTTTCTTTTGTGATCTGTATCTGAACCTCCAGGACTTGGTCTCTTTTTTATAGATTTTGCATCTTCACAATACATTTTTCCTTTGATTTGTTCCATCGCCAAAGGATACTAAAAAAAAACAAAACACAAGCAATATCATAGCTGTTTTCCCAAAGTAGGGAAAACAAAAGGCAACATTTTTTTTCATTTTGGATAAAGAAAGGGAGGGTTATTACCCTTGTCAGTTTCTCTGCACTTCCTATTTGCCAGATCATTGTGCTCTCTCCAGCCAATATGTCACTCTTTTGCATACCTGCAACCATTCATTATCGACCTTTGGCTTGTACCTCGACTATGCTTTTGCTTGATCCCAACCTGAAACCACTTGTTATCGACCTTTGGCTTATCTATTGAATTTTCTTCAGCTTGATCTCTACCTGCTATATGTGCTACTGAACCTCAGCTTGCTTGTCTCCTTGTTGGGCGATCCTGAAAACTGCAACTGATATTAATTATTAGTTCTGGCGAATATCAGTGAGTACACCTCGAGTGAGCCTGTGTCATCCTCCAAGGTCACCTATTTGTGTGCTTTTCCAGATTGTCGGGGGGAGCCTCTCTACTGCTATAGCTACTGGCCTGACCAGGGCCGCTGATAGAAATCATGGGGCCCCGTACAGCCTAACTGACGGGGCCCCCTTAAGCTCCACCACTGGTCCCTCCTTCAGCCCCACCCCTGGCCCCTCCCCAGACCCCACCTTGAAACAAAGTGCAGGTTTGTCTACAAGTGATATTTATTTTTCTCACAGCAACACAGGAAGGCCCCTTGCCCTTTGGAAGATTTACCCCCCTTCATGACCAGGCCATTTTTTTTGCAATACAGCACTGCGTTATTTTAACTGACAATTGCTTGGTCGCGCGACTCTGTACTAAAATGTATGTTTTCCCCCACAAATAGAGCTTTCTTTTGGTGGTATTTGGTCACCTCTGCGTTTTTTACTTTTTGCTTTTCTAAACAAAAAAATAAAAACAATTTTGAAAAAAAATATATATTTTTTTACTTTCTGCAATAAAACTTATCCAATAAAAAACAAATCAAATTTCTTCAATAGTTTAGGCCAATATGTATTCTGCAACATATTTTTTGTAAAAAAAATAATCCCAAAAAGCGTTTATTGATTGGTTTGCGCAAAAGTTATAGCGTCTACAAACTATTTGATGTATTTATGTATTTTTTATTTATTTTTACTAGTAATAGTGGTGATCAGTGACTTGACAGTGAGACATGCCAATGCCATAATATACTGCAGAGACAGTGCCACCCATGCCATGCCGCCAATGCCATATTGTGCTGCAGACAGTGCCACCCATGCCGCCAATGCCGTAATATGCTGCAGACAGTGCCATTCATGCCGCCAATGCCGTAATGTGCTGCAGACAGTGTCACCCATGCCGCCAATGCCATATTGTGCTGCAGACACTGCCACCCATGCCGCCAATGGCATAATGCCATTGGCAGCATGGGTGGCACTGTCTCTGCAGGCAGCACATGCGTTATGGCATTAGCGTCATGGGTGGCACTGTCTGCAGCACATTACGGCATTGGTGGCATGGGTGGGACTGTCTGCAGCACAATATGGCATTGACGGCATGGGTGGCACTGTCAGCAGCACATTACGGCATTGGTGGCACTGCAGCAGTAGTAGTAGATCTTGAAGCCCCCCCCCCAACCAAGCACACACCTGTGTAATTGTTAGCTGGGCCCCAGGAGTCACTTCCTCCATGATCCTGCTGCCGCCTGGACTTGAGGGTCCACAAACTAGTTAGATGGGATGCCTCTGCCGTCTGCCGATGTCCTCTGCCTACTGCCGCCACTGCTCGCCTCTCACCTCACTGCCAGTGCTACTGCTAAATCTCACGCGGAGAGCGAGGAATCACTCCGCGGCACCACCAGGGGGACGGCACGCATTGACACTACAGAGGACGCGCTGGCCAAGATGAGGAGCGGGCGCGGAAGAGGTATTCTTCGGCGCCCGAAATACAAGAAATAGTCCCTCCCCCTCACATCCTATTTAGCAGTTAAAAAAAAAAAAAAAACTTAGAATGCACTGGCGGGTGTTGGCGTACGGTGGTCGGCTGGGTGTGGGAGGATGGAGGCTGGAGGTTTTTTTTTTTTTTTACATTGAATTGCTTATCTGTTCAGGTTGCCCGGGCCCCCCTGCTGGTCGGACCCAGTACAACAGGGCCAGCTGTACTGGCCTATCAGCGGCCCTGGGCCTGACCCCTGACCATGACACCCAAATCAACTGCACAACAGAAGATACCCCTATTCTATTTTTTTAATTAAGTCTACAAAAGAGGATAAGTATATTTCATAAAAACATTCTGCGAACTGAAGTATCTTGACCTTGTATAGGCTATATAGTTTAGGAGTTTACCTAGAAGTGATCTTGTGTCAGTAAAACAGTTTTTTATAATGTGCTAACCTAGACTAACTAATTCAAGTTAAAGTATGCATACAGATTGGTACTGCTCTTCTATGCACCTCGTAGACTGTGACTAATTTTGGGCGGACGGTTTGGCCCAAGCATGAGTTTGTCCAACACCCAAATTTGCAGGGTGGTTGGTGGGTGTGCGTCCCGCCGAATGACCTGCATGCTGCACAGTGCATTTTACACCCTGATTGGGCAAAGCTTTGCCCAATCGGGATGCAGTATAAGCTGCTTGTTAAGGAGCGGGGCCGGGAAGCCGGCCACGGCATCCTTAACAACCAATGAGTCATCAGCTGTCAATGGGTTTCCCTACAGACAGCTGAATAAAAAAAAATTGCTGATTAAAAAAAATAATAATAATAAACGGCACAGGCCCCCCCCCCCCCCCCCCCCCCCCAGTCCATACCAGGCGAAAAATGCCACGCCACCTGAAAAAAAAAGAAAAAGAAAAACAATGGCGTGTGGTCCCCCCCAAATCCATACCAGACCCTTATCCAGGCATGCAGCCCGGAAGGTCCTGAACCATACCAGGCCACATGCCCTCAACATTTGACTTGCTTTTTTTTTCTTTAGAAATTACATTTTTACTATATTTAAAGGAATTTTTCATTTTTATTGTCGCACTTACCCGGACCCCTTTTATGGACAATTACTTGCATATAAGCCTTCAAAATGGGTACTTTTGATTTTTCCTTTTCGCTCCCATAGACTTCAATGGGGTTCGCCGTTCGGGTTAGAACTTTTCCCTTGTTCGGGAGTTCTGATGCAAACCGAAAAGGGGGGTGTTCGGCCCATCTCTAACTGTGACACATTTGTATTTTGTACAAATCAGTCAATCTGTTCTGTATTCCATTCGAGCAGGGTTGAACTTCAAAGAAGTTTGGATGCCAAACTCAAACCCATTGAAGTCAATAGGAGACAAATCTGTCAAATCAAAAAAAATAAGACTATTTTCTGGGCTAATAACCAAAAGGATTGTAAAAAAAAAATAGCAGGAGGAAGGCAAAAACATTAAAAAAAAAAAAAAATTTGGCCCGGAGCAGTGATTTTTTTAAAGCACTAGCATTTACAAAAGAAAATGGTTGGAAATTGCTGGCAACATTTTCCTTATGGCGTCTATTTTAAAATTTGTCAGCAATTTAAACTGTATCATGTTTTTCTTTATAAATGTCACTTTGACTGTAGTGTATGCTGGACACGTTGATCAATGATGTCACTGCCTACTATCCCTGCCCTTTGCTTACATGGCCAGGGATTCCTGGCCATGTGAGGCAACATGCTGGATTAGACCCCCAATGCCTTCCCTGTATTCCGATACAGCTTTTCAAGCACAGATCGTGTTTGAAAAGCTGAATCCGCAGCTACACTAGTCGAGGAATGACAGCTGTGACCCTGGATGTGACATAATACATGGCGCTCCTGGGGCCATTAGTTGCAGGAGGGATTGCGGAAAGGATGCTCCCCAAGTTCCTCCTGCTTTCACTCTAGAAGCTGTTTCCTGCCGTCAGGGGAAAGTGGGAGCCCGGGAACCCCAGCAGGTGCCACCAGCACATGGGGACAGATGGGGGCGCACTATGAGAGCCCTATAAAAATTATGAGGTGACTTGATAGCTCCCAGGATCACTTTTTTTTTTTTAAACATATTTTATTAACGATAAATGAGAGTACAGTCAACAAAAAAGTTCATGCAAGGATATGGAATAAACATAGAGTTAAGATTATACAACCAAAGTATCAGAATTTTTTTTTTTTTTTTCCGAAAATAGAGGGGAAGTGAGGGGAGAAAGGAAGGGGGGAATGTTGAGGCAGATAGAGGGCAGACGCCTGGGAGTAGGCAGCATCTGGAGATTGATGTTAGTCCTCTATCTCTCTCAAGGCAACATGTGAAGATAGGGAGGTTAGTTGATATATATATATATATATACACCTTGTACATTTCAAAGAGCCTGTATATATACAATTTGTCACTATGTACTTTCCTTAGGAACATATGTTGGCTAAAGGGTGGATTACGAACATGGTAGGCAAGAGGATAATGGGTTTGGGTGGTGGATATGCATAATAGTAGCTGGACAGGATCAACGGCGAGGTAGTCCTCAGGTAGAGATGAAATCTGAGACGTCGGGCAACTGACTTCGTTCCAGGTCTGTTAGACAGTGATCTATGAAAGTGGACCACTTCATGTGTGGTTGCTGCATGGATAGACGCTCAGCTTTGGTGTCTAACTGCTCTTGATATAGTAGAGATTTGAGCTCCTTGATAATTTCGGTTAAACTTGGAGGGGAATTGGAGATCCAGTGTTTAAGGATAGATCTTCGGGCTACGAGCAAAGTAAGAAGTATCCATTGTAAATTTTCTCGTGGGATCGCTCTGTCAGAGGTGTCAGTGCCATTCCTTTGTGGAGGGAAGCCAAATAACAGAAGCATAGGTTCCTGTTCAAGTGTAAAATTTGTCACATTGTTGATGAATTGAAGGATGGAGGACCAGTAAATCTCTATGTGAGGGCAGGACCATAGGCGGTGAACAAGAGAAGGTTTGTGGTATCGGCACCATGGGCAGAAGGGACCTGCTGGGAGTGGGAGATTCTTGGAGAAAGGATAGTAGGCTCTATGCATTATTCTGAACTGAGTTTCCCTCCAAGTCTCACAACAGGTGATCTTCCTGGTCAGCTGGTACCCTTTAAGGATATTGGATAAGTCAACTCTGTCTGGGAAGTCAGACAGCCAGGACGTTATCGAGGTGAGATGTAGTGGTTTGGTGAATTTTTCGTTTAGAGGGTGATAAATCTCCGAAATGGAGTATCTTTTACCGGTGATCAGGATGTCAATGAAAGAGGACTTGAACCTCAATGATTTTTGCGGGCAGGACTTGTTGATGAAGTCCACATATTGCATTACATGGATGAAGTGGTGGGGAGGCAGATTATATTCTTTGGCTATAATTGTAAACGGTTTAAGGGTGGAGTGGTCTGCCCCCCGGTACAAAGAGTAAGCCATGCATAGACCTTTGTCCTTCCATTTAGAAAATGGTTCATATATTAGGCTCAAGGGGAGCATAGGGTTATTTTGTATCGGTAAACATTTTGAAACTAAGGGAGATAGACCTAGTTTTTTCCTCGTTTCTCTCCAGGCCACAATCGTGTCTCTGAGTAGGAGATTATGTTTGATATGATTCGGAGTCATTCGTAGATTACTGTGAAGGAGAGCAGCCAGGTCGTATGGATGCGCTACTGCTGATTCCAGAGCATAATTGGAGTATCGTGATGTTTTAAGAATCCAATCAATCCCATTTCTTAACAGACATGCAATGTTATATGCTCTAATATTGGGGAGGCTAGCTCCGCCATCCCTCTTTGGGAGATATAGTTTGCTAAGGGCTATCCTTGATTTGCCTCCTTTCCAGAGGAATTTTGTAATGGCCCTGTTTAAAGTTTGCACATCTTTATGTTTCAATAGCAACGGTAACGTTTGGAGGGGGTACAATAGTCTTGCAAAGCTAACCATTTTGAACAGAGCACATCTCCCAAAGAGCGACAGCGGCAGTTTCGCCCAAGCTTCCAATTCTCCCAAAAGTTTAGCAAATAGCGGAGTGTAGTTGAGCGAGTAGAGAGAGGAAGGTTCCCTGCCAATCTGTATACCCAGATAGGTAATATGTTTATTGTTTATGCGGAAGGGGGATGATAGATGCCAAGAAACTGGCGGTTTAAATCCTAGCGGTAAAATTTTGCTTTTGGTGAAATTTATTTTCAGGCCCGAGCATTTGCGGTACGATTCAAAGATATCCTGAATGGCAGGTATGTCAGATAATGGCGAGGAGGTGAAGATGATAATGTCGTCTGCGAATAGTGCAACACGTAGATTTTCTGATCCCATCGATATCCCGTGAATAGAGGATGTGCTGTTTAGGTGTCTGGACAGGGGCTCGATGGCTAAGTTGAAAAGCAGGGGGGAAAGAGGACAACCTTGTCTCGTTCCTTTATGTAGACGTATTGGATTAGATTGCACGCCCGCGGCTATTACCATGGCCGTAGGGGCAGAATAGAGGCTGTGAATGAATTGTAGGAAGGGTCCTATGATTCCAAATCTTTGCATTACCAAAGATAACCATTGAAAATTCACGTTGTCAAAAGCTTTTTCCGCATCTAACGTCAGAATCGCTGTGTCTACCGTGGGGTGTTGTTTGGCGAATTCCAGGGCTGCAAGAACTTTCCTAATGTTAGATGCTGCGGATCTGCCTTTGGTAAAGCCCGATTGTGCATGATGTATAAGTGACGGCATTATGGTTGCTAAGCGTGTGGCTAAAATTTTGGATAGGATTTTGGAATCTAGGTTCAGCAAGGATATAGGACGGTAGGATCCAGGATCCTGTGGGTCCTTTCCTTTCTTGGCTATAAGTTTTATGTGCGCTTGGTGCCCAGTAGGGAGGTATGTGCCTCCTGACCAAATTGCGTTGTAGACTGTAAGAAGCGTGGGGGTAATGCTGTCTTTTAAGATCTTATAAAATTCGGGTGTGTAACCATCAGGACCCGGCGATTTGCCATTTGTCAGGCCACTGATGGTTGTTGCGATTTCTGCGATGGTGATTGGAGCGTTTAGACTTTCTAGTTGGATAGGGTCTATCTGGGGAAGGGGAACCGTATCGAGCCATGTGGACGCGGTAATAGGATCCATAGGTTCCTGAGCATAAAGGTCTGTGTAAAATTTTTCCAATGTCTTGTTGATGTCTTTTGGGGTCGTGGATAGAGTGCCATCTGGATTGCGTAGTGTCACTATGTGAGTGGGTGTAAAGATACCTTTGGAAAGCCTGGCTAACAATTTACCCGCTTTGTTCCCCTGCTTATGGTAGTGCAGTTGAGCGTATGACATTTTCATCTGTTCTAAATTGGTAGCCCAAGTATTAAATAGATTCCTAGCGTGCGTCCAGGCTTTATGGTTGCCGTCGGTATTCTGCGTCTGTAGTTGTGATTGGGTCTTTTGTACTAGTGTACTCGCTTCTATGTATTTTTGCAGTGTAGTTTTCCTGCGAGCCGAAGTGTAAGATATAATTTTTCCCCGCAGAAATGCTTTACCTGCCTCCCAAAATAAATTCGGATTGTCCATGTGTATGTTGTTGTTGTGCGTATATTCGAGCCATGCTGCATTGAGCATCTGGTGGAAGTTATTGTCATGAGATAGGTAAGTAGGGAATCTCCAATGTCTGTGGACCGGGTTGTATTGAAAGTTCTCCAGAGTGACTGTGATGGGAGAATGATCGGAAATTACTAATTCGTGGATTTTGGGCTCCGTGACCTTGCATAATAGAGGGTAAGAGCAAAAGAAATAATCGAGCCTCGCAAAGGACTTATGGGCTGGGGAAAAGAAAGTGTATTCTTTCCCTAAGGGGTGGGCCAATCTCCAAGTATCTAATAACCCGAGGGCCTGTATCATGTGGTAGAGGTGAGTATGTTGGATCGGTGAGGATATATTTTGGTGGCGAGTCGAGCTCGATCTGTCAACGCTGTCGTTGACAGTTGAGTTAAAATCGCCCCCTATGAGATGTGGAGTGTCGAGGTCAGATGTCAGCCTTGCTGTTAAGTCGCTAAAATAAGTCCTGTCTGGAGAATTTGGTGCATATATGTTGGTCAGTCTAAGTTCGCTAGAAGCAAATTTAAGGTGAATAGATATAAATCTGCCCTCTGTGTCTTTATCAATAGAGAGTAGATCATATTGTAAACGTTTATGTAAAAGAATGAGAGTGCCTGCCTTTCGGCCTTTAGAGGCCGAGCCTATCACGGTTCCTACCCATAGTTTTTGCATGCGTGGGAAGTCATGCTCTTCCAGGTGAGATTCCTGTAGCAAGGCTATATCCGTTTTCAGCCTTTTCAACTGTCGAAGTATCGCCATGCGTTTCCCAGGAGAGCGCAACCCCTTCACGTTCCAGGAGGATATGTGAATGGATTGCATTATTCAGGTGGGAAAGGCTGTCTACCTATCAATGTTAGTGTCTTACCTGTCGACGGTTAATCAAGACCGATAAAATGTAATCAGGTGGGGGACGTCAGTTATTTGTGCAGGCGAACCTTCCTTCCTCTGGGGGAGAGTATAGGGTTAGTCAATGGGGGATAACAAAGACAGTAGGCGTTAGCCACAAAACAGAAAAAGCGGTAGAAAATAAATAAATAAAAGAAAAGGAGAAAACAATGAAGAAAACAACTGTCTATGACTTCTCTTTTTTCCGTATGCAACTTCCACACCCAGCGTTACGCCAGCCCGCATCATGCGGTAGTGTGTACGGGGTGGGGGGGGGTTGGTGCAGCTCTTCTCAGAGTAGGGATAAGATCTCTGAGGGTGTAAGCTAGTGGCCTTATGTGAAGAAGTTGCATATGGTTACTCTAGATGGGTCAGATAAGACCAGTAAGCATTTCGCTAACCATTGGTAAAACAAGCCATGTGTAACATCACACGATTTTGTAAATAACAACTATAGAGTTCAAACCATGTTAGCTGTGCAAGTTTTAGGATAGGATGCAAAGTCAGCCCTATAGCCCATAGGATGGCACTTGAGCGTAGATAGGGAGACATCCGTAAAGCAGGAGAGTCCTACCCATATCTTGGTACGATCTAGCAGGGGACAATGAGAAGAGTCAGCGGTAGTCGGAGTGGGTAGGCAAAGAGGCAGGTTTCAAGCGCTTAGGTGGATCTTTCCTGGGACTCCGTTGTTCCCTGGGACCGTGTTTCACTTTATCAGCGTAGGAGTCGGACGCTGTAGATGGTGGCAGTTTGGCCATGGGAGTGTGGAGAGTGGAGAGAAAAGCGTTGGCCTTATCTGGTGATTGGAAAATGAGTTGCTCCCCGTCCATTGACTGAACTCGCAGGATTGCTGGGTAAGCCAGGGTGAATCGAATGTTCCGTTTGTACAATTCAGCACATATCGGTTGATATTCTTTTCTTTTGCGCGATACCTCTGCTGAGTAGTCTGCGAATAATAGCAGTTTGTGACAATCTACTATAACAGATCTTGATTTTCTGAAGCACTGGAGAATGTCCGTGCGATCGATGAAATTAAGATATTTGGCAATTATTTGTCGTGGACGTTTGTTGTCGTTGGAGGGAGCTCCGATTCGGTGTGCCCGTTCCACCGTGCAGTAGCAATTTAAACCAAGGGTTTCCGGTATGACGGTGGTGCACAGATTGAGCAAAGTATCCTGCTTATGCGATTCCGGAAGGCCGATAATTCGCAAGTTGTTCCTCCTGGATCTGTTCTCGAGGTCTTCCATGCGGTCATGTAGGCGCTGTTGGTCCTTTTTCCAAATCTGCGGACATGTTATACTGGTCATCTTCTAAGGAAGATATGCGCTGTTCTGCCGTGTTCAACCGCTTTGTGTTGTCCCCCAGCTCTTTCCTCAATTGCTGTATGCCCTCTGTCACTGCTCTATCAACTGCAGCAGTGAGTGTGGGTAGGAGCAGAGCAGCCACATCCTGTGCTAGCTTGTCAGGGGAAGTAGAATGTGTCTGGTTGCCTTGATTGGAGGTATCCATTACCTCATTGGTGATAGACTGCTCCCTGGTGCGGTCTGATACATCAGGCAGCAGAGCGCTGTGAGCGCTGTGAGTGAGAATGGGAGCGGGTCCGTGCTGTGTAGCGGCAATTTTAGGTGCCGCGTGTGTCTCTGAGGGAGAGGGAGAGCCGTCTCTCGATTGAGATCCAGAGCTCGAGCGCGGCTGGGAGAAATACCTCTCCATCTGCTGGGACGTGCTGGATCCGTGGGGCAATGTTAGCTTCCGAACGGAGGCTGCACCTGTGCTTATCTTGCAGTATTGTATGCGGGCTGA
Source organism: Lithobates sylvaticus (assembly GCA_028564925.1). Classification (NCBI taxonomy): domain Eukaryota; kingdom Metazoa; phylum Chordata; class Amphibia; order Anura; family Ranidae; genus Lithobates; species Lithobates sylvaticus. Next base: position 616,351,342 of record CM053027.1, on the reverse strand, counting down.
GCGGAGCCGCCGAGTACCTCTCCTCTCACATACGGCGCCGGAACCGGAAGTCAGGATCACTTTTAACGTAAAGCCCTTCGTCGCCTGTAAAAGCTTGGTTTAACCACTTGTCTACCATGCCTTTTTTTAAATGTACCTTGGTAGACAAATGGTTAAAAGTGGTTATGAGTGACCAAAAAAAACAAAAAAAACAACAAAAAAAATAAAAATAAAACTTAAAGTCTCAAAAGAAATATTCAGAGTCATTTGTTTCTCTAGCAAATGGATATCTTATATTCTTTAATAATCCTTTTACTGCTGCCTAACTAAACTAAACTGAAAGTCCTCCCATAGAGGGGAGCTACCCCCACACTTCAAGGGTTAACTGCATGTTTATGTCTAGGGGAACAGGTAAAGCAGTTTTACGTACCTGATCTTCCACTCCTGTAGGCTCCCACACTCTGCTAGACTACAGTCTCTTTTCATTTGAATTTCGGTGATATATGGTCCCCAGAAGTCATCAAGACCAATGCACAGCCTGTAGCCATATTAAGTATGCTGAGGAACAATCCCTTGCTAGAGCATGGGGGAGCATAGTCTGCCAGGGGGTAGTGGATCAGGTAAGTTAAACTGATATTACATCCTGTAGACAGAAATGAGCAGTTAGCCCTTGAAGTCCTGGCACAGTCCCACTGCAAGGGAGGAATTCAAATCTTCCCAGAGTTGGCCTTTAAGACAAGACAAGGCAATAACAGGATATTTCTGCTGTGCTCTCTAGATTGTCAGTTTAGTGAATGGGAGGAGATCAGGGAATATCTATCCCCCAACCTCCCCTGCAGAGCATGAACCTAAAAGAACTCAGCTATGAGGTCTTCCTGGTTCAGAGATGTCAGATCCCAGCTACTATAAATAGAAGATTGTGATACATAACAAAATTGTAACTACTGTTATTCTAGAGGTCCTGTGCTTTTAGAAAATGTATAAGGTTTTAAAGTGGGGTGCCCCCTAATTTTTATTTTTTTTTAAAAGTCAGCAGCTACAAATACTGCAGATGCTGACTTTTAATAATTGGACACATACCTGTCCCAGGGTCCAGCGATGTGGGGGAACGAAGCCCCCCCTCGTTCCCTGCTCCACTCGGCGGCGCCGGCATTGATACACCGCACAGTCATCTGGGACCTGTCACATGTCCCAGATGACTGACTGCGCCGAGGGGGAAGTGATGTCAGTGCCCGGGAACTGAAGGAGGTAGACTACAAGAGACCCCCTAGCAACAGGCTAAATGCGGTGAGTTACATTTTTTTTTTTCCAATTATTTTTTTTTAAATATTTTTAGGAATTTTAAGCAATTTTTTTTTTTTTTTTGGGGGGGGAACACCACTTTAAGTACATTTACATGTTTGTGTGCAAAATAGAAAACTTGGTTCACCAGGAAGTGAGGGGAAATTTCCTCTTTTTTCCACTGTAAAAAAAAAAGTCCTCAAATTCTGCTGTTAGATGGATGAAATGGCAAGTACACTCTGGCCTTGTGTATGCTGGACTGAGCAGCCCTTCAAAATACTTACATTAGCCTGGCTGAAAGATTGCAAAAAATTTTTTGTAAAATCACATTGGACTCACTGCTCTTTTACTGAAGCCCATGTGTACAACGCCTAAAGCTGCTGTGGCTTTCATCAGCTTTCATCCTTTTTCTTCAAATCCTTATCACATTTATTTAATAAAATAAAAATGACTTCTGCTTGGATATTATAGTTTACAACAAATGGAGTTAAAAGAGGCTACAATGATCCCAATCCTGGATCCAACATAGGGTTCTCAGGTGGGTGTTTGAACTACAGTAAACTAGTTAAAATAGGTCTAAAAAAATCCAATTAGCGGTCTGATTGGCAGAGGTGCCCATTGTCATAAGTCTAATGCGGCGTACACACGGTCGGAATTTCTGATGATGGAAACAGTCCGTTGGGAGCTTTTCAACTGATTTCCCGACCGTGTGTATTCCCATCGGTCTTTTTCTGTCGGAATTTCCAACGGACTTTGGATTGAGAACCTGTTCTCAATTTTTCCAACGGAAAACCTTTCTATCGGATTTTCCGATCGTGTGTATGCAATTCCGACATGCAAAATTCCGATGCATGCTCGGAAACAATTCGACGCATGCTCGGAAGCATTAAACTTCCCTTTTATAGTGCTGTTGAACATGTTTTATGCTGCTTTGTTACAGACCGTCAGAATTTGGTGTGACCGTGTGCAGGCAAGAAAGTTTGAGCGAAATTCCTTCGGAATTCCGACGGGAAAACCATCAGAGCTTTTTCCGACGAGAATTTCGACCGTGTGTACGCGGCATAAGGATGAGTCATCTGGTTTAATAACATCAAATTGCTTTATTTCACAAAAAAAAACGTGATTCAATGGTTATTAAATCTAGGTGACTCCAATCCATCCTTATGCCCCATACACACGGTCGGAAATTCCGACCACAAAATCCGTCGGATTTTTTCAGACGGATTTTGTCCGACACTGGTGTTGCATACACACGGTCGGACAAAGTTGTCGGAAAATCCGATCATTCTGAACGTGGTGACGTTTGTTGCGTACGACGGAACTACGTAGAGGCTAGTAGCCAATAGCTTTGGTCTTGTAATGTGATCTGAGCATGCATGGCACTTTGTCTGTCGGAATTCGCTACACACGATCGGAAAAAGTCAGATCGGACTTTGTTGTCAGAAAATTTGAGAGCAGGAGATAAAACTTTGTCCGTCGGAAAATCCGACGGAAAAAGTCCGATGGAGCCTACACACGGTCGGAATTTCCGTCAACTTTGTCCGATAGGACATTTTCCATCGAAAAATCCGACCGTGTGTATGGGGCATTAGACTTATGACAACAAAAAATGGGTAGCGCAAACAAAATGAAATAACATAAAAGTTCATATACGGAAAATACGGAGTGATGTGGATGATAACACCCAGTGACTGTAAATCATGAATCAATTTTTCATTGATAAATCCTCCACCATACGAATAACGTACTCTTACCAGGTGTGATATTCAAATATGCATGGACCCAATCAGGGATAAGCATGAGACACCAATCCAACCAAGACACGATAGAATGAAAGTGAGGTTCATGCTCATCATTATAATGCAGTCCTGGCGATTTCAGTGCATCCCACGATCTCCACACACAATTTGGGTAGCTGGGAAGTCGTCTGGTAGGTGTAGTTGTTGGGAAGCTGTGCTTCACTAGAACCAGGAAGTGGTCGGCTCCATGCTGACCAGCTTGAACCGTGGAAGCAGAAATTACATCACCAGCGCGGAGCTGGAGTAAGGGGTCAGGACTCTCTGTGAAGGAAGGCTATGTGCTTGTAGCTCACAGCTCCTTCTACTGGCCTATTCAAATTAACTTTCATTCTATTATGTCTTGGTTGGATTGGTGTCTCATGCTTATCCCTGATTGGGTCCATGTGTATTTGAATATCACACCTCAGGTGTGATATAAAATAAAAAAAGTATCACGGACAGTACTCAATTTTCAATATCACAACTCGTAAGAGTACCTTATTCGTATGGTGGAGGATTTATCACTGAAAAATTGATTCATGATTTACAGTCACTGAGTGCTCTCAATCCATCCAACCAAAAAATAGAAAATCTGAAATAATGACTAACTATTAAATTATAGGTATGGTATTTCCTTTCAAATTTGGCTGTTAGTGAACACGAATTTATCTGAAGTTACGAATTATCCGAAATAACGACTGCCGCATCTAAACAAAATGGAACGGAACAAATTAATAACAAATAATAATAATAAAACGTTTTTATTATTATTGTTATTTATTATTATTAATACATTACGTTCCATTTGTTTGTATACAACATTCGTTATTTCGGATAATTTGTAACTTAAGATAAATTTGTATTTGTTACGTTCACTAACAGCCAAATTTAAAAAGGAAAGTACAATACCTATAATTTAATAGTTATTAATAGTTAAGTTATTATTAGTTAATTATGCATTCAGATTTCCGAATTTCCGAATTTATGAATGTACGAATTTGCGAATGTACGAATATACGAATTTTACGAATGTGCAAATGTACGTATTTACGAATTTACGAATGTGCAAATGTACGAATTTACGAATGTACGAATTTACAAATTTTCGAATATTCGAATTTACGAATATTCAGAAAAGTTTGTTAAACGGATTTTCGTTAATTCGGATATTTCCGAATTAACGAATTTGTCTTAATTCGTTAAAAAACAAATTTATAACGAAACTAATTGCACATGTCTACAGACAACCAACAGGCTTTTTCTGCGCATATGGAAGGTTGTGTGTCTTTATTCCCAATGCCACATACACACGACCGGACTTTCCGGCAGAGAAGGTCAGACGGAATGATTCCGTCGCATATTCTGATCGTGTGTGGGCTTCATCTGACTTATGCCGCGTACACACGAAGGGACTATCCCGCGGGATTATCCGCTGGACCGAAGTCGAGCGGATAATCCCCTCGTGTGTGGGCGCCGGCGGACTTTTTTTGGCCAAAGTACGGCGGACTAAAGTTTTAAGTTTTGTTTTAAAATTATCCGCTGGACTTGGCAGTCCAGCGGACAATCCGGCCGTGTGTAGTATGGTCCGGCGGACCAAAAAGGACGCATGCTCAGTAGCAAGTATTTTTCTAGTATTTTTCGTTTTCTAGTCCCGTCGTACGTGCTGTACGTCATCGCGTGAACCGTCGGACTTTTTGCGTGATCGTGTTTGGTCAAGTCCGTTCGCTTTTTAGTCCAGCGGACCCAGCTGGAAAGTCCAGCGGATTGTCCGCTGGACTTAGGTCCGCCGGGAAAAGTCCCTTCGTGTGTACGCGGCATTAGACAGACCTAGAAATAGAACATGCTTTAATTCTTTTTTTCCAACGGAATCAATTTCTATTGGGAAAACCATTCGTCTGTATGCTGGTCCGACGGACCAAATACGACGCAAGGGCAGCTATTGGCTACTGGCTATTGAACTTCCTTTTCTAGTCCCGTCGTACGTCATCGCGTTCAAAACTAAAGGACTTTGGTGTGATCGTGTGTGGGCAAGTCCTTTCGGTCGGAACTGCGTTGGAACTCCATCGGGAAGACCGTCTGAGTTTATTCTGATGGAAAGTCCGGTCGTGTGTATGCCGCATTAGGGTGACTACAGCCTCAACAGATGTAAGTTAATTTTATTTTTTTCTATTAATGAACCTTTTAAACTAATTATCACTATTATTATTATTATTATTATACACCATTATTATTAAAAAAAAAAAAAAAATTATCACATTTGGGCCAATTAACTACACCATAAATGCTCTCCTGTCTCCCAATTTTCTTTTCTGGTAGATACTCTGAGCCACCCCAAAAGCCTTCTGGGACCGAACTCCTTGGACCTTCGTGGACTACCACATTCTAAATCTCATAATTTCAGTTTCGTAATTTTAGTTTCCATCAGGTAGCATGCTATACAACCTGCTACACTGACGAGAAGTACAATGTAACAATATAGGTAGGGCTTACTCTCACATATTGTAGAAGTCTTTGAGCCGTCTTGTCTTGGGCCGTTTCGGCTTGTTGATATAAAGAAGATGCTTGCTCTGGCCTCCTCCTGATGTCGGGATCTTCATTTTGGTCAGACTCAAAACCTTCTGAAGTATTTGTGGAAATAGTAATTGCTGAAAAAGGTGAACTGGATCTTGAGTCAAAGTCTGAAATATCTTCACAACTAGAAGTTGGTTGTGGAATTTGGAACTTCATATTTAACAACGGTTTGGATAAAGTAGACCCTGCTCGTTCCACTCTTTCTCTAGATGGTGATATTTGACTTGGATAACAAGAGAGACTGGGAAATTCCTCAGGAACACATGGAGCGGTTTCTAAAGAGGTGGATGAAATAGATACAAAGTTTCTTTTGTGATCTGTATCTGAACCTTCAGGATTAGGTCTTTTCTTTACAGCGTTTGTATCTTCGCAGTAGATTTTTCTTTTGAATTGTTTGATCGCCAAAGGGTGCTATTATGAAAAGAAAAAAGCAAAAAACAAAACATTTTATCATAGCTGTTTTCTTAAAGAGGACTTTCACCCTCTTTTTTGAATATTGCTTAAATTGGTTCTAAAGGCTGAAGTATTTTTTTAGTGTGCAGCTCCCCCTTATACTAGCCTGAGCCTGATCACCATTCAGAGATGTGCACAAGAGCAGAAGTTCTCCCAGGTCTCTGACTTATCATTGGCTCCCACTGATGTCAATCACAGCCAGTGAGGAGAGAGTGGGGGGGGGGGGGCAGGGCCGACCAGCGTTCTTGGTGTCTCATTGACACACAGAGGTGTCTCGGGCATGCACAAGTGCCCCAGAGAAAAGCAGCTCAAGGGAGCACTTAGCAGAGGGCAGGGGCCAGAAGCACCGGCAGGGGACCTGCAAAGAGGAGGATCCATTGCAAAACCATTGCACAGAGCAGGTATGACATTTTTTTTTCTTTCTTTACAAAAAAGGTGATATTAGGTGATATTAAACTAAAGTTTTTTTATTTATTTTTTTAAGCACATTTAGCAGAAGATTGAATAATCTTACAGACGTCCACCCAGAATAAGCCGACCGCGCTGTAGCTGTCTTTCGGCTATGGCCCGGTCGGCATGTGGTTAACATAAATAAAGTGCTCAAAACCTATTGCACAGCCTCAATATGAATAAATACCTCAAATATATATATAGAATGTGCAAACACTTAATAATTAAAAATACATATAATATGTGCACCCGTATTTTCCAGCCTGGCGTGACACAACAATGAGAGAAATGTACAAATAATATGAATATCTAAATGATCTCATGAAGTTCATTCATTAACCACTTCAGCCCCGGACCAATTGTCAGCTTAAGGACCAGAGGTCTTTTTTCAATTTCGCACTGCACTACTTTAACTGGTAATTGCGCGGTCATGCAATTTTGTAACCAAACGAAATTTGCGTCCTTTTCTTCCCACAAATAGAGCTTTCTTTTGATGGTATTTGATTGCCTCTGTGATTTTTATTTTTTGCGATATAAACGGAAAAAGAGCGAAAATTTTGAAAAAAAAAGAGATTTTCTACTTTTTGTTATAAAAAAAATCTAATAAACTCAATTTTAGTCAAACATTTGGGCCAAAATGTATTCAGCCACATGTCTTTAGTAAAAAAAATGCCAATAAGCGTATATTTATTGGTTTGCGCAAAAGTTATAGCGTCTACAAACTAGAGTACATTTTCTGGAATTTACACCGCTTTTAATTTATGACTGCCTATTTCATTTCTTGAGGTGCTAAAATGGCAGAGAAGTACAAAACCCCCCCAAATGACCCCATTTTGGAAAGTAGACACCCCAAGCTATTTGCTGAGAGGCATGTTGAGCCCATTGAATATTTTTTTTTTTAGTCCCAAGTGATTGAATAAAGACAAAAATAAAAAAGATTTTTTTTTTTTTCAAAAAGTTGTCACTAAATGATATATTGCTCACACATGCCATGGTTATATGTGGAATTGCACCCCAAAATACATTTTGCTGCTTCTCCTGAGTATGGGGATACCACATGTGTGGGACTTTTTGGGAGCCTAGCCGCGTACGGGGCCCCGAAACTCAAGCACCGCCTTCAGGATTTCTAAGGGTGCAAATTTTTGATTTCACTCCTCACTACCTATCACAGTTTCGAAGGCCATAAAATGCCAAAATAGCACAAAACCCCCCCAAATGACCCCATTTTGGAAAGTAGACACCCCAAGCTATTTGTTGAGAGGCATGGTGAGTATTTTACAGCTCTCATTTGTTTTTGAAAATGAAGAAAGTAAAGAAAAAAAAATTTTTTTTTTCTTTTTTCAATTTTCAAAACTTTGTGACAAAAAGCGACATCTGCAAAATACTCACAATACCTCTCAGCAAATAGCTTGGGTGTCTACTTTCCAAAATGGGGTCATTTTGGGGGGTTTTATGCCATCTGGGCATTCCATGGCCTCCGAAACTGTGATTGGCAGTGAGAAGTGAAATAAAAAAATTACACCCTTAGAAAGCCTGAAGGCGGTGATTGGTTTTTGGGGTTCCGTACGCAGCTAGGCTCCCAAAAAGTCCCACACATGTGGTATCCCCGTACTCAGGAGAAGCAACAGAATGTATTTTGGGGTGTATTTCTACATATGCCCATGACATGTTTGAGCAATATATCATTTAGTGACAACTTTTTGTAAAAAAAATATATATATTTTTTTTTTTTTTCATTATTCAATCTCTTGGGACAAAAAAAAAAAATATTTAATGGGCTCAACATTGCTCTCATCAAATAGCTTGGGGTGTCTACTTTCCAAAATGGGGTCATTTGGGGGGGTTTGAACTGTCCTGGCATTTTATGCACAACATTTAGAAGCCTATGTCACACGTCACCCACTCTTCTAACCACTTGTAGACAAAGCCCTTTCTGACACTTTTTGTTTACATGAAAACATATTTTTTTTTTTGCAAGAAAATTACGTTTAACCCCCAAACACTATATATAATGTTAAAGCAAAGGCCCTACAGATTAAAATGGTGGGTGTTGCATTTTTTTTTTCCACACAGTATTTGCGCAGCGATTTTTCAAACGCATTTTTTGTGGAAAAAATACACTTTTTTTTATTTTAATGCACTAAAACACACTATATTGCTCAAATTTTTGATGAAATAAAAAATATGATCTTAGGCCGAGTACATGGATACCAAACACGACATGCTTTAAAATTGCGCACAAACACGCAGTGGCGACAAACTACATACATTTTTAAAAGCCTTTAAAAGCCTTTACATGATACCACATTAGATTCACGGAGGAGGTCTACTGCTAAAATTACTGCCCTCGATCTGACCTTCGCGGTGATACCTCACATGCATGGTGCAATTGCTGTTTACATATGACGCCAGACCAACGCTTGTGTACGCCTTTGCGCAAGAGAAGGGGGGGCAGGGGTGCTTTTTTTTTTTTTTTTTTTGTTTTTTTTTTTATTTATTTAGCTTTTTTATTTTATTTTTAAACTGTTCCTTCCATTTTTTTTCTTTGTTATGATTTTTATTGTTATCTCAGGGAATGTAAATATCCCCTATGATAGCAATAGGCAGTGACAGGTACTCTTTTTTTGAAAAAATTGGGGTCTATTAGACCCTAGATCTTTCCTCTGCCCTCAAAGCATCTGACCACACCAAGATTGGTGTGATAAAATGCTTTCCCAATTTCCCAATGGCGCGGTTTATATCCGGGAGGGGGGACATTCCCTCCCACTGCTTGTAAAAGCAGTCTAGAGGCTAATTACCCGCTAGAATTGCTTTTACATGAAAGCCGATCACTGGCTGAAAAGAATGATACCAAGATGATACCTAAACCTGCAGGCATCATTCTGGTATAACCATTCAAAGTCCAGCAACATACTGGACATATATTGTAATCTTTTTTTTTTCATGCAGCCTCTTGGCTGAACGAAAAAAAGAGATTGATTGGTGGGTATGCCCACCATTAGAATACCTCCCTTCATCCACCCACTTCTAATGATGGGCATACATGCACCATTTATATATGCCGATGCATGGGGGCATCCTCCCGCAAAAGTTATGCCGTGTACACACGGTCGGAATTTCGACCGTATGTACGTGGCATTAGGAGCCAATCGCTCCTCCCCCCCCCCTGCTGCCCCCATGCTTCGGCACATATGCTCTTTTTTTTAACTGTGGTGGTGAAATCACCTCCTACAGCGTTGGAGTCGCGGCTTTATGTATCGTGGGAGCAAACGCTGTTGCTGTCAAGATAAATAAATCCGCGTTGCAACTGAATGGCGCACCTGAAAACAAAAAAATGCTTAACACTAAAACACAGTAAACAAAATTACATACCTGAAAAGCAAGCATGATAAAACATGATAAAACATAATAAAACATTGCAGAATAGAATGGAGTAAAAAAAGAGCAACAATAGAGAGAGAATAGAGTGAGAGAGAGAACAATAAAACGACAACTATTTTATTTTTTTTTATTTTTTTGAGATTCACAGGTAAAAAAGCTCCTGACTGAAGCGACTGAATCAAAACGCTACCACAAAAAAACTGTTAGCGATCGCAGGGATCAGGCCTGACTCTGCGAACGCTGCAGTTATGTGTGCTTAGTGTTTTGTAAGTGACAGTGATCGATCGATACTGCACTTGGGTGGGCTGGGCTGGGCGGAGGGGGAAAACGCAGGTGCTAGCAGGTATCTGGGCTGATCCCGCTAACAATGCGGTTTTTTTTGGAACCCTAAACTGCTGGGACGCTAGTATAGATCTGATCAGATCAGATATTGATCTGTTCAGATACTGTGCCACTAAGGGAGGTGTATGCTTTGTGCGTGGGTGTTTGCGGTACTGGCACTAACCTGGGGCGACGCAGACCTTATTTGACCCTAAAACCTAATTGATATCACCCGCCGGGCGATCAGGGGGTTAAACCGTTATTGGGTAATAAATGGCGGGTGCCCTGACAGTATAAAAAACAAGCTAACTAACCAGCGTCACCCGTAACAGTAATACAAAAAAAAACTGGTTACCTAGCGACACTAATGCAGCGATCAGAAAAACGATCGCTTAGTGACACTGGCAAAAGGGGGTGAAAGGGTTAACTAGGGGCAATCAGGGGGTTAAACCTTTATTAGGTAATATATGGGGGTACCTGACGCTATATAAAAACCTGACGGGGAACCTAAATAACGAAATAACTAACTGGCTAACCAGCGTCACCAGTGACAGTTATACAGTGATCACTGGTGAAAGGGTTAACTCTAGGGGCAATCAGGGGGTTAAAACCTTTATTTAGGTTGTAATATGGGGGTACCTGACCTATAAACCTATTTATGAACCTATATAAACATGGCGGTTACCTAAAAAAAAAAAATGGTTACCTAGCGACACTAATGCAGCGATCAGAAAAACGATCGCTTAGTGACACTGGCAAAAGGGGGTGAAAGGGTTAACTAGGGGCAATCAGGGGGTTAAAACCTTTATTAGGTAATATATGGGGGTACCTGACGCTATATAAAAACCTGACGGGAACCTAAATAACGAAATAACTAACTGGCTAACCAGCGTCACCAGTGACAGTTATACGGTGATTACTGGTGAAAGGGTTAACTCTAGGGGCAATCAGGGGGTTAAAACCTTTATTTAGGTTGTAATATGGGGGTACCTGACCTATAAAACTATTTATGAACCTATATAAAACATGGCGGTTAAAATAAAAAAAAAATGGTTACCTAGCGACACAATGCAGCGATCAGAAAAACGATCGCTTAGTGACACTGGCAAAAGGGGGTGAAGGGGTTAACTAGGGGCAATCACGGGGTTAAACCTTTATTAGGGGGGGTAGGGGGCTACCTAGGACCTAAAACTAACTGCCCTGACAGTTATTACAGTCACACTGACACTAAATGCAGTGATCAGTAAAAAAATGATCACTGCAATTAGTGACACTGTGACTGGGGGGGGAGGGGGTGATCTGGGGGGTGATCAGGGGGTGACAGGGGGGTGTTTTGTGTGCCTAACTGTACTGGTGTCAGTGTAGTGTTGTGCACTGACCTTAACATGTTCGCCGCTCGGCGTCTCCGGTCACATAGACCGGCGCACCGAGCGTGACATCACTTCCGCCTTCCTGTCTATACAATAGACAGGAAGGGGAAGCTTTTCATTGGCCAGGAGCGATCGCGAGGGGGTGGCCAGAAACCACTGGCCGTCCCCTCGTCCCGGATCGCTCCTGAAGCGATCCCGACCGTCCCCGCCGGCGGAGGGGGGTCCGATCGGACCCCCCAACCGCCGGAAGAATGTCACGTACAGGTACGTGATTCTGCCTGTACGTGCCATTCTGCCGACGTATATATACAGGGGGCGGTCGGCAAGTGGTTAATATGCAGCCATTAGTGGTGACTGCAAGCAAGGAAAAAACTTTTAGTCCACAAGCAGTGCAGATCAGGCTCCTGTACTGTCTGCTAACCGATCCATCAGATCTAGGAAATCTTTTCATCTGGTCACTCACTGACATATACACTTGTAGGGTCTTTTACTCAAGATATATATTGGTCAGATCTTATTGCTCTCCGGATATTCAAGAAAAGAAAAACCACCATAGTGTAGCCTGTAGATGTTATTGATCCTACTATAACATATCTCCACTGGTACTCACAAACCGCCCGTGATTAAACAGCATGTGGCTATGGGGATACGTCAGGTTAGATTCTCTGCACTCATTTAAGGTCTGCATAGAAACTTCCAGGATTTTTGTCAAAGCTTAATTAAACAAGCTGAAGGACGAAGCTGATTGGTTACTATGCACAGCTGCACCAGATTTTGCACTCTCCAGTTATGGTAAATCAACCCCATTGAGTGGATACGTTTTTGAGGGTACATGTCAGTGTGTGAAAAAGGACTAAGGAGGAAGTATAAAGGACTATAGCACTGAGACTGTCTGTCTATATATATATATATATATATATATATATATATATATATATATATATATATATATATATATATATATATACATATACATATACATATACACACTTGCTGGCCACTTATTAGGTACACTGTAGTCATAAAGGGATGGACATGGTCAGCAACAATACTCAAGGCAGTGGCGTTTAAACAATGCTCAACTGGTACTAAGGGGCCCAAAGTGTGCCAAGAAAATATCCCTCACACCATTACACCACCAGCCTGAACCGTTGATACAAGGCAGAATGGATCCATGCTTTCATGTTATTTACACCAAATTCTGACCCTACCACCTGAATGTTGCAGCTGAAATCGAGACTCATCAGACCAGGCAACGTTTTTCCAATCTTCTATTGTCTAATTTTGGTGATCCTGTGCCAATTGTAGCCTCAGTTTCCTGTTCTTAGCTGACAGGAGTGGCACCTGTGTGTGTGTATATATATATATATATAGTATCTCACAAAATGAAGTACATTTTTGTAAATATTTTATTATATCTTTTTATGTGACAACACTGAAGAAATGACAATTTGCTACAATGTAAAGTAGTGAGTTTACAGCTTGTATAACAGTGTAAATTTTCTGTCCCCTCAAAATAACTCAACACACAGCCATTAATGTCTAAACGGCTGGCAACAAAAGTGAATAAAAGTAGAATAAAATATTTACAAAAATGTGAGGGGTGTACTCACTTTTGTGAGATTATATATATATATATATATATATATATATATATATATATATACTTACAACTACATATTGTGTATATATATATATATATATATATACACACACACATATATATACACAATATGTAGTTGTAAGTAAATATTATTTAGCATATAGATAATTATTATGGTAACCCATAGTATAAAATAAGTAATTCCTGTTATATTTATAAGACAGAAAGTGAAGGGAAATATCCCAATGGTACACAAACTACAAAAAACTAAAAAAATAATATATTTTAATTTTGAAATCCGGAACTCTTACCTGAACATGTTGTAGAATGTAGCCTTGTGATGGATTTGGCTCTCTTTGCATAATAGAGAACCGGCTTTCATTGTGGGTTTTCTCTATTAGGCTTCGTTGTGGAACTAAGACACCACTGGGTAAAATATTATCCTTATCCAAATTAAAATGTGGCTCATGATGAGGCTGAGTTATGTTTGGCCTTGTGTTTTTGACCAGATTATTTTGCTCCATTTTATTGCATTTATATTTCATTATTCTATTGCTGGGAGAAAATTTCTCCATGGTTCCAGGTGAATCCTGTTCTTCAGAAACGTTGGCTTTTTGGGCTGGCAGTAGGTACATTGTGTTTTTGTACTTACACAAAGCCCTGACTCTGATGTCAACCACTCTTAGATTAAATCTAAGGGCGCCTTCGAACTTTGTTCCTGTATTTTCATCATGAATAAATGCAGATTTGTCGTTGCTCTTGCCTAATAGCTGCAAAATGGTTGAAGCTATTTTTTTGGAGGATCTTATAGGGACAAAACAATCCTCTGCGTCTTCCTCATCTCCAGTTATAAAGGTATTTGGAGTTCCAGCAAAATGAGTTCTGTGGTTTCCCTCGGAGCACGTCTGTTTTGTGGTCTCCTTGTTCAGTGAAGTCAGCTTGTGGTTTATCTGAAGTGTACTTTTGGTTACAGGCGACACAAAGATAACATGAGGGGCGTTGCTGCCATCAATGTAATTATCCATCTGGCGGAACTTCTGACAAACATTATTAGGCAAAGAGTTAAACGGAATGGCTTTTACTTCCGCGTTCGATGGGATTTGGAGATAGTCACAGGAGGTCAATTTCTTGGGGTTCATGTTCACAGAAAGGATCTCCAACACAGGAGTTAAGGGAGTTTGGTGTTCCAAAATGTCTTGCCTACAGTGATGTCCTTCAAATGTTACTATGTTTGCAACTGTGCCAAGGCTCTCATAATTACTTCACAAGCTGAAGGTTCACTTGTTACACTAAGGATGAGATATTATGGTGACCTTGAAGTTAAATGTATGCAGAAATGAAATTCTCTTTTGATTTGAACTTCTGGATTCTTTTCAGCTGGTTATTACCACTTTGGATAATCATTGTGTAAACCTGCCTGAAGAAAAATAGAAAAGGTTAAGTGATTAAAAGCTGAAATCTGGGCACAAATACTTCTATATATCTAAACCTTCAAAAGCAATGAAGGTATTGAATCCACTCAGTGTACACCAAATTAATTTCCAAACCCATATATTATTTTAAAGTAGCAGTTGATAACATCGCTGTGCTGAACATTGCCTGAGCAGAGCTGTAGGAGGGGCACATCAGACTCCACCCATTACAGGCTGCCTGCAAAAAATTACAGGAGGGCGCTGAGACAAGACCAGTCACCCTGCATAAGGAGAGGGAGCAGCAGTGAGTGGTCTTTATTACAGGAAGCTCCTGCATTGAGGCAGCATTTCACACTGGATTACTGCAGAGATCTGGAAGAAATACACCAACCACACAAAGATTCAAGGAAGAATACACAGTAAAACCTTGGATTGCGAGCATAATTCATTCCGGAAACATACTTGTAATCCAAAGCACTTGTATATCAAAGCAAATTTCCCCCATAAGAAATAATGGAAACTTAGATGATTTGTTCCGCAACCATTTATTTATTCATAGGTTCTTTAGTTTATAGCCCATATAAAAAGATTATAGCAATGTGATAGGTTGTGTAACCATAAAATGTCCATCCACAATCGTCAGCTTTCACAAGGGGATTAGAAGCAAAATCCAGCAGGAGCTCCAGAGTATAAAAGAGAAGAGAGGCGCCTCTAAAACTTTTTTGCAGAAGGGAGTTTTTTTTTTTTTTTTAATTTAAAGATTTTTATTATTTCATATATATGAGAGTATACAAAGTAACAAAACCTTGAACAGGATAACGTGTCGATGTCGACCAGTACATAAATACATTCAGTTGGGTTCAGATAACGGTAATTATCCAAGAACATCACAGTGAACAGGGGAGACACTGTGGATAACCATTTATCAGAAAAAAATCAAGTATATCGGAGTCCGGACTGTCAGGGGGTGACACCCATAGAGAAGAATGTCTTGATGTGTATAGGTGTCCCAGTAGGAGGTCAACGAATGACCCCGGGGGCCCCATGCTCGCCACCCCATTGGGAACTAACTGTGGACAAGCTCAGGGCTCCCGCGGAGCCAATCCCGGACCCCCCAACTGGGGTCGCTCCCTGCTGAAGGATAGTGCCATACAGACCGGTACTCATTAACCAGGGGTCAAATTTAGGACAAGGAGGTATCTGCCAGTAATTATATAGGGCTAAATCCCCCTGGCAATCCGACCTACAACCAGCGAGGCATCCCCTGTGAGGACAACAACAGGTATTGTCAAAAGTGCAGAGAAGTGGGGACCAGGGCGTCCCGAGAAGAGAAAGAAAGAAACGTGTGAAAAGAAAGAGGTGGAGAGGAGAACAGGATAGTGTCAGGGAGGGGAGGAAGTGGAGATCGGTTAACTATTTTCCATTCCAGGTAGTAATGGTATGTCACAATATTTCGCCCAGGGTTCCCAGGTGAGATGAAACTTTTCGACCTTGTCGTTTAATGTAGCCAATATGTGTTCCTGGGACATAATACAGGACACTTTTCTTCTACAGCACCGGAACGAAACCGTAGGCCTCTTCCAGGCTTTTGCCAGTGTGGTTTTTGCCCCCAACAGGATAAAGAAAGATAGTTTTTGTTGAGGTTTAGTCATGTTGGGGATGTAGTGGTTAAGGAGGGCTACATTAGTTTTGGGAGTAACTGTAGTATTAGTCAAAAGGCCAATAATACTGAAGGTCTTCTGCCAAAATGATCAAATGCGTGGGTAAGTCCACCATATATGCATCATTGTACCCTCTAGCTCACAGCCCCTAAAGCATAAGGACGAGGTACCTGTGTACAGTAGCGCTAGTCTAGAGTAGGGATGAGCCGAACACCCCCCCGTTCGGCTCGCACCAGAACCCGCGAACGGACCTAAAGTCCGTGCGAGCTTTAGAACCCTATTAGTTATAATGGATGCGAACGTTCGAAATTAAAAGTGCTCATTTTAAAGGCTAATATGCATGTTAATGTCATAAAAAGTGTTTGGGGACCTGGGTCCTGCCCCAGGGGACATGTATCAATGCAAAATTTTTTTTTAAAAACGGCCGTTTTTTCAGGAGCAGTGATTTTAATAATGCTTAAATTGAAACAATAAAAGTGTAATATTCCTTTAAATTTCGTACCTGGGGGGTGTCTATAGTATGCCTGTAAAGGGGCGCATGTTTCCCGTGTTTAGAACTGTCTCTGCGCAAAGTGTCATTTTTGAAAGTAAAAAAGCTATTTAAAATCACTCGCGGCTAATGTTAATTCACGGCTCCCGTAACACAGAGAACAGTGATTCATTGAAACTCATTCATAAAAAAAAGTCATTGATAAAAAAAAAAAAAAATGAAAAAAAAAAAGCGTAGGGGTCCCCCCAAATTCAATAACCAGGCCCTTCAGGTCTGGGATGGATATTAAGGGGGATCCCAGCCAAAAAAAAAAAAAAAAAATGGCGTAGGGTCCCCCTCAAAATCCATACTAGACCCTTGAGGTCTGGTATGGATTTTAAGGGGAACCCTAGCCAAAAAAAATGGCGTGGGGTCCCCCTCAAAATCCATACCAGACCCTTATCCGAGCACGCAACCTGGCAGGCCGCAGGAAAAGAGGGGGGGACGAGAGCGGCCCCCCCTCTCGCCTGAACCGTACCAGGCCACATGCCCTCAACATTGGGAGGATGCTTTGGGGGTCTAAGACCCCAAAAGCACCTTGTCCCCATGTTGATTAGGACAAGGGCCTCTTCCCCACAACCCTGGCCGGTGGTTGTGGGGGTCTGCGGGCGGGGGGCTTATCGGAATCTGGAAGCCCCCTTTAACAAGGGGACCCCCAGATCCCGGCCCCCCCCCTGTGTGAAATGGGCCGCCCCCCTCTGACATCATGGGGAAAGCCATCATGGAATTCCCCATGACGTCCCTGTGCGTCAGAGGGGGCGGGGTCACCAGGTGCCCTCCATTATAAAAGACCTGTCAGACGGAGCGGAGCCTCACACAGCGGGAGCCTCCCATTGCGCGGAGCGGCCCAAGAAGAGACAGAGACACCGACGCCGACGCCGACGGAAGAAGATGCCGGACGAGAAGGACGAGAAGACCAGCGCAAGAAGAAGCGGATCGGAGGAAGAAGAAAATGGAAGAAGAAGATGGAAGAAGATGAAGGAAGGAGAAGATGAAGAAACCGAAGGATGAAGAAAGAAGAAAGAAGATTTTAATAAAGGAATTGTCAAAGACTGTCTCCTGTCCTTTTTACCATTTTTGCCACTTTTTTGGTGAAATGGTAGGGGTACTTTTGTACCCCCTTACCATTTCACACAGGGGGGGGGGCGGGATCTGGGGGTCCCCTTGTTAAAGGGGGCTTCCAGATTCCGATAAGCCCCCCGCCCGCAGACCCCCACAACCACCGGCCAGGGTTGTGGGGAAGAGGCCCTTGTCCTAATCAACATGGGGACAAGGTGCTTTTGGGGTCTTAGACCCCCAAAGCATCCTCCCAATGTTGAGGGCATGTGGCCTGGTACGGTTCAGGCGAGAGGGGGGGCCGCTCTCGTCCCCCCCTCTTTTCCTGCGGCCTGCCAGGTTGCGTGCTCGGATAAGGGTCTGGTATGGATTTTGAGGGGGACCCCACGCCATTTTTTTTGGCTAGGGTTCCCCTTAAAATCCATACCAGACCTCAAGGGTCTGGTATGGATTTTGAGGGGGACCCTACGCCATTTTTTTTTTTTTTTTTTGGCTGGGATCCCCCTTAATATCCATCCCAGACCTGAAGGGCCTGGTTATTGAATTTGGGGGGACCCCTACGCTTTTTTTTTTTGTTTTTTATTAATGAATGACAGCTCTCTGTGTTACAGGAGCCATCAATTCATTAGCCGCGAGTGATTTAAATAGCTTTCTTCCTGCAAAAATGACACTTTTTTGCAGGGAAAGTTCTAAGCACAGGAAACCTGCCCTCCTTCACAGGCTACCTATAGACACCCCCCAGATGTGATACTGCAATGCTGTTCTAACAGCATGCACACACATATCCCCAGAAATAAAGAACATATTGTTGTCAGCAGTCAGCAGCACACTGACACGCTGACACTGTGAGTGAAACATAATATGCGAGGCCGCCGCCGCGGCGGCCTCTTATACCGTGGGGCGTGTATTAAAGCCCCTGAGCTATAATTGGCTACAGGCATCCTGCCTGTAGCCAATTATGGCTCTCCTCGCTGCCGGCGCTGTGATTGGCCAAGCATGCGGGGTCACAGTGCATGCTTGGCCAATCATCAGCCAGCATTGCACTGCGCGGGCCGCAATGCATTGCGGGGCCGCTCGCATCACACGAATTTGATGCGAGCGGTCCCAATAGTTCTGGGCTCGCCGAGCGAGCGAACACCCGGTGCTCGATTCGAACATGGGTTCGAATCGAACACCGGGCTCATCCTTAGTCTAGAGGGAACATAGTACCATCGGAATAATCCTTTAGACTGGCTTCTATTAGAGAAACATTACATATACCCTTGAAAGAACGTGTAGAGGACCAAAACCATTCTGCTGTGGTCCATATATTGCCCGTGTCTTCCTCCCAGGCCCAAGCATAAGTTGGTTTGTCCACATTCGATAAGAGGGCTGTGTAAATCAAGGAGATACCTCCTTTCTGATCCGTGGTGTTGGCACACCAATGTTCGTAGGGGGTTATCGTGTGAGGTTCCTTCTTATTGGTCCAAATGGATTTCAAATAGTGGGAAATTTGGGAGAATCTGAACAATTCTGTGTCAGGCATGTCGAGTTTCTTCCTGCAGTGGAAAAGGGAAAGGGGGCCTGTCGGGGAAAGGAAGTGGCCTATGCGGTAAAGGCCTTTATCCGTCCACCACTTGAACGCCTGCATATCCAGACCTGGAGGGAAATTTGCATTGTGAAATAAGTGGGCTAGTGGATTCAGGGGGGAAGTCAAGGTATGACTTGTGTATAGTTTAGAGCAGAGTGCTATGGAGTGAGAGAGGGTGGGAGACATTATGGCCGTTCTGACTTTAGGATCACACCATAGTAGGAAGTCAATAGTGTTAAGGGGGGCAGCTTGTCTCTCCATAGAGAGCCAGTCAGGCTTTGGACCCCTGGAGAAAGTCATTGATATTTGATATAATTTCGCTGCCAGATAATAGGACCAAAGATCCTGCAGGCCCAACCCACCCTGAGTTTTCAAGCGTAGGAGAGTTCTTGATGGGCACCTGTAACCCTTTTTACCCCAAATAAAGTGTATTATCTCTGATTGGAATTTGCTGAGGAACTGCTTCCGGATTGGGATAGGTAGAGACCTTTTTTTTTTTTTAAATCTTTCTTTATTTTGTTTTCATAATCTTTTGTTACAGGAAGGAAAAGGGGAAATCACAATATCAAAAATGCAAAAAATACATCTTTGTACTCAGAGTCAATCTGTGGATAGTATGGGAAAGGAACAAAGAGCAAATGAGAACAATGACCTGTGGTGTGCCAGGGGTCACGTGGTCAATATGCCTAAAAGGGGGCATACCCAAGTATGAAATGAAATGGAATGAAAGAAAAAGAAAAAGGGAATGGGTGGGTGGGACACGAGAGCCTCCGACCATGAGAGGAGGAGGCAA
The DNA here is from genome assembly GCA_028564925.1 of Lithobates sylvaticus. NCBI lineage: Eukaryota > Metazoa > Chordata > Amphibia > Anura > Ranidae > Lithobates > Lithobates sylvaticus. The sequence goes on along the minus strand of CM053027.1, from coordinate 616,331,134 downwards.
GGGAGGGCAGGCTTTATGCAGCCTGACTCCTCCTACAAACACAGGCTGACCTGCGGTCAGCCTTTTTCTTTGTACTCAGAGTCAATCTGTGGATAGTATGGGAAAGGAACAAAGAGCAAATGAGAACAATGACCTGTGGTGTGCCAGGGGTCACGTGGTCAATATGCCTAAAAGGGGGCAAAAATAACCACAGTAGGATGAAAGCTTACCAACCGAAATGCCGTTCAATCTGCTGAAATTGACAAACGCTTATGACACCTCCAAAGTGGCTCGGGGACGTACCCAGAGAAAACAAGACAACCTCCACCTAACCAAATGCTAATGGTCGGGACCCCCTGACGCAAAGTCACGGAAGCCGGTCCTATCCTAAATGCATAGCCAAAGTATGCTTTATGGTCCAGAACCTGATTTGCCCAAAAGGGGACGGTAATGAAGTATGCATAAAGGCTGCAGAGAGGGGAGTACTAGGAAAAGGCAACCGGGGACCCCCCTGGGTATATCAGAAGTGGCACTGACGGGCTGGTTTAAAACCAACACCGGGCCCATGCCTTGCCAGGCTCCAAGAATCCTGATGACGTGCCGCCTCCCGAATGCTGCGTCTTGCGAGCATGCAGGTGTAACGGACAAGACCGGGGTGCCAAACCAGTTGATTGACCACAAGTATGCGAGACCCTGGGCCAGAAGTGCAACTCCCCTGGCCTTAGGAACCATAAAGGTCAGATACAGCACTGTCTTAAGCATCAAGCTGGTTCACAATGAAAAGGAGACCATGTCGGATACGTCATGAAGAATTTAACAAACGATGGGAAGACTGCCGAGTACAGCCGGGGCAACTCTTCTGGACCCCTGAGGATGGCTTGACTAGAGTGCGCAGACAATGAAGAAAGGCCTATCGGGGAATGCCAACAACATGAAATGCTGAGTCTCCACCAGATGCGCGCCGATAGTGCTGTAGGCCAATACGAGTTGGAAGGGGCCAAAAAAAACAGAAAAGCAAAATAGCAACTGGATGTCGACCATCAGGACTAAGCAACCTAGATCGGAAAGCCTGGAAACATCCTAAGCCATGTCACGAGCCTACCTGGTATACAAAACAAAGATTTTGTCGATCAAGGCTGTTGCGTCGGTCCAAAGGAAACCTGATCCATCACCAATGCTGGAAACCTGAAGAGAAGGCGTGCCGCCGGCATCTGTGTCTGAGACCTGGGCCTACTGATACCGACCCAGGCACCGAGAGAGTTCTGGAATCCCCTAAAGCCCCTAAGCCCGTAGAAGCTGCAATAGGCAGATTTGCCAATAGTTCCATATAAAAGCGCAACTCCTGGCCGGACAGAGCTAGGAAATTGAAGGTAGCGTGAAAATGACACAACTGGAACATAAATTGCGAGAGAAACGTGAGCTGACTGAGAACCTGTGACAGGAATGTAAGCTGTGTGAAGGAACATGTCTGGACGAGTAGCGCGATCTGACGAAACCGTGAGCAGCCTAAGAACCGAGGCAGCAAGAAAAAGCAACCTGCAAAAGAAACGCCGGTTTGCACGAGAACGTGAACTGATGAAAAAACGAGAGAAAACCTGGGAAAACAAGAGAAAACATGAAACGTGAGTTGGCACAAAAACAAACAATTGCATGAGAAACGTAAATTGCATGAGAAACGTAAATTGCATGAGAAACGTAAATTGCAATAGGATTATTCGCTGACGATGTGGTTCTAACATTGACTGATCCGGTCTCTTCCCTGACCAACCTCCAGAAAATCCTGGACGAATTTGGGGGGGCCTCATATTATAAACTAAACTCCAACAAATCTTCTATCCTCCCAATTGGTCTCTCGAAGTCAACAAAGAGCACCATAAAAAAAACGTTCCCGTTTCAATGGGCCCCAAATACTTTAACCTACCTAGGGGTAAAACTGGCATATCCCACTGTAACCACTTATGATGCTAACTTTACTAAACTACTTGAAGTAATAAAACATGATCTTCAACATATAGCAAGCTTTGAACTTTCCTGGATAGGTAGAATAGCAGCTATTAAGATGACCTTGCTACCCAAGATAATCTATTACTTTAGAACAGTCCCAATATTAATCCCAGATAAGTTCTTCGCAGAAGTGGATAAGCTATTCAGGAAGTATATATGGGGAGGGAAAATGAGCAAAATAGCATATCCCATGCTATCAAAACATAAGAGAAATGGAGGAGTTAATCTACCGAATGTGAAGCATTACTACTACGCAGCACGCCTAGACCAGGCTATGGCATGGGCAGAAGGAGCACCAGAGAAGTTATGGGTGGGAATCGAGAGGAGCATGGTGGGGAATGGTAATTTGCCCACTCTGCTCTTAGCGACATTGACAGGCAAAGTATTAACCAGCCAATTTATTCCTGCCATAGAGGCTACCCTCGTAGCATGGTCATACCTACACAAAACAGTCCCACAAGACACTATGGACAGGTGTACAGACCTGCCACTGCCAATATATGACCATATTATACCCAACCTCAAAACTCAGCATTGGACAAGGGAAGGCATACAAACTTACAAGGAATTAATGCATAAACACCCACACCCCGATACATTCGCACATATACAACTGAACTATTTCCAAAGAGACAACCCCGACATATCTTACCCATTGCATAGGGAATCTTGGTCACGCTTGCGGTCGGATCAGGAGAGTACAAAAGGACTGTCCTGGTTTTACGGGAAGCTTCAATTTAGCAAAGCCTTTCAGAAATCCTCAAATATGCATAACTGGGAAAAAGAACTAGGATTCACGGCCACCCAACTGGAATGGCAACAGGCCCTGCATTCATACCATAGATACTCTCACTGTGTAAATCATTGGGACCTAATGTTGAAAGTTCTCTACAGGACATATCTTACACCCGTTAGGTTGTCGCGGATCTACCCACAGTCCTCTCCCGATTGTTGGAGGGGATGTGGGGGGAGAGGTGGCATCCTCCATATCTTGTGGCATTGTAGTTATCTTAAGGTCTTTTGGAAAGATATTTCTTCCCTCTTAAGCAGGGTGGTTGAGAAACCACCCCTGCTTAAGCCCCAGCTAGCCATCCTCAATATTGGGATAGGATCCATTCATAAACAGCGTAGAGCTCTGACCACCCATATTCTGATCGCAGCAAAACTCACCATAACATCTAAATGGAAATCTAAATCCATTCCTACTATCGCAGAAGTAGTGCAGAGGGTCCAAATGCAATACAATTATGAAAAATATTTTGCTATTAAACATAATACAATTCACTCATTTAACGTCGACTGGGACACATGGACCAAACTTTATCCTACCTGAGTAGCAGTAACTGGGCGGCCCATCAAGCTTTCAATAAATAAGTGTTTATATATCAGGCACAAGGCACTATTAGTCATGAAGATCCCATATGGTTTTTTCTTTGTATTTAAGTTAATGTTTTTCTTTTTTCTGTATGATTTAAATTAATTTACTTTATATTTTATTTTGTGAATTCATTTGATAAGGTACGACCTCTGGTACTCCCTACCAATCTCATGGTCAAAGGTCACAGGTAAGACTTGGAGCAAGGCGAGACGTCGCTACGGGCACAGTTTGTTCCCAAAAGGGGTGCCCGCGGCGCCGGATCACCACCTAAGTGATGCATAGAACCATTAAGTATGTGACCATCCAACGATTATTAACAATATACATACAATCAGAGGTTTGTTTGAAGTTTGGTTTGCATTTATACATACACTGCTGTACAACAACAATGGTCAAGGTCAATGTTTACGACCTATATGTTTTGTATGTTCTGTTAAAACCTAATAAAAACATTTAAAAGAGAAACGTAAATTGCATGAGAAGCGTAAATTGTCTGAGAAACGTAAATTGTCTGAGAAACGTAAATTGTCTGAGAAACGTAAATTGTCTGAGAAACGTAAATTGACTGAGAAACGTGAGTTATGTGTGAAATGTGTGAGCAGCGCAAGAACAGATGAGGAGACTTGCCACCGCAACAAGCCAATTAAAAACGATTACCTCAATCTGTTAAACCCATAGACGTGATGGGTGACCTGCAGTGGAAAGAATATGGACAACTCAGCTGTGTAAAAGACCAGAAAACATAACAGACAGCCAGCCCATGACATAACAATACCCCTGGTACCTGACAAGTATAAGGATGTGGGTGCAGAAATGACAAGACCAATCAGCGCATGAATGTGAACCTGATGACCACCCCACCCTACCGTATGGAGTAAGCAAGCCCGAGCATCCTGCAGCGCCAAGACAGGAAATTAAACCGAACACTCAGGGCTATGGCACCCACAGACCGTGGTGGGTAGTAGTAACGGTGAACGTGCATGTATGACATATGGACTACAGGCGAGAAGATTGTGGGACGACAATCAATTAAAAACGAAACCTCAGCCCGTATGGATCTGTAGACGTGACAGATCCTGAATGTAAGCCCATGACATTGCAATACCCCTGGTACCTGACAAGTATGAGGATGTGGGTGCAGAAATGACAAGACCAATCAGCGCATGAATGTGAACCTAAAGACCACCCCACCCTACCGTATGGAGTGAGCGAGCCCGAGCAACCTGCAGCGCCAAGACAGGAAATTAAAAACGAACACTCAGGGCTAAGGTACCCACAGACCGTGGTGGGTAGTAGTAATGGTGAACGTGCATGTATGACGTATGGACTACAGGCGAGAAGATTGTGGGACGACAATCAATTAAAAACGAAACCTCAGCCCGTATGGATCTGTAGACGTGACAGATCCTGAATGTAAGCACAAACTAACGGCAATGCAGCGAACGAAAGGTAATGACATGAAACGTGGGAAACGTGGGAACCGTCAGGAACGTGGGAACCGTCAGGAACGTGAGAAACGTCAGGAACCGTCAGAAACGTGGGAAACGTGAAATTGCAAGATAAACCTGAAATTGCATGAGAAACGTAAAATTGCATGAGAAACGTAAAATTGCATGAGAAATGTAAAATTGCATGAGAAACGTAAAAAAAAAAATTGCATGAGAAACGTGAAATGCAAGAGAAACCGTGCCGCCCCTGAAGAGACCATGAGATGACAGGTGATGAGCAAGTGTCATGGCAATCCCACAGCCTGAATTAACCTCTGAAAACCCATACTTACCATGTGACAGGGTACTAGTAGTGTAGCCCCAATCAGGTGAAATGCCAGCACACCGCGGGCCGCCCTGCCTGCTAACCGTACTATCACTTACACCCCCCCGAGCCACCAAGCCCCCATGCGGACAGACTGCCCCCCCCCCCCCCCCCCCCCGAGCCACCATGCCCCATGAGAACCGACTGCCCCCCCCCCGAGCCACCATTCTGAACATGCACCTGCTCAGGGGACATGCTTCTACTTATAGTACCACACCAGCTTAGGGGCCTGCTTGCACTAGTAGTCCCACACCAGCTTAGGGGGCATGCTTGCACTAGTGGTCCCACACCCGCCTAGGGGGCATGCTTGCACTAGTGGTCCCACACCCGCTTAGGGGGCATGCTTGCACTAGTGGTCCCACACCCGCTTAGGGGGCATGCTTGCACTAGTGGTCCCACACCAGCTCGGGGACATGCTTGCACTGTAGTCCCACACCAGCTCAGGGGCATGCTTGCACTTGTAGTCCCACACCAACTCAGGGAGCATGCTTGCACTTGTAGTCCCACACCAACTCAGGGAGCATGCTTGAACACCAGTAATACTTGCAAAGTTGCAAACACCCAACGCCCTCTGAGGCCCTCACCCCCCTCCCATGCTGTATGGGAGAGGTGACAACATGCAGCGCACACCCCCCCCCTAACGCTGCGTGCTATGGAGAAAGAAGGAGGACGACGGACCCCCCCCCCTTCCCCCGGTGTGAGCACAGGTGAACTCAGGCGACCTGCTCCCCCGGACGCTGAGTGGAGCAATGCCAAAATGTGCAGGCGGCACCGGGAGAGTGGGCGGCCGGACACCCCCCCCTCCCGGCGAGAGCACCGGGAGAAGCGGGTGGACGTCCCCCCATGAAGAAGTGAAAGGAGAGGGGAGCTGGCGGGTGGGCGGGTGACCGAACACCCCCCCTGCATGAGCACCGGAAGAAGCGGGAGGGAGGGCGGGCGGGTGACCGAACACCCCCCCTGCATGAGCACCGGAAGAAGCGGGAGGGAGGGCGGGCGGGCGGGTGACCGAACACCCCCCCCTGCATGAGAAGCGGGAGGGCGGGCCCTCGATCTGTCCAATAACCCCGAGGGAAGTATCCACAGCCTGCGGTCAGCCTTTTTCTTTATGCTTCGATGGGTTCTTTCACATTCCTGCTATTCTCATATTGAAAGACAGCCCCATCATCCTAAATTCTTTACCCTTCATACTTTCTCTTTTTCCCCTTTCCTCCCTCTACCCAATCCCCCCCCCCCCCTCCCGGCCCTCCCACCCACACACCCTTATATGTGGGTGGGAGGGAGGGGAGCCCCCCTCTTCCCCCCCTACAGCCCAAATAACTTGCTACATTTCCTTGTTAACTTAAATGTCTTCCATTCCTCCCATTTCCTCTGAGACACTCTACTTCCACTCTCCTCGTCTACTCTACGTCCTTCCATTCTATAAATTTTGTCTATTTTTTCTAGCCACTCCCTTACTTTGGGTGCTTCGTTTCCTTCCATTTTTTTGGGATCAGGCTCTTTGCTGCATTTATCAGGCAACTGGGAGGGAGTTTCTATACTCTTTTATTGAAGTGTCCATGGAATGGAAAAGACATGCCCAAGGATTTTCTGGTATCTGGGTTTTGGTTATTACCTTTATATACCCTAGTATTTCTCTCCAATACTCTTTAATTTTTGGGCAAGTCCACCATATGTGTGCCATATTCCCCAGTTGTCCACAACCCTTTCAGCATTCCCCAGATTGTCCTGTTTGATATTTAGCAACTATATCTGGTGTCCTATACCACCTTGCTAAACATACATAATTTGTTTCTATCATCCTGATGTTTATTGTGGATCCATTTACCAACTTCAAAATTTTCTCTATGTTCTGCTTCTCATCCCATGATCCTATTTCCTTTTCCCATTTTTTTATATATGTCGGCACCTCTACCTCGGCAGTCCGTCCCAGTACCTTATATATCTGGGAGATACCTGACCGAGTTGTTTTTCCCTCACATATCCTCTCAAAGGCCGTCAGTTTTTCTCCATCTATCAGTGGTTGTGGTAACACTGAGACGAAGTGTCTGAGCTGGAGGCACCGCCATCCATTTAAATCTAGCCATTTTAGAACTAAAAATGATTTCTCCTTCTTTTATTATGTGTTTCAATTGGATATTTTCTTTTTTTATCCACTTCTCTCCCAAAGTACTTTTACCTGGTGGGAAAGGTCATTTTCCTTTAACCGCTTCAATACAGGGCTTTTAAACACCCTTCCTTACCAGAGCACTTTTTGCGATTCGGCACTGCGTCGCTTTAACTAACAATTGCGCGGTCGTGCGACGTTACACCCAAACAAAATTGACGTCCTTTTTTTCCCACAAATAGAGCTTTCTTTTGGTGGTATTTGATCGCCCCTGCGGTTTTTATTTTTTGCGCTATGAACAAAAGAAGAGCGACAATTTTGAAAAAAAACACAATATTTTTTACTTTTTGCTATAATAAATATCCCATTTTTTAAAAAAAAAAACGATTTTTTTCCTCAGTTTAGGCCGATACGTATTCTTCTACATATTTTTGTTAAAAAAAATCGCAATAAGCGTATATTGATCGGTTTGCGCAAAAGTTATAGCGTCTACAAAATAGGGGATAGATTTATTGAATTTTTTTTTTTTTTTTTTTTACTAGTAATGGCGGGGATCTGCGATTTTTTTTTCGTGACTGCGACATTGCGGCGGACACTTCGGACACTTTTGACACATTTTTGGAACCATTCACATTTACACAGCGATCGTTGCTATAAAATTGCAGTGATTACTGTGTAAATGTGACTGGCAGGGAAGGGGTTAACACTAGAGGGCGCTGCAGGGGTTAATGTGTTCCCTAATAGACGTGATTCTAACTGTAGGGGGAGGGGACTTAAGGGGAGGAGACCGATCATGTGATCCTCTGTAGTGGGATCACATGATCGGTCTCCTCTGCACTGACAGGACGTGGAGCTGTGTGTTTACACACACAGCTCCACGTTCCCGCCCGGTCCAGTTGTTTTAACGGGCAATCGCGGGTGCCCGGCGGACATCGCGGCCGCCGGGCACTCGCACCGGGTCCCAAGCGATGCCGCGGGCGCGCGCGCGCGCGCCGCCGGCGGCGCGCGCGCGCCCCCCAGGCGGCCGGGAATCCGAGGACGTCATATGACGCCCACCCATGATGGTAGATCCACCTTGTGGGCGTCATATGACGGCGGGCGGTATTGAAGTGGTTAAATACATCAGTGGAGAATTATATTTCCACTTATTGTGTTTGTGTACTCCCTCCCAAACTCTAATTGTGTTCTTTGTAACTATTCCCCGCTAGTGATCTGTATTGTGGTGGTGTCCAAATAGCCTTACCTAAATTTGTGTCTGCCAATCTGTGCTCTATCTCTACCCATCTTTTTTTACTCTCTAATTTTGTCCATTCTACTACCCGTGTTAGTACTGCAGCTTCATAGTATTTTTTAAAATCCGGTACACTGAGTCCTCCCTGATCTTTTTCTAGATGCAGGATCTTTAAGGATATTCTGGGTTTCTTATTTTGCCAGATGCATTTTGTGATTAAGGACTTGATAATTCTAAAGTACACAGGGGGCTGTAAATCGGTAGCATCTGGAATTTATACAGTATTTTGGGCTGTAAAACCAAAACCGCCTTCTCATCCCCAAAGCCCGCTACAAATCGAAGGGAGAACGAAGATTCGCAGTACAGGGACCTCGGCTATGGAACGCTCTACCAAACAACATTCGCTTGGAAGAAAACCATCAGGCCTTCAGAAAAAAACTCAAGACCCACCTCTTCTAAATATTGCATGACAACAAGAGCAGTCAAGCGCCTTGAGGCGATTCAGTTCGCATTTGTAGCACTATACAAATCATTCATTCATTCATTCATAATCATTTTTAGGGCACTTATACTTCCCATCCAGGACAGGGGTTTTATTATAATTCTCCTTATTTCTTCTCTTAGCTCATCCAGAAAAGGGATATAATTAACTTGATAGATTTTCCCTATTGATGATGTAAATTTTATCCCTAAATATTTAACTTCCTTCTTCCATAAGAAGGTAAATTCTTTATGGATACTCTGCTCTTCTTTTTGATTAACATTTACATTTAGCACTTCTGATTTCCCTTTGACTTTAAAGTTGGATAGCTTCCCATATTCCTTGATGGCCTTTACCAAATTTGGCGTGGAGATTTAGGGATTGGACACATAAAACATGACATCGTCCGCAAACGCGGCTAACTTATGTGTCTCTTCCCTGACATCCACCCCTCCTATGTCTGGGTTTCCCCTAACTGTCTCCAGGAATGCTTCTAATGCCAACACAAATAATAAAGGTGACAACGGGCACCCCTGCCTGGTCCCGTTGTACATCCTGAAGGGGAAATGATAATATTCCATTTACTCTTACAGCTGCCATTTGGCTGTTGTAGTGTACCTCTATCCAACTCAAAATTCTAGGGCCGAACCCCATTCCCTCCAGGGTACCTATCATGAATCCCCAGTCTACTCGGTCGAAAACCTTTTCGGCATCAATCGATAAGAGTAGACTGGGGATTCCACTCTCCCGCATTTTCTGGAGCAGTAACAGTGTCCTCACCCCATTGTCTTTTCCTTCCCTTCCCCCCTGATCTGCATGGACCAGACTCGGCGTCAGTTTTTTTTTATCCTGGAGGCTAATACTTTAGCAAACAATTTAGTATCTGTGTTCAATAATGAGATCGGTCTATAGTTTGAGCATATTGTATTCTCTTTCCCCTCTTTCAATACCGTGGTAATTGTAGCAGTAGAGGCTTCTTTACTCAGTCCGTATTTAGTTCCCAACCCGTTATAATATGCACAGAGTTTTGGAGCTAGCATCTCTCTATTTTTTTTTTTTTTATATTCTATAGTAAAGCAGTAAAACCCCAACCAACCCCAAGATAGATAGAAAGAGAGAGGGGGAGAGAGATAGGTAGTTAGATAGATAAAAAAGAGAGGGGGAGATAGATAGATAGATAGATAAAAAGAGAGGGGGAGATAGATAGATAGATAGATAGATAAAAAGAGAGGGGGAGATAGATAGATAGATAAAAAGAGAGGGGGAGATAGATAGATAGATAGATAGATAGATAGATAGATAGATAGATAGATAGATAGATAGATAGAAAGAGAGAAGGGGAGTAGATAGATAGATAGATAGATAGATAGGAAGAGAGAAGGGGGGTAGATAGATAGATAGATAGATAGATAGATAGATAGATAGATAGATAGATAGATAGATAGAAAGAGAGAGGGGGAAAGAGATAGATAGATAGAGAAAGAGAAAGAGAGAGGGGGAGATACATAGATAGATAGATAGATAGATAGATAGATAGATAGATAGATAGATAGATAGATAGAAAGAAAGAAAGAAAGAAAGAAAGAAAGAACGAGAGAGGGTGAGAGAGATAGATAGATAGATAGATAAAGAGAAAGAGAGAGGGGAAATAGATAGATAGATAGATAGATAGATAGATAGATAGATAGATAGATAAAGAGAAAGTGAGAGGGGGAGATAGATAGATAGATAGATAGATAAAGAGAAAGAGAGATAGATAGATAAAGAGAAAGAGAGATAGATAGATAGATAGATAGATAGATAGATAGATAGATAGATAGATAGATAGATAGATAGATCGATAGATCGATAGATCGATAGAATCTATCGATCTATCTATCTATCTATTTACGGGGACGTCATGGAAAATTCCCTATGGCTTTCCCCATGACGTCAGAGGAGGGCGGGGTCACCACCCTCCGTTATAAAAGACCTGTCAGACGCAGCGAAGCCTCACACAGCGGGAGCCTCCCATTGCGCGGAGCGGCCCAAGAAGAGACCCGGACGCCGTGGAAGAAGATGCCGTACGAGAAGACCAGAGCTAGAAGAGGCGGATCGGAGGAAGAAGATGATGGAAGAAGAAGATGGAAGAAGATGCCGGAAGATGAAGAAACCGAAGGATGAAGAGAGGAAGAAGGAAGAAGACCAGAAGAAAGAAGATTTTAATAAAGGAATTGTCAAAGACCGTCTCCTGTCATTTTTACCATTTTTGACACTTTTTTGGTGAAATGTTACCATTTCACACAGGGGGGGGCGGGATCTGGGGGTCCCCTTGTTAAAGGGGGCTTCCAGATTCCGATAAGCCCCCCGCCCGCAGACCCCCACAACCAATGGCCAGGGTTGTGGGGAAGAGGCCCTTGTCCTCATCAACATGGGGACAAGGTGCTTTGGGGGTCTCAGACCCCCAAAGCATCCTCCCAATGTTGAGGGCATGTGGCCTGGTACGGTTCAGGAGGGAGGGGGGGCCACTCTCGTCCCCCCTCTTTTCCTGCGGCCTGCCAGGTTGCGTGCTCGGATAAGAGTCTGGTATGGATTTTGAGGGGGACCCCACGCCATTTTTTTTGGGCTGGGGTCCCCCTTAATATCCATAGCAGACCTCCACGCTTTTTTTTTTTATTTTTTTTTATTTTTTATCAATGACTTTTTTTTTATGAATGGCTTTCAATGAATGACTGTTCTTTGTGTTACGGGAGCCGTCAATACATTAGCCGCGAGTGATTTTAAATAGCTATTTTTCCTGCAAAAATGACACTTTTTGCAGGGACAGTTCTAAGTACAGGAAACATGCGCCCCTTCACAGGCATACTATAGACACCCCCCAGGTACGAAATTTAAAGGAATATTACACTTTTATTGTTTCACTTTAAGCATTATTAAAATCACTGCTCCTGAAAAAACTGCCGTTTTAAAAAAAAAATTTGCATTGATACATGTCCCCTGGGGCAGGACCCAGGTCCCCAAACACTTGTTATGACAATAACATGCATATTAGCCTTTAAAATTAGCACTTTTGATTTCGAACGTTCGCATCCATTGTAACTAATAGGGTTCTAATGCTCGCACGGACTTTAGGTCCGTTCGCGGGTTCTGGTGCGAACCGAACCCGGGGGTGTTCGGCTCATCCCTAGTGATGAAGGCTTCAGCAGATTGTGAGGTGAAGGGCTGGAGCAGAGGTGGATTCCAGGCATAGCAGAGGTGAACCACAGTTTCCTCCGAACACAGAATATATACAGCACAAGGTGCTGCTGTATATGGCTGGGGTGAACAGATAATTCCATACCTGGCTTCTCCATTCACACAGAGCCGAAACAGGAAGTGACACGCCACTCCGAGGACAGCACCACCCAGATATGGATACATAAAGGAGAATGCCCCAATGAGCGTCTAGAGACGCTCTGCACAGCGCCACAAGGCACCAAAAAACAGCACAAATGAAGTGTCTTGCCTGCATTCATGGGATTGCATTTGCATGACGCTTCCATGGTGTATTGTGTCCGGCGCCCCCCCCTCCCCTCCTACACAGTGCACTTAAACTTTTTTTTTTTAAAGGGACATTTATTTTTATTTTTTTTTGACTGTCTTGGGGGGGGGGGGGCACTGGTCTCTTGTTGTCCTCTCTGTCTATTCTTTACTGAGTATAATTGCTTGTAGTACTCCCTAAAAACTTCTGATATGTCCTTAGTATTGTATACCAGCTCTCCGTTCTTATTTAATATTTTCTCGATATAATTTATAGATCTTTTTTTCCTCAATATCCTAGCTAAGCACTTGCTGTTTTTAATTTCAATAGTTTTTTATTGAGTAACAGAGTTAAACATAAACAGTAGAAATGCGCACAGCGCCATCTGGTGTTGTTGAATACACATGAGTATTATAGGCAGCTATTCACACTTAACATAGAAATTTTGAAAACATAAGATAGTATACATAACGGTATACTGAACAGTGCTGCATTAGAAAGACGTATGTAGAGTTATAACTATCAGGTAAATGCATGACTTTGTATTGGCTGAGACATTTTTATTTTTACATTTAAGCTTTTTACTTTTATAATGCACTCACTCAGTTAGCTCTCCTGTTTTATTTGATATTATTTACTACTTGGCATCCGGTGTGTCCCGCCGGCGGGCGCCCCAAAGGGAACTAACTGCGCCCGCCGGAGAGGCCCACCAGGTCCAGTTTAACATGTTCTGCTTTCCTTGTACCATTTTATCCACGGTTCCCATATCTTGAAGTGTGATATGTACTGTCCCTGTGAGGCTGCGAACATCAGTTCATAATTAATGTGAAGATCAGTGACTTTTATTATTTCCTGCAATGAGGGCACTTCCGCAGTTCTCCATCTTCTTGTGATTGCTAATTTAGTGCTGGATATGATATGAAAAACAATTTTCCTATGTGTGCAGGGGAATCTTTCCATGTTTAATGACAATAATGCTAGTGCAGGGTCGTTTTCAGTGTGGGTTTTAGTTATATCTCTAATTACCTCAAATACCTGGGTCCAAAGTTTCAGTATGGTCGGGCACTCCCACATTATGTGTGTTAGTGTTCCCCTATGGCCACATTGTCTCCAACAAAGAGGTGACGTGTGTTGTTGGAATCCTGCTAACCTAGTGGGGGTTAGGTACCACCTTAGAAGAAGTTTGCTGGCTAGTTCCCAAAGATTGGCGCACTTGGTAGCTGTGTGTGATATTTTAATTGCGTTTTGCCACTGTTCCAGTGAGAAAGTAGCCTTCAAGTCAATTTCCCATGTCCTCATAGATGGAGATTTAGTAAACTCCAGTTTAGAGTTCAAAGTGTTGTAGAAAAGCGAGATTCCCTTGATTGCAGTGTTGGGATGGATGAGGTACATGTAGATCCTAACTGGTAGGTGTATCTGGATAGTGGGAATTGATGCTAGGAGATGGGAGATTTGTTTGTAGGTGTATATGTCTCTCGGTTCTAGGCCATACTCTAACTGGAGCGCTCTGAATGTTTTAACTGCCGGACCTACCATGAGCTCTTCCAGTGAGACTATACCTTTCCCTATCCAGCTTTTAATATTGAGATTGGGTATCAACAGTTGCAAACACGTGATGTTAATGTGTAAAGGTTTAGTAGGTTGAGTAGGTGGGAGTGTAGTTAGGAGTGTTTTCCATGCTCTAATTGTGGCTTCCATAGGTGGTGAAACCTGCATTGTCTTTAAGGGAATGAATGAACTCGTTATTAGTAGGTCGTATGTGTTGTTGTTCTTGCATTGTGCCTTTTCTAGTTCCAGCCATCTAGGTGAGGGGTTGTTAGGGAACCACTGTTTGGTCTGTGCTAAGATTGCTGCTAGGTAATAATCTTTCAAAAGGACATGACCCACCCCTCCCGATTTCCTCGGAGCTATAAGTTTCTTGAAAGCGCATCTGGCCCTTTTCCCCTGCCATAGAAATTTATTAATGCTTGATTGGGCCTTGGTGAAGAATGTATCTTGGATAACTATTGGCATCGATCTAAACAAGTATATGAACTGCGGAAGCACCATCATTTTGAACGCCGCCAATCTGCCTGACCAAGATAATTCAGTCTTGCTGATTGAGGCAAGCTTATGGTCTAAGCTTTCGAGAAAAGGCAGGTAGTTAGCGCCGCTCAACTGGTCCACCTTTTCTGTTAATGTTATGCCTAAATATTTTATCCCCACTGTATTCCATGTGTATGGGAATTGTTGTTGTAATTTATTTTTTGTGTGTTCGTTAATGCCCAGTCCCAATATTTGTGATTTATTTTCATTAACTTTGTAGTATGAGATTCTATTGAACATTGTCAAAGCCTTATGTGCCTCTGCCAGGGAAGTCTCCACGTTCGTTAAGATCATTATTACGTCATCAGCGAACAGGCTGATCGAGTGGGAAGTATCGGGAACTTTGAAACCTGATATGTTGGGGTGCGATCTGACGTGTATGGCTAGGGGTTCCATCAGGAGATTAAAAATTAGGGGGGACAGGGGGCAGCCCTGTCGGGTCCCATTTGTAATGGGGAATGGTGCAGATAGGACTCCTGATGTATATACTCTAGCTGATGGTTTAGAGTATAATGCCATGATTGCTGTCGATATGTTTCCAACAAAGCCAAAGGCTTCAAGGACTTGCTTCAGGTATTGCCAGTGTATTCGGTCAAAGGCCTTCTCTGCGTCCAGAGATAGAAGCAGAGAAGGTCTTTTCTGTACCTTTTCTGTATTATATTAATCAGCCTTCGGGTGGCGTCAGATGTTTGTCTGTGTTTTGTGAAACCTGTTTGGTCAGGGTGGATCAGTGATGGCAAAATATCTACTAGCCTGGCTGCTATCAGTTTAGCGTAAAGTTTAAGATCACTATTCAAAAGAGAGATAGGCCTGAAATTTGCTGGGGTATCTGGAGACTTCCCCGGCTTAGGCAAGGTTATAATAGTCGCTTCTAACATTTCTGGAGGAAAAGAGGCAGAGGCAGCGGCTGCATTAAAGATGTCACATAGATATGGTTTAAGTATGTTTTTGAACTCTTTGTAGTATTCCCCGCTGAATCCGTCTGGGCCTGGAGATTTGTTTAGGAGCATATGGTCAATTGCTTTAAGTATTTCTGTTTCAGTGAAGGGGGAGTTTAGTATGGACAGTTGCGTCTGGGTCAGTTTAGGGATAGCTAAGCGTGCTAAAAAATCGTTTATTTCGTGTGGAACTGGCTGGTGAGTTCCTTGGTCATTTTTTAGGTTATATAGTGAGCTATAGTAATCACTAAACGCGTCAGCTATCTTTTTGGGGTGACTTTCCTTGGTTTTGGTTCGCGGGTGGAAAATATATGGTATCTTGGATTTGTACCTAAGGCCCTTTATGTTTTGCGCTAAAAGTCTACCTGCTTTATTTCCATTGGAATAGTAGGTCATTTTCAGTCTTCTGTTATATTTTTCAAAGTTTTCTAGCAGTAATATTCTAAGGTCATGTCTTAGTTGGGTAAGCTTACTCGATGTATCGTGGGAGGGATTGGTCTTGTTGTCTTTCTCTAAACAATTGATGTCTGTCACAAGGTCCTTCAGCCTCTTCTGCCTCTGTCTCTTTAGCCTCGCCCCTAGTTGTATACTTATGCCTCGCATAAATGCCTTATGGGCATTCCATAACATGAAAGGATTGCTCACAGAGCCTTCGTTATCAGAGAAGAATTCCTTCAGCCTGTCTTGCATCACTTGCCTACACTCTTTTTGTTGCAGTGTAAAGGTGTTAATTCTCCATATTGGCCTCGCGTCAACCGACGACGAGTCCCTTATGGAGAGCACCACTGGCGCGTGATCAGACCAGGTTATAGGGTGAATAGTCACTGATTTAGTCCGAAGTAAGGATTGTTGGTCTAAAAGAAACAGATCTATTCTAGTATATACTCTGTGTGGTGGCGAGAAATATGTGAAGTCTTTTTCTCCGGCATGAAGGCATCTCCATGCGTCGTAAAGATCGTTCTTGATGATAGTCGGTAATAAGGCCAGGCTATTTCTTCTAGGTTTGGAGGTTGAGTCCATGGTTGGATCCGGTGTTATATTTAGGTTGCCGCAAATGACCAGAAGTCCCTGGCGAACCTTAGATATTTTCAGTAGCAGTTTGTTAACAAAATGGATCTGGTGCTTGTTGGGGGAGTACACGTTTACAAGCGTATAGGTGGTTGAATTAATTTTGCATATTAGGATTATGTATCTGCCTTGCGTGTCGGTAATGCAGTCAATGGGCTTGAATGCTACTGAGTCTTTGATTGCAATAAGGACCCCCTTCCTTTTTGAGGATGCGTTCGCTGTGAAAATGTGGGGGAAGTTCTTATGTGAGCACTTGGGAGGGTTGGAGGCTAGGAAGTGAGTCTCCTGGGCACACACTATGTCACAATGGTGGGTACTGGCTTCCTTCCATAGAGAGTTCCTTTTCACTGGGTGATTAAGCCCCTTGGTGTTAATGGTCAATATATTCAGAGCCATCTTGTTACTTCAGGGGGGTTGGTGTGATGCAGCAGGTAACAGGGTGTTGTACAAAAGCAAGCCTTCTTTAGTGTGGTGAGGAGTGTCTCTGTGTCCTGCGTCTTCGTCGCATGGCACAGAGAGAACATTAGAGGTGTGTGTAATAAGGTACTCACTGTTGTGGTAGGGCGACTGCAGCGTTGTGCATGCACATATAAGGTGCTTGTTTGTGCTGTTGTGGTTGGAGGGTGTCTTCTAGCGGGTCGATTCAGCAGTATCGGATGTGTTGTTTCAACGTCTTCAGGTTTTCTTAGCAGCAAGGGAAAAAGAAAAAAGAAAAGGGAAACAAAAAGAAAAAACAAAGCAACCGCGCACTGAATTAGTGCGGACATTAGTGCTGAACCAAGACAAACTAGTACAGCTTATATTGCTGTAAGAAATTTGGGGGGTAAGTTCGGCCCTATTCTCCCTAGGGACGGAGATGTGAGAGCATACAGGAATGGGATATTGGTCATCCATCTTTGTTAGGCGTGCGATTTGGCGTTCTTAGCAGTCGCTGTATTCCAGTCCCTGTCCACTTGTCGCGGAGTACTGGTGTCGGGGGCTCCTGGGTCTTGCTCTGGTATTATGTCCCAACTTTTGAGTAGTTCAATCCCTCTGGTCAAGGAGGTAATTGTGTAGGTGTGATTATCTTTGGTTACAGATAACTTGGTGGGGTAGCCCCACTTGTAGATGATCTTGTTGTTTCTGAGTGCCTTTGTAATTGTGTTCAGAGCCCTTCTCTTCTGTAGTGTGTGTTGGGACAGGTCTGCGAAGAACTGGAGGTGCTGCAATTGTGGGGGGACCTGCTCTTTCTTTCTCATAGTCAGCATGAGGTTTTCTTTCACGTGAAAGAAATGTAAGCGGAGCAGAACATCCCTGGGGATATGGTCTGGGAGGTGTGCTGGTTTGGGAAGACGGTGGATTCTGTCAATTGTGACGTCCATATCCGACAGGTCAGGTACAATTTGTTTGAAAATTTCAGCGGTATAAGTGTGGAGGTCAGCTTGCTGGACTGATTCGGGGATCCCCCTGATCTTTACGTTGTTCATCCTGGATCTGTCCTCAATGTCTGCCAGCTTATCCCTTATCCACTCTGCCTCCCTTTCCTTGTCTTCGTTAGCATCCACCAGGTCATTTATAGTGTCTGCATATTCCCCCATCTTGGTTTCTATATGGTCTATTCTGGAGCCCATGGCGTTAATTTCTTTGGAGAATCTATGCATACATGATGCCATGTCAGATTGGATGGTGCTGCGAAGGGACATCAACATGTCCTTCAGAACTGTGTCCAGAACAGGCTGGTTCTGGGTGGGGAATGACTCTATGGGTTCGGGGAGTTCCCTCGTGTCCTCATCTGAGTCTATGGCCGGGCTGCCCTCAGCGTGCAATCTGTCGCCATCCATCCTAGGTTTGGACTTTACAGGGCTACCAGTGGATGGGGATGGAGGGTAGGAGTAGTGATGAGTGTTATGCTGGGCATCGTGGTGTTTGGCGTTACCTTGTTTGAAGGCCGGACCGCGTTGTACAGCTCCGTCCGTGTTGTAGGCCCGGGCGCCATCTTGGAGCCTTTTGTCAGGGACTCTCGTGTAAAAGTCCGTGAGCCGCTGGGGCTTTCCAGCGGTCCTCCGTTTGCTGGGCATGTCGCCTGGTGCTTGGTAGGGATGCCGCACTCCGTCAGGGTGAAATTCTCTCGTGGATGCGCCCGCTTTTAGCCGCTTAGACTCTCAGTCTCCGGAGCTCCGGGATTACACGTCCATCCGGAACTCGCGTCAGGCCACGCCCCCCAGCACTTGCTGTTTTTATTCCCCCATTGATATCTTTCTTTTGCGATCCTATTATATGTCTTACTCATTTCTTCTTCGATTAATTCCTCTTTTTTAGTTACTAGTTTGTGCTGTATATCCAAGTCCCATCCCCTTTCCTTACTGTAATCTTTTTTATGAATTTGTTCTAGTCTATGAATTTCCTCCCTTACTCTTTTTATTTCTTTCTCTCTTTCTCTTTGCTCCTAATGAAATATACATCCCTCTGACATAGGCCTTATGAGCCTCCCATATAATATTCTCTGCATTCTCTCCCCTTTCATTAATGGAAAGGAAGAACTCCAACTCCTTTCTTATTATTTCCTCCCCTTCTTCATCCAATAATTCTTTATTAAGTTTCCAGGAAAATGGGAGTTTCTCCAGCCCAGGGATTTTAATTTTCATACATATTGGGGAGTGGTCAGACAATGTTCTAATTTCTATATTTGTAGAGATCACATAATCAAATACCCGGTGTTCCACCAACCAATAATCAATCCTAGTGTATGTCCCATGCGCAGGGGAGTAGAACGAGAAGTCTTGTGTTTTCGGGTGCTGTACTCTCCACACATCAATCAACTGTAACTGATACAGCTGATACTTTATTGCTCTCAACTGTACGTTGCCTATCCCCTGTGCATGAGATGTGCTATCTAGTTCCGGGTTCATACCAAAATTTAGATCCCCAGCAGTAATCACCATCCCACTCTTAAACTCCCATAACTTTTCTAAAGTTTCCTTCAAAAAAATTGTTGGGCCTCTGTTGGGACAGTATATATTAGCTAAAGTATAATTTATTCCCCATAATTTTCCCTTTAGAAAGAGTTATCTTCCCTCCGGATCACAAAACCTGTCCCCCAGGGTGAAGCGTACCTCCTGTCCTATACCACTAGCCACCCCCTTTGATTTACTTGACATTGAATTACCATAATTCCACACCGGGTACCTTAAGGAATACAATCTAACTTTGCTTTCATAGGATAGATGGGTTTCCTGCAAGCAAACAATCCCTGCGTCATACTGTTCAACCTCTTTCAGGACTTTAAATCGTTTTGCTGATATGTTTAAACCTCTAACATAAGTCAGACAGTTAACTATAGACATAAATTGTAGCCAATACACTCTTTTTCTTTCATCTCTAGTCGATCCCAAATTGAAGGTCCCACTTAACGAGGCTCTAGGCTGTAGGCTCTTTTCACAATAACATCTTGGGGCGCTTCTTCCTTCAGACAAGGTGGTTTCCTTTTCCTATGTACTCTATTGATCTTTAGTTCCTCTCCTTCTCCTAGTCCCAATAAATGGTTAAATATCTTTTTCATCTTTTCCTCTAGATTTCTCCATTTTGTTCTGGTAGAGCTCTGATTCTTAAGTTTTGACGTCTATTTTGATTTTCTTGCTCTTCCATTTTATAAAGGAAGTCTCTCTGGTTCGTTTGTAATTCTTTCACTTGTACTTTTAGTTCAGTGATCTCTTGTGCTTGTTTCTCCATTTTCTCCTTCGCCACCTCTACTCTCCTCAACAGGTGGCCCAAATCCATCCTGACATTTATGATCTCAGTTTTGATCAGGTTTTCCATCCTCTCGAACATTGCCATCATCTCTGTTTTAGTAGGCATTTGGGATATACTTCTCTGATCTTCTCCTTCGGTAACCTCTATTTCTCTCTCAATTTCTGTACCTTCTCGTGTTTTATCCCCTTGGGCCCCCTTATGTTTAGCCATCTCTTTCTTAGTACTTTTTGTTGTTTGTGTTGGCTTTTTTTCCATCCCTGGGCTTTTGGGGTTCCCCTCTTTAGTTGTTAGATATTTCTGTATTGAGCTCGCGTTTACACTTGTATTTAGGCTCTCCTTTGGAGTTTTGGGTTCTGTCGTTTTTTGGGATCGGCCTCTCATATTTTGCTTATTCAACCTCTGTTTGATTTGTTTGAAGCCCTTAATAGTTTTACCCTCAAGGGAAAAGAAAGGGACTTTAACCATCAGATATTATTTTCTTCTAAAATATCCTGCTGTTTGACCAGAAGAAGATTTTATTTATTTTTATTTTTTTATGAAAAGAAAGAAACATTTTTGTTGCCTTTTTCTGGAACTGAATAAAAGGAACTGGTTCGTTCTTACACCAACAATACACTCCTCCTTCAAGAGGCTAGTTTAGTCTTTAAGACTAGTAATGATTGTTTTTCATTCAGCCATGAAGAAGAAGCCATATCTCAGTATCAAAGTCCCTTTAATTAGAGAGGCAACTCTTACAATTCCCAGCGTACCATTCACAAAATTTAGGTGAGGTATTTTACTTGCAAAAAGTAGGCTACAGTTTATGACCATTCATTACGGTAATAAAGATTATGCTAAAGTTCCACATGCTCCTTCCTCTTTTATATTGATCAACTCTTTCAGTTGTTTTATTGATATAACCATTGGTAGCAGAACCCATTTAAACCTCCATCTCCACCAAACATTTGAAAGTGTTTTTTGTTTTTTTTGGGGAAGAGAAGAATTTTTTTTCCCTTTTATCAAGCCAATAAACCCATAAAGCGCTTGATAATAATACAACTCAGAACCAAGAGAGAAGAGGAGGGGAAAAAAAAGAAAAAGGATGATCCTTTTTTAGCAGCTATATCTCCTGATCAGTCCAGGCAATTTTGAGGGCCACTTATTAGATGAGTAGTAGTAGGGGTTTTCTTTGTTTTTCACTGTTCAAACCAGGAGACAGGCACCACCAGGAGCAATAGCAGCACAGAAGTCCTTCTAAACAGCAAAAGCTCCCAAACAGTTCAAACAGTGAATAAGGTTACCTTTGAGGAAAGCAGGAGATCACTCTCTGTGCTGTTCAGACCTGTAACCATACTCCCCGCTGCTTCCCTCTGTGAATCCACTTCACTGCACTCAGGTAGGGGTCTTTAGGAGGGTGGTTACTCCGGAGGAAGAGAGGAAGAGAGGAGGAGAGGGGGACACAGGCACCGGGACCAAGCAATCTTTTAGCAGCCAAGAGGCTTCACGGGGCTTGCTCTCACCTCTCCCTGGTCCCCAGCGTCTCCAGTGTCACTCGATCGTCACTCGGTCGGTTGCTTTCTGCCCCTTTTCTCTGGCTCATAATGTGTAGGAGTAGGGTGCGTGTGTCGGCGGGGGCCCCCGCAAGCAATCACTTAAGCCCGGCGTGCCTCTCACTCCCGCCAGGCATCAGCTTCACCGACGTGGCAAGCTGCCTCTCCGTGCGCCCTCACAGGTGCCACCATTAGGCTCCTCCCCCAACGCTCCTACGTCACGTCGGCATCTCCGAGAGGCAGTGGCCTGGTCTTGCAGAAGGGAGTTTAACAAGACACGTGGCCACTAATTAAAATTAGAAGAAAAGAGGTTTAACCTTAAACTATGTAGAGGGTTCTTTACTGTAATGCCACGTACACACGATCGGAATTCTCGTCGGAAAAAGCTCTGACGGTTTTCCCGACGGAATTCCAAACTGTCTTGCCTACACACGGTCACACCAAATTCCGACCGTCAAGAACGCGGTGACGTACAACACTACAACGAGCCAAGTTCAATGCTTTCGAGCATGCGTCGAATTGTTTCCGAGCATGCGTAGGAATTTTGCGTGTCAGAATTGCTACAGACGATCGGAATTTCCGATAGAAACCTTTTCCGTCGGAAAAATTGAGAACATGCTCTCAATTCTTTGCTGTCGGAAATTCGGCCAGCAAAATTCCGATGGAGCCTACACACGGTCGCATTTTCCGATGAAAAGCTCTCATCGGTCTTTTTCTGGCCGGAATTCTGATCGTGTGTACGCAGCATAAGAGTGGCAAGGATGTTGAATTCCCTTCCACAGGTGGTGGTCTTTCAGCGAGGAACATCGATATGTATAAAAAAAAATCTATGGATGGTGTCACGCTCCAGAAACTATATAAATATGGTATAAATAATGATACTGTCACTTAAAAAATAATGTGCAAAGACAAACGCATAAAATATAAATAATAATGATGTCACTTAAAATAGGTGTGCAAAGAAAAACACATAAATCCACTGATCCTCTTAATAAGGTAAATAAAAAAGTGACTGTGATCAAGAAAATGCAAAATTATGCAAAATAAAGTGACTGTTGTGCATCAAATGCTAAAACATCCAGTATGTACAGTGGTATGCAAATAAATGGATAATAAAGTGACTGTTGTGCATTAATGCTAAAACGTCCAATGTGAGCAGTAATATGAGCAGCAAACAGCAGTGGTCTGAGCAGCAAATAAATAGATCAGCAAATAAATTTAATAAATAATATTCAGCAATAGTTCATATACACATGTGCAAGGTGGTGCAAAATGGTGCAGCTATAATCTGGTCTGGAGATTCCAGTAATGTAAAGGTGCTGAGTGCAGGTCTGAAGGTGCTGATTACCGTATTTATCGGCGTATAACACGCACCGGCGTATAACACGCACCCCAAGTTTAGGAGGGCATTTTAAGGAAAAAAAGTTTTAGGAGGGAAGTTTAGGGAAAAAAAACACTTACATTTAAGCGTCATTTGCAGCTTGCCCAGCGTCATTTGCAGCTTTGCCCAGCGTGATTTGCAGCTTGCCCAGCGTCATTGCAGCTTGTCAGCATCATTTGCAGCTTGTCAGCATCATTTGCAGCTTTGCCCAGTGTGATGTGCAGCTTGCCCAGTGTGATGTGCAGCTTGCCCAGTGTGATGTGCAGCTTGCCCAGTGTGATGTGCAGCTTGTCAGCGTCATTTCCATCTTTTGCGCATTTGAAATTGCCGCCTAGAAAGACCGCGCGGCCGAAAAAAAACGAGCGTCGGCGGAAAAGCCAGAGCCGTCTGTTCGGCTCCTGCTCTCAGTCCCGCCTCCCTGCTGTTTCGGAAGCGAACGCAGGGAGGCGGGACTGCGAGCAGAGCGGAACAGATGGCTCGGGCTTTTCCGGCTCCACTCGCAGTCCCGCCTCCCTGCTGTTTCGGAAGCAAGCGCAGGGAGGCGGGACTGCGAGCAGAGCGGAACAGACAGATCGGTCTTTTTCGGCGGCGCTCGTTTTTTTCCGGCGGCGCTCGTTTTTTTTCGGCGGCGGCCGCTGTTTTTCGGCGCCGTTTTAATTTTTTGGCCACTTTTTTTTGGGGTATCGGCGTATAACACGCACCCACGACTTTCCCCCGATTTTAAGGGGGAAAAAGTGCGTGTTATACGCCGATAAATACGGTATCTTGAACTAGGTGGCACTGTGACTAAAGTGCTGTGGGTCTTCGATGCTAATGACACCCTTGGGTGTGCTAACTTCTTACCTTACTGCTGTAAGGTAAGCAGCATTTGTAGAAAACAGGGAGATGGGTGGTCGCTCAAAGGAAAGATTTGGGTCTCCTATTCACTCCTCCTCAGAATTTCCATTATGTATAGAGCCTATGGGGTAATTGTTCTGGATGCCTTCTCACATGATTTAGCCATACACCGCTCAACATACATCAGTCAGGGTAGTATAGGAGTATCAGAAAGAACTCTGGACAGCCGCACACCGGAGGAAGATAAAAACTTTGATGATTTATTTAAAAAACAGGAATAACATCAATCCAGTAGTCCACTGCAAAGCAAAGCAAAAGGGGGGCACAAACTGACGCGTTTCGCACTATATGTAGTGCTTACTCATAAAAATTAGTCAGGGTAGTATACAGGGAGGAAACAAGGAGCCTCTATATCAGGGGTGCCCAGCCTTTTGAAGAGCAAGGGCCACTAAAGCTACTTGGTAACTGATCGCGGGCCACAATGAGCAGAGCGGGCGGATGGCAGGTCCGTGTCTGCTCTGTATATGCAGAGCGGACACAGCCCACTAATACTCTTTTTTTTTTTTTTCCGGATTGGATTGGATTGGAGGTAGGACACAAGTCGGTTTACATTTGCTACTCTTTAGAGGTAAATAGAGGGTCCAATTGGGTCAGACTGACCGTGTGAAAGGGGCCCAAAGCTGCTTTCACACAGATGCGCTGCAGTTTACCTGCACCGCTAGTGCCGCGCAGTGTACCTTTGGCTTTCCTGCACTTTGCAATAGACTTCTATTATATTCTGCAGGTTTGGTGCACTTTCAGAAAGCTCACCAAACCCACAGGTAATAACAGAAGTCTATGGCTCAGTGCAGATAACCCTCAGGTGCACTGCTCTGTACCTGCGGATCAGTTTGAAAGCAGCCCAGTAACCACTGCAGAATAGATATGCCCATATATACCCAGTGATTTTATTAATAAAACTGACCTATAATAACAGTACTCTATTCTATTTTTTATCCCATAGCAGGAGGTCTGCGGGCCACTGGTTGGTCACCCCTGCTCTATAGTGTAGTATTTTGGTATAAAAGCTTTCTTTATTGTACATAAAAAGGTACTCACATTATAAACACAAGATAAGTGTATTGTATCAAAAAGAGCGGTGAGCTCACAGCCAGGACGTCACTTCCGGTGTCCAGGGAGCATCGATAGTTTCAAAAAACTATTATTAGATAAGCACCTGAACGACTGCAGCGTACAGGGATATACAATGTAATACTGACATATAATCACACACATAGGTTGGACTTGATGGACTCGTCTTTTTTCAACCTCACCTACTATGTAACTAAGTGTAGCAATATGTTGCTAAATGTTACACCTTCAATAAATGTAACTATATATTGCTACACTTAGAGGCGCCTCTCTTCTCTTTTATACTCAGTTGTGACATGACGCTACTTGTATATCAAGACATCGCTTGTATATCAAGTCAAAATTTATTAAACAATGTTGCTTGTCTTGCAAAACGCTCTTAAACCAAGTTACTCTCAAACCAAGGTTTTACTGTAATAAATGGATTTTGACAATATTTGCTCATCCTGCAATCTCAGCTGTGTTTGAAAAATTGTTAAAAAATCAACACTGTTGGCAAATCATTCATCAAAAGGCAAACCCGTGCCATTCCTTCAGAGCTGTGTGCCTTGGCCAAGAGGCAAAGTGATATAATCACAGCTTAGCCATTCAAGTGGCCGCAGGCCACAAACCCAGAAGGAAGATCAGGTAAAGAATAGATGGAAGCCCTGTCAGGGGTGAGAGCGCATTGTTTTAAGGTAAGTCTTTTCATACTGTTAAATAAACTTTATTTTTTCCCCCAAAGATTTTACTACTGCTTTAACCACCCACCAAAAAAATAAAGCTGAAGCTACAAATACTGTACACAAATACTGTAGCTGCTGACTTAAAAAATCAGGCATTTACCAGTTACTAAAGTCAAGTGACGTCTTCCTGCAGCGGATTGTGGTGCGGCCATTTTAGATTTGGATGTTGGCTGCGACCTCCTGAGGAATCACAGCTGGCTCCCCGCTTCACAAGTACAAGATCAGGGAAGCTCGACCAACAGCCTCCTGGGAGCATCAGAGGTACCCCAATCACATCAGAGGTCAGCATCACCTTTCACACCAGAGCCCTTGCTTAAAATCAGAGCCCCCCCATCACATCATAGGTTTCCCAATCACATTCCAGCCGGGGGTAATCACTGCTGTCCCCTGGCCCCGTTGTAGCATGTGTTCCAGTCAGTGGAGGAGCTGCGGCTTGTGACTGACTGTGGCGGGAAGCCGCCATATTGTTCCTAGGTGTCCAGAACAGCTCAGGTATATTCTGGCTCAATCGTTGTTGCTTGCAAGGAGTTCTGGGATGCTGTCCCCATGCTGGTGTGGCTATCCAGGGTGAGATGTGCCTCCTGTGGAAAGGTAAAGACCCGTACCAGCGGGAGCTCTGGTCTCAAGCGGCTATCTTCTAGCGAGGTCAAACCATGCCCTCGAAAGCAGCAGGTTATATGGCAGACGCCTTGACAGAGTCTGTCAAGCTCTCGGCTAAAGCTGCAGCCCTGATAAACTCTTCACGCTGGCTCTATGGTCGCAATGGAGATATGTGAACTGGCTCCATAGAGAGCCGGTCACAATCTCCTCTCATGCGAATTGGATGCGGGGGGAAACCCGCATCCAATTCGCATTGGTGTGAACCCAGCCTCCAGCTTTGATAAACACAATTGCCCTTTGGATCAAGCAGGCAATTGTGGAAGCTTAAAAAATATTGAATGAGTGCCCTTTTTCCCCAATGGCTCATTCTACGTGGGCCATGTCAGCTTCTTGGGCGGGGTGAGCTGGGGTGACACCAGAACAAATTTGTCAAGCAGCAACATGGTCAAGCTACTTAGCTTTCATTAAGGATTACAGGTTGGACCTCCTCTTGGCGCAAGATCAGGCGTTTGGGAGGAAGGTCCTTCAGGTTGTAGTCCCCCCTCCAATCTGGTAAGTTCTCATTGATCCTCTCCTGTGCTGTCCTGGAAAGACGACTGGAGAAAACCATAGTTAGACTTACCAGTAACTCAGTTTCTAGGAGTCGTCCAGGACAACAGGGATTCCCCTATATGCTGTTATAACCTTGATCCAGACTCGACTACCTGTTTATTACCCAAAATGATCTATCTCTTGTGTCCAAAACCTCTATT
This sequence comes from Lithobates sylvaticus, assembly GCA_028564925.1. NCBI lineage: Eukaryota > Metazoa > Chordata > Amphibia > Anura > Ranidae > Lithobates > Lithobates sylvaticus. The sequence goes on along the minus strand of CM053027.1, from coordinate 616,303,871 downwards.
GACCCGATGTTCCTGTCGGACCATAACCCAATTTTCATGTCCTTGTCCCTCCCCGCCTCAACAAACAGATCACCTATTTGGCGTTTGGACAACTCCCTTCTCACTGACCAGGCAAACATCCAAACCATCTCCAAACGCCTATCACAATACTTCGAAGAAAACTCTCCCGATAATTCCTCTCCCATGTCAGTATGGGCAGCCCACAAATGTGTGATTAGAGGAACACTCATTTCCCTGGCAGCAACCCGTAACAAAATTAGAAAAGCACGCATCGAACTTCTTACTAAACGAATAAGCGACCTGGAACGGAAGCACAAAGCATCCCTTGCTGCAGAGGTCTTGGCAGAACTATCATTAGCCAGAGAGGAACTCCTTGATGAACTCCATCTTAAATTGCGACGCAACTATGCCATCTCCAAAAAAATGTTCTACCAATTCGGTAATAAATCTAGTAAATTACTAGCCAAAGCCCTCCAGTCCAAAAAAGCTTCTCACTCAATACATGCAATCAGAAACTCGTTAGGCGACCCCCTCTCTAAAACAGAAGACATAGCTGATCACTTTGTGACCTATTTCTCACAACTCTATAATCTCCCTGCCCACCCTCAGAACACCCAACACCCTGACCGTGAAACTGCCATCCGAGAATTCCTACACCAATATTCCCCGACCCCGATTGCTGACACAGAGGCCTCTAACCTAAACTCCCCTCTTACACTACAAGAGATCACTCAAGCTCTGAAACAATTGAAACCAGGGAAAAGCCCCGGCCCCGATGGTCTAACAGCAAGCTATTACAAGTCCTTCCCTGACATTCTACTACCCCACCTAACCGTAGCCTTTAACAACCTCTCCCCAACTGATGTAGCTGTTAGAGACACCTTGGAAGCGCATATCACACTCATACCAAAGCCAGATAAAGATCCTCTGTTAGTCACCAACTACCGCCCTATCTCCTTGCTCAACGTCGATCTAAAACTATATGCAAAGGTGTTAGCTAACCGTATTTTACCCCTCCTCCCGAACCTAATTGGTCTAGACCAGGTTGGTTTTGTCCCTGGTAGAGAAGCCAGGGACAATACCATTAAAGCGTTCAACATCCACCACTGGCTTACCTCCACTTCAACTCCTGGTTTCTTTTTGTCTCTGGACGCGGAGAAGGCGTTCGACAGAGTGGCATGGGACTACATGGAAGCAGTGCTACATGCAATAGGCTTACCCCAACTCTTTGTTCGAATGATCATGCTTCTATATTCCTCGCCCTCAGCTAAACTTAGGATCAACGGCCGCCTGTCGAACGCCTTCTCCATCTCCAACGGAACCCGTCAAGGGTGTCCTTTGTCCCCGATCATTTTTCTGCTCACTATGGAACCTTTTATACGGAGGCTCAAAGAAAACCTAGATATCAAAGGACTGACCATTAAGCATAACACATACAAGGTTGCAGCTTACGCTGACGACATCCTACTCTTCTTGTCCGACCCAATTACCACAATCCCCAACTTACTCAAGGACTTTTCCACCTTTAAAACCCTCTCCAACCTACAAATAAACTTTTCCAAATCTCAAGCTCTGAACGTCTCCCTTCCGACCTCTCTGGTCTCTCAATGCAAGCTCAATTTCCCCTTCATCTGGGCCCCCCAGGCCATTTCATATCTCGGGATTAAACTTCCCACTAAACTATCAGACCTGTATACTCTGAACTTCCTGAATGCTCTTCAGAACATTCAGGGAGACTTACACAAATGGCATGCAGGGTCTTTTTCTTGGTTCGGAAGAATAGCGATCCTGAAGATGAACATCCTCCCTAGGATATTATACCTACTACAAGCTATTCCAATTATCTTACCACAATCTTTCTTCTCCACATACCAACACATGTGTAGAACCTTCATATGGAAAGCCCAACCCCCGAGGATCAGCTGGGCCCGCTTAACTCTTCCCAAACTCCTAGGTGGCCTCAGTCTCCCGGACATTCGTAAATATCATCTGGCATGCCATCTTTCTAGAGTGGTGGACTGGCATGTCCATAAACCACACAAGGACTGGATACACTTAGAACAGACTTTCTCCCCAGTCCCACTGGCTCACTTGCCATGGATCTCTCGATCACAAAACCCCAAACCCCTCTCCTCCCATCCATTGATCAACGCAACTTTGCTTTCCTTCCACACAGCGTGCACTCACATGCAACTTAATCCGACATATGGCCCCATGACTCCTCTAACGGACAACCCTGACTTCTCACCGGGCCTGACCAGGAAAACACCTCTACCAAATGCTCCCGACAACCCCCCTCGAGCCCGCGACTTCTTTCACAATGAAGAGCTTTTACCGTTTCCCACGATACACTCTTCTTTCCCGGACTATCACTTCTCCTTCTTCAAGTTTCTGCAACTCCGACACTTTTTCTATTCATAAACCCAAAACCCACATTGGTATAGACAATACGCACCTTTTGAGACCCTGTGCCTGAGCTCTGACCCCCAAAGACACGTTATCTCCGTTACTTACTCCATGCTGTTCTCAACACACCCCAGAGAAAATGACAAATTGACTGGGTGGTGGGAATCCCAACTAGAAATTGACCTGTCTCCTGAAGACTGGGACCGCATTTTTCACCACATACACAAGGGCTCCATAAACGTCTCCTCCCAAGAGAATAGATACAAACTTTTCTCTAAATGGTACAAAATTCCAATTATTCTAAACAAATTTCAACCTACTGTCTCTCCATTGTGCTGGAGATGCAACTCAGCCCCTGGAACTCTATTACACATCTGGTGGGAATGCCCATGCCTTCGAGTCTTCTGGACGGAAATTCACCGTCTAATCTCCCAGATCACCACTTATACCCCCGACTTCACACCTGCCCAATTTCTCCTGCACCACACCTCCATCCCCCAAAGGGTGTACAATAAATCACTGATGATTCACCTCATTAACGCAGCAACCCAATGTATCCCAGTACACTGGAGATCTACAACAATCCCCACGATAACGGAATGGATACAACGCACTGATAAAGTATCTGAAATGGAAAGCCTTATACATCAAGCCACTGATACACCGAATAACTATGGGACTACGTGGGCTTGTTGGACACACTTCAGGGAACAAACCTCTCCCCCCAACCAAACCCTTGATACATCCCCACTTCCCTGATCCCCACAATACCTATATCCCTTACTGACCACCCCGTTCTCCTTTACCTGACCCCTACGCCACGGATTGTTCTCATACTATACTTCTACTTCCTTGGGCCCCTTAACGATCCATCTAAGCAACATTCCACCTATATTGATTCACCTACATCTCCTGCCCCTTCCTTACATCTCCCATAGTGACGCACACAGAATCCTCTTATTGCAATGGGTTCCTTACTCTTACATGCTTCCGCTGCTTCCTCCCAACTCTTATCTCCCTCAGAGTAGCCTTCCCCCTCACACAGTCAGTTCCCCTTAGGGGTGTGTGGGGGTGGGTGAAATCCGAAGCAACATACTGATATAGTCTCCCACACCCATTGCTACCCCCATATTGCACAGATTCCCAGTTACATGATGGTTGCGTTCAACCATATCGCACATCACTACCACTTTCCAACACAGACTTGGTATAGATCACCACGAAAGCATTATCAACGGCAGCCTCCCTCCTCGAGACTCTATTCGGGGCTTCTGTACGTACCACACGATGTACCTCTCTCTAGTGAACACTATAATTAACCAACACGATCTATAAAATACCCCACTCTGATCTTTGTTCTATGTCTCTCTTGAAGGTGTTCCCATGACCTGTTAACTGCTAACCACTTCCTTAAGACCTGAAAACGGTACCCACGTTCTTCCCATCACTCACAAACTATCCCCTTGTGAAGTAAATGGGGCAGTAATCCACTACTTTACAGTTCTAAACGCCATACCCCCCCCCCCCCCCCCCCATAGACCCTGTTGGACTCGCTTACCACCTTCCTTTCTATACCCCATACTACAAGTTCACCTTTATAGTGACTTACACAGAACCTTATATAAAATTTATCCCTGGTTGTTTTACTCATTGAGCACATATGTGCAACATATATACCTGCTAAGTTTATACTCTGTTTTGTATAATGGTGTTTAACTCTGATATTATCATAACCCGGATCTGTACGGGTTGCCTGTTTTTCTTTTGTTGTATACTTGTAAAACTTTAATAAAATTTCATTGAAAAAAAAAAAAAAAAAAAAAAATAACCTTGGACGAGTGTACGTTTTGTTGTTTCAGAAACCGTTCCGGGGAGGTGAAGGACTGAGGAAGGGGGATGGGCAGCCATCCTTAGAAGACTTAACTATTTGCGTTTCCTGTCTCTGGAGGTGGAGCCTGTCTCTCTTATGCTGTCCTGGATGACTCCTAGAAACCGAGTTACCGGTAAGTCTAACTCTGTTTTTTTTGGCCATTGGAATGAGTGAGTGCTCAAGCACTAAATGTTCCCAGTGTTTAGGCACATTTTACATGCATTTAGGCACGCTCACCCATTTTTTTTTTCTTTCTAAAAGTTCCTCTCCTGGACCCCCGAGTGATGATTTTTTTTTTCTTTTTAAAGAAAGCTTAACCAGTTAAATATTTAAAGCTAAACATTCTGCAAGGCCAGGGTGTGGTGTCACAAGACATTCAGAGCAGCTAGTCTGGGCACATAGCTAAAATGCTAATTTGGACAAATGCCCAGAAATTGATGAGGTTTACCACATCCTAAACGTAAGTTCTATAAAGAAGAAGGGGGAAAACTGCAAAATATTAATATTAAACTTGACCCCCCAGGCCTTTTCTGGCACTTTCTGTTTGCTATGTAACAATCAGTATTTTTTTTGCTATAAAATCACTTAGAACCCCCAAACATTATTTTTTCTTTTTTTTAAAGCAGAGTCCCTAGAGCAAGGATATGCAATTAGCAGCCCTCCAGCTGTTGTAGAACTACAATCCCATGAGGCACAGCAAGACTCTGACAACCACAAGCATGACACCCAGAGGCAGAGGCACGATGGGAATTGTAGTTTTGCAACAGCTGGAGGTCTGCTAATTGCAGATCCCTGCCCTAGAGAATAAATTGGTGGGTTGTGCAATCTTTTTGGAAAAAAAAATATACTTTTTTTATTTTTCAAGAATTTTTCTAAAATATACTTTTTCAATTTGAATGCAAAAAAAAAAAAAAACACAATACATAACCCAATTTTTTGGTAAAATATAAAAGATGTTTTATTTTAAACCCCTTCACTGCCTGTTAATGTTGTGAGCTTAATTTAAGCACTTGTCTACCGTGCCATTTATAAACATACCTTAGTAGACAAGTGGTTAAAAAACTGCTTAACCACTTGCTGACTAGTCACATACCCGGTACGTCACCAGACTTCAAGTGTTTATATCAGTATGAGATTATATATATATATATATATATATATATATGTACCGTATTTATCGGCGTATAACACGCGCCGGCGTATAACACGCACCCCAAGTTTAGGAGGGAATATTAAGGAAAAAAACTTTAAGGAGGGAAGTTTAAGGAAAAAAAACTTACATTTAAATGCCCATCATTGCAGCCTTGTCCAGTGTCCATCTGCAGCCTTGTCCATCCTTGCAGCTTTGCCCAGTGCAGCCCTGTCCATCCTTGCAGCCTTGCTCAGTGCAGCCTTGCCCAGTGCATTTGCAGCCTTGTCCAGTGCTATTGCAGCCTTGCCCAGTGCAGCCTTGCCCAGTGCAGCCTTGCCCAGTGCAGCCTTGCCCAGTGCCTTTGCAGGCTTGCCCAGTACATTTGCAGCGTTGCCCAGTATATTTGCAGCGTTGCCCATTTAAAATTGGCGCCGAGTGGGGAGGACGAGCGCCGCATGACATATCGAAAGCCGCGTGTATTTTCGGCTATTTTCGGCTCCTCTCGCAGTTCCGCCCACCTCCACTGATTGCGAGAGGAGCCGAGCGCTGACAACATACAGGAATCCGAGTTCGGCTATTTTCGGCTCCTCTCGCAATTCCGCCCACCTCCGCTGATTCCGAGAGGAGCCGAGCGCTGACAACATACAGGAATCCGAGTTCGGCTAGTCTCGGCTCTGCTCGCAGACAGGGGCGGGACTGCGAGAGGAGCCGAAAATAGCCGAACTTGGATTTCTTTATGTTGTCGGCGCTCGGCTCCTCTCGCAATTAGTGGAGGTGGGCGGAACTGCGAGAGGAGCCGAAAATAGCCGAAAATAGCCGAAAATACACGCGGCTTTCGGAATATCGGCTCCGCTCGTTCCCCTAAAGAAAAAATCAGCGGGAGATCGGCGGGTATCGGCGTATAACACGCACCCACGATTTTCCCCTGATTTTAAGGGGAAAAAAGTGCGTGTTATACGCAGATAAATACGGTATATATATTGTGTGTTTTTGCATTAAAATTCAAAAAAGCATATTTTTTTCCAAAAACTCTGAAAAACCGCAGCACAAATACCATGTGACAAAAAAAAAAATTGCAATTTATTCTAGGGCCTCTGCTTTAAAAAAAAAAAAATAATATATATATATATATATATATATATATATATATATATATATATATATATATATATATATATACAATGTTTGGTGCTTTTTCTACAAACTTTCTAGCAAAAAATACTGATTGTTACATTTAAACAAAAAGTGCCAGAAAAGGCCTGGTGTAACTGCTTCCCGCCTGTTGTATAGTGCAATGAAGGACGGGCGGGAGCACTTTTATTCTGGGAGGACGTCATATAATGTCCTCCCAATCTTGCCGTGCATGCACACAACGCACTGATCGGTAATGTACCGTGTCTCTGGGACACAGCACATCGCCGATCACGGTAAACAGCCTATGACATAGGCTCTTTACCATGTGATTAGCTGTGTTCAATCACAGCTGATCACAGTGTAAACAGGAAATGCCGATTTATCAGCTTTCCTCTTTTCATGCTGACAGCACGAGAGGATAAGAGAGCCGGTAAGCGGCATTCTGCAGCAGAGACATCTGCACTGACAATCAGGGAACAGTAAACATTTAAAAATGAAATGTTATATAGCGAGCTCGGTTGTGTTTGCTCTAAGATCTAGGGGGGGTCTGGGAGCCCCGGACATTGCTAGATACTATTATGCCACACACTTGAAAGCTTTGGTCTCATGGTCTACCTTACATGCACCCAATAAGTGGACAACTATTGAAAAGGGAGTGTTGTATCCGGTTCACCCTTGCTCCCTGATTTGGGGAGCACCTACACCCCTAGACCCTGTTTTCAAACGCCAGTGTACTGCTCCAATGAACTTCACTCTAAGTGTCTGGCATAAGAGTCTCAAAAGATATTCCCTTGCCTCTCCATGCCCTCCCCTTATGAATGTGCTGTTTAACCCAGCCATACCAGATAGCTTGTCCTTGGGTAGGGTTTTCCCCTGGCTTAACGCACCGTTGTTTCAATTTCGAAACCTGGTTCATCCCATTACAAGGAAGCTCTACTCTTTTGATACCATAAGTGAAAAATTTGAGATTCCCTCCCGCCTCTTCCATTTTTACTTACAGGTTAGGCATCTCTTCCAATCCAAGTCCTCCTCCCTGACCCTTGACAGACCTACCGCCTTCGAATACTTATGCGCCCAGGGGCCACAACAGCTACATTTAATATCTTCTATTTACCGCATCCTCCATGAGTCGACCCCTCTTACGGAAGTCACTCACCATTACATGAGGAAATGGTCCCTTCTCTTAGGTAACCCCATAACGACCCAAACATGGGATAAGATTTCGCTCTCTGATACGACCCCTCTGGCAAGATGTGGGACAACTAATACAGGAGATGGTAGGCGTAGAGCTCCCATTGGATCCCTTACACTGTTTATTGGGGCTTCCGGTTAAGGGTCTACCCAAAAGAGTCAACAGATTGATCTCTTACATTTTACTTGCAGCCAAAAGAATTATTCCAATGTGCTGGTTGTCCACCGCTCCACCCTCATGGTCTAGACTTTTACATCTAGTAGCTGAGATTCGGAGGATGGAGTATCTAACAGCCTCTGTACAAGACTCTATTCCCCAATTTGATAAAATCTGGGCGCCATGGGATCAATCAGAACATGGGCCAAATAGACAAGTAGACACATTGGAAAATGTCTTAACCCAAAATTAAGTACTGTTTTTCCCTTCTCTGTCCTCCTTCCTTGTTAATTTTATTTTCACCTTATTTGTATATTAATTGGTACCTATTAGTATACTGTGTTAGTTTATGAGTACCCTCCGCAAGACTGTTCACAGAGCCATTAATATATCTACCCTTGGATTGTCAATCTTTTTACCTACTTGTGAGTTGTTTGTTATGTAACTCTTGTTGAGCTGTGCAGATCACCCCTGTGCTCTGCACTATGGACACTGTTCACCTGTTCTCTTTAACTTCATTTTAATTATTTGTATCCACTATGCTTTCAATACTGGTGCAATATACAATGTACTTTGTTCTCATAACTGTTATACTTTTATAACCCAATAAAAATTACAATTTAAAAAAAAAAAATGAAATGTTAACCATCTCCATAGATAATAATTGATTTCTTTTTCCCTTCTCCAGCGTTTTGGAGCTTCAAGCTGCAAAATGCTGAGGTGTGAATGGGGCCTAAAACACGCATTTTATCACATGTTACTACAAACACGCAGGGAAAAGATTCTACTTGGTTTTAAATATGTGTTTATTTTGAAATACAATACAATGTGTGTGTTCTCTTTTGATACAATGTAATAAAAATGGATACATCTGTACAAATCTGGTAGTGAAGTTGCCGGTGTTCTATCAGAATAGAAAACCCATCAGATTAGGTAATGGACTGCACATGCATTCCACCGCTACCAGGTTTGCTCATCTGACAGAACACTTCTAGTCAGAAGGTAGCAGCGGACATCTTACTAGACATGTGCAATTTGTTTCGTTTTTTGTTTTTTTTCGTTATTTTAGTTCGTTCGTTTTCGTACGAATGAACGAATCGTTCGAATCGTACGAATCCGAATAACGAATCGTAATGAATCGTTCGAATCGTACGAATCCGATTAACGAATCATTCGAATCGAATGAATCCGAAAAACAACGAAAATCCGAAAAAAACTAATTAGAAACAACGAATGTACTAATGAAGAAAATCCGAAAAACGAAAACGAACGAAAAAATTCGTACATTCGTAACTTTTTTTTTTTTGTTGAATTGGTAATTTTCTGTGTCCCTTACAATGGTGCTGCTAAACGTGCTTCGAATGGATTGAACAAAAAAAATCTTACATTCGTAACTTTTTTTTTCAATTCGTAACTTTTTTTTTGTTTTTTTTTTTCGATTTGTAATTTCCGTATCTCTATTGAACAAAAAAATTCATACATTCATAACTTTTTTTTCGATTCGTAACTTTTTTTTTTTCGATTCGTAACTTTTTTTTTTTTTTTTTGATTTGTAATTTCCGTATCTCTATTGAACAAAAAAATTCGTACATTCGTAACTTTTTTTTCTTCGATTCATAACTTTTTTTTTCCGATTCGTAAATTTTTTAATTTTTTTTTTTCGATTTGCAATTTCCGTATCTCTATTGAACCAAAAAATTTGTACATTCGTAACTTTTTTTCGATTCGTAACTTTTTTTTTCGATTCGTAAATTATTAAAATGTAATAATTGCATACACATTACATAAAATTATGAATTATGCTCAGATTACAAATCTACGAATGTTACGAATGTACGAATAAATACGAATGCATCCGAAAATTAAACTAATGAAAAAACGAATCAACGAAAAAATAACTCTTACGAATGTACGAATCGTTACGAATACGAACACCGACGACTTACGAATGTACGAATCGTTACGAATCAATGGAAACGAAAAAAACGAAACGAAAAAAAACAATTTTTTTTGTTGTGCACATGTCTACATCTTACTACACCCAGCTATGTCTTGAATTTCAGAGTAATTTTAGCAATAAATTGAGTGTATATAAATAAATATAGGGGGTTATTTAAAAAGGCAAATCCACTTTGCACTGCAAGTGCACTTGGAAGTGCAGTTGCTCTAAATCAAAGGGGTAGATCTGAAATGAGTGGAAGCTCTACTGATTTTATCATCCAATCATGTGCAAGCTAAAATGCTGTTTTTTATTTTACTTGCATGTCCCCCTCAGACCTACAGCGACATTACTTTCAAGTGCACTTGCAGTGCAAAGTGGATTTTCTTTAGTAAATAACCCCCATAGTGTATTGACATCTGTGATGCTGTTTGGATGTTACATTTTGAAAGGATAAAGGTTTAGCCCTGAGCAGTGCGGGGTGTACCAACATGGCCTTCGCCACCTTACTACTGCTGGTGTCCAGCTTCTTTCAAAATGTTACATTACATATATCAATATACTATATGTATTTATATACTTTCTATAATTATATCAGCCGATGATAGGTGGAGCAAGGCACCACATCCCAAAAATTTTGAATTAAGATTAAAATTAAATGGGAAGGGGGACTTTTAAGGTGCCTGAATCAAGATAATGGACTAGTACATTTTCTAAAAGATCACATGATATTTTAAAAATAAAACATTTCTTACATTTAAAAAGATATAGCAACCCTCTTTTTAAAATATCATATTTAAGACAAGGAAATAGGCAAATACGTTCAAATCTGTACAACAATGTTTTTGCAACATGTTTCACCAAGATATGGCTTCTTCAGGAGATTCTAAGTTATTTGTGTACAGCGTATTCACTGCAATGCATAAGGCATATTGAATCAATATAAACAAAGGGGCCTAGATGCCCTCAATACTTCATCTTAAAACAGTACAAAATTGCATGGAATGATCTGAAACTGCTCTTACCCCGAAGACATTTTCAGGTCAGTATGCAAACACACCAGGGCCGGCGGACTGCCAAATATTAAGGATAGCAGTGTGTCATAGGAGAACCAAAGTGTCTAATTAGAGATCTAAAAATGTATCAAATATATGAACTGTGGGGGGCGTGGCGACCGAGCTCCAGCATGGATGCCTGATTGAGAGCTCCACTCGGCCGCCGGAGAGAATCCGCAAAAATCCGCAACCACCGGTAACATCCGAACGCTAAACAGCACTCACAGGATCCCTGGATCCCGCAGCATCAGCGGAGATGACCCGCCAGCGTAAAAATCCTCAGAATCCCCAAAAAATGCAGGATTTCTTCCGAGCGCGCGGGCCCCAACAAGATGGCGCCGGCGCCTCAGGAGGACGGACGGATCCGAAGGCCGCGATCGAGTCTAACGGCCGCTCCGGACACCAACAGCACCAACAAGGAACCCTCCTACACAGCGGCTCATCATCTGGGACCTCCAGCCCATCCACAAGAAGCCCTGCCAAGCAGAAGCAGAGGATCACCTCACCTGTGAGGCCGCCGATAGACACAGCCATGGAGGTAAGCAGGCCTACACATGAGGGGGACACAGGAACTCTAACACCACAAGATCCCATAGCAGCATTCCCCACATCCGACAGGCCAATATCTGACACTGTCCTTAAAGAAATGCTGCTATCCCTGAAAGCCTCCCTACATGCTGACATGACTGCAGGGATCAATCACTGCCAGAGGGAAGTACAGGCCTTAGGCAACAGGGTGGATCACATAGAACGCAGCATGAGTGACTTCACCTCCTCCTTTAACACAATGGTGGATGCCCACAGTTCTCACACTGAGGAGATTGCCTGGCTGAAAAATAAGGTATCTGATTTGGAAGATCGCTCCAGGAGGAACAATTTAAAAATCAGGGGGATCCCTGAAGCCATACCTGCCACACAGCTGCTGTCATATGCCCAAGCAATGTTCTCCACACTAGTACCAACCTTATCGCCACAAGACCTCATTGTGGATCGTATCCACCGTATCCCCAAACCTTCCTTCCTTCCAGAAAATACTCCCAGGGATGTGTTACTCAGAGTACACTTCTACCACGTTAAGGAGCAAATCCTACTGAACTCCCGCAAAATGGAGGACAGGCACCCACAATATGCTGAACTGCAACTACTTCCTGATTTGTCCAAGCATACACTACAACAGCGTCGCAATCTGGCGACAATAACTAAGGCTCTGAGGAACCACCACATTGCCCATAAATGGAAGTACCCCGCCAAGCTTTCAGTGTCCCACAATGGAGTCTCAATTCTGATCTCCACGTTGGATGAGGGTATAGCAGCTCTGCGCCAATGGGGTATCTTACCTGACTGTGCTCCTCCGCCTGCTCATGTCCCGACACCACCCCAGCTTCAGAACGAATGGCAGGTAGTCTCTCGCAAACGCTCTTCCAAGAAAAACACAGGTGGAAGCGGTTAAGCACCTACAAGTTACGTAACAAGTTCTCTCCGGACACAGGGGTTCTCATTTGCAATCCCTGTTTTTCCCCTCACTACTTTTAGCAGCGGTTACTCCTGCACATGGATCGGTTAATAGATCCTTTTCTTAATATGCCTTTTGTTTTTGCATTATTGACTTTATGTTTATTTTACTACCTTTTTTTTGCATATCCCATGTTTGAAGCACGCCGACCAACATTGAACTCTTCCGACACCATGGACACAGCCAAACCAGTGATCCCTCTTCAGATGCCAACTGTGCCCACAGTGAGTACACATATTTCACGTCACTGCAGACAAACCCATATTTTTTCCCATGACTATTAATTGCCTCTCTATAAATGCACGGGGTCTAAATCACCCTGTAAAGAGACGCTCTATGTGGGATGATGCCCTGAAACACAAAGCTGATATATTATGCGTCCAAGAGACCCACTTTCAGGAGTCCAAAGCCCCAAAATGTTCACACAAAGCCTTCCCTCAAGTATTCCTAGCTTGCACTCCTGGTCATAAAAAATGAGGAGTTCTGATTGCACTGAGAGATACCCTATCTTTCCAACACAAGGAAACTATCCTGGACTCCAATGGGAGATACATTATTTTGAAAGGGGACATTAACTCCAATCCATACACCCTAGTTTCTCTCTATGCACCAAATTCACACCAAATACGCTTTCTTAGCAGATTACTACGAAAAATCAAATCTCAACAATATGGTAATCTCATCATATGCGGTGACTTTAATCTTGTTGTGGACCCAAAAATGGATACTTCCGCACGGAAATCTAGTAGTTCCTCATACCTGAGTAAAACAATACACCATGCAGAACTGTTTGATATATGGAGATGCCTGAACGCGAATACAAGGGACTATACTTTCTTTTCCCACAGGCATTGTTCCTACTCACGTATTGATTTATTCTTAACAGATAAATGGTTGCTACAGAAAATCTCCTCAGCACAGATACATGACATCACATGGTCTGATCACGCAGCCGTTACCATTGCCATTGATGACCAGATTGTCTCCTCTTCCTCACCCATCTGGCGCACCAACGTCAAATTATTACAGGAACCTCACACTGCCAAACGAATTTCTCAGCACATTAACACCTTCTTTCAACTTAATACAGGATCCGTAGATAATCCATTTACCCTTTGGAATGCCCATAAGGCTTACATGAGAGGCATACTGATACAAATCGGTGCTAGGGAAAAAAGAAAATACACTGCCAATCTCAATGCCATACTGACTGAAATACACACATTAGAAACCCAAAACAAGCAAACACCCAACAGCACCCTTTCCCAACAGCTTTCTCAATTGAGAGAAAAACTTAGACACCTACTGTCCCAGAAATATGATTTTCACCTTAGACGCCTGAAGCTAAGCTCATATGCCAATGCCAATAGAGCTGGCAAATATCTAGCCAACAGAATTAAAGCAGCACACACGAAGACTAAAATTGCTCATTTGATTCACCCCACTCTCAAAAATAAAATAACAAACCCACAAGACATTGCAAATCAATTCGCTACCTACTATAGTACTCTGTACAATATCAAAGATGATCCATCCACACACCAACCCACAATTGAAAACATCCGAGATTTTTTACAAAAATTGGATCTACCCTCCCTCTCAGACTCTCAAATTACATCCTTAAATTCCCCAGTCACTTTAACCGAAATAGAAGCTACCATATCCACTTTACCAAATGGCAAATCACCCGGGCCTGACGGGTTCTCCAATGAATACTTCAAGACCTTTAGTTCCCAACTTGCACCACATATGCAACAGGTCTTCATGAAGGCTGCGGACACAGCAACATTTCCTCCTGAAATGCTACAAGCATACATTGTCACCCTTCCCAAACCAGGCAAGGAACCTAACACTCCACCCAACTTTCGCCCTATCTCTTTACTAAACACTGATATCAAAATCTATGCGAAACTGATAGCGAAACGACTGACGGACATTATCCCATTCCTTATCCAACGCGACCAGATGGGCTTTGTGAAGGGGAGACAAACCTCTGACGCAACGAGGAGAATTGTAAATATTCTACACCATGTGGAAAAAACCAAAACGCCTTCTCTGCTGCTATCCATAGACGCAGAGAAGGCGTTTGATAGAGTACACTGGAAATACATGTCAATGACGTTGTCCAAGTTTGGTTTTAGTGGGCAGATTCTGAATGCTGTATTAGCCTTATACTCCTGCCCCTCGGCACGAGTTTACACCTCCAGCATGCTATCCACCCCCTTTCAGATAACTAATGGCACCCGCCAGGGGTGTCCCTTATCACCCACAATCTTCAATCTTATGATTGAACCCCTGGCTGAGGCCATTCGATCCCATGCTAACATCACTGGTTTTCACTTCGGATCTGCCCCTCATGTAATCAATTTGTTTGCGGACGATGTGATACTATTACTAACGAACCCACTCATTTCACTCCCTATGGCACATGATACCCTGAAGTCCTTTGGTGACATATCTTATTATAAGGTAAACTTTAACAAGTCCCTCATCCTAAACTTAGGACTGCAAGATGCAGACCGTATCACACTACAACAATCCCTACCATACTCTTGGACCAATAAGGGTGTACCTTACCTGGGCATTACCATAACGAATAATATTCGCTCTCTTGCAACCACTAATATGAACACCCTTTTAGACAAAATAGTACCCCAAACCAAGAGTATAGCCAAACATGAAATATCGTGGATGGGAAGATTAGCGGCATTTAAAATGCTTATCCTACCGCAAATCCTTTATATATTCAGGGCTCTTCCAATACCCATACCCGCACATTTCCGTACTTCCCTAGATAACCTCCAATGGAAATTACTATGGGACTCCAAAAAAGCCAGATGCTCACGTACTAATTTGATCCCTCACAAAAGCGTGGGAGGGGCGGGATTAATAGATATCCACGACTATTATTGGGCTACAAGACTCGACCAACTGAAATATTGGTTTTCCCCTACTGACACACCATTATGGGTAGAAATAGAAAGAACCCTCACTCCTATACCAGACCTACAGGCAGTCCTAATAGGAGACTGTTGGATACCCTGGAACCTAAAAGGTCTACCCCCCACTGTCAACGTGTCTCTACTAGCGTGGAGATTCCTGCTATCTAGCCAACAAAAGGACGATCAGGTGTTGACCCTCAATCTCCCTCTCAGTTTAATTGAAGCCAATATTCCTATGCTATATCTAAAAACATTCCCATCCCAAGGGATATCTTCTGTACACAACTTACTACACAACAACTGCCCAAAAACAGCAGAACATCTAATGACAGAATTTAGCATGCCAACCCGAATGCTTTTTACCTGTATGAGAGTATCCCACTTCATGCATACCCCCACCCGATTCCCACTGTTCACCTTCAGACCCGCATATGGCAACACCTAACTAATAGTACCTTCCGCAATAAGGGAATATCGTTTTACTACAACACACTCCAGAACAAAAGAGTATTTAAAAAAACGACAGCACACACAAACTGGGAATCGGATATAGGTACCCCTATCTCAGAAGACCAATGGAAATTTGCGCACCAAACTATACATCACACGTCACACTGCATTGGCCATTGGGAAACAATGATTAAGATCATTAATCGTTGGCAATACACCCCATATAGACTCTCCAAAATGTTCTCTGACGTTTCACCCCTTTGTTGGAGAAACTGCGGACACAAAGGTCATCTTCTCCACATGTTCTGGGAATGCCCCAACTTAACTAGCTTTTGGAACCAAATATTCAAACTGGTCTCATCTCTTACAGGAATTCTTACATCCCCCAGTCCAGCTATGGCTATACTACATGTTGGATTAGAAAAATATCCACATAATATGCGACATGTGGTATCGCATATCTTTTTAGCGGCCAGATCCCTGATACTTCGACACTGGAAGATCACACCCACTATTAATGTTACGGATGTAACAAGAGTAGTACAACAAAACTACTCATATGAAAGATTATTAGCAATTAACTCGCTTAAATGTCATAGATTTGACAAATTATGGGAAATATGGTCCAATACCTACAACAAGGTATAATTATATCTAGCTATGTATAACTGAAAGAGAATCGTTAACGTGGTCATGTGCTTCTCCTTCTAGTTCCTAACTATTATTTTGATTTTTGATTTTCTATATGATTTTCTGTATTGTTATACCCTGTATACTGTTGAAAATACCAATAAAAAACTTTCATTGAAAAAAAAAAAAATATATGAACTGTAGCCAGGGCCATCTTTAGCGCAGGGCAAACGGGGCAGCTGCCCAGGGCCCTGTCACTGTTTGTGGCCCAAAGCAGAGCTGCCCGTTAACCCTGCACGCTGCCTGCAAATCGGCGTTGTTGTGTGAATGTTATGTCAGCGGCGCGCACGGCGCCCACAGTGCCTTATTTTTTTTGGTTTGAGGAGCGGGCCGCGGGTGGGCGGGGCCTTGAGCTCCACTGACGCCTTGGCCCCGCCCCTTGCTATGCCTGCAGTGCCGTGTACCTGATTGGAGGAGCGGAGAAGAGGAGGAGGAGTGAGCCAGCAGCGCGGAGTGGAGTGCACTGAAGCCTGGTGCCTGCCTGGTCAAGTGAAACAAGAGTGTGGAGAATTGAGCTGAGAATCAGAGCTGTGCTTTCCAGCCCAGGACAAGGTAAGGTCTTCTTTCTCCTCCCCTGGCTCCAGCTCCCGCTATCCCCATGCCATGTCTGATGTCTGTGTCAGAAGAAAGTTTAAAAAAAAAAAAAGCAGACTTGCAGTCCAGGCTGAGTGAGGCCTAAGGAGAGCACACAGCACATGGCATACTGTAATTGGGCTGCTTTTACACTGAAAGCGCCAGGCATCGGCGGTAAAACGCCACTATTTTTAGTAGTGCTTTACCGTAATTTTTGAGGCGCTTTTCAGTCGCTAGCGGGGCCGGTGGTTCAGCGGCGCTGCCTATTGATTTCAATGGGCAGGGGCGCTTTAGGAGCGGTGAGTTCACTGCTCCTAATGCGCTCCAAAGAAGCTGCTGGCAGGACTTTTTCTGACGCCCTGCCAGCGCACCACTCCAGTGTAAAAGCCCTCAGGGCTTTCACAGTGGAGTAAATGGAGCCGCTGTTTCAGAGCGCTTTGCAGGCACTATTTTTAGTACTGTAGCGTCTGCAAAGCGCCTCAGTGTGAAAGGGGTCTTAACTGCTTGATGGGCTTATTTTGTGTCTGGCTGGTTCACATGTATGTGTTTTGGTGGCCCACATTTGCGCAGGCACAGTGCCCATTCATTTGAATGGGCTGCCATGCTTGCGTTTCCTGCAAAAAAAAATTGCATGCATCATTTAATAGGCCGCGCACACCTATGCCCATCAAGCAATGAAATACAGCACTGTCTGTCCATTCTGCTTTTGCACCATGCGACTTACCTGCAGTTCCTGCACCGGCAAACTTTGCAAACTTGCATTTGTAGATGTTTAGGTCACGCTTTTAAAAACACAGTGCGTTTGTGTGTGCAGGAACTGCAGGTAAGTCGCATGGTGCAAAAGCAGAATGGATTTCAAGGCCACTTCATTTTTAAAAAGCTGCTTGCACCTTTTTTTCTGCAGGAAACGCAGGCATGGCAGCATGAATGGGCACTGTGCCTGCGCAAATGTGGGCCACCAAAACACCTACATGTGAATGTGACAATGGCTGCAATGTAATTGGGGTGCTGTGATGTGTAAAGGGGCAATATGACATGAACAGGCATGTACTGGCCATCGGGACTGGGAGTTTCAACTAGGGTTTCCCAGCTGTTCTGCAGTGAATTCCCCCGGAGGTCTGTGGCGATGTGCCCCATGTGCTTTGATGTGCCCCAATGTACACTGATGTGCCCTGATTTGCTATGTGCCCTGTTCCCTGATGTGCTATGTTCCCTGATGTGCCCCCTGTCCCAATGTCATGTGCCCTGATGTACTGTACCCTGACGTGCCCTGATGTGCTGTGTTCTGTACCCTGATGTGCCATGTGCTGTGTCCTGATGTGCTGTGTTCTGTACCCTGATGTGCTGGGCTCTGTACCCTGATGTGCTGTGCCCTGATGTGCTGTGTTCTGTACCCTGATGTGCTGTGTCCTGATGTGCTGGGCTTTGTACCCTGATGTGCTGTGCCCTGATGTGCTGTACCCTGTGCCCTGATGTGCTGGGCTCTGTACCCTGATGTGCTGTGCCCTGATGTGCTGTGTTCTGTACCCTGATGTGCTGTGTCCTGATGTGCTGGGCTTTGTACCCTGATGTGCTGTGCCCTGATGTGCTGTACCCTGTGCCCTGATGTGCTGGGCTCTGTACCCTGATGTGCTGTGTCATGATGTGCTGTACCCTGATGTGTTGTGCCCTGGGCTGGTCTGGATGAAGTCCAGGGCCACATTTTTGTCCCAGTACAGAGGTGAACACAGAGGTGAACACAGGTGGACGGGGGTACAAAGGTGGACATGGGGGGTACAGAGGTGGACATGGGGGAGTACAGAGATGAACCCAGAGGTGGACGGGGGTACAAAGGTGGACGGAAGGATATAGAGGTGAATGTGGATGGGGGGATACAGAAGTGAGCTGTGAATGGGGGGGTAAAGAGGTGGGCAGGGAAACAGAGGTGTACAAAGGTGGAGGGGGGAACCGAGGTGGACATGGGGGGGTACCGAGGTGGACATGGGGGGGGGGGGGGTACAGAGATAAACCCAGAGGTGGATGGGGGTACAAATGTGGACATGGGGATGTACAGAGGGGGACGGGGGGTACAGAGGTGGACGGAAGGATATAGAGATGAAAGTGGATGGGGATACAGGAGTGAGCTGTGGATGGGGGGATGCAGAGGTGAACATGGATGGGGGGGTACTACAGAGGTGGATGGGGGATATAAAGGTGGATATGGGGGGGTACAGAGGTGGACGGAAAGATATAGAGGTGAACGTGAAAGGGGGGTACAGAGGTGGATGGGGGGTACAAAGGTGGATGGAAAGATATAGAGGTGGACATGGGGGGGTACAGAGGTGGATGGGGGATACAGAAGTGAGCTGTGGATGGAGGGGTACAGAGGTGAGCTGTGGATGGGGGGGGGGCAGAGGTAGACAGGGAATACAGAGGTGAGCTGTGGATGGAGGGGTACAGACATGAACGTGGAATACAGAGGTGAGCTGTGGATGAGGGAACAGAGGTAAGCAAAGTGATGTGTAGAGGTGACCAATAGATGGTTACTTTGGAGGGGGGGAGGATATGCAAGTACTGCCCCGTGTGCTAATTTTTTTCCGTGCCCTGTATGATACAAACACCTCAAAGTACAAACCCCCAATCCCTGTGTGTCATCCTGGACTCCTATCTCCCCCCTTCCCCCCACCATCTTGAACTCCCCCATCCCCCCCCCATCATCCTGGACTCCGCTATCCCCCCCCATTATCCTGGACTCCGCTATCTCCCCCCCATCATCCTGGACTTCTCTATCTCTTCCCCCCATCATCATCATTATTATTATTATACAGGATTTATATAGCGCCAACAGTTTGTGCAGCGCTTTACAACATGAGGGTAGACAGTACAGTTACAATACAATGCAATACATAAGTTTACATGTGTGTTTTGTTTTTTCGAATGTTGGGGTGGAGAGACAATTTGCATGGGGGGGCCCAAGAATTTTTTTTGCCCATGGGCCCAATCAATAGTAACGACGGCCCTGACTGTAGCATATACATCCGATAACTGGATACCAAACACACCCAGTTTATACACTGAGAGCCAGTTCACACAGGGGCAGCACGACTTGCCTTTGGCGACCTGCACATGACGACTTTAGCGGCAGCTTGCAAAATGACTTCTGTATAGAAGTCAATGCAAGTCGCCTGAAGTCGCCCCAAAAGTAGTACAGGAGCCTTTTTCTAAGTCAGAGCGACTTGAGTCGTTCCTATTAGAACGGTTCCATAGTACAGTACCGAATGCGACTTGTCAGGCTGCTAAGTTGCCTGACAAGTTGCCCCAGTGTGAACCGGGCCTTAATGTGTTTGGTATCCAGTTATCCGCTATATATGCTACAGTTCATATATTTGATACATTTTTAGATCTCTAATCGGACACTTTGGTTCTCCTATGACACACCGTCCTATCCTTAACCCCTTCCCTGCCAGTGACATTTATACAGTAATCATTTTTACAGTATGCATTTTTATAGCACTGATCGCTGTATAATTGTTGTCAATCGTCCCAAAAATGTGTCAAAAGTGTTTGATGTGTCTGCCATAATGTCGCAGTCACGATAAAAAAATTGCAGATCGCCGCTATTACTAGTAAAACAAATAATAATAAAAATGCCATAAAACCATCCCCTATTTTGTAGAGGCTATAACTTTTGCGCAAACCAATCAATATACGCTTTTTATTACTAAAAATATGTAGAGAAATACATATTGGCCAAAACTGACCAAAAAAAAATAGCTTTTAAAAAAAAAAAAAAAATTGGGGGTATTTATTATAGCAAAAAGTACAAAGTAATGCGTTATTTTTCAAAATTGTCGCTCTTTTTTTATTTATAGCATAAAAAATAAAAACCACAGAGATGATCAAATACCCCCAAAGGAAGTTCTATTTGTGGGAAAAAAAAGGACATCAATTTTGTTTGGGTACAGCGTCGCACGACAGCGCAATTTCAGCTTAAGCAACGCAGTGCCGAATCGCAAAAAGTGCTCTGGTCAGGAAGAGGGTAAAATCTTCGGGGGCTGAACTGGTTAATATTTGTCAGTCCTCTGCCCCTGGTGTGTTTGCATACTGAACTGAAAATTACTTTGGGGTAAGAGCGGTTTCAGATGATTCCATGCAATTTTGTACTGTTTTAAAGTGGTTGTAAACCCTTACAATCCACCTTTTACTACAGGTAAGCCTATAATTAGGCTTATTTGTAGCTACTCCGGATATCTCCTAAACCTGCACGGTTTAGGAGATATCACCTGTATCAGCATGTGCCAACATCATCGGCACATGCGCACTGAAGCATCGGCTTATTTGTGCCATTGCTTCGGCTGACGTGCCGTTACCGGAAGCTCCCGCACACATGCGCGCGAGTGATGTCATCGCGGCTCTGGCCAATCACAGCGCCGGAGCCCGCAATACCCAGAAATAACTCCGGGAGCGATGTCGCCGGCCAGACCAGTGTATGGGGACCGCTGCGGGGGCTTCGATCTAAGGTGAGTATTTCATAATGAGCTAGTATGCTATGCATACTAGCTCATTATGCTTTTGTCTTGCTAGGTTTTTTATTTTTTTATTTTTTTAGTGGAGTGGGTTTACAACCACTTTAAGATGAAGTATTGAGGGCATCTAGGACCCTTTGTTTATATTGTTTTGATATGCCTTATGTATTTTCTTATGTATAGCAGTGAATACGCTGTACACAAATAATTAGGAATCTCCTGAAGAAGCCATATCTTGGTGAAACATGTCGAGAAAACATTGTTGCACAGTAGATTTGCCTAGTTCCTTGTCTTGAATTTGATATTTAAAAAAAGAAGATTGCTATATATTTTTTAAATGTATTAAATTAAAATGTGTGATAATTTATAAAATGTACTAGTCCATTATCCTGATTCAGGCACCTTAAAAGTCCCCCTTCCCATTTTTTCACGTGATTCTATATTTATTATACGCTCACTTTTTATTGCTAAATTTACTCATTGACATTCAAGACGTAGCTGGGTGTAGTAAGATGTCTGCTGCCGCCTTCTTCTAAGTACAGGTGTTCTGTCAGATTAGCAAACCTAGTGGCGGTGGAATGCATGCGCAGCTGACAGAACGTCACTTCCGTTACCTAATCTGATGGGTTCGCAAATCTGATAGAACTTAACAGCTTATATTCAGGAAATTTTTTTATTAATCTTTATTTTTTAAATCTATTTTATTTTAAATTAAATAATAATAATAAATAAATAATAATAATAATAAATACATTTTATTAAATTTTTATCTTGTTGCCTCATTATTTTGTATTAACACAAATGCACAGCTACGTGTATAAGGCAGTGCAGCGTTGTGCGTTACCATTCACCCCAAGGCACTATCACAATGTAGTTCAGCTCACATGCGTAATAACGTATAACCAGTGATTAAATGTGAACGATCTGTGTGTTGTGCTGCGTTATAATAAGAGTGACGTGCAGCATGTTTGGTGGGTTACATCCAATTAAAAATAAATGGCAAATAAAACACAAAATGTTTGTGTTAGCACAATTGTGGTAACGAGTCCCTGGAGAGATCTCGGGGTCCCTGCAGAGGAGAGGTGAGGGGCTGTGTGTTCTGTAGTGAAGGTTTTAGTGCCCGTGCTCTGTGTGTTTTCTGAGTCCGCCCGGGAATAAGGCATGAAAGGAAAGTCTATCTCTGCAGGCTGCAGAACCAAAACAGCCAGGTGCATGAGCATTATTTAATGCATATTTTTTTAGCCTCTTCAAATCTGCCTTTGGTACACTTTAAGTGCCCAGTTACATCTTATGTGTGTTAATGTGCGCTGAGTTAAGACAGCCCAGTCGTCTCAATAATGATCCAAAAAAAGATGATGCAGTACTTTAATTAACAGAGCACCACACAATGGCACGCAATGCCAAGTTGCTGCTAACAAAGCAAACAGAATATTGGCATGCATTAACCACTTCAATACAGGGCTTTTAAACACCCTTCCTTACCAGAGCACTTTTTGCAATTCGGCACTGCGTCGCTTTAACTAACAATTGCGCGGTCGTGCGACGTTACACCCAAACAAAATTGACGTCCTTTTTTTCCCACAAATAGAGCTTTCTTTTGGTGGTATTTGATCGCCCCTGCGGTTTTTATTTTTTGCGCTATAAACAAAAGAAGAGCGACAATTTTGAAAAAAAACACAATATTTTTTACTTTTTGCTATAATAAATATCCAATTTTTTTTAAAAAAAACTTTTCTTTTCCTCAGTTTAGGCCGATACGTATTCTTCTACATATTTTTGGTAAAAAAAATCGCAATAAGCGTATATTGATCGGTTTGCGCAAAAGTTATAGCGTCTACAAAATAGTATTTTAGTAATGGCGGCGATCTGCGATTTTTTTTTTTTCGTGACTGCGACATTGCGGCGGACACTTCGGACACTTTTAACACATTTTTGGAACCATTCACATTTACACAGCGATTGTTGCTATAAAATTGCAATGATTACTGTGTAAATGTGACTGGCAGGGAAGGGGTTAACACTAGAGGGCGCTGGAGGGGTTAATGTGTGTCCCTATAGGAGTGATTCTAACTGTAGGGGGAGGGGACTCAAGGGGAGGAGACCGATCATGTGTTCCTCCGTACTGGGATCACATGATCGGTCTCCTCCCCGCTGACAGGACGTGGAGCTGTGTGTTTACACACACAGCTCCACGGTCCTGCCCGGTCCCGTTGTTTTAACGGGCAATCGCGGGTGCCCGGCAGACATCGCGGCCGCCGGGCACTCGCACCGGGTCCCGAGCGATGCCGCGGGCGCGCGCGCCCCCCAGGCGGCCGGGAATCCGAGGACGTCATATGACGCCCACCCAGGATGGTAGATCCACCTTGTGGGCGTCATATGACAATACGCGGGTATTGAAGTGGTTAAAAAGGGGACCAACTCCAGAGATAAAACAACAAGACTCTGGTCCGGCCGTACCTGGAGTAGTTCTGGGCACCAGTCCTCGGGAAGGATGTACTGGAAATGGAGCGAGTACAAAAAAGGCCAACAAAGCTAATAAAGGGTCTGGAGGATATTAGTTATGAGGAAAGGTTGGGACAAGACTCTGGTCCGGCCGTACCTGGAGTACCTGGACCTGGACTGTAACTATGTAAATGCTATTATTATAGATATAATAATAATTAAAAAAAAATAAAATAACATTAAATAAAATAATAAATATAAAAGTAAATAAAATATAAATAAAGAAAGGTATGTGAAATAAAACATTGGAATTCATATATTAAATGCTATTATTTTAGGTATTAAAAAAAAAATAGCATTAAAATAAATAAAATAAAATAATAAATATAGAATTAAATAAAATATAAATAAAGTATGTGAAATAAAACATTGAATTCATATATGAAATAGTAATATTATAGGTAGTAAAACAAATATTCAATAAAAAAAAAAAAATATCTATATCTATAGATAGTTTTTTTTTTTTTTTTTTTATTGAATATTATATATATATATATATATATATATATATAAAAAGAAAGGTATGTGAAATAAAACATTGTAATTGATATTTTAAACACTATTATTATAGGCACTGACCCCATACAGTTACCAGAGTTCAATGGGCCTTAAACATACAGCAATGCCTGTTTCTGGTCCATTCTCTCAGCTGCACTAATAATTGGAGCTTCCTACAAACATGAAGTACAGGCGTGGAGCTGTGCCAGTCCTGGAAAAGTCCTGGAGATGTCATCTATATACCAGGTTGCTGGAACATTGACTTACATGATCTGCGTTGGTTCATCCTCAGACACTTCTGTTCAGATTTCACAAATCTCCACCACTTTTTGATGTTGGTTTCTGTTCCCCGCCTGTCACGCCCCTGATCAGACAAGTCAGACGGGTCTTTAGGAAATATTCAGCAGAAAACATCCAAACGATCGTGGCTTGGAGAGGTCGCCTCAGAAAACAAGGACCCCCGGGAGTTTCTTCTTTGGAGGAAGACCTATTCCCAGCCCTGACAACCCCAAACAATGTCACCAACAAACAACCGGCCCGGGAATAACGTTTCTAGAGATTCTCCCGGCACAGCCGCCTGTGTCTTTTAATTTTTAAACTTCTTACTTGGTTTCATTTTCACTTTCCTCCGGACGACCGTCATGTAAATCAGGCGTTCCTCTACACCAGCCTTTCTTAACCACTTACTTACCGGGCACTTATATCCCCTTCCTACCCAGACCAATTTTCAGCTTTCATTGCTGTCACTCTTTGAATAACAATTGTGCGGTCATACAACACTGTACCCAAATTAATTTTTTTTTCATTTTTTTCACACAGATAGAGCTTTCTTTTGGTGGTATTTAATTGCTGCTGAGTTTTTATTTTTTGCTAAATAAAAACAAAAAAAGACCGAAAATTTAGAAAAAAACTAAAACAAAACTGTTTCATAGTTTGTTTGAATTTTGAAAACAGGTCATTTTTCTCCTTCATTGATGTGCGCTGATGAGGCTGCACTGATGGGCACTGATTAGATGGCACTGATAAGCACTGATGAGGCAGCACTGATAGGTGGCACTGAAGGGCACTGATAGGTGGCACTGATAGGCAGTTGGGCACTGATGATCACTGATGGGTGGCACTGATGGGCACTGGAAGGTGGCACTGATACCTGATGGGTGGCACTGGTAGGTGGCACTGATGGGCACTGATGATCATTGATGGGTGGCACTGATGGGTATTGGTAGGTGACACTGATAGGCAGCACTGATCTGTAGCACTGATTATGAGACACTGATGGGCATTGATTGACAGCACTGGTGGACATTGATGGGTGGCACTGGTGGGTACTGATAGGTGGGTACTGATAGGTTGCAATAGTAGGTGGCACATTGGGCACTGAGAAGCTGCGCTGATGGGCACTGATAAGGTGGCACTAATGGGCACTGATAAGCACCGATGAGGCAGCGCTGATAGGTGGTACTGATGGGTGGCACTGATGGTTGGCACTGATGGGTGGCACTGAAGGGCACTGGTAGGTGGCACTAATGATCACTGATGGGTGGCACTGATGGGCACTGGTAGGTGACACTGATAGGCAGCACTGATCTGTGGCACTGATTATGAGACACTGATGGACATTGATTGGCAGTACTGGTGGGCACAGAAAATGCAGCCGCGGCTTTCTGTGTGAGGGACCGATGTCCCTCTGACAGAAGCCAATGATCTGCTTATTTTTTCTGTTTACATCACGTGATCAGCCGTCATTGGCTGACAAGCTGATCACGTGGTAAGGAGCCGACCCCTTACTCTGTCTCTGTCTCATAGACTCTCTGATCACAGAGCACGCCACACGTGACCCGCAGGGATGCCCAGACAGCGCCGGCTCAGAAAGACATCCATGGACGCAATTAAGGCCCGCGCTGTAGCCATCTTTCGGCTATAGCGCGGGCGGCAAGTAGTTAACCTAAATAATGCTGGTGTGTGGGGGAACCCCGATTCAATAACTGTATGGCCCCTTTCACACATCCATTTTTCGTCTGATCCAGTCTTTTTCAACGGAAGAAAAATAGAGATGCATTGATGTTCAATTTTCATCTGTCAACGGATGGATGAAAAACAGACAAATGGACAGCATGTGTGAAAGGGGCCTAATACTAAGGAATGGGACATATGGAATGTATTTAACCAGTAGAGATCCGCGCTATAGCTGAATGACGGCTACAGAGCGGACCTGCTTTGCCGGGACTACGTCTATTGACGTAGTCCCGTGCGCTCTGTGATCAGCGAGTCTGTGAGACTCGCTGGATCACAGATCCGAGTAAGGGGTCGATCCTGACCACGTGGTAAGTGGGCCTACCTGTGCCCCCTGCCAGTGCCACCTAAGAATAGGCAACAGTGCCGCCTATCAGTGCCCACAGTGCCACCTATCAGTGCCCACAGTGCCACCTATCAGTATCCATAGTGCCACCCATCAATGCCCACAGTGCCACCTATCAGTGCCCACAATCTGCCTCAACAACAGTGCTGCACCTCAGTGCCACATACCAGAGCCCATCAGTACCGCCCATCAGTGCCCATCAGTGCCACCTATCAGTGCCCATCAGTGCCATCTATCAGTGGTACCTATCAGTGCCATCTTATCTGTGCCCAGCTGTGCCCATCAGTGCCACCTTATCTGTGCCCATCAGTACTGCCTTATCTGTCCCCATCAGTGCCAACTTATCTGTGCCTATCAGTGCCACCTTAACTGTGACTATCAGTGTCCATCAGTGCAGCCTATCAGTGCCCGCCAGTGCCGCCTCATCAGCGCATATCAATGAAGGAGAAAAATGACCTGTTTGCAAAATTTTATAACAAACTCTTAACCACTTCAGCCCCGGACCATTTGGCAGCCAAAGGACCAGAGGTCTTTTTTCAATTTCGCACTGCACTACTTTAACTGGTAATTGCGCGGTCATGCAATTTTGTAACCAAACGAAATTTGCGTCCTTTTCTTCCCACAAATAGAGCTTTCTTTTGATGGTATTTGATTTCCTCTGTGATTTTTATTTTTTGAGATATAAACGGAAAAAGAGCGAAAATTTTGAAAAAAAAAGAGATTTTCTACTTTTTGTTATAAAAAAAATCTAATAAACTCAATTTTAGTCAAACATTTGGGCCAAAATGTATTCAGCCACATGTCTTTAGTAAAAAAAATGCCAATAAGCGTATATTTATTGGTTTGCGCAAAAGTTATAGCGTCTACAAACTAGAGTACATTTTCTGGAATTTACACCGCTTTTAATTTATGACTGCCTATTTCATTTCTTGAGGTGCTAAAATGGCAGAGAAGTACAAAACCCCCCCAAATGACCCCATTTTGGAAAGTAGACACCCCAAGCTATTTGCTGAGAGGCATGTTGAGCCCATTGAATATTTTTTTTTTTAGTCCCAAGTGATTGAATAAAGACAAAAATAAAAAAGATTTTTTTTTTTTTTCAAAAAGTTGTCACTAAATGATATATTGCTCACACATGCCATAGTTATATGTGGAATTGCACCCCAAAATACATTTTGCTGCTTCTCCTGAGTATGGGGATACCACATGTGTGGGACTTTTTGGGAGCCTAGCCGCGTACGGGGCCCCGAAACCCAAGCACCGCCTTCAGGATTTCTAAGGGTGCAAATTTTTGATTTCACTCCTCACTACCTATCACCGTTTCGAAGGCCATAAAATGCCAAAATAGCACAAAACCCCCCAAATGACCCCATTTTGGAAAGTAGACACCCCAAGCTATTTGTTGAGAGGCATGGTGAGTATTTTACAGCTCTCATTTGTTTTTGAAAATGAAGAAAGTAAAGAAAAAAAAAATTTTTTTTTCTTTTTTCAATTTTCAAAACTTTGTGACAAAAAGCGACATCTGCAAAAATACTCACAATACCTCTCAGCAAATAGCTTGGGGTGTCTACTTTCCAAAATGGGGTCATTTTGGGGGGTTTTATGCCATCTGGGCATTCCATGGCCTCCGAAACTGTGATTGGCAGTGAGAAGTGAAATAAAAAAATTACACCCTTAGAAAGCCTGAAGGCGGTGATTGGTTTTTGGGGTTCCGTACGCAGCTAGGCTCCCAAAAAGTCCCACACATGTGGTATCCCCGTACTCAGGAGAAGCAACAGAATGTATTTTGGGGTGTATTTCCACATATGCCCATGACATGTTTGAGCAATATATCATTTAGTGACAACTTTTTGTAAAAAAAAATATATATATTTTTTTTTTTTCATTATTCAATCTCTTGGGACAAAAAAAAAAAATATTTAATGGGCTCAACATTGCTCTCATCAAATAGCTTGGGGTGTCTACTTTCCAAAATGGGGTCATTTGGGGGGGGTTTGAACTGTCCTGGCATTTTATGCACAACATTTAGAAGCCTATGTCACACGTCACCCACTCTTCTAACCACTTGTAGACAAAGCCCTTTCTGACACTTTTTGTTTACATGAAAACATATTTTTTTTTTGCAAGAAAATTACGTTGAACCCCCAAACACTATATATAATGTTAAAGCAAAGGCCCTACAGATTAAAATGGTGGGTGTTGCATTTTTTTTTTCCACACAGTATTTGCGCAGCGATTTTTCAAACGCATTTTTTGTGGAAAAAATACACTTTTTTTTATTTTAATGCACTAAAACACACTATATTGCTCAAATTTTTGATGAAATAAAAAATATGATCTTAGGCCGAGTACATGGATACCAAACACGACATGCTTTAAAATTGCGCACAAACACGCAGTGGCGACAAACTACATACATTTTTAAAAGCCTTTAAAAGCCTTTACATGATACCACATTAGATTCACGGAGGAGGTCTACTGCTAAAATTACTGCCCTCGATCTGACCTTCGCGGTGATACCTCACATGCATGGTGCAATTGCTGTTTACATATGACGCCAGACCAACGCTTGTGTACGCCTTTGCGCAAGAGAAGGGGGGGCAGGGGTGCTTTTTTTTTTTTTTTTGTTTTTTTTTTTATTTATTTAGCTTTTTTATTTTATTTTTAAACTGTTCCTTCCATTTTTTTTCTTTGTTATGATTTTTATTGTTATCTCAGGGAATGTAAATATCCCCTATGATAGCAATAGGCAGTGACAGGTACTCTTTTTTTGAAAAAATTGGGGTCTATTAGACCCTAGATCTTTCCTCTGCCCTCAAAGCATCTGACCACACCAAGATTGGTGTGATAAAATGCTTTCCCAATTTCCCAATGGCGCGGTTTATATCCGGGAGGGGGGACATTCCCTCCCACTGCTTGTAAAAGCAGTCTAGAGGCTAATTACCCGCTAGAATTGCTTTTACATGAAAGCCGATCACTGGCTGAAAAGAATGATACCAAGATGATACCTAAACCTGCAGGCATCATTCTGGTATAACCATTCAAAGTCCAGCAACATACTGGACATATATTGTAATCTTTTTTTTTTCATGCAGCCTCTTGGCTGAACGAAAAAAAAGAGATTGATTGGTGGGTATGCCCACCATTAGAATACCTCCCTTCATCCACCCACTTCTAATGATGGGCATACATGCACCATTTATATATGCCGATGCATGGGGGCATCCTCCCGCAAAAGTTATGCCGTGTACACACGGTCGGAATTTCGACCGTATGTACGTGGCATTAGGAGCCAATCGCTCCTCCCCCCCCCTGCTGCCCCCATGCTTCGGCATATATGCTCTTTTTTTTAACTGTGGTGGTGAAATCACCTCCTACAGCGTTGGAGTCGCGGCTTTATGTATCGTGGGAGCAAACGCTGTTGCTGTCAAGATAAATAAATCCGCGTTGCAACTGAATGGCGCACCTGAAAACAAAAAAATGCTCAACACTAAAACACAGTAAACAAAATTACATACCTGAAAAGCAAGATAAAACATGATAAAACATGATAAAACATAATAAAACATTGCAGAATAGAATGGAGTAAAAAAAGAGCAACAATAGAGAGAGAATAGAGTGAGAGAGAGAACAATAAAACGACAACTATTTTATTTTTTTTTATTTTTTTGAGATTCACAGGTAAAAAAGCTCCTGACTGAAGCGACTGAATCAAAACGCTACCACAAAAAAACTGTTAGCGATCGCAGGGATCAGGCCTGACTCTGCGAACGCTGCAGTTATGTGTGCTTAGTGTTTTGTAAGTGACAGTGATCGATCGATACTGCACTTGGGTGGGCTGGGCTGGGCGGAGGGGGAAAACGCAGGTGCTAGCAGGTATCTGGGCTGATCCCGCTAACAATGCGGTTTTTTTTGGAACCCTAAACTGCTGGGACGCTAGTATAGATCTGATCAGATCAGATATTGATCTGTTCAGATACTGTGCCACTAAGGGAGGTGTATGCTTTGCGCGTGGGTGTTTGCGGTACTGGCACTAACCTGGGGCGACGCAGACCTTATTAGACCCTAAAAAACAAGCTAACTAACCAGCGTCACCCGTAACAGTAATACAAAAAAAAACTGGTTACCTAGCGACACTAATGCAGCGATCAGAAAAAACGATCGCTTAGTGACACTGGCAAAAGGGGGTGAAAGGGTTAACTAGGGGCAATCAGGGGGTTAAACCTTTATTAGGTAATATATGGGGGTACCTGACGCTATATAAAAACCTGACGGGGAACCTAAATAACGAAATAACTAACTGGCTAACCAGCGTCACCAGTGACAGTTATACAGTGATCACTGGTGAAAGGGTTAACTCTAGGGGCAATCAGGGGGTTAAAACCTTTATTTAGGTTGTAATATGGGGGTACCTGACCTATAAACCTATTTATGAACCTATATAAACATGGCGGTTACCTAAAAAAAAAAAATGGTTACCTAGCGACACTAATGCAGCGATAAGAAAAACGATCGCTTAGTGACACTGGCAAAAGGGGGTGAAAGGGTTAACTAGGGGCAATCAGGGGGTTAAAACCTTTATTAGGTAATATATGGGGGTACCTGACGCTATATAAAAACCTGACAGGGAACCTAAATAACGAAATAACTAACTGGCTAACCAGCGTCACCAGTGACAGTTATACAGTGATCACTGGTGAAAGGGTTAACTCTAGGGGCAATCAGGGGGTTAAAACCTTTATTTAGGTTGTAATATGGGGGTACCTGACCTATAAACCTATTTATGAACCTATATAAACATGGCGGTTACCTAAAAAAAAAAAATGGTTACCTAGCGACAGCAGTGACACTAATACAGCGATCAGAAAAACGATCGCTTAGTGACACTGGCAAAAGGGGGTGAAAGGGTTACCTGGGGGGCAATCAAGGGGTTAAACCTTTATTAGGGGGGGGTAGGGGGCTACCTTGGACCTAAAACTAACTGCCCTGACAGTTATTACAGTCACACTGACACTAAATGCAGTGATCAGTAAATAAATGATCACTGCAATTAGTGACACTGTGACTGGGGGGGGAGGGGGTGATCTGGGGGGTGATCAGGGGGTGACAGGGGGGTGGAATATGTGCCTAACTGTACTGGTGTCAGTGTAGTGTTGTGCACTAACCTGTACATGTTCGCCGCTCGGCGTCTCCGGTCACATAGACCGGCGCACCGAGCGTGACATCACTTCCGCCTTCCTGTCTATACAATAGACAGGAAGGGGAAGCTTTTCATTGGCCAGGAGCGATCGCGAGGGGGTGGCCAGAAACCACTGGCCGTCCCCTCGTCCCGGATCGCTCCTGAAGCGATCCCGACCGTCCCCGCCGGCGGAGGGGGGTCCGATCGGACCCCCCAACCGCCGGAAGAATGTCACGTACAGGTACGTGATTCTGCCTGTACGTGCCATTCTGCCGACGTATATATACAGGGGGCGGTCGGGAAGTGGTTAAACATGATTTATTTTTTTTCAAAATTTTGCATCTTTTTTTGTTTGTTTAGCAAAAAATAAAACCCCAGCTGTGATTAACTACCTGAGATCCGCGCTATAGCCGAATGACGGCTACAGCGCGGATCTAATATGCCGGGACGACGTCTACTGACGTCGTCCCGGCCACGAGCTGCCTCTGTGATCAGCTGACAGCGCGAGGAGAAAAAAAAAAAAGCAATGGGCCCAATCCATGGTGCCCACCTTTGCCCAATTAAAGTGCCGCCTACCAGTGCCCACAGTGCCATCTGTCAGTGCCCACAGTGCCATCTGTCAGTGCCCACAGTGCCAGTTCTGCACATCTGTGTCACCTACCAGTGCTCATCTGTGTCACCTACCAGTGCTCATCAGTGTCCCCTACCAGTGCCCATCAGTGCCCATCAGTGCCACCTATCAGTGCCTATCAGTGCCACCTATCAGTGCCACCCATCAGGGCCCATCAGTGTCATCCATCAGTGCCCATCGGTGCCGCCCATCGGTGCCACCCATCCGTGACACCCATCCGTGCCCATCAGTGCCATCTTTGCTGTCCCCATCAGTACCGACTTATCTGTCCCCACCAGTGCAGCCTATCAGTGCCCACCAGTGCAGTCTATCAGTGCCCACCAGTGCAGTCTATCAGTGCCCACCAGTGCAGTCTATCAGTGCCCACCTGTGCCGCCTCATCAGTGCATATCAATGAAGCAGAATAATTACCTGTTTGCAAAATTTTATAACAAACTATTAAACATGATTTTTAAAAAAAAAAAAAATTTCCATCTTTTTTTTTTTTGTTTACCAAAAAATAAAAACCCAGCTGTGATTAAATACCACCAAAAGAAAGCTCTATTTGTGGGAGAAAAATGATAAAAATTGAATTTGGGTACAGTGTTGTATGACCGCGCAATTGTCATTCAAAGTGCGTCAGCGCCAAAAGCTGAAAATTGGTCTGGTTACGAGGGGGGTTTAAGTGCAAAGTAATCAGGTGGTTAAAAACCACCAAAATAAATCTCTATTTGTGGGGAAAAAAATGATAACAATTTCATTTTGGTACATAGTTGTATGACTGCACAATTGTCAAAGTGTGACAGCGCTGAAAGCTGAAAATTGGTCTGGGCAGGAGGGGGGTTTAAGTGCCCAGTAAGCAAGTGGTTAAAATTGTCCACAG
The DNA here is from genome assembly GCA_028564925.1 of Lithobates sylvaticus. Taxonomy (NCBI): domain Eukaryota; kingdom Metazoa; phylum Chordata; class Amphibia; order Anura; family Ranidae; genus Lithobates; species Lithobates sylvaticus. Next base: position 616,270,283 of record CM053027.1, on the reverse strand, counting down.
GTGATGCTTTAAAAACCTTTTATATTTTACAAAAAAATGGGTATTATTTTGTCTTTGTGTGCAAAAAAATTGGCTTTAATGTATTTTTTTTGCTGAAATCTTGTGTTTCATAAACTGTTGTGCAAATATAGTATGACATAAAACAAATAGCAAGAGCTGACACTTTAATCTCCGGAGCCTCTGCTTTCAGAAAAATATATTATGTTTGGGGGTTCCAAGTAATTTTGTTAAGATTTGTTTTACCTTCAAGCATGCAGGGGTTAAGCACCAGAGTTGTGTTGCCGTTTTACAGCCGTTGGCAATTTTAAATCTTGACCTGCTTCGTATCATTTTACTCTACACAACATCCTCTCAGGTTTTCAGTTTAGAGTAAATTGTCAATTATGATCCTAAAATTATTGCTCTCACTCCGATATTTGTGGTGATGTGGGGTACAATTGCTGTTTACATATCCGTGCTGGACCTATGCCGCATGCTGTTTGCATTTGCATGCAAAGGGTACAGGGTAACTTTTACATTTTTAAAAAATTGTTTTTATTTATTTTATCTAAATTATATTTTCTTTTACCCTTTTTAAATTTCTCTTTCCATTTAACATTTTTTTCCATGTAACATTATTGCTATTACAAGAGGGCCATCCTGTGGACAATTATGGGTATACCATTGTCATTTGGAAATCATTCTAGTCTCTGGCTCCATCCTGTGGTCAATTATAAGTATAACATTGTCCGCTGGGAAATCATTCTGCTCTTTGGCACTATGCTGTGTTCAAATTCTCATATACTATCGCCCATTGGGAAATCATTCTACTCTCTGGCTTCATCCTGTGGTCAAATATGGGTACATCATTGTCCATTTATAAATTATTCTACTCTCTGTCTCCATCCAATGGTGAAATACAAGTACAACAACATTGTCTTTTGGGAAATCATTCTACTCTGGCTCCATAATTTGGTCCTATACAGGTATAACATTGTCCATTTCTAAATCATTCTACTCTCTGGCTCCATCCTCTGATCAAATATGGGTACAGCATGGTCCTTTGGCAAATCATTCTACTGTCTGGCTCCATCATTTGGTTCTATACAGGTATAACATTGCCCATTGCTAAATCATTCTACACTCTGGCTCCATCCTCTGATCAAATATGGGTACAGCATTGTCCTTTGGCAAATCATTCTACTCTCATTCTACTCTCTGGCTCCATCCTGTGGTCAAATACACTTACACCATCATCTATTGGGATATCATTCTCATCTCTTGCGCTATTCTGTGGTCAAATATGGGTACAGAATTGCCCATTGGGAAATTGTTATACTCTCTGGCTCCATCCTGTTGTCAAATATTGGTACATCATTGCCCATTGGGAAATCATTCTACTCTCTGGCTCCATTCTGTGGTCAAATATGGTTACAACATTGCCTATTGGGAAATTATTCTACTCTCTGGTTCCATCCTGTGGTAAAATACAAGTACAACATTGTCCTTTGGCAAATCATTCTACTCTCTGGCTCCATTATGTGGTCCTATACGGGTATAACATTTCCCATTGGGAAATCATTCTACTCTCATTCTACTCTCTGGCTCCATCCTTTGTTCTAACATTGTCCATTAGGAATTCAGTCTGCTCTTGTGGTCAAATACAGGTACAACATTGTGTATTGGAAAATAATTCTACTCTGTTGCCATCCTGTGGTCAAATATGGGTATGCCATCACTGATTGGGAAATCATTGCCAGACCTACACGCCCAATTGCGTGTATGCACGGGGGACAGGAGTGCTTTAAAAAAAAAATTACATTTATTTTTATTTATTATTTTTTACATTTTTCCTTAACTTCATTGTTATCACAAGGGGGCTAACGAGTCCCCTTGTCATAGCTTTGGACAGAGACAGGTCCTCTTTATGGAGATATCAGGGGTCTAATAGACTCCCACATGCCCCTCCCCTACCCTTCATAGGAGATAACCAAGCCTAGTTTGTGCTTGATTAGCTGCTTTCCTGGCTGTACCAATCACGGAATGACAGCTCTGAAACTAGAAGTGCCAAATACTCATTGCTTCTGCGTTCGTTCATCAACGAGGAGATTGGGGAACAGATGTTCCTAAAATCCGTCTTCATAAAGCTGTCCCATCCATATACCGTGGTCCTGGGCTCCTCGGGGGGAACAAGATAGCCAGGGAATCAACAGGGGCATCAGCGGGAGGGAGGAGAGGGTACTTCACAGCGCTGTAACATTGATCTGTGACAAAACAGCCGACGGTCACTGGCTGGAAAAAGATACCAAGATCTCAGCTGCAGCCATTATCTAGTGATAACCACTTGCTGACAGGACATCTATATACATATGATGGGCAGCAAGTGGGTAAAGGAGTCCTATAGCCACAGCATACACTTTCATTATATACCATCACCATAGTAATAATAAAAAAAAAAAAAAAAACTAGGTATATTTAACAATCCAAGCTTACTTGAAATATCTTCTTTCATGTTGTGGGTGCTGATTGTCTGTACTGTCTCTTTCAACTTTCTGGATTCCCTGCATGCTTTGCAACTTCTCCTGCATTTCCAAGAACTACATGTCCCATGGTACCTTGCTGTTTGCAAGCAGTGATTCCTGTACTGACTCCGCCTCCTGAAACTCCTCCTCTCAGTACCTCTGTAGTACAAACAGAATTCCTTATGCTACATGCAAACCAAAACCCCCGAACCAAGATCCCTTGGAAACCACCCACCATCTTTGGACAGACCATCTCCCCAAGGACCAAGGTCAAGAGTCTTGGAGTCATTTTTGACTCTGAAATGTCAATGGATGCACAAATAGGATCAGTAGTCAGTGGTTCTCACCATCTGCTCCGCCTGCTACGCAGACTCATCCCCTTCATTCCAAAGGAGGACAAAGCAGTGGTAGTTGGAACAGTCATTAATTCACGACTTGACTACGCAAACTCCCTTTACATAGGTTTACCCCAATATCAACTTGCGCGCTTACAACTTATCCAAAACACAGTGGCAAGGCTGATAATAGGAAAAAAAACCTGGGAATCCATCTCCCCTTCCCTGAGGAGCCTACACTGGCTAACCGTAAAGAATCGGGTCATATTCAAGACCCTCTGCCTCACCCACAAATGCACCCATGGAGACGCTCCTCAATACCTTCTCGAGAAAATAAAACACTACACACCCAATCACAGTCTCCGATCGTCTAACCAAAACCTCCTCCTCATTCCCAAATCCCGCTACAAATCTAAGGGGGAATGGAGATTCGCTGTTCAAGGACCGCATGGAAGAAAACCATCAGGCCTTCAGGAAAAAAATCAAGACCTACCTCTTCTAAGAAGCTTGACAACAAAGCACGAATGCAGCGCCTTGAGGCGATTCAGTTTGCATTGTAGCGCTATACAAATTATTCATTCATTCATTGATTCACAGAAGGCGGGGCTCTGTGATATGTGTGACACAGCAGAGCCTACTCACAGGGCATAATGACTACGTGTCCCTGAATTCCACAAAGTAAATATGCAGAGACACAAAGTAAGTTTATTTCAAGATCGATCAGATTATTAGGAGTAGACTAGAAATACCTGAAACACAATATTAATATGATTCTAAATTTTGACCATAGACACGAATGCCTGGAGTCCGCGCCCGCATCATTGGATTTGATTGACAGCAACGGGAGCCAATGGCTGCGCTGCTATCACTCAATCCAATCAAGAGCCGGGACCCCGTGCAGAGAGGGACAGTGCGTCTCCACCGAAGGAAATACGGGGCTCAGGTAAGAAAAAAGGGGGGCCGGGGGGCCGGTGACTGCCAGAAGTTTTTTCATAGGATGCATTAGGGTGAAAAAACATGAGGGTTTACAACCCTTTTGATCTGTCCATTGAAATGAAAAGGGCTGTTTTATGCGTGTAGTGCAGAAACGGACGAAAACACGCACAAAAAAGTGCATTCACAGGACTGTAGATGGGAACATAGCCTTAGGCTGCATGGACACCTAAGCGTTCAGTGAAAGCATGCAAAAGCGCTTGTTTTCACGCGTGTTCACGGAACATGAAGATGCGTGTTTGTGTGATCCCAGCGAGTCCTGACACCTCTATAGTCCTCACATCTGTAGGACCAGTTTATCACTTCCCTAGTTTTGGAAGTTTTTCCATTCTCTAGGACAATGGTGGAGATTTTTCTGTAGCACTAACCCCCGAAGGAGCTGCTGGTTTGATTTGGGCTTACCGTTACCTTCTTGACCTCGTGTGCGTCTAGGGGTTTCCCGAGGTAGATGGCCCAAAGAACTGTAGAAACTGACACTGGATCCGCTTTGGGATTTTTATTTGAAAAACGTTGAACAAAACACAGTCTCTCAAGGAAGGAATAGAGGGTATGGGTAGGAAGTTCAGGTACTCTTGGAACTGCTGACACTTGAATGGCTCTCACTATACAATCCAGGGAATAGCCATTCGCAGCTGGATATTACAGCTATTGGATAAATCCCCTTTTGGTGAATTTAGCAACCGATAGGTGATTCAGATAAAGCAAAGTCTCTGCCACAGACTTGGTTGTAGAACTTTAGAATGAAAAGTAAATGAAGGATAAATGAACTTAGAGAACCCTCACACGGCACCAGTATCTTGCAGCCGGTCCGGCGATACTGTACGAGCGTGGATTCACTTGCACTTGGTGTCCTCTCAACTTAGCTTCCAGGCTCTTGCTGAGCAGCCAGCCTTGTGCGTGGCCCTCTTCTGAAGAGTCCTCTCTGTTAGGGATGGAGCCTAAACACAGGCATCCAACACAAGTGAACAGATCGATGGGCTGCACTAAAGGAATCAGGCTCCAAAAGGTAGTGATAAAGATATATTTATTAATAATAAAGACACACATAAACACAGCAACCACAAACAAGCAAGAACACAAATAACACTGCAAACCCCCAAGCCCTAATCTAACTAACTAACTATACACTTCAAGGAAATGGAACATATATATATACAAGGCAGGGAGGAGAGACCAAGGGGGAAACAGGAAGCAAGGGAACATCAAGGCAGGAGACAGGGGACGGGTCTCAGGAACCAGGTAAGGGGGACAACATCCAGGACAGGGCAGGAAGCAGATAACGGGTCAGGTTACAGGTACAGGTACAGGTTTCAGGTCCAGGATCAGGTTTCAGACAGGCAAGACAGGGCTACAGAAAGGAATACTGAAGCCCTGAACCTCAGTGAAGGACAGGCTTATATACCCAGCAAATCCACAACAGGTGTAGCCTGATTCCTGGCATGTCCATCTGCTGGGAGACCCCCGCTGGTGGCCATCAGAACTGCACCCTTTGATGTTGAAGGAAGTAGTGACACCACCAGGCGATCCAGGTAATAACACCATTCCTGACAATGTCCATCGGCTGGGAGACCCCTGCTGGTGGCCACCAGAACTGCACCCTTTGATGCCAAAGGAAACAGTGACACCAGCAGGCGATCCAGGTAATAGCACCGTTCCTGACAGTTCCCCCCCTAAGGAGTGGCCTCTGGACACTCCATTCTGCCCTAGATCTGGCAGTGCATGTAAAAGTGGAAGAGTCCCAAAAAGTCTTCTCTGTGACGGCAGACCTCCTTGCGCTCTCTGGCCAGAGTCTCTTAACCTACTAGGAGGCGTGCCACCCGAGTCCGACAATGGGACATGTACCCCACCACCAGGGTCTGGAAGTTTAGATCTGGAAATAAAAACAGACAGGGCAGCAGGCTCCGGGTCATCAGGCTGGGCAGCGGGCACCAGGTCATCAGGCTGGGCAGCGGGCACCAGGTCATCAGGCTGGGCAGCGAGCTTCGGGTCATCAGGCTGGGCAGCGGACAGGAACTCATCAGGCTGGGCAGCGGACAGGAACTCATCAGGCTGGGCAGCGGACAGGAACTCATCAGGCTGGGCAGCGGACAGGAACTCATCAGGCTGGGCAGCGGACAGGAACTCATCAGGCTGGGCAGCGGACAGGAACTCATCAGGCTGGGCAGCGGACAGGAACTCATCAGGCTGGGCAGCGGACAGGAACTCATCAGGCTGGGCAGCAGACAGGAACTCATCAGGCTGGGCAGCAGACAGGAACTCATCAGGCTGGGCAGCAGACAGGAACTCATCAGTAGGGATGAGCCGAACACCCCCGGGTTCGGTTCGCACCAGAACCTTCGAACCGACCGAAAGTTCGCGCGAATTTTCGAACCCTATACGTTATAATGGACGCGAACGTTCGAAATCAAAAGTGCTAATTACAACGGCCAATATGCATGTTAATGTCATAAAACAGGTTTGGGGACCCGGGTCCTGCCCCAGGGGACATATATCAATGCAAAAAGAACTTTTAAAAACTAACGTTTTTTCGGGAGCAGTCATTTTAATGATGCATAAAGTGAAAAAAAAAAAGTGAAATTTTCCTTTAAATATGGTACCTGGGGGGTGTCTAAAGTATGCCTGTGAAGTGGCATGTGTTTCCCGTGTTTAGAACTGTCCTTGCACAAAATGACATTTTTAAAGGAAAAAAAGAAGCCATTTAAAACCACTTGCGGCTTTAGGTTTGTTCTTAAGTAGAATCTGAACAGGTACATTATGAAGTGTAGCTCCATCCCAAAAAAATCTATTTTTAAGCTTTTTGGAGAACATAGGGAGGGGTTATCACCCCTGTAACATTTGCTGTCTTTGCACATCTGTTCAGAACATGTCACCTCACTTTCCGTCCCAATGACAAATGTTTTTGGAAAAAGTGGGGTTTTAATTGAAACAAGGATTGGTGATAAAGTATCAGTAGAGAGGAGATACCTTTTTCCCAAATTAAATCTAACAGGATAGAATTTCCCTTCCTAGGGGTAGATTTCCTCTCACTTCCTGTTTTCTCTTTCCATTTGCAAGTAGGAGTCGTTTGTAAGTTGGATGTATGAAAGTAGGGGCCTGGCGTATATACTCTGCAGAAATTTGCCCTATTAGATGTTGGTGTAGCCACAAGACTGGTGGGCACAGGAATGGGCCCTGCTGTGAGTTAATAGATCAAGATTTGTAATTGCATGCACCTGTTGAACAGGGCAGAAAAATTGGGGGTGGTGGTGGTGGTGGTGGACGGTGTTGCCACAAGACTGTAAGCTCTCACAGTTACTCTTGGTGGGCGCAGGAATGGGCCCTGCTGTGAGTTATTAGATCAAGATTTGTAATTGCAAGCACCTGATGAACAGGGCAGAAAAATTGGGCCTTTGGCGGTGGTGGTGGACGGTGTTGCCACAAGACTGTAGGCCCTCATAGTTACTCTTGGTGGGCGCAGGAATGGGCCCTGCTGTGAACTATTAGATCAAGATTTGTAATTACCCGCCCCTGTTAAACAGGGGCTGAAAAATTGTGCCTTAGGCACTGGTGCTGGTGCCACAACACTGCAACCCCTCACAGATACTGTACTTGGAGCACAGCAGTCACACGTGTTGCGAAGCATTTTTTTAAAAAATTGTAAGTACACGCCCCTGTTAAACAGGGGCTGAAAAATTGTGCCTTAGGCACTGGTGCTGGTGCCACAACACTGCAACCCCTCACAGATACTGTACTTGGAGCACATTGTTGCGAAGCATTTTTTTATAAAAATTGTATGTACACGCCCCTGTTAAACAGGGGCTGAAAAATTGTGCCTTAGGCACTGGTGCTGGTGCCACAACACTGCAACCCCTCACAGATACTGTACTTGGAGCACAGCAGTCACACGTGTTGCGAAGCATTTTTTTAAAAAATTGTAAGTACACGCCCCTGTTAAACAGGGGCTGAAAAATTGTGCCTTAGGCACTGGTGCTGGTGCCACAACACTGCAACCCCTCACAGATACTGTACTTGGAGCACAGTGTTGCGAAGCATTTTTTTATAAAAATTGTATGTACACGCCCCTGTTAAACAGGGGCTGAAAAATTGTGCCTTAGGCACTGGTGTGGTGGCATGGATCATTGAGGAGGAGGAAGAGGATAGTCAGTGAACATAAGAGGACAGTCACTCAGCATCAGCATAGGCAGTCTTGAAGGGATGTGATGTGACATTAAAAATTATTCGGTTATATCCGCCTCAGGTGCCTGGTAGCTGGTGGTGATCCAAGACTGATTCATTTTGATGAAGGTCAGTCGATCAACCGAGGCGGTGGACAGGCGCACCCTATGATCAGTCACAAATCCTCCAGCAGCACTGAATGTGCGTTCGGACAGAACGCTGGAGGCAGGACAGGCCAGTAGCTCAATTGCATACTGTGCAAGCTCTGGCCAGTGATCCATCCTCAGGACCCAGTAAGCCAGAGGATTTTCGGTGGGAAAGGTGTCCAAGTCTGACCTTGCCCCAAGGTATTCCTGCACCATGTATATCAGACGCTGGCGATGGTTGCTGGAACCGATCATACCTTGGGGCTGCGGACTAAAAAATTGTCTGAACGCATCGGTCAGACGTCCACCTTCCCCACCGCTCCTTCTGCTACTGACCGAAGCCTCAGCTACTCGTCGCCCAGGACCAGGAGTTTGTAGCCTCCCAGTTTCTGGGAACGCGTTGCACAGACCTTTCTGCAAGGCCTCCCTGAGATGTCTCATCCTCTGCTCCCTCTGCGACGGCAAGATAAGGTCCGCAACCTTACCCTTGTACCGCGGATCAAGGAGAGTGGCCAGCCAGTAATGGTCCCTCTCCTTGATCCGAAGAACACGAGGATCCTTCCGCAGGCTTTGCAGGATCAGGGAGGCCATGCAGCGTAGGTTAGCTGAGGCATTCGGTCCGGAGTCTTCTGGGTCACTGAGGATGACATGATCGCCAGCCACCTCCTCCCAGCCACGTACAAGTCCACTGGTTTGTTGGGACTGTACATCATCCCTAAAAGACTGCTGCTGCTGATGCTGAGTGCCAGGCTCCACCTCCATGCTCACACAATCCTCCTCCTCCTCCTCCTCCTCCTCCTCCTCCTCCTCCTCATCCTCTTCCTGTGTGATGGGTGGGACAGGAGGAACACTGTCCGGATAAAGGGGGCCTTGAGAGGCAAGGAAGTCCTCCTCTTCCTGCCTCTGTTCTGCCTCAAGTGCCCTGTCCATTATCCCACGCAGCGTATGCTCCAACAGGTGGACAAGAGGGACAGTGTCACTGATGCATGCACTGTCACTGCTCACCATCCTCGTGGCCTCCTCAAATGGTGAGAGGACAGTGCATGCATCCCTGATCATGCTCCACTGACGTGGGGAAAAAAAAACAAGCTCCCCTGACCCTGTCCTGGTGCCGTAGTCGCAAAGGTACTCATTGATGGCCCTCTGCTGCGTGTGCAGTCGCTGCAGCATGGCCAACGTTGAGTTCCACCTGGTGGGCATGTCACATATTAGGCGGTTCTTGGGCAGGTTCAGCTCCTTTTGCAGCTCAGTCAGCCGAGCACTGGCATTATAAGATCGGCGGAAATGCACACAGACTTTCCTGGCCTGCCTCAGGACATCCTGTAAGCCTGGGAACCTGCCCAAGAACCGCTGCACCACCAGGTTGAGGACGTGAGCCATGCAGGGCACATGGGTGAGCTGCCCCTGTCGCAGGGCGGAGAGGAGGTTGGTGCCATTGTCAGAAACGACCATTCCTGGCTTAAGCTGACGTGGCGTCAACCACCTCTCGGCCTGCCCCTGCAGAGCTGCCAGAACCTCTGGCCCAGTGTGGCTCCTGTCCCCCAAACACACCAGCGCAAGCACGGCATGGCATCTTTTTGCCTGCGTACTTGCGTAGCCCCTTGTACGCCTACAGAGCACCGCTGGTTCCAAGGACAGAGCACTGGAGGAAGAAGAAGAGGAGGGGGTGGAGGAGAGAGGTGTGTCACAACCAGTAGCAGTAGTAGCGTTTTGGAGGCGTGGTGGCGGAACAACCTCCAACACTACTGCACCTTGTCCTGCATCCCTCCCAGCTGCCAATAGAGTGACCCAATGGGCCGTGAAAGAAAGGTACCGTCCCTGTCCATGCCTGCTGGACCATGAGTCAGCGGTAATATGCACCTTACCGCTGACCGCCCTGTCCAGCGAGGCATGGACATTGCCCTCCACATGCCGGTAGAGAGACGGAATCGCCTTCCGTGAGAAAAAGTGGCGTTTGGGAACCTGCCACTGAGGAACCACACATTGAACAAACTCACGGAAGGGGGCCGAGTCTACCAACTGAAAAGGCAGCAGTTGAAGTGCTAGCAATTTAGCCAGGCTAGCATTCAACCGCTGGGCATGTGGATGGCTGGGAGTGTACTTCTTTCTACGGTCCAGCAGCTGGGGCAGGGAAATTTGCCTGCTGCAATCGGACGTCGGTGTACTGCAAGTACTTGGTTGTGACACACCTAATTCTACACCTTCAGTCCTCTCAGAGCAGCTTTCAGAGAGGACTGAAGGTGTAGTGGGGATGGAGATCCCAGCTGAGGAGGAGCAAGGAGAGGTCCGCTTAGTTCTTTGGTGTGGGTCTTTTATGTGTGCCTGCCAACGAGCTGCATGGCAGGTCGCCATATGTCTGGTCATGCTTGTGGTGCCCAAGCGGCTGATGTTTTGGCCACGTGAGATACGCTTGAGACAAATATTGCAAATAGCAGTGGTGCGATCTGCTGCACTCGTCTCAAAAAAGGCCCACACCAAAGAACTTTTCTGATAACGTGCAGAGGCAGCGCCCTGCACAGGCGGAGCTCTGCGGTGTTGTACAGTTGCTGTGCTGGCCTCTACCTGGCCTCCAGGGGGCACCCTGCCTCGTTGGACATGTGACGCCGCATCCTCCTCCTCCTCGTCCTCCTCCTCATCCTCCTCCTCCTCGCCCTTCAGGCACCCACGTGGAGTCAGTGACCTCATCATCCCCTCCCTCTTCACCACTAGAGCAAACCTGGCAGTAAGCTGCAGCTGGTGGAACAGTACTGCCAGATTCCTCAAGCTGGGTATCATCATCCGAGCCTTCGAATCGTTGGGCATCCTCCTGGAGCATGTACCCAACACTGTGCTCAAAGAGTTCGGGGGACTCCTCAGGAGGACATGGTGGGTCTAGGGAAGGGGTGGCTGATGATGCTCTGCCAGTACCCTGAGCCTGGGTGAGAGAGGATGAGGAGGATGAGGAGGGCTTGGTCATCCATTCTACCAAGCCTTCAGCATGATGCGGCTCCACATGTCCAGCTGCCGAAAACAAAGACGCGCGTGTCCCATGGCCACGTGCTGATGACGATGCACGACCACGTCCACGTCCACGGCCACGTCCACTAGAAACAGAGCCTGCCTGCCCTGTGTTCTTGGCTCTGCACGCTCTGCCTCCCCTTGGCGGTCTTCCAGCCATTGTAGTCGGTAGTCCTGTGGGTGCTGCTGAGAAGAATATATAGGAGCTCTGTGTGATGCCACTAACACACTAGAAGTCCTGTGGGTGCTGCTGAGAAGAAAATATAGGAGCTCTGTGTGATGCCACTAACACACTAGAAGTCCTATGGGTGCTTCTGCAAAGAAAATAGAGGAGCTCTGTGTGATGCCACTAACACACTAGAAGTCCTATGGGTGCTTCTGCAAAGAAAATAGAGGAGCTCTGTGTGATGCCACTAACACACTAGAAGTCCTGTGGGTGCTGCTGAGAAGAAAATATAGGAGCTCTGTGTGATGCCACTAACACACTAGAAGTTCTATGGGTGCTTCTGCAAAGAAAATAGAGGAGCTCTGTGTGATGCCACTAACACACTAGAAGTCCTATGGGTGCTTCTGCAAAGAAAATAGAGGAGCTCTGTGTGATGCCACTAACACACTAGAAGTCCTGTGGGTGCTGCTGAGAAGAAAATATAGGAGCTCTGTGTGATGCCACTAACACACTAGAAGTCCTATGGGTGCTTCTGCAAATAAAATAGAGGAGCTCTGTGTGATGCCACTAACACACTAGAAGTCCTGTGGGTGCTGCTGAGAAGAAAATATAGGAGCTCTGTGTGATGCCACTAACACACTAGAAGTCCTATGGGTGCTTCTGCAAAGAAAAAAGAGGAGCTCTGTGTGATGCCACTAACACACTAGAAGTCCTGTGGGTGCTGCTGAGAAGAAAATATAGGAGCTCTGTGTGATGCCACTAACACACTAGAAGTCCTATGGGTGCTTCTGCAAAGAAAAAAGAGGAGCTCTGTGTGATGCCACTAACACACTAGAAGTCCTATGGGTGCTTCTGCAAAGAAAATAGAGGAGCTCTGTGTGATGCCACTAACACACTAGAAGTCCTGTGGGTGCTGCTGAGAAGAAAATAGAGGAGCTCTGTGTGATGCCACTAACACACTAGAAGTCCTGTGGGTGCTGCTGAGAAGAAAATAGAGGAGCTCTGTGTGATGCCACTAACACACTAGAAGTCCTATGGGTGCTTCTGCAAAGAAAATAGAGGAGCTCTGTGTGATGCCACTAACACACTAGAAGTCCTGTGGGTGCTTCTGCAAAGAAAATAGAGGAGCTCTGTGTGATGCCACTAACACACTAGAAGTCCTATGGGTGCTTCTGCAAAGAAAATAGAGGAGCTCTGTGTGATGCCACTAACACACTAGAAGTCCTGTGGGTGCTTCTGCAAAGAAAATAGAGGAGCTCTGTGTGATGCCACTAACACACTAGAAGTCCTGTGGGTGCTTCTGCAAAGAAAATAGAGGAGCTCTGTGTGATGCCACTAACACACTAGAAGTCCTGTGGGTGCTGCTGAGAAGAAAATATAGGAGCTCTGTGTGATGCCACTAACACACTAGAAGTCCTATGGGTGCTTCTGCAAAGAAAAAAGAGGAGCTCTGTGTGATGCCACTAACACACTAGAAGTCCTATGGGTGCTGCTGAGAAGAAAATATAGGAGCTCTGTGTGATGCCACTAACACACTAGAAGTCCTATGGGTGCTTCTGCAAAGAAAATAGAGGAGCTCTGTGTGATGCCACTAACACACTAGAAGTCCTGTGGGTGCTTCTGCAAATAAAATAGAGGAGCTCTGTGTGATGCCACCAACACACTAGAAGTCCTGTGGGTGCTGCTGAGAAGAAAATATAGGAGCTCTGTGTGATGGGACTAACACACTTCAAGTCCTATAGGTGCTTCTGGGAACAAAATATATGATCTCTGTGTGATGGGACTAACACACTTCAAGTCCTATAGGTGCCTCTGGGAAGAAAATATAGATCTGTGTGATGGGACTAACACACTTCAAGTCCTATAGGTGCTTCTGGGAACAAAATATATGATCTCTGTGTGATTGGACTAACACACTTCAAGTCCTATAGGTGCTTCTGGGATCAAAATATATGATCTCTGTGTGATGGGACTAACACACTTCAAGTCCTATAGGTGCTTCTGGGAACAAAATATATGATCTCTGTGTGATGGGACTAACACACTTCAAGTCCTATAGGTGCCTCTGGGAAGAAAATATAGGTCTGTGTGATGGGACTAACACACTTCAAGTCCTATAGGTGCTTCTGGGAACAAAATATATGATCTCTGTGTGATTGGACTAACACACTTCAAGTCCTATAGGTGCTTCTGGGAAGAAAATATATGATCTCTGTGTGATGGGACTAACACACTTCAAGTCCTATAGGTGCTTCTGGGAACAAAATATATGATCTCTGTGTGATGGGACTAACACACTTCAAGTCCTATAGGTGCTTCTGGGAACAAAATATATGATCTGTGTGTGATGGGACTAACACACTTCAAGTCCTATAGGTGCTTCTGGGAACAAAATATATGATCTCTGTGTGATTGGACTAACACACTTCAAGTCCTATAGGTGCTTCTGGGAAGAAAATATAGGTCTGTGTGATGGGACTAACACACTTCAAGTCCTATAGGTGCTTCTGGGAACAAAATATATGATCTCTGTGTGATGGGACTAACACACTTCAAGTCCTATAGGTGCCTCTGGGAAGAAAATATAGGTCTGTGTGATGGGACTAACACACTTCAAGTCCTATAGGTGCTTCTGGGAACAAAAATATATGATCTCTGTGTGATTGGACTAACACACTTCAAGTCCTATAGGTGCTTCTGGGATCAAAATATATGATCTCTGTGTGATGGGACTAACACACTTCAAGTCCTATAGGTGCTTCTGGGAACAAAATATATGATCTCTGTGTGATGGGACTAACACACTTCAAGTCCTATAGGTGCCTCTGGGAAGAAAATATAGGTCTGTGTGATGGGACTAACACACTTCAAGTCCTATAGGTGCTTCTGGGAACAAAATATATGATCTCTGTGTGATTGGACTAACACACTTCAAGTCCTATAGGTGCTTCTGGGAAGAAAATATATGATCTCTGTGTGATGGGACTAACACACTTCAAGTCCTATAGGTGCTTCTGGGAACAAAATATATGATCTCTGTGTGATGGGACTAACACACTTCAAGTCCTATAGGTGCTTCTGGGAACAAAATATATGATCTCTGTGTGATTGGACTAACACACTTCAAGTCCTATAGGTGCTTCTGGGAAGAAAATATATGATCTCTGTGTGATGGGACTAACACACTTCAAGTCCTATAGGTGCTTCTGGGAAGAAAATATATGATCTCTGTGTGATTGGACTAACACACTTCAAGTCCTATAGGTGCTTCTGGGAACAAAATATATGATCTCTGTGTGATGGGACTAACACACTTCAAGTCCTATAGGTGCTTCTGGGAACAAAATATATGATCTCTGTGTGATGGGACTAACACACTTCAAGTCCTATAGGTGCTTCTGGGAACAAAATATATGATCTGTGTGTGATGGGACTAACACACTTCAAGTCCTATAGGTGCTTCTGGGAACAAAATATATGATCTCTGTGTGATTGGACTAACACACTTCAAGTCCTATAGGTGCTTCTGGGAAGAAAATATAGGTCTGTGTGATGGGACTAACACACTTCAAGTCCTATAGGTGCTTCTGGGAACAAAATATATGATCTCTGTGTGATGGGACTAACACACTTCAAGTCCTATAGGTGCTTCTGGGAACAAAATATAGGAGCTCTGCCTGCCTGCCAGGAACACACTACAAGTCCTATAGGTGCTTCTGGGAAGAAAATATAGGAGCTCTGCCTGCCTGCCACGAACACACTACAAGTCCTATAGGTGCTTCTGGGAACAAAATATAGGAGCTCTGCCTGCCTGCCACGAACACACTACAAGTCCTATAGGTGCTTCTGGGAACAAAATATAGGAGCTCTGCCTGCCTGCCACGAACACACTACAAGTCCTATAGGTGCTTCTGGGAACAAAATATAGGAGCTCTGCCTGCCTGCCACGAACACACTACAAGTCCTATAGGTGCTTCTGGGAACAAAATATAGGAGCTCTGCCTGCCTGCCACGAACACACTACAAGTCCTATAGGTGCTTCTGGAACAAAATATAGGAGCTCTGCCTGCCTGCCACGAACACACTACAAGCCCCTCTTTCTAAATCAATCTAAATGAATGAATCTATCTAACTCAATCTCTCTAAGTAAATCTCTCTAACTAACTAAATCCAGCAGAGTGTCACAGATCTAGCCTGCTCTATCTGCGCCGGAACAGCATGTGACCGGCGCAGACGGCGTGGCGGCCTTTTATAGGGGGGGGCGTGTACTACAGCCCCTGAGCTGTAATTGGCTACAGGCGTCCTGCCTGTAGCCAATTATGGCTCTTCGAGTTTCCGGGGCTGTGATTGGCCAAGCATGCGGGGTCACAGTGCATGCTTGGCCAATCAGCCAGCAATGCACTGCGCCGGCCGCGCCGGCCGCAATGCATTGCGGGGCCGCTCGCATCACACGAACGTGATGCGAGCGGCCAAAATAGTTCTGGGCTCGCCGAGCGAGCGAACGCCCGGTGCTCGATGCGAACGTGGGTTCGCATCGAGCACCGGGCCCATCCCTACTCATCAGGCTGGGCCGCAGACAGGAACTCATCAGGCTGGGCAGCAGACAGGAACTCATCAGGCTGGGCAGCAGACAGGAACTCATCAGGCTGGGCAGCAGACAGGAACTCATCAGGCTGGGCAGCAGACAGGAACTCATCAGGCTGGGCAGCAGACAGGAACTCATCAGGCTGGGCAGCAGACAGGAACTCATCAGGCTGGGCAGCAGACAGGAACTCATCAGGCTGGGCAGCAGACAGGAACTCATCAGGCTGGGCAGCAGACAGGAACTCATCAGGCTGGGCAGCAGACAGGAACTCATCAGGCTGGGCAGCAGACAGGAACACCTCAGGCTGGGCAGCAGACAGGAACACCTCAGGCTGGGCAGCAGACAGGAACACCTCAGGCTGGGCAGCAGACAGGAACACCTCAGGCTGGGCCGCAGACAGGAACACCTCAGGCTGGGCAGCAGACAGGAACACCTCAGGCTGGGCAGCAGACAGGAACACCTCAGGCTGGGCAGCAGACAGGAACACATCAGGCTGGGAAGCAGGAACAGGCACATCAAGCTGGGCAGTAGGCACGGGCACTTTAGGCTGGGCAGCAGGAACGGGCACATCAAGCTGGGCAGCAGGTACGGGCACTTTAGGCTGGGCAGCGGGAACAGGCACATCAGGCTGGGCAGCAGGAACAGGCACATCAAGCTGGGCAGCAGGAACAGGCACATCAAGCTGGGCAGCAGGAACGGGCACATCAAGCTGGGCAGCAGGTATGGGCACTTTTGGCTGGGCAGCGGGAACAGGCACATCAGGCTGGGCAGCAGGAACAGGCACATCAAGCTGGGCAGCAGGAACAGGCACATCAAGCTGGGCAGCAGGAACAGGCACATCAAGCTGGGCAGCAGGAACAGGCACATCAAGCTGGGCAGCATGTACGGGCACTTTTGGCTGGGCAGCGGGAACAGGCACATCAGGCTGGGCAGCAGGAACAGGCACATCAAGCTGGGCAGCAGGAACAGGCACATCAAGCTGGGCAGCGGGCACAGGCACATCAAGCTGGGCAGCGGGCACGGGCACATCAAGCTGGGCAGCGGGCACAGGCACATCAAGCTGGGCAGCGGGCACAGGCACATCAAAATGGAGGGCTGGCAGCGGGTCAGCAGACTGGAAAACTGGCAGCGGGTCATCAGACTGGAAAACTGGCAGCGGGTCATCAGACTGGAAAACTGGCAGCGGGTCATCAGACTGGAAAACTGGCAGCGGGTCATCAGACTGGAAAACTGGCAGCGGGTCATCAGACTGGAAAACTGGCAGCGGATCATCAGACTGGAAAACTGGCAGCGGATCATCAGACTGGAAAACTGGCAGCGGGTCATCAGACTGGAAACCTGGCAGCGGGTCATCAGACTGGAAAACTGGCAGCGGTCATCAGACTGGAAAACTGGCAGCGGTCATCAGACTGGAAAACTGGCAGCGGGTCATCAGACTGGAAAACTGGCAGCAGGACATCAGACTGGGAAGCTGAGACATCAGGCTGGAAGGCCGGCACCAGGACATCAGACTGGAAGGCTGGGACATCAGGCTTGAGGGCTGGAACATCAGGCTGGAAGGCTGGAACATCAGGCTGGAGGGCTGGCACCAGGACATCAGGCTGGAAGGCTAGTACTGGCTCTTCAGGCTGGATTGCTGGCACCTCCGGCTGGAACTCTGGCGCTTCAGGCTGGGACAGATTAGTGGGTGTGGAGGCAGATTGGGTTACTGGCAGGATCGTTTTGGTCGGGAAGAACTTTCGTTTTTTCTTTGACTTGGTCGCTGAAGCTTTGTAGGTTGGGGGTGCAGCAGACAGGAAAGGAGTGTTGGGATTTGGCAGAGAAGAGGTAGGGGAGTTGTATGCAGGATAGGTACAGGGAGAGGAGACCGGATATGAATATTTGGTTGGGAGCAATGTATACTGGGTGGCAACTGAGTTTGGCATGGGTGATGGGGAAACATACATTTGTGGATTTGTAGGCAGCTGAGAAGAGGCAGGGGGGTTAAATGCAGGATAGGTACAGGGAGAAGAGACCGGATATGAATATTTGGTTGGGAGCAGTGTATACTGGGTGGCAACTGGGTTTGGTATGGGTGATGGGAAACATACATTTGGGTAGGCTGGTGTCTGATGGCAGAAGTGGTTTGTTTGGCTGGGGCTAATTGCATCATGCCAGACCATGCTGAAAGTATGGGTTGTACAAATTGTGAATTCAAGTTTCCCTGTCTAACAAAAGACTGCGCAGACACAATGCATTCAGAAATCACCTGTGGGGAACAGCCAGAGTAGTGCTCAAAAAAGTCGTCGGGATCATCTTCAAAAAGCCATACTAGGGATACAACCTGATTCATATCAAAAGGGGGAGTGAAATCATCACGGCCCTCAGGAATACAGGGCAGGGCCAGCTCGGCACAAATCTGGATCAGGGGCTGCACGTCCTCAAAAAGAAAATGGCCCTGATCAACAAAAGCATGGGCTATACGGTTGCACTCCAGTAGTTGCTCCCTAGTATAGCCACCCAAAGTCTGATAACAAAGATCTCTTTCTTCCAATGCCAGGAGTGAAAGATACAAAATATCTTCCAGCTGCATCTTCCTTGACAAAAGCAAGTGTCCAGACCCAATTCCCAAGTGCAGCCGATCTGTTAGTATGGCTTCAGTATTCTGTTAGGGATGGAGCCTAAACACAGGCATCCAACACAAGTGAACAGATCGATGGGCTGCACTAAAGGAATCAGGCTCCAAAAGGTAGTGATAAAGATATATTTATTAATAAAAAAGACACACATAAACACAGCAACCACAAACAAGCAAGAACACAAATAACACTGCAAACCCCCAAGCCCTAATCTAACTAACTAACTATACACTTCAAGGAAATGGAACATATATATATACAAGGCAGGGAGGAGAGACCAAGGGGGAAACAGGAAGCAAGGGAACATCAAGGCAGGAGACAGGGGACGGGTCTCAGGAACCAGGTAAGGGGGACAACATCCAGGACAGGGCAGGAAGCAGATAACGGGTCAGGTTACAGGTACAGGTACAGGTACAGGTACAGGTACAGGTACAGGTACAGGTACAGGTACAGGTACAGGTACAGGTACAGGTACAGGTACAGGTACAGGTACAGGTTTCAGGATCAGGTTTCAGACAGGCAAGACAGGGCTACAGAAAGGAATACTGAAGCCCTGAACCTCAGTGAAGGACAGGCTTATATACCCAGCAAATCCACAACAGGTGTAGCCTGATTCCTGGCATGTCCATCTGCTGGGAGACCCCCGCTGGTGGCCACCAGAACTGCACCCTTTGATGTTGAAGGAAGTAGTGACACCACCAGGCGATCCAGGTAATAACACCATTCCTGACAATGTCCATCGGCTGGGAGACCCCTGCTGGTGGCCACCAGAACTGCACCCTTTGATGCCAAAGGAAACAGTGACACCAGCAGGCGATCCAGGTAATAGCACCGTTCCTGACACTCTCCTGGTTGCGTTCTCAGTTGCTGGGCCTCTCCAAAACCGAGACTGCACCGGACCACCTTGGAACCCTCCTTCCAGTTACTGCGCCTCGGGCTAGCCAGCCCCGAGACTTGGAAAAGGATGGATCTGCACCCCAGGCCATGAGGGCCCCTGGGGGCTGGTCAGGAGGACCAGGACCAAACAGCCAGAAAGATCTTCTGGACCGTAACCCAGAATCACATGACCTCAGTACCTTAAATACCCTCTCCCAGAACACACAGCGAGACAACACACTCACCGATTGGCTCCGAGAAAGATTGGCACCCAATGCGTCCAACCGGACTGCGTTCCAATGCCTGCCATAGGTGACACCGACACCTATGGCCAAGCAGAACACAATAAAGTCCAGCCAAACTGGTACTGAGACCATAATTTAAAACAATTTGCCTAAAACCCAACTGTGGTTTTAGAAACATTTAAATTGACAAAAACTTTTAAATTAACAAAAGCGCTACATTTTTAATATCATTTTATTAGGACTATAATGAGTTAATGATTTATGTCATGTTGTGGTCCCCAGACATGCCTGGATCTACACTTCCCGTGGTGAAATCTTCATTATTCAGCAGAGCCGTGCTGATCAAACTTCACAGAGGAAGTCAGCTGAGTGTTGGGAAAGGGAGGGGGTCGGTGTGTTGTCACAATGTGAAATGTCACCATTTCTGGCGTCCGATCCCGTGTCGCTCTGGCACGTAAGGCTGTGCTGGGACAGCTGTTCCTCACCCTATAAATAGACCACTGGGCTCAGGATGAAAGTTTATCCATTGTTATTTACAGCTCGTCTCTGCAATAGGAAAGTGAGATCAGGGTGCCCGGGCAGTGCCCACCAGGTGAGAGAGACAAAAGTCACCTTTCTAATGTCCCCGCCTAACCAAACCCTCATCATCCTTCAGTCTTCTCTTCTTCCTTCCTCTCTCATCAATTTCTCTGACTTTTGTGTTTGTCCACAAAACAAGGACATTTTTTATTTTTTTATTATAGGAAATCAATTTGTATTTATTTATAGGGAATACATTTTTATGTATTTATTTATAGGGGGTAAATTTTGGGGGTATTTATCTTTATTTTTTAATAGGGAATCAATTTTTATCTATTTATAGGGAATCTATCTTTTTTTATTTTGAGGGGGTAAATATATATATGTATGTGTGTGTGTGTATATATGTTAATGTATATATGTATATGTGTATACTGTACAGGACACCAAGGTTGGGTCCTGGACGGGTGCTATATAGCACTAGTATTTGGGTTGTGGTCCCTTTAAGGGAATCGCAAAATGGGTGAGGGATTCAGGGATTAGTCAAGCAGGAGAGAACTGACTCGCAGTCCTCTCTATTAATACTTCCAATACAAAAGAATGCCATTTGGTCTACACTCTGCCCCCGCTACGTTCCAAAGGGCCATGGACAAAACTTTGCGTCCACATCAACGGTATGCTTCTGTTTACCTAGATGACATAGTCATTTTCAGCACTGATTGGGAGTCCCATCTTCCCCGAGTTCAGGCAGTTGTAGACTCCTTGAGAAGAGCAGGATTCACTATCAATCTGGAGAAATGCGGAATTGGGGTGGAGGAAGCCAAATACCTAGGGTACAGGGCTGGTGAAGCCCCAAATGAGTAAGGTAGAAGCCATACAGGACTGGCCCCGTCCCCTAACCAAGAAGCAGGTCAGAGCGTTTTTGGGCATAGTTGGCTACTATCGGAGGTTTGTCCCCAACTTTGCCACCATTGCTGCACCATTGACTGACTTGACCAAAGGCAGAAAGTCAGTGATGGTAAAGTGGAATGACGATGCCGAAAAAGCTTTCCAGAAGCTTAAGACGGCATTGTGCCAGGATCTGGTGCTCGTAGCTCCGGATTTTGGTAAGGATTTTGTAGTACAGACAGATGCTTCAAGTGAAGGGTTAGGAGCAGTCCTGTCTCAAGTGATCAATGGGAAAGAGCACCCCGTAGTTTTTCTAAGTAGGAAGCTGACGGCAGCGGAGAAAAACTATGCGGTGGTGGAGAGGGAGTGTCTTGCCATCAAGTGGGCTTTAGACTCTTTATGGTATTTCCTTCTAGGTAGAAGGTTCCGCCTAGTGTCCGACCATGCCCCACTGATCTGGATGAGGCAAAACAAAAACACCAATGCCAGGGTGACAAGGTGGTTCCTTTCTCTCCAGGAGTTCAATTTCGTGGTAGAGCACAGACCTTGGAGACAACATCAGAAAGCTGATGCCCTCTCCCGGGTCCATTGTATGATGTCGAGTGGTGCCTCCAACACCTCCACATTGAGGCAGAGAGGGGGATATGTACAGGACGCCAAGGTTGGGTCCTGGACGGGTGCTATATAGCACCAGTATTTTGGGTTGTGGTCCCTTTAAGGGAATCACAGTATTGTTCAGGGGGTCACCCAAAATGGGTGAGGGATTCCGGGATTGTTCAAGCAGGAGAGGACGGACTCGCAGTCCTCTCTATATTAATAGAGACTTATTTGGGACCCGGAATTTGGGAGGCTCTGAAGTGATATTTGGGTGGGAAAGAGCCTCCCTCCCTGACCACAGGGATTCAGCACACAGGGGGTTAAGGGCCTCCAGGAAACGGCTCATAAAGAGACAGGAAGTAGTGGAGAGTTGGTGGTGAGGAGGAGTAGGTGATTACACCTGTCTGATGAGCTGTGTTGCTGTTTGGAGGCTGCTAAAGATTCAGCAAGGACTTTAAACTCTGGGGTGAAGACCCAGCTACAAAAACTGTATGTGCTTTTTCCTTGATTTTGTTTTGTGCTGAAGATAAGCAGACTTTATTTTATGCTGAAGATAAGCAGACTTTGTTTTGTATTTTTGACCTGTGTGCTGAAGCAAGCCTTATTTTTAATTTGCTTATAAATAAATGTCTTTTGTTTCAAGTTTAAACGGTTTATGCACTTAAAGCGGAGCTCCACCCTAAAGTGGAACTTCCGCTTATCGGATTCCCCCCCCCTCCGGTGCCACAATTGGCACCTTTCAGGGGGGAGGGGGGTGCAGATACCTGTATAATACAGGTATCTGCACCCACTTCCGTGACGAATTATCCGGACTGCCCCGCCCCTATCCGGAGATGCCCCATTGTGTCTTGGGAAACACAGTTCCCAGGACACATAGGGGACCAATAGAGACGCGCAGCGGGACTCGTGCATGCGCAGTAGGGAACCGGGCACTGAAGACGTTGCGTCTTCACTTCCCGATTCCCTGACTGAGGATGGTGGCGGGGCAGTTGAGAGACGAGCCGTCGCTCGTCAAATTCTGCCTACACCGCTGGAACCAGGAACAGGTAAGTGTCCATTTATTAAAAGTCAGCAGCTTCAGTATTTGTAGCTGCTGACTTTTAATATTTTTGGTGCGGGTGCAGCTCCGCTTTAATCCCGTGGAGCTATTATCCCCAAAGTTTACAATATATATATATATATATATATATATATGTTTTTTTTTTTTTTTTTAATATATATATATATAGGGATGGCCTTGACTTTTGGGCTTACCAGTTACCTCCTCTTGGCTTGTCGGTGAATGTCCAGGGGTTCCCAGGGTTAGTACCCAACAACTTTGGATGCTGACACATAAAAAGTCCTTTTGAAGGTTTTTATTCTGCAGTGGTAACATCCCACATAACACAGTCTCAGATAGGAATAGAGGGAACGGGTAAAGAAACTTAGGCACCTTGAACTGCTGACATCCACTGAATGTCTCTAATCAACCCAGAGAGTAACCATTCGCAGCTGGGCGCTTCAATGCCGGATAAACCTCTGGCCAGAGGTATAGCGGCCTACAATGTGATCCGTAAACTTGCAAAAGTCCTTGACACAGAATAAACTTGCAACCGAAGGTGAAAAGGGAACATTTCCCACATTACCTGGAACTTTCTCTCCTTGGCAGTACTGTGGAAGTGTGGATTATTTAGTGTCCATACAACTCAGCTTCCAGGCTCTTACTGAGATGCCAGCTTGTTGGCCCTCCTCCGAAGAGTCCTCCCCCGGTGGTGCCCCTCCGGTGAGCTGTGGTGCCCCTCCAAACTGAGAGCACACCGGAAGCCTTGAATCCTCTCTCAGTTACTGGACCTCGGGCTAACCGGCTCCGAGACTCGGGAACAGACGGATCCCCACCCCAGACCATGCGGGTCTATGGGCTAGTCAAACTGACCATGTTTTTTTTTTAACATTCACATTTTTTGGATTTAGACAAATACAAGGTCATAGAGTTACAAAAGTCAAATTGTGTCTGGGAGTCCACTGTGACTGATTCATTCCATAAAATGTATTTCTCATGAGAAGGTGGTACATTTTAAGAAGTAGAAAAACAAAAGCTATATACCATGTTAATAGTAGACATTTTAACTCATAGAAGATTCACATAGGATCTATAATACAGTTTCATGTCTTAACATATAGACCTAGAAATAACACGCCACACCTTCTGGATTAAATGGCCGTATGGCCCCTTTTAAGAGGGAAGTTTCAGGAAAAAAAAAAACATCTTTGAAGCAAATTAAGGGTCAGTGCCCATCAATGTCCATCTGCGGCCTGATTATTGTCCTCAATGCAGCGGGATTAATGCCTTTTTGAATGCCTTTTTTAAACTACCATCATTTGCAGCCTCACCATCTCCCTCACCAGCAGCCTGAATCAGGAATTCACCGAGCCGTCATCTCCTCTCCACTTGGCTCTCACGTTACACACACACAGTCCCGCATTGGCATTGGACCAGCTACTGTGATAGGCAGTGGTGGAGGTGGGACTGTGTGTGTGTGTGTGTGTGACGTGAGAGCCGGGAAAAAAGTGTGTGTTATACACCGATAAAAACGGTACTTATAAAAAACGTATTCCATTTTAAATATATATATATATCCCAACTTGACTGAGGTTCATGAAAAAAGGTTTTCTATTGCATCGGCTGTACCACCACCACCTTGGCATCCTGGCCCCTAGCTGCGATCCCACCAGCTCAGGGACAAACTATTGCCACCTTCTTGCCCAATGCAGCCCGATGACCGATAGCCCATTATTTCCAGATAGGGAGGGTACTCGTACCGAGAGACTAAACCCGTTCCACACCATATATTGTATACCTTCCACCATTCCGACCTTCACGAAGAGACCCCTGCATCCATCAACCTTAAACAATAAAACAGAACATTAAACAAACCACACAGCTTAAATACAGGGAGGGAGGGAGGGAAATAAATCTCATTGTGTGTTGCCTCTTCTCCTGCCCCAGAACGATCAGTACCCAGGCCGCACCTCCTAGCCCTGCTATTGTCCAGTGAATATACACCCCTACCCCTTGACCTGCACATTTTTGCAGGAACTAACCTGTGCAACTTACCCAGTGACCCCCCCAGTCATTTGGGCCCTCCTTTTGTCCTGGGTCTGTTCTTTCCCTGGTATTGTGCTCTAGCAACTTCAGAGAATATTGGTTAGATTATAGGTGTTTATCCACACTTCCCACTTGCTTCTTTGTGCAATTCTCCTTTAAGGGGGCGTGGAATCTCAAGGGGCTACGCTCTCCTCCTACATTATATCCTATACAGCTCAATTCAAGAAACAAACTCATCTCCAATATTTGAAGGCCAGTGACTTCCTACGCCTGGTGCACCGTGCCTTAACATTAAACCATACTGTAGCCAACACTCCTGCATGGCAAGCAGCTAAGCGTGCTTTTGACCACTGGTCTGCACAACAAGAGATTACAAGGCAGTCTTACTCCGCTCTCCATTTTCATAGACACGGCAATAAGGCAGGTAAGCTCTTAGTGAAGTTATGCTCGGGATGCCACTGGCTGACCCATATTGGAGCTCTACGTTCCTCTAATGGAGATATTACTAATGCGCTCTGAGATTAGTGCCATCCACACTAAGTACTACACCAACCTCTACTCGGAAGACCCTATCGACGTGGAAGTGGTGAACAAAATACTCACGACAATTAAACTACCTACCCTATCTCCTAACCAGTTGGAGACTTTAAATGCCCCCATTTCCCCTGAGGACATCTCTTCTACTATTAAATCCCTCTCTACTGGAAAAGCCCCTGGCCCAGACTGCTTTTTAGCAGAATTCTACAAATTGACTTCCGAGTTCATTCCTGATACCCTATCCCATGTTTATAAAGCAATGTGGTCTGAGGGCCCATACCTTACCTCATTCGCTCAGGCACACATCAAACTTATTGCCAAAAATGGAAACGATTCCCTTCTACCAGGTTCATATAGGCCTATATCCCTAATAAGTTTTGACGCGAAAATTCTCTCCAAAATCGGTGCATCCCGTCTAGCACATATCCTTTCTCCATCCGCCGAATCAGGTTTTGTCCCAGAGCAGTCTGCTACTCTCAACATTCGTAAGGTCCTCCTGGCCCTTGAATTTGACCATTATCTCGCTGGATGCTGAGAAAGCTTTCGATAACATGGACTTTTCATGGTCATGAGAGCAGTCGGAATGACTGGCTGTCAGGAAAGGTTCCATCCGCTGGTAAAACTGCCTGATATTTGGCGTGCAGTACTGTGGTCCACCAACAGGTGTCTCCTGGCAGTCTGGAACTGACAGGGGAGCTTTTCCCTGTTGATAGTAGTATGTCATCTTTGGGCCCCAGTACTGGCGTCCACCAGAGGATGGATCCTGGCAGTGTGGATCAGTCAGCACCTCTTCCAATCAGGTGTTACTTGAGACCAATTACAGGCATATAAATACCCGGCAGGCCCTCACACGCTTGCCTTGTTATCTTTCTTCCATGCGCCCTGACCTGCGACCTGTATCCTGAACCCTGTAACCTGCATCTGAACCTGAGCCTGTACCCGATCCCATCCTGATCCTGTGTTCCTGTTCCCTTGTAGCCTTTCCCATCCTTGATCTCCCTCTCCCGTCCTGCACTTGTTCATCTGCTGATCTTCTGTGTATGACCCTGGCCTGGCTAACGTGTTTGATTTTGGTGCTTCACTTTGGCTGTATATATTATCTGTTGTCTGTGGGTTTCTGTTTGTTTGTTGAGCACTATTTGTATTTGGGGTGTTTACTTATTTATATCACTTATCTTAAATAAACATTATTCTCATTCACTTTACATGCGTCTTGGTTTCCTCTTTGCAGTCCACACAATCTGGTCACACCTGTTCATGACACTGGCCCCACATTACAATTTGTCCAAAAAATGTACTCCTCACCAACGGCCCACCTCGTTACTCCTAATTTCATGTCCTCTGACATACCACTCACTAAAGGCACATGCCAAGGCTGTCCCCATTCCCTCTTCTTTTAACGTAGCCATTGAACCACTCTACAGACTTCTAAACTCTTCGTCAGGGGTCAGTGGTGTCACAGTAGGCAACCAAGCCCTACGTTCGTCTCTTAAATTCATTATTTTCCTTAAAATTCGACAAACAATAACCCATTATGACAATGTGAAAGAAGTTTTTTTGAAATCTTTGCAAATGTATTAGAAATAAAAAAAACATTGGATTGGAGTCCACCTGCGGTAAATTCAGTTGATTGGACATGATTTGGAAAGGCACACACCTGTCTATAGAAGGTCCCAGAGTTAACAGTGCATGTCAGAGCACAAACCAAGCCATGAAGTCCAAGGAATTGTCTCTAGACCTCCGAGACAGGATTGTATCTGGGGAAGGGTACAGAAACATTTTTGCAGCATTGAAGGTCCCAATGAGCACAGTGGCCTCAATCATACATAAATGGAAGAAGCTTGGAACCACCAGGACTCTTCCTAGAGCGGGCCGCCCGGCCAAACTGACCGATCGGGGGAGAAGGGCCTTAGTCAGGGAGGTGAACAAGAATCCGATGGTCACTCTGACAGAGCTCCAGCTTTTTCTCTATGGAGAGAGGAGAAACTTCCAGAAGAACATACATCTCTGCAGCACTCCACCCATCAGGCTCATATGGTAGAGTGGCCAGACGGAAGCCACTCCTCAGTAAAAAGCTCATGGCAGCTCACCTGGAGTTTGCCAAAAGGCACCTGAAGGACTACCAGACCACGAAAAACAAAATTATTTGGTCTAATGAAACAAAGATTGAACTCTTTGGCCTGAATGGCAAGCGTCATGTCTGGAGGAAACCAGGCACTGCTCATCACCTGGCCAATACCATCCCTACAGTGAAGCATGGTGGTGGCAGCATCATGCTGTGGGGAGGTTTTTCAGCGGCAGGAACTGGGAGACTAGTCAGAATCGAGGGGAAGATGAATGCAGCAATGTTCAGAGACATCCTTGATGAAAACCTGCTCCAGAGCGCTCTGGACCTCAGACTGGGGCGAAGGATCATCTTCCAACAGGACAACGACCCTAAGCACACAGCCAAGATAACAAAGGAGTGGCTACGGGACAACTCTGTGAATGTCCTTGAGTGGCCCAGCCAGAGCCCAGACTGGAACCCGATTGAACATCTCTGGAGAAATCTAAAAATGGCTTTGTATTGACGCTCCCCATCCAACCTGATGGAGCTTGAGAGGTCCTGCAAAGAAGAATGGGAGATTCTGCCCAAAAATAGGTGTGCCAAGCTTGTAGCATCATACCCAAAATAGAGGCTTGAGGCTGTAATTGGTGCCAAAGGTGGTTCACCAAAGTATTGAGCAAAGGCTGTGAATACTTACGTACATGAGATGTTTTTTGTTTGTTTGAAATTTTTGCAAATTTATTAAAAATAAAAAAACTTCTTTCATGTTGTCATTATGGGGTATTGTTTGCAGAATTTTCAGAAAAATAATAAATTTAATCCATTTTGGAATAACAAAATGTGAAAAACATTTGAGGCGATTCGAGGTGATTAACTTCGCATTTGTAGCGCTATACAAATCATTCATTCATTCAAAAAGCGATGTGAATACTTTTCGGATGCACTGTATAAGGGATCTACTTTTATTTTTAACTATTTATAGGGATTGTATGTTTCCTTATTTTTTATTTAATATTATTTATTATATATGTATTATTTATATTATAATTATTATTATTATTATTATTATTATTATTTATTATTATTGTTATGCTTTTTAATGTGTCTTAAAGTAGAACTATAGGCAAAATATATATCTTTAATTTTGGATAGATATCCCCTGTCATCTAGTTTTTTTTTTTTTTTTTTTTGCCATCTGTGTCCCATTGGGGAGATTTCCCTTCACTTCCTGTCACATAGTCAAAACAAGTGAAAGGGAATCTCTCCAAAGTGAGGAAATCCATGAATGTCACCAGAACTAGTGTATCCATTGGAAGATTCCCCATCTATGCCTGTTCTGGTGACAACCCAAAATGTTTGATTTTATTTCATATTTGATGATAAGGGTAAATAGGACAAATAGAGAGGGGGGGAGGTCGCCCTAATATGGCCACAGGCAGCAATAAAAACCTGACAGGGAGTCTAATCCCTCTCCATTCTACCTGAAACTAAAATGTTGCCTTTACTAGACATGTGCACAATAGAAAAATGTGTTTATTTTCGTTTCGTTTCTTTCGTTTCCGTTGATTCGTAACGATTCGTAAATTCGTAAGTCGTCGGTGTTCATATTCGTAACAATTCGTATTTTCGTAAGAGTTATTTTTTCGTTGATTCGTTTTTCTGTTAGTTTAATTTTCGTTTATTCGAAATTCGGGTGCATTCGTATTTTCGTAGATTTAGTTACATTCGTACTTTCGTTAGATTGATTTATTTGTACTTTCGTAACATTGTTTTCGTAGATTCGTAATCGGAGCATAATTCATAATGTTATGTAATGTGTATGCTATTATTACATTTTAAGAGACACGGAAAATTACGAATCTAAAAAAAAAGTTACGAATGTACGAATTTTTTTTCGTTCAATCCATTCGAAGCACGTTAAGCAGCGCCATTGTAAGAGACACGGAAAATTACCAATTCAACAAAAAAAAAAAGTTAAGAATGTACAAATTTTTTCGTTCATTTTGATTTTCGTTGTTCCTGTTTTCGTTTTTTCGGATTTTCTTCTTTCGTAGTTTCGTTGTTTCTAATTTTTTTTTTTTCGGATTTTCGTTGTTTTTCGGATTAGTTCGATTCGAACATTCGTATTCGTTAAAATTTTTAGCGAATCGTTTGTTCATTCGTACGATAACGAATGAACAAATATAACGAACTTTAACGAAAAACAAAAAAAAAACTAAACGAATTGCACATGTATAGCCTTTACCCTGTTGATGCCAGCATAATATAGAGCTGGCATTAGGGAGGTGTGCCTTCTTAAACATATAGGCACAGCACATTTTAAATCTGTGTTTTTGGTGTTGAAGGTCATTAGAAAATGAACCAATCTATCATGCGGTATATGCTACTACAATGTCAGTTCCAGATCTGTAAAATTTAAAGCCCTACTGCGGGCAAATTATTTTTTTCTACAATACCCCTCCGGATTTTAACTTTCAAACAATTCTGTAAGAAAAAAAAAAAAAAAAAAGATGGCCCCAGGGCTCTTCTATACACTCCTACCTGCGTGCTTGTGTGTCATTTTAGCATGCCTTACTCTGAAGCCAAACTTTTTTTTTTTTGGTGTTGAAGCAGGTTGAACCAGTCAGTTAGGTGTTGACCTGGCCCGATTAGGTAGAAGTTAATTCTCTTTACAATTCCTTGGTCTTTTTGATGGGTTCTGCTCTGGGACCGGCCCACTTGTCCTGTATCATATAAAGTGGCACAGCAGTCTGGTAAAAGTGGTTGTCCTCTAGAGACAGTTGAAGTGGGCATAATACACAGAGAGTTCGATAGAGTTCCAGCCCAGTTGTGGGTTGCGAGACCGTAAAGGAGGGAGACGGACGATGAGACCCGACCCGTGGGAGCAGGAGAAGGTTGATCACTACCGCCTGTCTGTAGAGACTTTTAACTTGGGGTTCACACTGAAGACACCAGTGCTGGAGATATGCCTCTGAAGGACTATGATTCCTGGATTACACCTTTTGCAGGTATGCCGGGGCAGCACACAAGCCTGTAGTTATAGTTAGGGAATAAGGAAATAATAATGCCGTTATCTCTCGGACAGTAAAATGCCTATTTTTGCACTTTTTCCAAGTAAAGTATTTAAACTTTGCTGGTCTGAAGTTGCTAAAGAGGTGTGTTGTAAGTAACCGGTACACATAGTTCACCCAGTGGGTCTAACACATTGGGGTATGAAGACATTGGTGTGGGGTGGAATAGTCTGAAGACAGAAGTGGTTACATAGGGTAATGGAAGTGTAACAAGCAGCCTGTCAGTAGCGTGTATCTGCTATAGGTGGAACGCCTCTAGCAGTGAGAGATGTTGTTGTCGGCATTCCTTCCACCAGTGGTCTGTCTCCCAGAGCAACGTGAACAGCTTGCACTACAGAGGTTCCCATCCTGTACAGAGGTACATAGATCCACGAGTTACGCTGAGTGCACATGTGCAGCCTGCTGCGCTACTGGGGATTGTAGTGGAAATGCTAGACAGGTGGATGTTGACATTGGCTCAGCGTGTCCCTCCAAAATGCAAGTGTACATTCATCAACATTCATGGTGTAAGTTCATCTCTAAGAGTAGAGGTCCACCTTAAGGTTGAGTATTCCCCCACGGCAGCCTCAGCCTTGGCCCAGGGCATTTCTGAAGATGGCACAAAACAGAGGTACCCCATGTGTAGTAAGGTGACCCTGTACAAAGGGTAGGCCTTTCATGGGACCCAGCACTTAGCACCCAACGAGTTCATGGGAAAACCTGGAGCACGTGACTGTCACGCGAACCTCTGTGGTTTGGGCTCCTGGAGGGGTCTTCCTACCTACTATGGACCCAGGATTAAGGAGACCCCCCCCCCCCCCCTATTAGGGTTACAAGGAACCTTATCCCCCAAGATGGTTGTCACAGACACTGGCTGAAGGGAACTTTTCTGTCCACATCCACCTGTTATTTATTCTATTTCCCGTTTTGTTAAATTTTTGAAAGACTACTCCCTTTGCGTGCACCACATCACCTTACAGGGGTTTAGTAGCTGTGGTACTCTTGCCCAGCTAAAGTAGGGACTGCTCCCGGGTACTTTTTACCAGCTGCCGCTATGGCCCCTGACCTCAGAGGATGTCGCTTTTTGGACTGTATAATCTTGAGACTTGGAACTATTGAATGGCATCCTGGGATTGCCCGCGCTACCTTGGGATCACCCATTAATGATTGATAGTATACTGTATGGGTGTCTCTGTTCCAAGTACTCCTATGTAGGAGTCAGGCTGTCTGTCTCTTTTATTGTTTTTTTTCTTGTCTTTGTTTTCTTTTCTTGTTTTCTTAGTTTTTTTCTGCTTTGTTTTCTGTTCAATAAAGGCTGTTTCAGTTTGCACCTGAGCTAGTATTGTCTAGTTCTTGGGTTCAATTCCCAGTTATAATGAAAGACAAAACCAGAGAACATACCCAGCTCAACTCACCAACCAGTCTGCTGACTAATGCCGCCTACACACGATCGGACTATCCGGCGGACCAGAGTCCGCTGGACAATCCGCCCGTGTGTGGGCTCCGGCTGACTTTTTCTTCCCAAAAGTCCGGCGGACTTAGGCCGTCTGTGTGCTAGTCCGCGGGACTTTTGAAATGAACGGACCTGCCCACACACGGAGTAAAGTCCGTTCATTTTGAACGTGACTCCTGGTAGACGGGACTAGCAAAGGAAGTCAATGTCGCTGCCTCGATCGGCGAGATTGACACCTTGCTAGCCCCGTCGCCTGGTATGGATTTAAAGGGGAATCCCTATGCCGAAAAAACGGTGTGGGGGTCCCCCCAAAATCCATTTCAGACCCTTATCCGAGCATACAGCCCGGCCGGTCGGGAAAGGGGGTGGGGACGAGCGAGCACCCCCTCCTGAGCCATACCAGGCCACATGCCCTCGAAAATGGGAGGGTGCTTTGGGGAAGGGGGGGGGGGGGGGGGGCGGGGGGGGGGGGCCCCCCACCCCAAAGCACCTTGTCCCCATGTTGATGAGGACAAGGGCCTCTTCCCAACAACCCTCGTTGTCGGGGTCTGCAGGCGGGGGGCTTATCGGAATCCGGGAGCCCCCTTTAATAAGGGGGCCCCCAGATCCCGGCCCCCCACCCTATGTGAATGAGTATGGGGTACATGGTACCCCTACCCATTCACCTAATGAAAAAAGTGTTAAAAAAAAAAAAACACAACACAGGTTTTTAAAGTACTTTATTAGACAGCTCCGGGGGTCTTCTTCCAACTTTGGGGGTCTTGTCCCGCTGCTCGTTTGTTCTGCCGGGCCTCCGCTATCTTCTTCCAGCTCTTTTACTAGCATTGGTCCGGGCTTCTGGTTCGTTGCTGTTGTTGCCGCCACCGCTGCCGCCGCCGCCTTCTGCTTCTTCTTCTTTCTTCTCCCGATGTTGACACAACGCTGTCTCCGCTTGTAATGGCCGGGACGTGTTGCGCGGCCACTTATATAGGGACAAGGGGCGGGGTCACCGGCTGATGTCACATGGTGACCCCGCCCCATATGATGTCACAGTCCCGGGGGATGCTGAGACTGTGACATCATATGGGGCGGGTTCACCATGTGACATCAGCCCCTTGTCCCTATATAAGTGGCCGCGCAACACGTCCCGGCCATTACAAGAGGAGACAGCGTTGTGTCAACATCGGGAGAAGAAAGAAGAAGAAGAAGAAGCAGAAGCAGAAGGCGGCGGCGGCGGCAACAACAGCGACCCCCAGAGCTGTCTAATAAAGTACTTTAAAAACCTGTGTTGTGTTTTTTTTTTTTTAACACTTTTTTCCTTAGGTGAATGGGTAGGGGTACCATGTACCCCATACTCATTCACATAGGGTGGGGGGCCGGGATCTGGGGGCCCCCTTATTAACCACTTCAGCCCCGGAGGATTTTTACCCCCTTCCTTACCAGAGCACTTTTTGCGATTCGGCACTGCGTTACTTTAACCGACAATTGCGCGGTTGTGCAACGTTGCACCCAAACAA
Organism: Lithobates sylvaticus; assembly: GCA_028564925.1. Taxonomy (NCBI): domain Eukaryota; kingdom Metazoa; phylum Chordata; class Amphibia; order Anura; family Ranidae; genus Lithobates; species Lithobates sylvaticus. The sequence goes on along the minus strand of CM053027.1, from coordinate 616,236,994 downwards.
AATTTACGTCCTTTTTTTCCCACAAATAGAGCTTTCTTTTGGTGGTATTTGATCACCTCTGCAGTTTTTTATTTTTTGCGCTATAAACAAAAGAAGAGCGTCGATTTTGAAAGTGCACTGATTACTGTGTAAATGTGACTGGCAGGGAAGGGGTTAACACTAGGGGGCGCTGCAGGGGTTAATATGTTCCCTGGGAGTAATTCTAACTGTGGGGGGAGGGGACTCACAAGGGGAGGAGACCGATCGGTGTTCCCCTGTACTGGGAACACACCATCGGTCTCCTCTCCACTGACAGGACGTGGATCTGTGCGTTTACACACACAGATCCACGGCCCTGCTGTGTTCCCGGGCAATCGCGGGTGCCCTGCGGACATCGCTGCCTCTGGGCACACGCACCGGGTCCCGAGCGACGCCGCGCGCCCCCTAGTCGGCTGGGAATGAGAGGACGTCATATGACGCCCGCCCAGGATGGGAGATCCCATCTGCGGGCGTCATTTGACTATAGGCCGGTGCGGAAGTGGTTAAAGGGGGTGCCCGGATTCCGATAAGCCCCCCCGACAACCAACGGCCAGGGTTGTGGGGAAGAGGCCCTTGTACTCATCAACATGGGGACAAGGTGCTTTGGGGTGGGGGGGGCCTCCCTTCCCCAAAGCACTGCCCCATGTTGAGGGCACGCGGCCTGGTACGGCTCAGGAGGGGGGGGCTAGCAAGGTGTCAATCTCGCCGAGGGAGGCGGCGGCATTGACTTTCTTCGCTAGTACCGTCTACCTGGAGTCACGTTCAAAATGAACGGACTTTACTCCCTGTGTGGGCAAGTCCGTTCATTTCAGAAGTCCGGCAGACCTCTGCCAAAACTCTGGCGGATTGTCCGCCGGAAAAGTCCGGGCGTGTGTGGGCAAGTTCACGCGTTCAGAAAGTCCGGCGGACCTCTGCTGAAAAGTCTGGCGGATTTTCCGCCGGACTAAGTCCATTGGACTAAGTACGCCGAATAGTCCGATCGTGTGTACCTGGCATAACCGAATTAACCTGTCCAACAGTCTGCGTTACAAACATTGCTTGCAGTCCTAACACTACTGAATTTTAGACATGTGCACAATAGAAAAATTTGTTTAGTTTCGTTTTGTTTCTGTTCGTTTCCGTTGATTCGTAACGATTCGTAAATTTCTAAGTCGTCGTTGTGTTCGTATTCGGACTCGTTAGTATTTTCGTAGAGTTATTTTTCCGTTGATTCGTTTTTCCGTTAGTCTAATTTTCGTTTATTCGAAATTCGTATTTTCGTTATATTTTGTATTCGGACGCATTCGTATTTTCGTTGTACTCTGTATTCGGACGCATTCGTATTTTCGTAGATTTAGTTACATTCGTACTTTCGTAAGATTGATTTATTTGTACTTTGGTAACATTGTTTCCATAGATTCGTAATCGGAGCATAATTCATAATTTTATGTAATGTGTATGCTATTATTGCATTGTAAGAGACACGGAAAATTACGAATCGGAAAAAAAAAAGTTACGAATGTACGGATTTTTTCGTTCAATCCATTCGAAGCACGTTAAGCAGCGCCATTGTAAGAGACACGGGAAATTACAAATTGACAAAAAAAAAAAAAAGTTACGAATGTACGAATTTTTTCGTTCATTTTGATTTTCGTTGTTTCTGTTTTCGTTTTTCGGATTTTCATTCTTTCGTAGTTTTGTTGTTTCTAATTTAATTATTTCGTATTTTCGTTGTTTTTCTTATTCGTTCGATTCGATAATTCGTTGTTCGTTAAAATTTTTACTAAATCATTTGTTCATTTGTACGGTAACAGATGAACGAATATAACGAATTTGAACGGAAAACGAATCGTAACTAAATGAATTGCACATGTCTACTGAATTTATGAGCATCTCTACAGTAGGAGCAATTCCCAGATATCATACCTGGTTCATGGGTTCCAGAGAGGAGGGAGCAGCTTCCTGGCGGAGTCTCCTAAGTGGGGTGTCAGGAGTCCGTCACAGTGACAAACAACCACCACCCTGACCCTTACAAAGTTGTGAAGGGCTATTGCCCTTGTCAGGTTTTTATTGCTCTCTGGAGATATTTGCACTCTGTGACTAGGGTTGCCTCCTGTACGGTTTTATCCCTCCGGTTTTTGAATGATGTGTTCGGGGTTTCCATCTGCTCCAGACCCGGACACGTCATTCAGACCGGTCTGCACCGGTAATGACATGTCTGCGCGATCATCTGTTGCATGTCTCCCCTCCCCGCCATCCCTGCAGACTGTCTCACTCACACAGCAGAACAAAGCTGCCTCCTCCCCCTCCTCATTCAGCTCTGTATATACATACAGGAGGAGGGGGAGCGGGAACACGCGCCGATGTCAGGTCTGTACAGAGTTTTCTATGCTTTGTAGATGGACAGGGAGGGAGGAAACTAAAAGGATGTACAATTGGGGGAGTGATTGGGGGGTTAGGAGGATATGGGGGGGCGGCTTTGGTATGAAAAAGGACGTATGCCAGAAGTGTGGGATGAATTTGTAACCTGACAGCCCCTTCCAGCACTAGCCCCCCCCGCAACATATCCAACCCCCCCTTCCAGCACTAGCCCTCTACCCTTCCAGCACTAGCCCTCCCCCCACAACATATCCAACCCCCCCCCTTCCAGCACTAGCCCCCCCCCCCCGCAACATATCCAACCCCCCCTTCCAGCACTAGCCCTCTACCCTTCCAGCACTAGCCCTCCCCCCACAACATATCCAACCCCCCCCCCCCTTCCAGCACTAGCCCCCCCCACAACATATCCAACTCCCCCCTTCCAGCACTAGCCCCCCCCCCCCCAGAACATATCCAAACCCCCTCCAGCACTAGCCCTCTACCCCCAGAACATATCCAACCCCCCCTTCCAGCACTAGCCCCCCCCCCCCACCACAACATATCCAACCCCCCCCCCCCACAACATTTCCAACACTAGCCCTCTCCCCCCCAGAACATATCCGACCCCCCCTTTCCAGCACTAGCCCTCTCCCCCCCCAGAACACATTCAACCCCCCCCCTTCCAGCCCTAGCCCTCCCCCCAGAACATATCCAACCCCCCCCCCCCTTTCCAGCACTAGCCCTCTCCCCCCCAGAACACATTCAAACCCCCCCCCCTTCCTAGCCCTCCCCCAGAACATATCCAACCCCCCCTTCCAGCACTAGCCTTCTCCCCCCCCCAGAACACATCCAACCCCCCCTCCTTCCAGCCCTAGCCCCCCCCCCCCCCCAGAACATATCCAAATCCCCCCTCTTCCAGCACCAGTCCTCTCCCCCCCAGAACATATCCACCCCCCCCCCCCCCCCTTTCCAGCACTAGCCCTCTCCCCCCCAGAACATATCCACCCCCCTTCCAGCACTAGCCCTCCCCCGGAACATATCCAACCCCCCCTCTTCCAGCACCAGCCCTCTCCCCCCACAACATATCCAACCCCCCCTTCCAGCACTAGCCCTCTCCCCCAGAACATATCCACCCCCCTTCCAGCACTAGCCCTCTCCCCCCCAGAACATATCCCCCCCCCCCCCTTCCAGCACAGGCCCTCTAGGGTTGCCACCTCATCCCTTTAAACCTGAACACATTTAATTACACAGGTTCTGTGGCTGATTAAGGTGGTACTTATACTCACTTGGTGCCTTATCTGCATTTAATTAGCCTCAGAACCCGTGTAATTCAAAGGTGTTCGGGTTTAAAGGGATGAGGTGGCAACTCTAGCCCTCTCCCCCCAGCACATACCCAACCCCCCCTTCCAGCACTAGCCCTCTTTCCCCCTTCAAAGCACATATCCAACCCTCCCCCCTTTCAGCACAGGCCCTCTCCCCCCAGCACATACTCAACCCCCCCTTCCAACACTAGCCCTCTTTCCCCCTCCAAAGCACCTATCCAACCATCCCCCCTTTCAGCACTAGCCCTCTCCCTCCCAGAGTGCCCCCCAGCACATATCCAACTTCTCACAAAGGAGATGCTCATGGCATCTGGGACCCCCAAATGATGGAGGACATTTGCCCTGGATGCCCACACTAGCTCCTGCTTGGCAAGTTAGTGGAGCCAAGTGCCAGAACTTGTTCCAGCACTGGGCTCCAGGACTCAGCCCGGATTCATGGGAATCAGGCATATGTGATGGGACTGGGGAGAGGACTTGTGTAGGAGGGGCTTGGAGGAAAGAGGATTTGCCCTGGAGAGGACAAGGGGAGAGGAATTGTTCCAGGATGGGGGCCATGTTGTGCTGGAAGGGGGGATTTGGGGGAGAGAATTTGTACTGGGAGGAGGACTTGTGCTTGGGGGGGGGATGTTGGGGTGGGGTATGTGTGCTGGAATGAGTAGCTGTGCTGAGATAAGGTTTTGTGGGGTGGAAGGAGATTTGTGCTGGGAAGGGGGGATATCATTTTTAGGGAGAGGTTTGTGCTAGAAGAGAGATTTTTTTTTTTTTTTTCGGGGGGAGGGTGTTCTACTGGAATGGGAGGCTGTGCTGGGAGGTAGAATTTGGTGGTGGCAGAAGATTTATTCAGAGAGGGGTATTGGGGGAAGGAGGGTTTGTACAGGTTGGGGGAAGAGGATTTCTATTAGGAGGGGGAATTGAGGGATTCAGGGATAATTCCTGGGGATGGGGAAGAAGAGGGGCTAGGACTGGGGATTTTGGGGATAGTGGAGGAGGACTTGTTCTGGGGGGGGGGGGAAATTATTTTTGTTGGGAGCATACAGATTAGTGCTGGCTTTTTTTTTTTTGCAAGAGAGGGAGTTGGGATATTTGATGAAAGGGTAACATGTAGGAGAGTATTGCTTGTGGGGGGAATTTTGAGCTCTTCTTACCCCTACCCCAGGTCTTGTCTTTTACAATCTTATAGCATATACTATTTTTTTTAATGCAGTAAAGTAAAAAAAACCTTCTGCATGCAGTCCCCCCCCCCCCCTAAATACATACCTGAGTCTGATCTCGATCCAACAATTCGGGTTTCTCGCTCCTCATTGGCACAGATATAACAGCCATTGGCTCCCGCTGCTGTCAATCATAACTGGTGAGGAGGGAGCGGTGGGTGGGGCTGAGCTTAAGGACACAGAGCGCGGCTCTGGAGCGAGCATTCACGGGTGCCCTCAGCAAACGGCTTGCTATGGGGGCATTTGGCGGGGGGATGTGGAGCCAGGAGCGGTGGCGGGTGACCCTACAAGAGAAGGATTGGGGCTGCTCTGTGCAAAACATTTACACAGAGCAGGTACAGTGCCTTGCAAAAGTATTCACCCCCCTTGGCATTTTTCGTGTTTTGTTGCCTCACAACCTGGAATTAACATGGATTGTTTTTTACATCATTTAATTTTACAGAACATGCCCACAACTTCGAAGATTTTTTTTTTTTATTATTGTGAAGCAAACAACAAATAGGACAAAATAAAAGAAAAAGTCAATGTGCATAACTATTCACTATTCATAACTAGAGCCACCTTTTGCGGCTATCACAGCTCCAAGTCGCTTTGGATAAGTCTGAGTCTTGCCACATCTTACCACTGGGATTTTTGCCCATTCCTCCTTGCAAAACTGCTCCAGCTCCTTCAAGTTGGATGGTTTGCGCTTGTGAACAGCAATCTTTAAGTCTGACCACAGATTTTTCTATTGGATTGAGGTCTGGACTTTGACTAGGTCATTCCAACACATTTACATGTTTCCCCTCAACCACTCAAGTGTTGCTTTATCAGTGTGTTTGGGGTCATCGTCCTGCAGGAAGGTGAACCTCCGTCCTAGCCTCAAATCACACACAGAGTGGTACTCAGGTTTTGCTCATGGATATCCCTGTATTTAGCACCATCCATCTTTCCCTCAACTCTGACCAGTTTCCCAGTCCCGACTGTTGAAAAACATCCCCACAGCATGATGCTGCCACCACCATGTGGGGATGGTGTTCTTTGGGTGATGTGATGTGTTGGGTTTGTCCCAGACATAGCGTTTTCTTTGATGGCCAAAAAGTTAAATTTTAGTCTCATCAGAGCAGAGCACCTTCCTCCGTCCATCAGAGCAGAGCACCTTCCTCCGTCCATCAGAGCAGAGCACCTTCCTCCTCCATCAGAGCAGAGCACCTTCCTGTAGTGATCTAATCTATAATCGTTCCTTCCTCGTAGATGGTATATAGTTATTGAAAAGTACTTCCCGCAGCAAAACCCGATTCTCCCAGAGAGAGATTTTATTGACTTCCAAAACAGAACATTCTTACAGACGACAAAATCCAACAGAGTACATGACAAAGACTATCTTCTCCTAGACCCGTCTTTCTCTCTAGACTAGCTGACAACCTGCCTGTCTTCTCATATACTGATCTGACACTGGGGGGGGGTCAACCAAATGTTTACCATGAATACCCCCCTCAATTCTAATTACCATCAGTAAATACTAGGTTTAAAAGGCTATCCCTCACACACACAACTTGCATAAGATTTACACATCAAAGGGTAACAGATAACATTGTCTTTGATGTGTGCGACTACTGATTAGATTAAGAGATGACACCTGGACACCCTTTTGAGGTGTAGAATAGACTTGAATCCCCAATCTATATTCTTGCATAATGAATTTGTCTTAGAATGCCTAAATAGAATGCCTATACGACCTACATAAAAAAAACTACATATATATAAACATGTATATATATAATACATATATATATACATACATATGTATACACATATACATACTAGATACAATATACTACATACAACACATATATAAATATGTATATATACAACACATATATATATATATATATATATAATATATATATATATATATATATATATATATATATACATATACATATACATATATATATATTAGATATAATATACTACATATACCCCCACTTGGGTCGTTCTAACTACTAGAACTGACCCATAAATCAAGCAACAAACATAGCATTACCGACTTGAGGTATTGGATGCTTCACAATGGCTCATATGAAATATAAAGTTGAAACTGGTTACATCTCTCTTCACCAGCCTCTAAAATATCCCCATGAAACAGTCATTAGATAATATAGCTTTAGACCATGACTGGAAAAGGATTCGGTAAACATCCTTATTATATCACATCAAGATCTTGAATATTGCACAAAAACGAGCTGATGTCACAGTTCATTCTTCAATTTTCAACTTCAACTTCATCACATCTCTCATTGAAAGTAGACTTGGTGTGCTTGGTGTGCTGGGAGCTCCGATCCACATAAATCCAGGATTCCTCTCCAGGCTCAAGGTTTTCATTTTCTTAAAGATGCTTTTGCACAAACACCAGCAAATCCCGAAATTCTACTTCCATCTTTATAGTAAGAAGAACCATCCATGTACCAGCTCTCACTTTCAAGTTCAAAAGGCTGAAAAAAACTGCTATTGCTGTACTTTGTAATTTGCTGTAGGCCGACTCCTCATTTCCATCCTTAATAGAGCAGTTGCTTGAATCATTCAGTCCATAATTCCACCTGAATGGTATACCAATCTATATACCAATCTATAATTCATATATCCATATAATCCATATATAATCCCCCACTTTCAGATAGAATCAGCTTGACATCAGCGTTTATCAGATCTTCTATCCAGACAAAGCAGCAGTGGAAAATCTTGCCAGTAAAGTTAGGTCTTTTTTTCATCCATATGTCAATAATATTAATGACTGATTCAACAAAGTTTCAAATCATGACTGGAGTGATGAACTTCACTCACCCCTCTTATAAATTTAGGAAAACCACCCAACATACTATAATTTATGCTATGCCAAGCCATTGTGCAGCATCTCACCTTAGATATCAAATATATTGATCAATATGCAATATGTAATATGCAACATGTAATGTAACATGAAAAATTATTTTCGGTTTAAATGTTTCGCTCTGGGTTTAAGATAAAGTTCAAGAAATAAAACATAATAAAATAAAAAAATAAAAAAAATAAAAATAAAAATGGAAAAGGGTGAAAAATAAAAATAAAAAATAGGGCTTGATGAATAAAAATGGGAAAGGGTGAAAAATAAAAAAAAAAAATAAAATATAGGGAAAAGTCCATTGTCCAAGTCAAAAAGTAAAAAAAAAAAGGTCAATTGCTTGATGAATATTGAGAGAGTCCATGATATTGTTTATTCAGTGTTTCTCCCCCACTAGCCAGAAATTTCAGCTTGCAGTTCACATGCTATGCGGATGCAGTATCTTCAATATCTGAAAGACAAAAAACTCTCCAACAAAACTAATTAGCAAGGTCCTTAAACACTGTTTGAAGTCAAAACAAAGGACTATTTACACATCCACAGGTTGAAACTAAACCACCCCCACTGCTAGCGAAATGTCATTTGTATTCAAAAACAGATCTGGATAATGTAATCTGTTTAGCTGTCCCAGCAATGTGTTATGTTCCATTTTCATTTTATCGTACTCAATCTTCAAGTGGTCATATTTCTGTTTTAACTGAGAAAATGGTATCCAAGCCTTAGATACCTTTTTATTATGATTTTGGTCAGCTCTGCTTTTCATATTAATATCACCTATATTTGACCTGGTGTCTCCTCTTTGATTGTTATCATAAGACATTATCTTTTGATCTTTATGTTCAGTATTTGTCCTAAACAATGTGGCTAAATCAATCTTGACAGCTTGCTCATTTGACTTTCTCCATAAATTGTCTGCTTTCAACAATACGTCTTTTAAATCATGAGGATTTGGGGTAACTAGTAAAATATTTTGTCTGATCTCTTCATTTAAAGCATGTAGAAATATACTCATATGTAACAAGCCACCATGCTCAAATGCAAGATTATTACTGACCAATATTTCCATAATAGATTTTATCCTTCCTGACAGTTCGTAGGGAGATTCGCTTTTCATTTGTTTGATCTTCCCATGAACAGTAACATCAGAACGTACACCATACAAAACACATAACAATTCCATCAATATGTCCCTTGTCCTCATTGGCTGAGTACAGATCTGCTTAATTCTCACCCAAAGACTATTTCCTATAGAATGTTGCATAACTCTGTCTAAATCAGATGGGTTGAGATTGTACATATCTCTGACATTCTGCAAGTCACAAAACCATTTTAAAAATCTGTTTAAATCATGGCAGGGAATCATTCCTATTTCTTTAAGAATTGCATCTAATTCTTTTGGTTTCAAAGGCTTCATTACAAGCTGAACTTCACCTGTATTATTATTATAAACTGTGGTGGTCACAGTGGGTGCGGCTGGCAATGAATTATCAGATTTAATATGAGGTTCTGTTTCATTTGATAGAATGTTTGTATTTGCATTTTGCTGCAGATTGCTGAATCCACGATTCGATGCATATCTGCATTCCTGAGATCTCTTCTCTAATTCCATAATTCTTAATTTCAATCTCTCATTTTCCTCTGATAATTCATTACAACGTTTAGACTTCTCAAGCAGAGCTTCCCCAATGGTGACTGCATGCAATTTTAAATTTACAGTCTCAGATTCTGATTGGTTTTGTAACCTCTGACAAACCTTGTTGCTATTATCAACTGCACTCTGTAACTGGGTAATTTCCTCAACCTTATCCTTCAACGAACTTTCCATTGTTAAACAGCAAGATAACAAGCCCTGTACAATACAACCTTTTCTTTTACCTTCTGAAATTTTACTATCAAAAACAGTTTTTTCTAAAAATTCATTCATCATAGTCCATGTCTGCTTATATTTTTCTGGCACTTCATAAGGACCGCCATGACGCTTAATACATTTTAACACCCATCTGTTAACTTTATCAGAACTGACACTAGCTTCACACTGAGTAAGCATTTTTACTATATTATTAATAATTTAAAAAGAGAAATATTTTACTCACCGCATTAATTACTCCTTCAGCTTCCAGCTCAGGTCTTCTGGTACACGATACAGTCCTTTTTCTTCGTTTCCAGTCTCCAGAGAATAATTCTGGGGTTCCAAACTTGTTTGATTTTGTAGATCAGACTCTCTTATGTCACAACCAGACGTTAGAGTCACAGCACAGGTCTTGGGTCTCCATCAGACTTCTGTCCAACTCACGGATTGTTATCACCACAATTTCTAATACAAAGTCCTGAAAATGCTCTTCTGGTCGCTTGAACGGCACCAATGTAGTGATCTAATCTATAATCGTTCCTTCCTCGTAGATGGTATATAGTTATTGAAAAGTACTTCCCGCAGCAAAACCCGATTCTCCCAGAGAGAGATTTTATTGACTTCCAAAACAGAACATCCTTACAGACGACAAAATCCAACAGAGCACATGACAAAGACTATCTTCTCCTAGACCCGTCTTTCTCTCTAGACTAGCTGACAACCTGCCTGTCTTCTCATATACTGATCTGACACTGGGGGGGGGGTCAACCAAATGTTTACCATGAATACCCCCCTCAATTCTAATTACCATCAGTAAATACTAGGTTTAAAAGGCTATCCCTCACACACACAACTTGCATAAGATTTACACATCAAAGGGTAACAGATAACATTGTCTTTGATGTGTGCGACTACTGATTAGATTAAGAGATGACACCTGGACACCCTTTTGAGGTGTAGAATAGACTTGAATCCCCAATCTATATTCTTGCATAATGAATTTGTCTTAGAATGCCTAAATAGAATGCCTATACGAACTACATAAAAAAACACTACATATATATATAAACATGTATATATATAATATATATATATATACATACATATGTATATATATATATATAGATACATATACATATACATACATATATATTAGATATAATATACTACACTTCCTCCGTCCATCAGAGCAGAGCACCTTCCTCCGTCCATCAGAGCAGAGCACCTTCCTCCGTCCATCAGAGCAGAGCACCTTCCTCCGTCCAGCAGAGCAGAGCACCTAACTCCGTCCAGCAGAGCAGAGCACCTTCCTCCGTCCAGCAGAGCAGAGCACCTTCCTCCGTCCATCAGAGCAGAGCACCTTCCTCCGTCCATTTTGGGAGTCTCCCACGTGCCTTTTCGCAAACTCAAAACGCGCCATTTTTGTTTTTTTGTTAAAAGTAATGTCTTTCTTCTGGCCACTCTGCCATAAGACCCAACTCTATGGAGCGTACGGCTTATTGTCATCCTATGTGCAGATACTCCAGTCTCTGCTGTGGAACTCTGCAGCTCCTCCAGGGTTACCTTAGGTCTCTGTGCTCCTCTCTGATTAATGCCCTCCTTGCCCGCTCCGTGAGTTTTGGTCTGCGGCCGTCTCTTGGCAGGTTTGCTGTTGTGCCATGTTCTTTCCATTTGGTTATGATAGATCTGATGGTGCTCCTAGGGATCATCAAATATTTGGATTTTTTTTTATAACCTAACCCTGACTTGCACTTCTCAACAACATTGTCCCTTACTTGTCTGGAGAGTTCCTTGGTCTTCATGACAGTGTTTGGTTAGTGGTGCCTCTTGCTTAGGTGTTGCAGCCTCTGGGGCCTTTCACAAAGGTGTGTCTATGTAACGACAGATCATGTGACACTTGGATTGCACACAGGTGGACATCATTTCACTAATTATGTGACTTCTGAAGGTAATTGGTGGCACCAGAGCTTTGTATGGGCTTCATAACAAAGGGGGTGAATACATACACACATGCCAATTATCAGTTTTTTATTTCTGAAAAATGGTTTTGTGTATATATTTTTCTAATTTTAGCCATGTTTTCACCAATTTAAACTATTGTGAACTGATCCATCACATATAATTCATATAAAAAACAAACAAACATTGAACTAAAGGTTGTAATGTAACAAAATAGGTATTAAGCCAAGGGGGTGAATACTTTTCAAAGGCACAGTAACTATAACGTGTTTGTTATTAAGTAAAAAAAAAAAAAGCTTTAAAGTCACTTTAAGTGCTTTTGTTACTTTGAGAATCCCATGACTCCTCGTCCCATCCTTCCCTCCTTGTTTATCTGCTCTGTTATCTGATTGGATAATGCCATTGACTTTATTTTTGGGGGCAGATGTGTTTTTACAGGTGTCCATCTGACCAATGACTGTCCTTCTGGTCTCCGGCTTCTTCCTCCTTCTGCTAACCTATACACAGGTAAAAAAAAAAAGTTTATTTTTATTTATTTTTTTATTTTTTCATTTACTAAAATTTTTATTTCACATTGTAACTGATCCCTGGCTCCTCAGCCTTCACATTAAAGCTGGATTTTTAATAAAAAAAACAATCTGTGCAGTAATCCAGTGTGAGACTTCCTGTAATAAAGGCCGCTCATTGCTCCTCTCTCTCCTCATGCAGGGTGACTGGTCTGGTCTCCGCCCCCACCCCCTCCTGTGGTTCTCTGCCGGTGTTCTGTCACGAACAGTCCGGCTATCACCAGGTGTCCGAAGTGTACTGCACATGCGCAGTACGGAGCATAAAATTTTTCGGAAATTCTCGGAAGATGAACGGCGCCTGCGCCGTGAGTGGATGTGTAAGCCCCACCATCCAAGCGGACATAGGGTTAGTCAAACTTAGAGGGCCCCTCGCGGGCTCGCTTCGCTCGCCACGCTTCGGGCACGGCCTCGCTGCGCTCGGCTCTTTTATATTCTAACTCTATGTCCACTTGGATGGTGGGGCTTGAAAGTGGACTCACGGCGCAGGCGCCGTTCATCCTCGGCAATTTTCAGAATATAGGTGTCCTGTGTACTGCGCATGCGCATATACCATTTACCATTATGGAAAAGGGGGAACCCCCCTACCACATGTTGCTTACAGAAAACCTTGTACTGGTGGTGTAATGCTAGGAATCGTGGGGTCTCCCGGAGGCACCATTGTCAGAAGCTGTGGTGGGGACATGTCCAGTGATAGCGCCCAACAATGCCCAGCATCCCAGGTGACTGTGAGTCTAGGCATGTCCATGGTGCAATGTGGGATGGTGTGTGAACCAACCAAATGGGTTGCTGTAAAGGAATGGTGAAGGGGGTTAGAATTGGACCCTATCTAGTGGGACAGAATGAAAGTGCAAAGGTGAAACGAAAACTAGTGATCAGCGGTGCGAGAGGAGGGGGATGAAGTGAAGGTAAAACCAAAACAACTAAAAACCAACTAGGTGTCCAGGAGACATGCCTAGACCCACAGTCACCTGGGATGCTGGGCATTGTTGGGCACTTTCGCTGGACATGCCCACACCACAGCTTCCGACCATGATGCCTCTGGGTGACCTGCGATTCCTAGCATTACACCACCAGTACAAGGTTTTCTGTAAGTAACATGTGGTAGGGGGGTTCCCCCTCTCACATAATGGTATATGACAGAATATTTAGACCCATGTTCTTCTGGGTCAAAGCCGTCAGTAAGGGTTTAAGTGCCCGTCTTCTTTGGATCATGGATGGAGAGATATCGGAAAGAATCTGGATAGGATGCCTCAGAATCTGCAGATGGGGGGTGGAGCGGTCCTTTTTCATTAATTCCTTCCTGACCGCGTAGAAGTGCGGCTTGACTACAATGTCTCGAGGGAGACCATCTGATAGGGGGGGGGGGGGGGCAGAGCCCTATGAGCTCAATCAAGTTCCAGCCTGTGTGAGCGAATCTCAGGAATGAGTTCCTTAATAAGGAACATCGATTTATGTATTTGGGTAGCCCCCTGATCCTAAAATTATACCATCTGGACCTGTTCTCAAGGTCGTTGATTTTGGCCATAGCAACATCAAGTTGATTGTGCAGGTCTTGGATGCGGCCCGTATTTTGGTTGGCCCGGACAATCGTGAAATCCACTTTGGCCTCAATGTGAGAACCCAGAGCCTGGAGCTCCACTTTAATGTCTGAAGTAATTTTGGCAGCTGTCTGGGATAAACCCTTGTCCAGCATCTCAGCAAATTTGGTAAAGATACATGAGATAGCCTGAGGTTGTGGTGGGATATGACCTGCGCTAAGTGATTATTTTTTTTTTTTTAACAAAATAAAGCATGGAGAAATGGATGGATGGGGGAGTTTGCTTTGAATATTAAAAATTAATTAAATAGTGTTTTTGTTTTGTGCTGCTCCAGATGCAGTGAAGACCCACTTTAACGGAAGGTCACCAGCATGCAGTTTGTAATAAGGAACTTAAAACCAAGCTCCGCCCAAAAGGGGAAGCTCCACTTTTTTTAACTTGTTTTGACAGGTACCCGTTCCCACTTCCGGGTGACTTTGCCGCGGTGAACTCATCTTGAAGTTCGGCTCCCCTCCTTCCCCTGCCGCCGGGCCATTCACAAAGCACAGCCTGCTTCACGCATGCACAGTGGTGAACCCCCGTTCCCCTTAGCCGAAATGGCAGCGGCGGCACCCAAGAGCCGATTAAAAAATCGGCTCCGGTAAAGACACTGCTGGTTTTGTGGACAGGTAAAGGTCCTAATATTAAAAGTCAGCAGCTACAGTATTTTTTCTGAAGGAGCCTGGAGCTCCACTTAAAGCCTTGGGTTTCTTACAGCATGTCTAAGGTCTCATTCACACTAGCAGTTGGGGGTGTGTTAAAACCCCATGGTTGAGCAGTGCTTTTACCGCCCCCTTGCAACTGCTACCCCCTTAGCTGCAGAGGCAGTGGCCAGGGGTGTACACATGCCGCAGCCGCAATGCTTTGCTTCGCAGTCACGGCAGGAATGATGCCCTCTGTTGCGTTATACCTCTGTCAAGTGAACTGGGCTTTGCACTATTGCCAGTTCAAGCAGGTTTGGCTGCCTGTCAAATGCGCTCTGAAAAGTGATCCTAATGTGTGTGTATGTGTGTATATGTATATATATATATATTTGTAAACTTTAAGCCAAGACTGGCAATTTGTTGTGAACTGTTGGGCGCAACCAGATAGCATGAATATCTTCTAGAATGACTCTTCAGAGACCAAAGCAGGTGTGAACGAGTCCTAAAACAATATTTTTTCCAGTATGCATGGAATGGTTAAATTCCTTGTTGTGTTTGTTATGTTTGGATTCACAACCTGTCGGAGAGCCACAACTGGACTGAAATCTTCCTCACCCTCACCAGCGGGTGTGCTGGGCAGCCATGGCTCACAGCATATTTAGATAATTGTGACCCCAATTGTGAAAGATTTCCCCTCGCTTCCTGTTACATAGTTACGGTACATAGTTAGCTAGGCCGAAAAAAGACACAAGTCCATCCAGTTCAACCATAAAAAAAAAAGAAATAATAAATAAAAATAAAATATATTGTACAATCCAATAAACCCCATTCTATACCCACAGTTGATCCAGAGGAAGGCAAAAAAAAAACCCCAAAAGAGCATGCTCCAATCTGCTACAGCAGGGGAAAAAAAAATCACTTCCTGATCCCCCGAGAGGCAATCGGATTTTCCCCGGATCAACTTTACCTATAAATGTCAGTACCCAGTTATATGTACATTTAGGAAAGTATCCAGGCCTTTCTTAAAGCAATCTACTGAGTTAGCCAGAACCACCTCTGGAGGGAGTCTATTCCATATTTTCACAGCTCTTACTGTGAAGAAACCTTTCCGTATTTGGAGATGAAATCTCTTTTATTCTAGACGTAAAGAGTGCCCCCTTGTCCTCAGTGTTGACCGTAAAGTGAATAACTCAACACCAAGTTCACTATATGGACCACTTAGTTCACTATATGGACCCCCTGTTCTGGTGAGAATGGTGACCAGAACAAATAGGGAGGGTGAATCCCCCCAGGGAGAAGCTAAACAGGGAGTAGTGATGAACAGAAATTAACCCAAAATTTTACATAAACCATTTTTCATGATGTAGCACACTAGGACCATGGTAATGCACTTACTTGCATTATTGTGTTCTGCAATGCATGTGCACCATAGGGGCATTGCCTTGGGGGGGCCAAAGATTGACACCTCAATAGGTAGGTCTGAATGGGCCCCTAGATTTTCCGGCGTTCGGTCAAAATAGCCATTTCATCGAGATCTCCAATCACGTCATTTCCGCTTACTGTAAACCATCAGTAATTAGAAATTTTGACGACTTGCTGTTTTGACACAACGCTGGCAACCGTATACACTCTGGTGCACGGTATTATGAGCGGACATGGTTAGTCTGCTCTGATAAACACCAACAAAATGTCCGCCTCCGAGGCGGCAACAACTTTTTCCTCGTTAGCCGCAGTTGTGTCAAAACAACAAAGTCTTCGTGTACCGGAGTGTACACGCCTCCCGGTGTTGTGTGAAAACAGCAAATCGTCAACACCGGGAGGCGTGTACACTCCGGTACACAAAGACTTTGCTGTTTTGACACAACTGCGGCTAACGAGGAAAAAGTTGTTGCCGCCTCGGAGGTGGACATTTTGTTGGTGATTATCAGAGCAGACTAACCATGTCCGCTCATAATACCGTGTACCAGAGTGTATACGGTTGCCAGCGTTGTGGCAAAACAGCAAGTCGTCAAAATGTCTAATTACTGATGGTTTACAGTAACAGGAAGTGACGTGATTGGAAATCTTGATGAATTGGCTATTTTAACAGAACACTGGCAACTATGCAACGCCTTGAGGCGATTCGGTTCGCATTGTAGCGCTATACAAATTATTCATTCATTCATGTAGTGTGAGGGCCTGTCTGATTGGGTATGAACAGTATTTGCTATGCCTTATTACATATTTGTGGTTGATGTAAAGGAGACTGTGTACCATTAGTACAATTTGGTTGTAATGTGGAGTGACCAACTTGAACCTGTGCTACAAATCTGTCTTTTTTTTTTTTTTTCTTCTATCTGCACAGGTTGTGAGTCAACGGGTCCAGCTGGGAATCTACCAGGACTCTTTCGATGACCAGTATGTTGGATGTGTGGATAAAATGGAATCCTTGGCACCAGATTTACTCAAAGAAGAAAGGCAGACAAACAAGGAGTTGAATGCGGCTTGGCTGGACGCCTCTGAAACATGGCCAACCAGAAAGACATTGATAAAATCTCTTCCAGCTGGGTTCCAAGATGAGTATGGGATTGCCTTGTTAGTCTACAGCAATATGACCCTCACAGTGTACAAAAAGTTAAATCGGGCAGTAAGGGAATATGGCGCCAATCCATCATACTTTGCGTTCCACGCATTACATTTTTACCTCACCCGAGCCCTAATGTTGATCCGTTGCGGGTGCGCTGGGCAGCCATGGCTCACATATCGGGGTTCCAGCAGGATCGTGTTTGAGCCCCCTCCCAACCCCAGTGACCCCATCAGACTCAGCCAATTTGCCTCTTCGTCTACGGACATCAAAGAGGCGCAGCAATTCGGCAATGCATCCTTCTTCAACATCACCACATGCTTTGGGGCTGACATACAGAACTTCTCCTACTTCCCGTCCCAGAAGGAGGTCCTGATCCCAGTGGATGAGGTCTTCCATATTACCCGCTACATCGAGAGGGGCAACAAGTTTGTCTTGCAGTCGTCCAGCAGGAGATGCAGCTTCTACAATTGTGCCTATTTGGGAGGTGAGTTAAAGGGGAGCTCAGGTCAGGCTAAGACCCTCCAGCAGATTATATGACTTTGGCACCCTTAGCATTCTACCACTGTGAGCTGCAAAAGTGCCTGTACTAAAGGTTGTAAATACATTTGCAGCATGACTTAGTTGGTAATCATCAATAGGCCCCTGGCTAAGAACACATTTTTGTCTCTCCCATTCAACTACTGTCCTGGTATAAACACTTATTATCAATGTATACATTGTTGCAGATAAAAGTATACTAAAAATGGTTTACAAATCTCAGAGGGCTCTTGTGAAGCTGTAGTATTGGCAACAAATTTTCTTACAGCAGTCATTTAGTAAGCATGTTCAATGTATTGCCACTAGAGAAAGCACCAAAAAAAAAAGTTAAATTATTATAATTGAAAATATAATGGAAGGTGGAGACTGGTTTATTCTGAGATGGGTCCATGCAGAACATACTCAAAAACATCTTATATTTTTTATTGGTATCAACTTTAATGCATAGCTATGCTCAGCTATGAGGAAAGATTAGAGGAACTGAATTTATTCACTCTTGAGAAGAGGAGAATAAGGGGGGATATGATCAACATGTACAAATATATAAGGGGTCCATATAGTGAACTTGGTGTTGAGTTATTCACTTTACGGTCAACACAGAGGACAAGGGGGCACTCTATACGTCTAGAGGAAAAGAGATTTCATCTCCAAATATGGAAAGGTTTCTTCACAGTAAGAGCTGTGAAAATGTGGAATAGACTCCCTCCAGAGGTGGTTCTGGCTAACTCAGTAGATTGCTTTAAGAAAGGACTGGATACTTTCCTAAATGTACCTAATATAACTGGGTACTAACATTTATAGGTAAAGTTGATCCAGGGAAAATCCGATTGCCTCTAGGGGGATCAGGAATGGATTTTTTTCCCCTGCTGTAGCAGATTGGAGCATGCTCTTCTGGAGTTGTTTTTTTTTTTTTGTTTTGCCTTCCTCTGGATCAACTGTGGGTATAGAATGGGGTATATTGGATTGTACGATATTTTTTATTTTTATCTATTTTTTTTTTTATGGTTGAACTGGATGGACTTGTGTCTTTTTTTGGCCTAGCTAACTATGTAACTAACTATGTAACTATGTAGCTCCAGGCTCCTTCTGAAAAATACTGTAGCTGCTGACTTTTAATATTAGGACACTTACCTGTCCACGAATCCAGCGGTGTCTTCACCTCAGCCAATTTTTTTAAATCGGCTCTTGGGTGCTGCCGCCATGTAGGGTAAGGGAACCCTGCAGTGAAGCGTTGCGGCTCACAGCGGCCTTACTGCGCATGCGCTTTATGAATGGTCTGGCGGGGGAAGGAGGTGGGGCCCAAAAGTGAGAGTTGGTACCTGTTAAAAACACTATCTAAAAGCAATGCTAGTTATACCTATTGGGGGGGGGGGGGGGGGCACTATACAATAAAACTTTGCTAAGTATAGAAATATTAAAGAAAAACTCCAGGGTGCCGCACTGCATGGGGTAACTGCTCCATTTTTGCCTAGGGGTGAGAAGAGCTGAGATATACTTACCTAATACGTTGATCCTCTGAGCGCAATACTGGTCCCTGCTGCTCATGCCCCCCCCCCCCCCCCCCCCGCACACTACAGGTCTTGTACATGGACTGTTCCTGATGTCATCATGCCCATAGACCTGCTCTGATGTAAGGACAGTCCACCACTGGAGGTGGGGGATCGCTGTTTTCTGGAGGATTGGGTAAGCATAGCCTGTCGGTGCACCCCTAGACTAAAAGAGCAGTTAACCTATGCAATGCGGGCACAGCCCCACTGCATGGGAGATTTTTCTTCCCCCAGAGTTCTTCTTTAAATTTCCATCGAAAGATTGTGCATGTTCATTTTTATTCTATCTTTTCATGTGACAACACTGAAGAAATTACACTTTGCTACAATGTAAAGTAGTGAGTGTACAGCTTGTATAACAGAGTACATTTGCGGTCCCGTCAAAATAACTCAACACAGCCATTAATGTCTAAACCGCTGGCAACAAAAGTGAGTACACCCCTAAGTGAAAATGTCCAAATTGGGCCCAATTAGACATTTTCCCTCCCCGGTGTCATGTGACTCGTTAGTGTTACAAAGTCTCAGGTGTGAATGGGGAGCAGGTGTGTTACATTTGGTGTTATCGCTCTCACTCTCTCATACTGGTCACTGGAAGTTCAACATGGCACCTCATGGGAAAGAACTCTCTGAGGATCTGGAAAAAAAATAATTGTTGCTCTACATAAAGATAGCCTAGGCTATAAGAAGATTGCCAAGACCCTGAAACTGAGCTGTAGCACGGTGGCCAAGACCATACAGCGGTTTAACAGGACAGGTTCCACTGAGAACAGGCCTCGCAATGGTCGACCAAAGAAGTTGAGTGCTCATGCTGCTATCTCTGCAAAGGGACATACGTAATGAACTCTGTGCCTCTATTTCCACGCTACAGCAAAGAGTTGATCAGGTAGAGTAATGCACAGCAGACCTAGAAAAAGTGGTAACAGAACATACTACAGTTTATAAAGAAATGGCGGACGCCTATGATCACCACACTGAAGAAATCCGTTTCCTTCAAGCCAAAGTGGCAGATTTAGAGGATCTCTCCAGGAGGAATAACATCAAGTTCAGGGGCATGCCAGAAACCGTAAAATCTCAAGATCGAATTTCCTACCTACAACAGTTATTTCTCCTGCTCCTCCCCCCCAACTGAGCCAATCTGATATATCCATTGACCGCGCACACAGAATTGCCAAACCAAATTGTCTACCTGCGTCAAACCCACGCAATGTATTGGTTCGCATTCATTTTTTCAAAACTAAAGAGCGCATAATGGAGATCGTTTTGCTTTGTTTCTCCACTACCAGATCCGTACTCATCAGTCTCTCTGTACACTGTTTCTGCCACCACTGCCCAGAGACGCAGAGAATTCTTTCAAGTCACCACGACTCTTCAAAACCACAATGTTCAATAAAGATGGGGCTTTCCTGCCAAATTAATAGTATATTAATAATGGTATATATTAATAGAATATTGCAGGGCAACAAGCACAGACAAGCGCCTTGAGGCGATTCAGTTCGCATTTGCAGCGCTATACAAATCATTCATTCAATAGTAACCTTCCAAAATCAACCTGCCACTTTTTTCACACCTAAGGAAGGCATTAAACGGCTACTAAACTGGGGCCTGCTTAACTCTCCTCCGCCTGCTTCTCAGATGCAGCGACCACCTGTACAACCTCCAGGTCCGCGACGCACTACACCTCGGTAACTTTAACCACTCCACATGCCTGCCGGTTGCAGGATGAAACCTGTTATTCCTAACAAAGTGCAATTGCGCTTTCTTGATCTTATTTTCATTACTCAACGTCTGTTCTGGTCGAGTGTGATATTATTTTTACCTCACACTCTTCCCCCCTGAGAAGAAAAGGTGCTAAGCACCCTTTACTCATTCACTGCCTTCTCTCGTTTATGTTTAAATTATGTTCTGAGCTATACTGTTTATTACAAGTTTCAGCAAAACCAGTGGCGGCTGGTGCTCAAAATTTTTGGGGGGCGCAAACAAACAGCCTCACTGTGCCCATGAAACGCTGCCACTGTGCCCATCAAATGCTGCCACTGTGCCCATCTAATGCTGCCACTGTGCCCATCTAATGCTGCCACTGTGCCCATTAAATGCTGTCACTGTGCCCCAAGTGCTGTCACTGTGCCCATTAAATGCTGCCAATGTGCCCTCTGCCCGCCATCTACCGGCACTTACCTTGTCTCGGTGTGCAGCTGGTGATGGCGTCAGGTGGCGAGCAGTGTCTCCTCTTTGCGACCCGTACTCCCGCGCGCCTCCTGTCTTCTGCAATGATTGGACGCCTAGGCGCCTGTGACTTCAGCCAATCAGGTAACGGGTAACACAGACCCGGCAACCTGATTGGCTGAGAGGCAGGTCAGTGTTAGGGAAGCGATGTATTCGCTTCTCTAACACAATACTGTGTAAACAGCGAACGCACAGCATTACGCCCGCTGTTTACACTTATGGAAGCCTATTAGAGCCCACCGCTCTAATTAGGTCTCCTATTAGAGGTGACAGCTCTAATAGGGCGCTTCCAAAAACACCCCTCCCGCTGTAATTCAGATGCCCGGCGCCCGACAAGTGGCCGGACACCTGAATAGGGGGCGGCAGCGGTGACAATAGAAGATTCATGCAATGCATGAATCTATCTATTGGTAATAGAGCGGTGCAGGAGAGAGGGGACGGCGCTCCTACGCCCTCTATGCACGCACCGCCACTGAGCAAAACTACTGTGGATTGATATGATCCTGTTCTCTATTGTTTTATAATCATAGTATTTCTATTGTGTGTGTGTTTTATTTATTTATTTATTTTTTATGTAAGTGTGCTAACCTAGAAGGTTTACTTCTTCTTCAACTTCAAGCTCCCTATATATATATATATATATATATATATATATATATATATATATATATATATATATATATATATATATATATATATATATATATATATATATATATATACAGAATAATACAAAAAGCCGCGCTGATGAATGATAAGTAAAAAATAATATATCAATCAATATGTGTGCAAATTCACAGATGCACCCAAACAATAATAAAGTCCAGTGACATAAAATAAAAATGAAAAATAAAAAATGAAAATTATAGTTCGTATATTGGGAGGCTGACGCACTGACGTCATCGCGTTCCGCGTTGTGAGCGGGTGTACTGCTAGCCGGCCGGCGTATTTTACTTGTCCTGCTTATATGCTTCTTCCTTTGTGTAAGTAGGATTGCTTTTCTTTTAATAAACTTTTTATTTTGGTATCACACTATGGGAGCATCCCTTCTCTTCCTGTATTTACATACTGGTTGCTGAGTGATTCCTGGTCCGATATTCTTGGAGAGTGTGCACATTCCAAACTGATCTGAAGGAGAAATATCATTGGAATTTCTGTCCCTGGTTAACCCTGTATAAGGAGATCCGGATTGGTGCTGATGCCTGATGGTTCAGATCTGTCTCGTTAACATCATATTACAGGCTTATCTAAGCTTGCCCTCTGGTAAGCGCAATCATTGATTGGTGGTGGATCACGGTGGTTTTGATTTCTACAGTCACCAGAATTTTGAGTTCACATTGTCACATATACGAACTATAATTTTCATTTTTTATTTTTCATTTTTATTTTATGTCACTGGACTTTATTATTTGGGTGCATCTGTGAATTTGCACACATATTGATCGATATATTATTTTTTACTTATCATTCATCAGCGCGGCTTTTTGTATTATTCTGTCTTGTTTATTGTGTCTCACAATTTTTTAGCTGCTGCTATTATTTATATATAATTGTTTTTTTCACCTGTTTAGATGACTGTGGTCATCACATATTTTTTTTAGGTATAGGATCAGCGCGGTGTTTATTTCCATTTTTCCATATATAAATTACACTTTTATTTTTATATATATATGTTTTTAACATTCTCTCTCACGCCCATGTTTTGTCTTTCCAGGCATTAAACGACAGAACTGCATGTACAATTCAGGTAAGAATGCCCTTTCTGTGGAATTATAAATAGGATTTGCCCATCGTGTATCCTACCTGAGGTTGCTGGTGGGAATGTGAAACACAATTTTGTGATTTGCAGAATAGAAGGTGTGCGTGGCACCCATCCCTGGGACGGCAGAAGTGGGAGATCCTTTTTTTCTTTTTTGCTCAGCACAGTATGATTCCTTCCACCATCTCTAATGTCATGTAGTAACGTACAAGTCAGCAAGAGAAACCATTGCATCCAGTAAAAGGAGCAGGCAGTGGCGTCTGGAAGGGGGGGCTGGAACCCCAGAATGGGTCCCCGAAAAGCCCAAGGTCTCAGGCATGCACCATTGTATTGTTAGCACCGAGTGCTGCCGCCGAGCGGGGACCAATCTGATCCCGAGCGCCGCCGAGTGTGCGCCGAGTGACATAGCAGGTTCCGCCTTCTGGAGCCTGCAGCGCCTATGATGGACGTCCCAATGCCGGGACCGCGGGACATGTGACGTCCATCATAGGCGCTGTAGGCTCCAGAAGGCGGGAATTACAATGCGGCCGCCGCGCCACATCACTGTAAGATCCCTGATCCCCACTCGGCACTCGGCTCTCCTCTCCTCCTCTGGCTGCCTGCTGTGATGATGATGGGCGCACCGCACACCACGGCTGAGCTGAGCTGCTGCAGGACACATGAAGTCTGTCTCCTGGTCAGGTAGGTCAGTGTATGTCAGGTAGGTAGGTCAGTGTATGCATGTCAGGTAGGTAGGTCAGTGTATGTATGTCACTACCATCAGTGTATGTATGTCAGGTAGGTAGGTCAGTGTATGTATGTCAAGTAGGTAGGTCAGTGTATGTATGTCACTACCATCAGTGTATGTATGTATGTATGTATGTATGTATGTATGTATGTCAGGTAGGTAGGTCAGTGTATGTATGTCAAGTAGGTAGGTCAGTGTATGTATGTCACTACCATCAGTGTATGTATGTCAGGTAGGTAGGTCAGTGTATATATGTCAGGTAGGTCACTGTATGTCACTTCCGTCAGTGTATGTATGTCAGTGTAATGGTCAATGTCATATCTCCCAACATTTTGAGATGGGAATGAGGGACACCTACTAACAAACGAAGGTAGGTATAGGACACCCCCTGCCATAACCCCATAAAGGAGAATTAGCCAAGGTTAAAAGGTTAATTAAATCCACAAGTGCTTTTTATTTTACCACTACTATTCCTTTTATATTGGCTTTTAAAATGTACAAATGCAGCAATTTAGAAATTGGATGGAAGGTTTAGCTCTGGGGAACACTTTTTGAAAGATAAAAAGTGTTTTTTTATATAGATCAGACCAAAATGAGGGACAAATGAGGAGGGACAGAGGGACATTGCTCCAAATCAGGGACAGTCCCTCCAAATCAGGGACAGTCCCTCCAAATCAGGGACAGTTGGGAGCTATGGTCAGTGTGTCAGGCAGGTGAGTTTAGTGGTCAGCATTGATGCAGCAAACAGCAAGTGAGCTCACCCCCCACCACACAACCCCACCGCCCAGCCAAAAAAACCTGCACCTCTACAACACCCCACCCCCCGTGCCAGCCTAGGACTTTGGGCTGACGCCCCTGGTCTTTTTGCCACCTAGCAATGCCCCTGGGAGCAGGTAGTCACACACCTGGAGATGTGGAATCCCTGCAGTGCAGTAATGCAGTGGTGCTTCAACACACAGGCTGCTGGAAAGGTTAGAATAGGTCAGATTAGTGCCTCTGTTCCTTCAGATTAGGCGACCCGTCAGATTTCTTAATGGAAGTGACATTCCGTCAGGGCCACCTTGGTACACCCCGCACTCCTCCACATTAAGCCTACATTCTGAAGTCACCAAGTAGACATCTTTTTACACCCACCCAAGTCTTGTATATCACAATTATTTTTACAACTAAACTGAGCCTATATAGTGAAATGCAGTATTTAGAAGTCTGTGACACTGTTTTGATGTTGAATTTTAAAAACAGCTGCTGATCTCACACGTTTGCTAATCTGACAGAAGACCGCTGCTGAAATGCAAGATTCCAGTGGGTGTAAAAAGATGTCCGCTTGGAGACTTCAGACTGTCGGCTTACTGTGGACGAGTGCCGGGTGTATGAAGAGGGCTGTGACGGAACGTCACTTCCGTTACAAGATTTGACGGGTCGTCTAATCTGACTTTTCTTTAGGTGATCTTTAGGCACCGCTGTGTTTTTATTTTTTATTTTTTGCTAAATAAACAAAAAAAAGACCAAATTTTTCTTTGTTTCTGCTATATTATTATTTTGCAAATAAATTATATTTCTTTATACATTCAGGCCAAATGTATTCTGCTCCATTTCTTTGGTGACAATAACCCAAATCAGTGGATATTATTTAGTCTGTAAGAAAGTAATAGTCCACCAACTATGGTGTATATACCAGTATTTATCGGAGTATAACACGCACCCCAAGTTTAGGACGGCATTTTAAGGAAAAAAAGTTTTAGGAGGGAAGTTTAGGGGAGAAAAAAAAATAACTTAAATTAAGCGTCATTTGCAGCCTTGCCCAGCGTCATTTGCAGCCTTGCCCAGCGTCATTTGCAGCTTGCCAGCGTTTAAATTTCCCGCCGCCGAGACAGACCGCGCGTGCGCCGCTGAAAAAGACCAAATCGCTGCCGGAAAAGACCGAGCCGACTGTTCGGCTCCGCTCGTGGTCCCGCCTCCCTGCTGTTTCGGGAGCGAGCGCAGGGAGGCGGGACTACGAGCGGAGCCGAACAGTCGGCTCTGTCTTTTTCGACGGCGCTCGCTATTTTTGTCACTTTTTTTGGGGGGTATCGGCGTATAACACGCACCCATGACTTTCCCCCGATTTCAAGGGGGAAAAAGTGCGCGAAAATTGATCAACCCTGATGGCCTATCTTTTCTTGAGGCCCAAAAATGTCAGGACAGTACAAAATACATTCAGTTTGTTTTGTTGTGATTAACTGTGGTTGACCATAGCTGATCACATGGCACAGATGGGCTGTGATTGGCCCTGTCTCTACTATGTGATCACTGTGACCAATCACACAATTGTACACAGTGAATGGCATTAACCCCTTGCCAACCGGATCACGCCAATATACATTGCCAGAAGGGCACGTTCAGGCATATTAACGTACCTGTACATTGCCCTTTAATACGCGGCATTGTGGGCGTGCGCCCGCCGCAAGCTCCGTGAGTGATCGCGGGTCCCGCAGACTTGATGTCTGCGGGGATACCCGCAATCGTCTCACGGTGAGGAATAATGGCGAAATGCTGATGTAAACAAGCATCTCCCCATTCTTCCTAGTGACAGGACACTGATTACAGCTCCCTGTGATTGGGAGCGGTGACCAGTGTCATGTCACACGTAGTCCATCCCCCCCAACAGTTAGAATCACTCCCTAGGACACACTTAACCTCTGCAGCACCCCCCTCCTGGTTAACCCCTTCACTGCCAGTCACATTTACACAGTGATCAATGCATTTTTAATCACACTGATTGCTGTATAAATGTGAATGGTCCCCAAATAGCGCCAAAAGTGTCCGATGTGTCCGCCATAATGTTGCAGTCATGATGAAAATTGCTAGTAAAAAAAAAAAAAAAAGATTTAAAAAATAAAAATTTTGTAGACGCTATAACTTTTGCGCAAACCAATCAAATGCTTATTGGAATTTTATTTTTTTTACCAAAAATATGTAGAAGAATACGTATCGGCCTAAACTGAGGAAAAAAAATGCTTTTTTATATATTTTTGGGGGATATTTATTAAAGCAAAATTGTTGCTTTTTTTTGTTTATAGTGCAAAAAATTAAATCCGCAAAGGTGATCAAATACCACCAAAAAAAAGCACTGTTTGTGGGGAAAAAAAGGACGTCAATTTTAGGAGCCACATCGCATGACTGCGCAATTGTCAGTTAAAGTGACTTGGTGCCAAATCACAAAAAACGCTCTGGTTTTGGCCAGCCAAATGGTCTGGGGCTGAAGTGGTTAAAGTAAGCCATCTTTTTTTTTTTCATAATAGTCATGTGATCTGCTGTGATTTGTTACAGCAGTCACATGGTACCGGCAGCGGGCCGGTACAGTGATCAGTCATGGGCTGTGTCCAGTGGACACAGCTGGTGACAGATCGCGCCGCTGCGCGATCCAGGAGGACGTCATATGATGTCCACCAGGGTCAGCGAGAGGCTGGCCCAGGCATCATTCGACCATAGGCTGGACAGGAACCAGTTAAGCCAAGTGACAGTTATTTTTTAAAATCTGATTGAACTTGGAGCTGAAAATAACTGCCGCTTATTTTTGGAAGTAAACATTCTTATTCTGTTATGTTAAATTTGTAAATTTAGCCTTTTTTTTTTTTTTTTGCACAGAATAAAGGAACCGTTTTCGGGTATGCACATAAAAACTATTGTTAATGCATTTATCAGTGAATCCAGAAAACACTGTTTTCAGGTTTCATTTCCATGGGATCTGCTGTCCTTCACCGTAGAGCCATACCTGCCTGTAATGAACTTACCATTTATTTCAGCCATGATGGGGAAGGAGGATCAGGGCTGACAAGGATGTTTTGAATGTTCCTCATACACCCAAGTCAGGCGGTTATGGGCCTCCCTAGGCATCTTGGGCCCTGGGCAGCCACCCTAATTTGCCCAATGTGGACCTGCCACTGGGTAAGACACTCTATAGCAGACTTCCTCAACCTTTTTACCACAGAGGAACCCTTAATATCATTTTCAGGTCATTGGGGGACAGCGGACAAATGCCCCTTACATTTGTGGCCAATTAGAAGAATGTCCTTTACATTGGTGACTAGGTAACTGATACATTCTGCTGGTGGTGAGAGGGTTGTGCTGGAAGGCAGAATTTGGTGGGGGGAGGATCTGTGCTAAGATGAGAAACTTGGGTTTAGAGAGGAAGGATTGGGTGGCGAGGATTTGTGCTGGGGAGGTGGCATTTGTGGGGCAAGGGCTTGTGCTGGGGGGGGGGGGGGGGGAGATTTGTTCTAAATCCGACCACAAAATCCATCTGATTTTTTCCGACAGATTTTGTCCGTTGCATACACACGGTCGGACAAAGTTGTCGGAAAATCCGATCATTCTGAACGTGGTGACGTTCGTTGCCTACGACGGGACTACGTAGAGGCTAGTAGCCAATAGCTTTGGTCTTGTAATGTGATCTGAGCATGCGTGGCACTTTGTCCGTCGGAATTCGCTACACGAGATCGGAAAAAGTCCGATAGGACTTTGTTGTCGGAAAATTTGAGAGCAGGAGATAAAACTTTGTCCGTCGGGAAACAAAAGTCCGATGGAGCCTACACACGGTCGGAATTTCCGACCACATTGTCCGATAGGACATTTCCGTCGGAAAATCCGACCGTGTGTACGGGGCATTAGAGGTTGGTTTTGAGTGGGTGGGAGGAGGTAGAATGTAGGGGAGCTGCAGCTGCTGATTTGTATATTCTGACATTGTCTAGTGCTGCTGTCAGAATCAGGGAGATTCCTCCAGCTACTTCATTTGTTCTGATTGAGTTCATCTTTTCCTCATTCAGCCCACTGGCTGAATGGAAAATAACTGGGTATGGCCACCGTAACCAATTGCCAACTGGGACAATTCTGACACTTCTCTACTAGAATGTAATGATGGGTGTTGCAATTTCTTATGTCGCACGGTATTTGCGCAGCGGTTTTCTTCAATACCGGGCACTTTCGCACCTTCCTGCCCAGGCCAATTTTCAGCTCTCAGCGCTGTCACATTTTAAAATGACAATTGCACGGTCATGTACCACTGTACCCAAACTACATTTTTATCACTTTGTCCCCACAAATAGAGCTTTCTTTTGGTGGTATTTGATCACCTCTGCAGGTTTTATTTTTTGCTAAACGAATAATAAAAGACCAAATTATTTTTCTTTGTTTTTGTTTTAAAAATTTTTTGTAAATAAGTATGTTTTCTCCTTCACTGATGGGCACTGATAAGCTGCACCAATGAGGTGGCACTGATGAAGTGGCGCTGGTGATGGGCACTGATAGGCAGCACTAATGAGGCAGTGATTGGCATTGATAGGCAGCACTGATGGGCACTGATAGGCAACACTGATGGGCACTGAAAGGCTGCACTGATGGGTACTTATGGGTGGCACTGATAGACGGCACTGCTTGGCACTAATGGGCACTGATAGGTGGCACTGATGGGCACTTATTTCATTGATGGGCATCACTGGTGGCACTGGCAGGTATTTTTCATTGGCACTGATTGGCATTTCCCTGGTCGTCTAGGATGGCATACCTGGTGGTCCACTGTGGTGGCCATCCCTGGTGGTCCCGGCAGCATTCGAGGGGG
Organism: Lithobates sylvaticus; assembly: GCA_028564925.1. NCBI lineage: Eukaryota > Metazoa > Chordata > Amphibia > Anura > Ranidae > Lithobates > Lithobates sylvaticus. The sequence goes on along the minus strand of CM053027.1, from coordinate 616,207,696 downwards.
GGGGGGGGGCTGTGCTGAAAAACAATCAGCACAGACCCCCCCTGTCAGGAAAGCAGTCGATCGGCTCTCCTCTACTTGCGTCTGTCAGACATGAGTGAGGAAAAGCCGATCAATGGCTCTTCCTGTTTACATCGTGATCAGCCGTGATTGGACACGGCTGATCACATGGTAAAGTCTCTGTCAAACTCTTTACCTACGGACTTGCAGTGTGTCAGACTGACATGCAGCAAAAACGATCGCCTAGATGCGCGCCCCCCGGGGTTGTGCAGCGGCTTGTTATTCTGATAATGCCATATGACGTCTGGATAACACAACCACTTTCCTGCCGTAATTTTGCTATATGGCTGGCGGCAAGTGGTTACAGGGGGTCCCCGAGTTACAAACGCATTAGGGACTGTCCGCCTGTTCTTATGTCAGAATTGTTCGTAAGTCGGCCGCGCATGCGCAGACCGTCAATTACGGACATTTCCGGACATTTCCGATGTTCCGTCTAATGCTGTTCTGCGCATGCGCGCCAAATTACGGACATTTACAAAGTTTGCCGGCATTTTCCGAGGCTCTGTATGGCCACACATGCGCAGAGCGGCCGGAGGACGGCGGAAAATGGCGGAGGGTCCCCGCAGCGCCCGGTTCGTAAGAAGGTGATGTTCGTAAGTCGGGGACCCCCTGTAATAAATTTTTATTGCACACAAACCTAATATAAGACCAAATTTGTTTGTAAAATATAAAAAGATGATTTTATGCTAAATAAATAAATCCATAAAATATCACGCTTTAAAATTGCGCCCGCCCGTGGAATGGCGGCAAACTACGCAACTTAAAATTATCCATAGGTGACGCTTTAAATGCCTTTTTATAGGTTAGAGATGAACAGGCAGTCTGGTAAATCAAAATTTAGGCCTGGTTCACATCAATTTTTAGCGCCTTTTCTGTTTTGCGAAACACACTACAGTCCATTTAACATTTGTAATTCACATTTATGCATTTTATGGAAAGGGCCAGGGACTTTTTTTTTTTTTTTTTTTAGTTCCATAGACCTCAATGGATGAAAAGCATTTTTTGGAAAACGCAAAATGCACCTGCAATATGCAACCTGCAGCCCACATAGGTGGGAATCAGGCCTAAGGCTGGATTTACACCTATTGCATTTTTAGTGCTTTTTACATTTTGCAGATTTGCACTACAGTCCATTTACCATGGTTTCCTATGGAACACGTTCTGTAGTGCAAAATGCAAAAAGCACCAAAAATGCCCTAGGTGTGAATCCAGCCTAAGGGTCTTGCGAGCTACCAAAATTGATTGCTCACAATATTATATATGCGTGATGTTCAGCTGCAGGCACTGTTCACCATTTTAAATTTTTAGACTCTGATGTAAGGGAGAACTCTGGGGACACTAACATAAGGGATGCTCTAGGAACCCGGATATAAGGATGAACTCTGAGAACTCCGATGTACGGAGAGGACTCTGATGTAAGGGGAAACACTGTGGCCTCTGGTGTAAAGGGGAACTCTAATGTAAGGGGTGCTCTGAGAACCCTGATTTGCCCAAGTGTACTTAGATGCAGAAGAGAGAGAAGGGGGGAGACTTCAGTCACAGACAGGGATGGATGGTGAGCTCACTCACCCCTTGGCAGTCAGCACCTCTCATCCAGATGTATCTGAGGCTGCTGGGCTTCAAATTTCCAGCCTGCACTTTCCTTTTCTAAGGAGTGTGGGCAGACACAGAGGGGTAGGGCCAGGAGGAAAAGGTGCAGATCGAGCCCTCTCTCCTCTCCTGTCTGAGTGTGTTGGGGGGGGGGGGGGGGTTGTTAGTGATGGCTTTGGGCAGTGTGAAAGAGTGTAACAGACATTCTCAGCTGAGACAACTGCAGCCAGCAACCCTGCAGGGAAGCCATAGTCCAGTCTAAATAATGTGTCTGGGTTTCAGCCAGTCTGAAACCCGGACACATGATTCCAAACCCAAACTATCCAGGTGAATCCTGGACAGGTGGCGACCCTACCTGCACTATAAACACTATATTGTACATTACACATTTCTGACCAAGGTGTTCATTGTCTCCACAGTTGCTGGTTGCTAATCAGTCCCTGACTATTTTAATGAAGCTCTTCTTTAAGGAAGGCTCAGACAAAGAGTTAGCGTTCTGTTTATTTTCAGTGCACATAAAATCCTATGCAATGGTAGCATTTCATTTTTAAAAACGATAATGCTGATGTGTGTGCAGATAATGCTGATGTGTGTGCAGATAATGCTGATGTGTGTGCATATCTGTGAGACTATTTCCTGAGGCACAGCAATCAAAGCCTCTCTTAGTTCATAAAGGTTGGATTTAATAAGCCGTGCTCCTTTAAGCCCATTCACTGTTCAACGCAATTTCAGCCAACACTTAATGTTTGCTGTGCCCGTAACATTACTGCTCCAGTTCGGGTGCCCAAAAGGTACCCCAGATCTTGTAGAGTTCTAGTAACACCCCTGTATTATACCCAGGCCATTCAAAATGACCACCAATCCTATAAAGGCTGATTTTAACCACTTGCCTGCCGGGCACTTTCACCCAATTCCTGCCCAGGCCAATTTTCAGCTTTCGTCGCTGTGACACTTGGAATGGCAATTGCGCGGTCATGCAGCGCTGCACCCACATGAAAATTTTTATGATTTTTTTTGAGACAGATAGATCTTTCTTTTGGTGGTAATTAATCAAAGCTGGGTTTTTTATTTTTTGCTAAACAAACAAAACCAACCCGAAAATAGAAAAAAAAAAAATAACAAACTGTTTTTCTTAGTTTCTGTTATAAAAATGTAGAAATAGGGAGTTTGGGACTTTACATGGGGCACATGACCCGTGTAGCCTAGTAATTCCCCCCCATGTTGTGACCACCCTTTTCTAACCCCTTTTTCACTTACCCCCTTTAAATAATGGACCACACCGTGCTTTGTGGAGTAAATGGCCACAACAGCCTTTATTAAAATTAACTCCATTTTATTCCAAAATATAAATAACCATATAAAACCGTATAAATAACCATACATAAATAACCATAACATATGACTGTAAACACAAATAACCATCGGTTATACCCTCTTTTTGTTGGTCAGTGACGGGGCTAACACTTATAACAGAACCAAGTAAATTACTGTATATATATATATATATAAATATATATATATATAAATATATATATATATATATATATATATATATATATATATAAAACACCAGGGGGCACTGCGGGATTTAACCGAAACCAAGTAGGCCTCCACTTAAACCGCCCGGAGACAACACCCTATCCCGCAGTGCACACAGAGTAATCATCGAATTACTTCAATGTACTACACGGGGGGTGCCATCTCCTGATGAGCCCCCCACACACTTACCAACTACATAACTGCCACCGTCACTGACCAACAATAAAACACCGCCACCCCACCTCTTCCGGATGTCACCTTGCATTTCCTGAAACGATAACAGAAACATTAAAACCTTCAAAACAAAACTTAACAATAGGGAGGGTGGGTGGGAAAACTGCCTCCTCCTGTGAATTCTGGAAGCCGACTGCCTCCTCTCAGCCACGCCCCCTTTTTGTAACGCCGATCCCCTCGGTTCCTATTGGCCGCCCTCTGCACCCAATCCCTAATACTTTCCCCTGGTGTGTCACTAGACACCCAGTCATGTCCGGCCCTCCCTTACATTCCTTTCCACTGCATTCAGTCCGGCCCTCTCTGCAAAGTAGGTCCAATGCCTCCATCCCTGGTTGTCAATATGACTATGAAAGAAAGGCTGGGACTTTATATGAAACATGCAACTGAAACGTGATACTGGACAGTGGGTGTCTCTACAAAAGATTGTAGATTGTGACTGTACATACTGGATCTCAATGTCACAGCAACACAGGACAATATATACATAGGAATAATATTTATTTCATATATAATACATTTGTAGCTTAAAGCATGGTATTAAATGGTAATAACATTATAAAAAGTCAGGCACGTTAGTCCACATATCACAAGATAGGTATATAAGAAATAATGATTATTACAGCTTCATACAATAAAACAAGGTAAAAATTAGGAAATTATCCCATATAGTGTATATCATGAAAGCATAATGGCTTGACGCGTTTCATGGAACTCTCCACTCATCAGGAGCAGATGCTGGTAATGTCTGAAATTAGTAAGGTTCAGCTATTGGTAAGGGGTCTCAAATAACAGGAGAGTAGGGGAGAAATAGAGAGAAAGAAAGGTACAAAACACATATGGGGCGAAAAACATCCACCCAAACTTACACATCACCTATGGGTCTGGCTGTGTGCGGTGGGGGCCGATAACCTGCCGGACAAGTCATTAATCCCTGGACCTGAGGCGGCATATCCCAAGATAGGGTGTTAAAATAAACCCTCAGGAGACAAATGTCCCTGGGAGTAGGGTGTACCATGGAAAGTCAAATGGAGGTGGGTGGCATGGCCATCAGTCATGTAAAATAGGTGTAACATAGAATGTATTTATAAGTAAAATAGATGTATGTGCTAATATAAAAAGGAAAAGGAATAACCTGAGATGAACCCAAAGGATGGGTGGGAAAGGGGAAGTAATGGGATGGGAATATCCCATAGCAAAGTTATGCTGCGTACACGCGACCGGATTTTCCGGCAAACTAGATCCGACGGGATTAGTCCGTCGAACAATCCGATCGTGTGAGGGCTAATCCGTATGTTTTTCTGGAAAAAATTCTGGCGGTCCTAGAAATAGAACATGTTTCAAATCTATCTGATGGACTCCATTCCGACGGACTCAAATTGGGAAAACCGTTCGTCTGTGTGCTGGTCCGACGGACCAAATACGACGCAAGGGCAGCTATTGGCTACCTACTGGCTATTTTTTTTGTCCCGTTTACGTCACCACGTTTAAATGAACGGACTTTTGAACGGACTTAGTGCTTTCGGATGTGACCAAATACGTTTGTTCGAAAAGTCCGTCGGAACTACGCCGAAAGTCCGTCGGGAAGACCGTCGGACCTAGTTTGCCGGAAAGTCCGCGACATTAGACGTGAAGAGGTGAAGGTGGTATCCCAATCATATGGATTATTGAATAAAAGGGCAAAGATCTAAAAAATGAAGACAAAATATGAAAATAATGAAAAACTGTAACATAAGCTACCTTGTGCTTCTGAGCCAACCCCTATAATCCAAGATGGTATCACAGGTCCACAGGAGCCAACAGTCACAAGGGGCATATGTAAAACTGGGGGGGGTGTATATTATATATATATATATATATATATATATATATATATATATATATAAAAAATATACTCTAGTGTAATCTAGGGTGACCGTCAACGTCACGCTGACTGAACGGTGGAGGGGAGGCGCCGTCACCTGAGCAGAGTTTCCGCTCGGTAATTGGTGCCATGTTCCCCACACACAGAGACGCCGTTCTTACCACACAACGCCAAGGTACTGGCATGTTGCGCATGGTGCTGGAAGCGTGGAGTATGTACAGTCACAATCTACAATATTTTGGTCAGACACCCACCGTCCAGTATGACGTTTCAGTTGCATGTTTCATATAAAGTCCCAACCTTTTTTTCATAGTCATATTGTTATAAAGTTTTGTAAATAAGTAATTTTTCTCTTTCACTGATGTGCGCTATGAGGCTGCACTGACAGGCACTGATGAGTTGGCACTGATGGGCACTGATATGCAACACTGATGGGCACTGATATGCAGCACCTATGGACACTGAGCCTACTGAACACACTGTAGCGATGTGGGAAACAGCGCAATTACAGCGCCGGTTCCCACATCACATCTCTCACACTGCCCTCTGCAAACCGCTACGGGTGTTAATACAATGGTAATGACACCTCCAGATCCGTTCACGGATCGCAGTGTGAACTGTGAACTCGCACAGGAATCAGATCGAATGGGTGAGAGCACCCATGGGATTCCAGTGCGGGATAAAAAAAGTCCCTGCACTATTTTCCTGCAAATCCAATGTGAATTCAGCCATACAAATGCAATCGGCATCTCAGTGCGGGTGCGAATCACATGCGATGTCTGTGTTCGCACAAATGTGAACCCAGGCTGATAGTAGACACTGATTGTCAACACAGGTGGGCATTCATATGTAGCACTGATAGTTGGCACTGATTGGCAGCACTGGTGGGCACTGGTGGGGCTGCACTGATCACCAGGACACCGATGATCAGTGCCCTGATTGTCAGTGCAGAAGTCCCCGCTGAGGAATGCTGCTTACTGGCTCCCCTCTCCTCGCACACTGTCAGTGGGGGGTAGAGTTGACACTTTTTCTTCAAGCCAAACCCGAACACTTTAGTGGCGCACAGCATCTTTTTTTTTTTTTTTCATAAGTTTTTTATTGAGCAAAAGTAACAAACAATATTACATCGAATACAGAAGAGAGAAAAGAAGGGGAGGGAAACAAAAAAGGGGGAGAGTGCAATCAGAGCAATCCAGCATTTTGATACAGCATGAGAAAAGCGTAAACCATAGGCACATGGTTATATCCGGATCACACATGGACAGTTAACGGGAAACATTAGGGCCCGAGCCTTTTATTGTCTCGGTTTCAGTTTCGACTGCAGGTCAACTTCCTTACACAACCTAGTGTCTCGGGTACCTGGAATAATGTACCTATAGGGTAGCAAGGCGGAGACAGGGGAGGGGGAATAAGGCTGACTAGTGCGGTAGGAGAAAAAGAGTACTAAGAAATAAGGGGGGTGGAAGAGGGGGAGGGGGGGAGGGAATACAGAGGGAGGTATAAGGAGGGGGAGTGCGGGGAAAAGAGAAGAGGGAAAGAGTGAGGGCGGGGACAAGGGGAGTGACCTCTCACTCGGGTTTCCTCAGGGGGAAACTTCAGGTGGAAACGGGGGATAGCCGTTTCCCAGGGGGATCTTTATCTAATCAGAGGGGACATGTCGTTTGTATTCAGGGGTTGTTTTAAAGTGTGACCAGCATGCCCAAGTGGTCGAGAATTTCTCCATTCTCTCTTGGGAGATGTGAATCAACTCTTCCATGTCGCAGATTCTCGAGATGGTCATAAACCATTCCTTGATTGATGGTGATTGGCCAGTGCGCCAATGTTTGGGGATGCATAGTCTGGCCGCGTTGACCATGTGCATAGCCAGGGATTTATAGTAGGCCTTTCTAGATAAGGACGTGTGATGCAGGAGGAACTGCGCTGGAGAGAAATCTAAAGTGTAGGTGCTAATTGATGAGTTAAGTCTATGGACCTCCTTCCAGAATGGTTGAATGTGTATGCAGCTCCACCATATATGTAACATGGTACCAACTTCTGCGTTACATCTCCAGCAGGTGTTGGGAACTGAGGGCGAGAATTTATGCAGGCTGGATGGGGTTCTGTACCACCTGGTCAGCACCTTGTATCCGTTCTCCTGGATGGCAACATTCAACGAGCCCTTGTGTGCGTATTCATGTACTCTAGACCATTCTAGGGGCGTCGGGGGGGTAGGGAAGTCCCTATTCCAGGAGATTTGAGATGGGGAGAGGGTCAAGTCATTGGGTTCTACAAGAAGAGCGTAAAGAAGGGATATGAGGTGTCGTTGGGGCGTCTTGCGATGGCATAAGGCTTCAAATGGGGTGAGCTGTCTCGTCCAGTTGTCTTGAGTAGGGTGCATGGATAGGAAGTGGTGTAATTGTCTGTAAGTCCAGAAGGGGAAGGTTAGTGTGTTAGACATGGTCCTGAGGTACTCTATCGAGGCAAGTTTACCATCAATAAAGAACTGGGAGGCGAGAATGTCGCACAGCATCTTTTAATTAATTAATTAATTTATTTTTTTAGTATATACTATAGGATAGCAGACCTGGGGCACCTTTGGGCACTCTAAAGAGAATAGTAATGCAGCATAGTGCCCCCTCGCCCTCCTGTCAGGCCCTGTTCTTGTGTAAATAATGTGTCCGGGTTTCAGGGGGACTGAAACCTGGACTGTCCGGGTGAATCCTGGACAGGTGGCAACCCTAGTGTGAGGAGAGGAATGCCGAAAACTGGCATTTCCCCCGTTTACACTGTGATCAGGTTAATTGGACACAGGTGATCACATGGTAAAGAGCCTACGTCATAGGCTCTTTACCGTGATCTGTGATGCAGACGGCGCACCACCGATCGCTGCGCTGCCCCTGTCTGTGTAGATTTCCATTTTTTCAGTTTTTCTTTATTTTGTTATACATTTTGTCTTTCAGCCCCAGCAACAATAAAGAACAGAAATGAAGTCACAGCGCCCCTGCTGGTCGGGTTTAGCATTGCCCTCACATCATTTGGCCTGATTAGCTGAAGTTACACTTTGGAATTCGGAGTTGATATGCAGTGCGGATGAAGAAATTAATTTGGACTGAATAAACATATAATGCAAATGAATGATGACTGTTTTGAGGACAGATTTGCTACAGGCTATTCCCAGGAATGTCATTATGCATGCTGTACAGTCCCTCCATGGCCATGAAGTCTAATAGCTGCTGTATTTATACAGCAACACTTGGCTGTCATTTTGACAGTTGGGAATTGCCGGCAATTGTAAGAAAGGGGAGAGGGACAGCATGCAGGAGGACAGGACTTACTACACACGCCCGGTGTACTTCCATGAGATTCTCTGGATGAGTGTAACACATCCACATCTACAGCTGGTGAAAAGTACATTCAATGATTTTTCAGTACCGTATATACTCAAGTATAAGCCGAGTTTTTCAGCACATTTTTTTGTGCTGAAAGTGCCCCCCTCGGCTTATACTTGAGTCAAGCACTTTTCTGCAGCAAAAAATGAAATTTTCCGACCCGACTTTGTGGCCCCGTATCTCGGGGCCACTTGGTGCTAGGAACCCCAAATTTGGTGTGGAACCAACATCACATATCCAAATTTGGGGTTCCTATCTCCAAGTGGCCCCGACATATGGGGCCACAAAGTCGGGTTGGAAAATGTAATTTTTTGCTGTAGAAAAGTGCTTGACATTTTCCGACCGGACTTTGGGGCCTCGTATCTCGGGGCCACTTGGTGCTAGGAACCCCAAATTGGAGGTGGAAGTGGAACCAACATTACAACATATCCAAATTTGGGGTTCCTAGCACCAAATGACCCCGAGATACGGGGCCCCAAAGTCGGTCAACTGTGTCCATTTCGTGACCCTTTGGGTCTAGAGACCCCAAATTTTGGCTGCAGCTAGGGGGCATCTAGGAACCCTTGACTACCAAGTTTGAAGTTCAGGGGACCTATTGCTGCAAATGGGCACAGTGAGGCTGCAAATGGGCACAGTGAGGCTGCAAATGGGCATTGTTGACCCTCTTTTCCACTTACAGTAGATGCGCATTTCTCACCCTAGGCTTATACTCGAGTCAATACGTTTTCCCAGTTTTTTGTGGTAAAATTAGGTGCATCGGCTTATATTCGGGTCGGCTTATACTCGAGTATATACGGTAAGTGGTGTGATGGATAACATTTTGTTACCTATTGGAGTTCAGCTTTAATTATAGTTATAATGTTGCTGCAGAGATGGGAATATGGGTAATCAATATAAAGGTACATTTTCTTTTAAGTGATTTTAGCAGCTTTTCTTAATGAAAACAATTCTGTGTTTTTAATAAATTTTTAATGCAATGTGAACCATAACTGGATGACATTTCGTTTGCTCCTCCTGGTATCATAAGCAATTGCATTTATTTTTATTTTTTTAAATAAAATCCTGTTTTCACCTTAAGTTTATCCACTGTTACATCTTAGTACTGCTGATCTGCTCCAGCCTCTTTGCAGCCACGTCCTCTCTCCATCTGCTCTAGTGATTGTTGCCTGGAATTTCTAAGAGCAGTTATTGCAAAATACTCAACATGCCTGTCAGCAAATAGCTTGTGGTGCCCATCTACCATTCCTTTATATTGGCTTTTGGAATTTACAAATGCAGCCATTTCGAAATCAGATGAAAGGTTTAGTGCTGGAAACACTTTTTGATAGATACAAAGTGCATTTTATATACAGTGGAACCTCGGATTATGAGCATAATCCGTTCCAGGAGAATGCTCGTGATCCAAAGTACTTGCATATCAAAGCGAGTTTTCCCATTGAAGTCAATGGAAATGAAAATAATTTGTTCCGCATTGACTTCAATGGGATGCAATACCACATGCGGCCAGAGGCGGAGAGCCTCGGAAATGGCGAAAAGGCCCGAGCACACTTTGGCTGACCTCGGAAAGACACCGTTCACGAGCCTTTCTGAGGTTTGCCCAGGTCAGCCGAAGTGTGCTCGGGCCTTTTCGTGCATTTCCGAACGCCAAGGATCGGCAAAGTTCGGCTCTGGCGCCCCCCCCACCTCAGGCCAAAAGCGGTACTGCACACCGCTTTTGGGCTGAATCCTGCTCGTTTTGTGAGACAACACTCGCAAACCGAGTTAGGATTTTTAGAAATACAGTGCTCGTTTGGCGAAACGCTTGTTAACTGCCTTACTCGCAAACCGAGGTTCCACTGTACATCTATATAGATCAGACCAAAATGAGGGACAAATGAGGGACAGAGGGACATTGCTCCAAATCAGGGACAGTCCCTCTAAATCAGGGTCAGGGTCAGTAGTGATGTAATGGGTGGAGTTAGTGCCTATACAAGTTCCAGAATGGGAGGAGCCTTGGAGAGATGGGGCATGGGAGCCAAACACCCAGAGCTATTCTGATGTAGGCAGCTACTGTCAAGGGCCCTGGACAGGGCTGCAACTCTGGGGGAGGTAGATTAGCACCCAGAAGTCCAGCTGTAGTCACTCTGATCTGCTGTGGGCTGTAAGTGGGGTGCAAAAGGCCTTTTAAGCTAGGCTAAGAGTCCTCTGAAGTGAGTACTAGTAGACCTGGGAATGAGTATGTCATCGGGGAGCGTGCCTGGCTGGGCAGAGCTATAGAATAGGACATTGGGAGAGACTGCTTAAGGTCTTTTCCTTGTTGTGAACATTTTATAAGGGCTCATGCAGATGCAGAGTAAGGATGAGCCCGGTGTTCGATTCGAACCCATGTTCGAATCGAGCACCGGGTGTTCGCTCGCTCGGCGAGCCCAGAACTATTGGGGCCGCTCGCATCAAATTCGTGTGATGCGAGCGGCCGAGCAATGCATTGCGGTCCGCGCAGTGCAATGCTGGCTGATGATTGGCCAAGCATGCACTGTGACCCCGCATGCTTGGCCAATCACAGCGCCGGCAGCGAGGAGAGCCATAATTGGCTACAGGCAGGATGCCTGTAGCCAATTATAGCTCAGGGGCTTTAGTACACGCCCCACGGTATAAGAGGCCGCCGCGCCGGCGGCCTCGCATATTATGTTTCAGACAGTGTCAGCGTGTCAGTGTGCTGCTGACTGCTGACAACAATATGTGCTTTATTTCTGGGGATATGTGTGTGCATGCTGTTAGAACAGCATTGCAGTATCACATCTGGGGGGTGTCTATAGGTGGCCTGTGAAGGGGGGCAGGTTTCCTGTGCTTAGAACTTTCCCTGCAAAAAAAGTGTCATTTTTGCAGGAAGAAAGCTATTTAAATCACTCGCGGCTAATGAATTGATGGCTCCTGTAACACAGAGAGCTGTCATTCATTAATAAAAAAAAAAAAAAAAAGCGTAGGGGTCCCCCCAAATTCAATAACCAGGCCCTTCAGGTCTGGGATGGATATTAAGGGGGATCCCAGCCAAAAAAAAAAATGGCGTAGGGTCCCCCTCAAAATCCATACCAGACCCTTGAGGTCTGGTATGGATTTTAAGGGGAACCCTAGCCAAAAAAAATGGCGTGGGGTCCCCCTCAAAATCCATACCAGACCCTTATCCGAGCACGCAACCTGGCAGGCCGCAGGAAAAGAGGGGGGACGAGAGCGGCCCCCCCTCTCGCCTGAACCGTACCAGGCCACATGCCCTCAACATTGGGAGGATGCTTTGGGGGTCTAAGACCCCTAAAGCACCTTGTCCCCATGTTGATGAGGACAAGGGCCTCTTCCTCACAACCCTGGCCGGTGGTTGTGGGGGTCTGCGGGCGGGGGGCTTATCGGAATCTGGAAGCCCCCTTTAACAAGGGGACCCCCAGATCCCGGCCCCCCCCCCTGTGTGAAATGGTAAGGGGGTACAAAAGTACCCCTACCATTTCACCAAAAAAGTGGCAAAAATGGTAAAAATGACAGGAGACAGTCTTTGACAATTCCTTTATTAAAATCTTCTTTCTTCTTTCTTCATCCTTCGGTTTCTTCATCTTCTCCTTCCTTCATCTTCTTCCATCTTCTTCTTCCATTTTCTTCTTCCTCCGATCCGCTTCTTCTTGCGCTGGTCTTCTCGTCCTTCTCGTCCGGCATCTTCTTCCGTCGGCGTCGGCGTCTCTGTCTCTTCTTGGGCCGCTCCGCGCAATGGGAGGCTCCCGCTGTGTGAGGCTCCGCTCCGTCTGACAGGTCTTTTATAATGGAGGGCACCTGGTGACCCCGCCCCCTCTGACGCACAGGGACGTCATGGGGAATTCCATGATGGCTTTCCCCATGACGTCAGAGGGGGGCGGGGTCACCAGGTGCCCTCCGTTTTAAAAGACCTGTCAGATGGAGCGGAGCCTCACACAGCGGGAGTCTCCCATTGCGCGGAGCGGCCCAAGAAGACACCGACGCCGACGGAAGAAGATGCCGGACGAGAAGGACGAGAAGACCAGCGCAAGAAGAAGCGGATCGGAGGAAGAAGAAAATGGAAGAAGAAGATGAAGGAAGGAGAAGATGAAGAAACCGAAGGATGAAGAAAGAAGAAAGAAGATTTTAATAAAGGAATTGTCAAAGACTGTCTCCTGTCATTTTTACCATTTTTGCCACTTTTTTGGTGAAATGGTAGGGGTACTTTTGTACCCCCTTACCATTTCACACAGGGGGGGGCCGGGATCTGGGGGTCCCCTTGTTAAAGGGGGCTTCCAGATTCCGATAAGCCCCCCGCCCGCAGACCCCCACAACCACCGGCCAGGGTTGTGGGGAAGAGGCCCTTGTCCTCATCAACATGGGGACAAGGTGCTTTAGGGGTCTTAGACCCCCAAAGCATCCTCCCAATGTTGAGGGCATGTGGCCTGGTACGGTTCAGGCGAGAGGGGGGGCCGCTCTCGTTCCCCCCTCTTTTCCTGCGGCCTGCCAGGTTGCGTGCTCGGATAAGGGTCTGGTATGGATTTTGAGGGGGACCCCACGCCATTTTTTTTGGCTAGGGTTCCCCTTAAAATCCATACCAGACCTCAAGGGTCTGGTATGGATTTTGAGGGGGACCCTACGCCATTTTTTTTTTTTTTTTTTGGCTGGGATCCCCCTTAATATCCATCCCAGACCTGAAGGGCCTGGTTATTGAATTTGGGGGGACCCCTACGCTTTTTTTTTTTTTCATTTTTTTTATTTTTTATCAATGACTTTTTTTTATGAATGAGTTTCAATGAATCACTGTTCTCTGTGTTACGGGAGCCGTGAATTAACATTAGCCGCGAGTGATTTTAAATAGCTTTTTTACTTTCAAAAATGACACTTTGCGCAGAGACAGTTCTAAACACGGGAAACATGCGCCCCTTTACAGGCATACTATAGACACCCCCCAGGTACGAAATTTAAAGGAATATTACACTTTTATTGTTTCAATTTAAGCATTATTAAAATCACTGCTCCTGAAAAAACGGCCGTTTTTAAAAAAAAAATTTGCATTGATACATGTCCCCTGGGGCAGGACCCAGGTCCCCAAACACTTTTTATGACATTAACATGCATATTAGCCTTTAAAATGAGCACTTTTAATTTCGAACGTTCGCATCCATTATAACTAATAGGGTTCTAAAGCTCGCACGGACTTTAGGTCCGTTCGCGGGTTCTGGTGCGAGCCGAACGGGGGGGTGTTCGGCTCATCCCTAATGCAGAGGCACCAAAGGCGCAAGCTTGGTGCATAAATAAGGAAGCAACCATTGAGATACAAGTTGCTGAGTCCCAAAAACAAGCCACATAAGCTCTAAGCCAACTAGATAACACAAGCACAAGATGCACAAGTATCCCAAGTTCAATCAGAGGCTGAGCCACAGGCATACGTGCCAAAGCAGAGTTGGAAGTCCTTCAGAAAGGAGATAAAGTGGCAGCTATGTCATGGCCAAGCTAATGCCGAGTACACACGGTCGGACTTTCCGGCAGACAAAGTCAGACGGAATCTTTTCATTGGATATTCCGATTGTGTGTGGGCCTCATCAGACTTTTTTTTTTTTTTGAAAATTCTGACGGACCTATAAATAGAACATGTTTTAAATATTTTCGACGGAATCAATTCCTATCGGGAAAACCGCTCGTCTGTATGCTGTTCCCACAGACCAAAAACGACGCATGCTCTGAAGCAAGTACGAGACAACAGCTATTGGCTACGGGCTATTGAACTTCCTTTTTCTAGTCCCGTCGTACGTGTTGTACGTTACGGCGTTCTAGACGGTTGGACTTTGGTGTGATCATGTGTAGGCAAGACAGTTTCAGCGGAACACCGTCGGAAAAACCTTTAGCGTTTATTCCGACGGGAAAACCGGTCGTGTGTACGCGGGCATAAGAGTTTTAGAACAAGCCTCTACTGCAAGTATATTAGACAATGATGCAAAAGCAGAAGATCCTGTTGACGCTGAGAGCAACAACTTCCAGAAACTACTGTGACTATTCATGAATGTGACAAATCTGTTGTTCTCGCTACCTATCAATCTGGACTCTCCCATTATACCAGACCATCCAGCTCCAAACTACAGAGGGACAAACTGGCAACTCAAGTGTCAACATCCAAGCCAAACTACTCAAATGTTAAAAAGGTTATTGATTACCTATAAAAAGCCTACGCTGCTCAGTAATGTCAGACTTTGCCAGATACATGGTGCTCCATGAACTCACAAGTAGTAGGCTCACAAGGTTTGATGACCAGCTTGAGATCTACAGTGGATAAAAGTTAACCTTTAATACCATCTCTGTTGACCTGGGTATCCCACGTGGCGAAAAATTTTCAGGGCTGCGCTCAGCCCTTCCTTCTCAAAGCTGGCCGCTCTGCTGTTGGCTAATTGCCAGCTCCTTTCTCTCCACAGTGACTCGCATGTTTATGATATTCTGCTCGTCAGTCCTGTCTACTTAAGTCCCCTTTCACACTTATACGACTAGTCCCACGATTTGGGACTGCAAAGTAGCATGACAAGTCGTTCCCCATGATTTCCAATAACAGACATTCATATTAGTACGACTTCAAGTCGTTCCGACTTCAAAGTAGTCCCTGCACTACTTTGGTCTGATTTTGATGCCACTTACACAGGCATTCCTTGAAATTGCGGCAAAATCGTGCCAAAATCGCTTCCGCGAAACTGCGGTAAAATAGTGCGACTTTCAAGTCGCACAAGTGTGAAAGGGGCCTAAGCCATCCAGCCCAGATGATCTCTGCCTTCACCTTGGTCACATCTCTAGAGACGCTCTCCTGTGTTCCTGTTAAAGACTTGCTTGGCTGACATTCCTTCTGGCTCCATATCCTGCTTGATGTTCTACTACGCTCATCTCTGTCTCCCTGACATTTTGGCTTGTCTGACTATCCGTTCCGGTTCCTGAACTCTGGCTATGTTTTGACTATGTTTACTCCGTTTACCTTTTTATTATTATTATTATTATAAAACAAGTGTGATTTAACTGTACTTCTGTCTCAGTCTGATTCATAGTTTCTGACAAAAATTAGCTCATCTGGGGGAGGAGGAACTTTCTAAGCGAAGCACACACCCTGCCTGCATGCCTGTGCTAAGGGCAGATGGATTCAAATAAGTAAATGCTTCATGAATCTTTTGCCCGTATTCAAGGTGGTCATGGCTAGAAATGCTAGGGGTGTTTTTCAAAGTAATTTATCAACAAATTAAGGGTGAATAACTTTTGGATAGACATGTGCACAACAAAAAAATTTGTTTATTTTCGTTTCGTTTTTTTCGTTTCCGAAAAAAATTTGTTTATTTTCGTTTCGTTTTTTTTGTTTCTGTTGATTCGTAACGATTCGTAAATTCGTAAGTCGTCGGTGTTCGTATTCGTAACGATTCGTACATTCGTAAGAGTTATTTTTTCGTTGATTAGTTTTTTTCGTTCTGTTAGTTTAATTTTCGTTCATTTGTTTATTCGAAATCCGGACGCATTCGTAGTTATTCGTACATTCTTAACATTCGTAGATTCGTAATCGGAGCATAATTCATAATTTTATGTAATGTGTATGCTATTATTACATTTTAATAATTTACGAATCGAAAAAAAAAGTTACGAATCGAAAAAAAAGTTACGTATCGGAAAAAAAAAAGTTACGAATGTACGAATTTTTTTGTTCAATCCATTCGAAGCACTTTAAGCAACGCCATTGTAAGAGACACGGAAAATTACGATTCGAAAAAAAAAAAAAAAAAAAGTTACAAATTTTTTCGTTCATTTTCGTTGTTCCTGTTTTCGTTTTTCGGATTTTCTTCATTAGTACATTCGTTGTTTCTAATTCGTTTTTTTTCGTATTTTCGTTGTTTTTCGGATTCGTTTCGATTCGAATGATTCGTTAATCGGATTCGTACGATTCGAACTATTCGTTATTCGGATTCGTTCGATTCGAACGATTCGTTCATTCGTACGAAAACGAACGAACGAAAATAACGAAAAAAAACTAAATGAATTGCAGATGTCTACTTTTGGATATGGCCTCAATACCCCAGTCTAGTAGCCGTAGATTTATTATGTTTTTCAGCACGATACCTTAGCACAATGTTATCAGTGTTGCCTTGTTCAATGAATTTGCGGTGTTCACCTTACCTGGTATGCAGGGCTCAGCACCCCACGGACTGTAAAGGAGGCCACAAGGGCAGGGCAGGCAGTACACCACATATTTTGTAGAGCAATTATAAAAAGTAGAAAATGTTTTTTGGTCATATTTTATAAATTTGTAGGTAAGGCATTTTTTTCTTCCTGCACTCATAGGAACTCTTTTAGTGTAGGAAGAAAAAGTGTGTGTGTGTGTGTGTGTGTGTGTGTGTGTGTGTGTGTGTGTGTGTGTGTGTGTGATAAGGGGCACATGTCTGGGGTGCAGTGGTGCTATGTACACTGTGCTCCATTTTAAATGATAGGAGTGATGACAGCATCACTCCTGTCATTCAAGCGCCTGGAGAGCAAGGTGCTGACCGGCTCTGTGCCCCACACTCCAGTTGTCTGAATGACAGGGGTGACGCTGCTGTCACTTCTGTCTTTCAAAATAGAGCACACTGCACAGGGTACACAGCTGCTAGAAGAAGGATTCTGCTCTTTACTTCCTCCAGTAGCAGTATAAAGTGGACATGAGAGAAGGCCGGGCAGCGCCCATGCTGAGAATGTAGACATCTCCTTCTCCGCACAAGCGCCTGCCAAAGAATGAGGGCAAACTGGCATTCTTCCTATCTTCCCTTGTCATGTGACATATTAGAGAGGGGACAAAGATGAAGCTGCCTCCATTCCTAGGCAGGTGCCACGCTGACACTGAACATTCACTGTCATTTTGTCATTTTGTGAGAAATAACTTTAAACATTGACTTTCCTCCATCAGCTCTTCTCCCACTGTACACTTTACATTATGCTCAGCCTGAAGGCAAAGACTGGAGACACTGCACTTACTTTGCAAGGCCTTGCCCAAACATGGTTCCAGACCCAGTTGCTAGGAGGATTCTGTTCCACAGCAGACCCTAAGATAGGGACCTAGCCACCCAGAGGGTTCACCTGAAGCTGACTCTTCATTCCCCAGACCAAGTTCTCCAACACACTGTGAAAGCACACTCTTTTTCTTCAAGTAAATCAGATCAGATGTGGCCTCTTAACCATATCTTCTTTTACTTAAGCAACTCAGATGAATAGTGTTCCTGCCTGATACTAAAGGTCAGACAGCAGGTCTCTGCTCACTGTGGTGCTTAGGGTGACCACATTTCCAAACTGGCATTCAGGGACACCCCCCCCCCCCCCATCCCAAAAATCAGCTTGTACTGTAACGAATCACAGCACAGCCAGGACGGCGGGTGCACGCTCTACCCAGAAGCACTGATCACACCCCCAAAAAAGGCCGCCCCATCGCCACTTTACTCGCTGACAGTACTTGCCCTGCTCGCCGGCCGAGACCCATTTTCCCTTGTTCCAACGCTGGCTCTACACTGCCCTGCAGTGATTGGACACAAGAGTCAGGATTTATGATTTCTCAAATCACAAGCAGGGGGTGGGGAGTGTGCCTCTCCAGACATTCCCGGCCAGGACAAGTACTGTTAGTGAGTAGAGTGGTGATGTGCCCTTTTCTGGGCATCGGATCAGGGGTGGGGGGGTTGGCTGTGTCAGTTTTAGTTTCATTCTGGGACACTGTATTGTCTTGGAATGAAGGTGTCCGGGACAGACCTGCAAAATACGGGACTGTCCCGGGCAATCCGGGACACGTGGTCACCCTAGTGGTGCTAGGTGTGCCCAATGATTGCTGGAGTATTTTTTGGACTCTATGAAGATTCCTGTACCTTTACTGTGAATTTGCGATTTGTATCCAAGATGCTAAACAAACAAATGGTCTCCCTTTTGTTTAAAGTGTGCTTAAAAATGCAGTGAGGGGGCATCGTACTTGAAGCAATTCTGTTGATGACAAGCTCCCACCAGCAACAGGATCGCCAGTGCAGCAACATGTATACATGAATCCTAAAGTATAAATTTTACCTTAGCGCATTCTCAACAAGGGTCTCAACAAGGGTACTGTGGAAGCATTTGGTTCCTCCAGAGGTTGCCAGGGGTTCAATGAGCTGTGGTTGATTGACCTTTTATTTGATGGTGCCTTCGTTGGTTCGTGTTCAATGGCACTTAGCAGAGCCAGCAGCATGATCTTTTAGCTGTCAGTAAGGAAAGCATTCTGACCACCACTGTAAACAGGGTAACCTTCTCACTGATCACCAATGTAAAGGCGACACCCTTCCCACTGACAACTACTCTAAGGGGGAAATTCTGCCCACCACTGTAAAGGAGGCTTTCTTTCTATTGACCACCACTATAAAGAGAGGATTCTTGCCACTGACTACCACTATACAGGGAGGATTCTTTCCACTAACCACTTTAAGGGGAGCATTCTTTCCACTGACCACCACTGTAAAGGGGGGATTTTTTCCACTGACCACCACTGTAAAGGAAGGATTCCTTCCACTTACCACCACTGTAAAGGGAGGATTCCTTCCACTTACCACCACTGTAAAGGGAGGATTCTTTCCACTGACCACCATTATAAAGGGAAGATTCTTTCCACTGACCACCATTGTAAAGGTAGTATTCTGTCCATTGACCACCACCATAAAGACAGGATTCTTTCAAATGACCACCACTATAAGGGGAGCATTCTTTACATCGACCACCACTATAAAGAGAGGATTATTTCCACTGACCACCACTATAAAGTGAGCATTCTTTCCACTGACCACCACTGTAAGAGAGGATTCTTTTCATCGACCACCACTATAAGGGAGTGTACTTTCCACTGACCACCACTATGAGGGAGTGTTCTTTCCACTGACTACCACTATAAAGAGAGGATTATTTCCATTGACAACCACTAAAGGGGAGCGTTCTTTCCACTGACCACCTCTATAAAGGGAGCATTCTTTCCACTGTCCACCACTGTAAAGGGAGAATTCTTTCCATTGACAACCACTATAAGGGGAGCGTTCTTTCCACTGACCACCACTGTAAAGGGAGGATTCATTCCACTGACCACCACTGTAAAGGGGGGATTTTTTCCACTGACCACCACTGTAAAGGGAGGATTCTTTCCACCGACCACCACTATAAAGGGAAGATTCTTTCCACTGACCACCATTGTAAAGGTAGTATTCTTTCCATTGACCACCACCATAAAGAGAGGATTCTTTCAAATGACCACCACTATGAAGGGAGCGTTCTTTCCACTGACTACCACTATAAAGAGAGGATTATTTCCATTGACAACCACTATAAGGGGAGCGTTCTTTCCACTGACCACCTCTATAAAGGAAGCATTCTTTCCACTGACCACCACTGTAAAGGGAGGATTCATTCCACTGACCACCACTATAAAGGGAGGATTCATTCCACTGACCACCACTATAAAGAGAGGATTCTTTCCACTGACCACCACTATAAAGAGAGGATTCTTTCCACTGATCACCACTATAAGGAGGGGATTCTTTCCACTGACCACCACTGTAAAGGAAGCATTCTTTCCACTGACCACCACTGTAAAGGGAGCATTCTTTCCACTGACCACCACTATAAATAGAGGATTCTTTCCATTTACCACCACTATAAAGAGAGGATTCTTTCCATTTACCAACACTATAGTGGGAGCGTTCTTTCGATTTACCAACACTATAGTGGGAGCGTTCTTTCCACTGACCACCACTGTAAGGAGAGGATTCTTTCCACTAACCATAACTATAAAGAGAGGGCTCTTTCCATTGACCACCACTATAGGGGGAGCATTCTTTCCACTGACCACCACTATAAAGGTAGGATTCTTTCCACTGACCACCACTGTAAAGAGAGGATTTTTTCCACTGACCACCACTATAAAGAGAGGATTATTTCCATTGACCACCACTATAAAGAGAGGATTCTTTCCATTGACCACCACTATAAAGGGAGCGTTCTTTCCACTGACCACCACTGTAAGGAGAGGATTCTTTCCACTGACCACCACTATAAAGAGAGGATTCTTTCCATTGACCACCACTATAAAGAGAGGATTCTTTCCATTTACCACCAATATAGGGGGAGCGTTCTTTCCACTGACCACCACTATAAAAGAAGTATTCTTTCCACTGACCATCACTGTAAAGGGAGCATTCTTTAGCAGCCATCCCAGGCCAGGATGTAAACAGTCACCTTGATTTCTGAATAGAGTTATAGCTGTCCTTCTGCAGTGAAAAGGTATTGTCAGGGGGAGTGCTATGATCTCTATGACTGTAATACTGTACATGATTGGAATTGTTACACTGACACATTATTTAACTTGCCACATATCTCTAAGGCTGGGTCTGCTTTCTAATTATATTTTTTTTGTATCTACAGACATGCTGATTAATGCACTTTGAGAAATCTGAATGTGTGCCACAAAGAAACAAAGTCACAGAGGTGTATGGACAAAGTAATAAAACGTCATCATTTATGACTAATAATGGTAATCAAAACTGAAAGGCTTGCCATGTTGTATATATATATATATATATCTTAGAGGAGGGATATTGGGCACACACCGACCCGCAGACAGGTAAGATACAACTTCACCTTATTCCTCTTCTCATCAGAAGTAATCTTAATAATCAATGGAAATATTTTGTTCTCATGCATTTTGTCTCTTTTTCTTTGAAACAGAGGCTGCTTCGTGTTCACAGAGGTGCCATACCGTGCCCTCATCGTAAAATGTGAGTAAAGGTCATTACCCATGCCATGTTCACATTCCTACACCCTTGCTGTTCCATGTTTTCATGGCCATAGTTGATGGATAAAAAACTGGATTCATTTAATGTGCATCAAAAGCCATTTTTTCGTTGTTTTGGATGGACTGTGGAAGGGTTAGACCCTATAGCTGAGGAAAGTAGAAAAATAGCCCCTGGACCCATAATGTTATCTTATTGGTATTGCTATCTTACATGCTGAAGTAAATAATCTGGTTCCTGGTCAGGCAGCTTCTTCATGGTCTCCTTGGCTTGTAGTGCAGAAATTGAAGTGCCACACCACCGCTAAGGCCCCTTTCACACTGGGGCGGGAGCGGCGGCGACGGTAAAGCAGCGATATATTTAGCGTTGTTTTAGCCGTGGTATTCGGCCGCTATCGGTGCGGTTTTAACCCCCGCTAGCGGCCGAAAAAGGGTTAAAATCCCCCGCAAAGTGCCGCGGTGTCCCATTGAAATCAATGGGTAGGAGCGGTATAGCAGCGGTGAATACATGGCTCCTATACCGCTCCAAAGATGCTGCTAGCAGGACTTTTTTGACCGTCCTTTTCACGGCTTTCACACTGGAGTGAAAGGGGCCGGATTTTTTTCAGGCGCTGTACAGGCGCTATTTTTAGCGATGTACCGCCTGAAAAAACGCCCCAGTGTGAAAGGGGCCTAAAGCCCCATACACACGCTCGGATTATCCGAGGACCAGGTCCGTCGGATCATGTCCCTCGTACTTTGTCCGATGTTGGTGTTGCATACACACGGTCGGACAAAGTTGTCGGAAAATCCGATCATTCTGAACGTGGTGACGTTTGTTGCCTACGACGGGACTACGTAGAGGCTAGTAGCCAATAGCTTTGGTCTTGTAATGTGATCTGAGCATGCGTAGCACTTTGTCCGTCGGACTACGCTACACACGATCGGATTTGGTGTGATCGGACTTTGTTGTAAAAAAATCTATCCAGCAGGATATAGGACTTTGTCCGTCGGACAATCCGATGGAAACTGTCCGATGGTGCCTACACACGGTCGGAATTTCCAACAACATTGTCCGATAGGACAGAATCCATTGGAAAATCCGACCGTGTGTATGGGGCTTAAGAGGTCCAGATACCACAATATTCCAAAAGAAGGTCAGGAGTACAAGCCAAAGAGTAACAATGCTACTTTGTATCTCTCAAAATAATGTTTACAGCATTACTTTGTATCTTTCTATCTCCTGTCTGAACACTGTTTACAAACAATGTTACTTTGTTTCTTTCTACCTCCTGTCTGAACAATGTTTATAAACAATGTTACGTTGTATCTCTTTGTCTCCTGTCTGAAGAATATTTATAAACAAAGTTACTTTGTATCTCTATATCTTCTCTCTTAACAATATTTTAAAAACAATGTTACTTTGTATCTCTCTATCTCTTGTATGATCGCTGTTTATAAATAATGCTACTTTGTATCTCTTTTTCTTCTGTCTGAACAATGTTTATAAACAATGTTACTTTGTATCTTTTTATCTCCTGTCTGAAGAATGTTTATAAACTATGTTAATTTGTATCTCTCTATCTCCTGTCTGAACAATGGTTATAAACAATGTTACTTTGTATCTTTATATCTCCTGTTTGAACACTATTTATAAATAATGTTGCTTTTGTATCTCTCTATCTTCTGTCTGAACAATGTTTATAAACAATGTTACTTTGATCATACAAGAGATAGAGCGATACAATTTTTTTTATAAACATTGTTCAGACAGAAGATAGAGTGATACAAAGCAACATTATTTATAAATAGTGTTCAGACAGGAGATACCAAAATAAAATTGTAAAAAGTCCAGTTTTTCAGCACTTTCAAAGCACTTTTCAGGTGCTTTGGAAGCACTGCCCCTTTATTGCAATGGGCAGGATGTTTTGGGAGCGCTATTTACAGCGCTTCCAAACCGCCCCAAAGATGCTGCCTGCATGACTTTTCGTAATGTCCGGCAAGCGCACCGCCCCAGTGTGAAAAGACACACTGCAATGAATGGCAGGCGGTTTTCAGGTGCTTTTTAGAGGCTATTTCTAGCGCTAAAGGAGGGAGAAGAGGGTGGGAAAGTGGGAGGGTCCCCCCTTTTTTTTTCCTCCTTGGGGGTGAAAGGGTGGGGAATGAAGGAATCGGCCAAGCGGGCCAGGATGTAGGGATTTATTATATAATGGCAATGGGCTATGAATTAAGGATATAGATACCTATGTTATGGAACAATTACCGTATTTATCGGCGTATAACACGCACCGGCGTATAACAAGCACCCCAAGTTTAGGAGGGAATTTTAAGGAAAAAAAGTTACACTTTAAGCGTCATTTGCAGCTTGCCCAGTGTCATTTGCAGCCTGCCCAGCGTCATTTGCAGCTTGCCAGCGTCATTTGTAGCTTGCCCAGTGTCATTTGTAGCTTGCCCAGTGTCATTTGTAGCTTGCCCAGTGTCATTTGCAGCTTGCCAGCGTCATTTGCAGTTTGCCAGCGTTTAAATTTCCCGCCACCGAGACAGACCGCGTATGCGCCGCCGAAAAAGACCGAACCGCCGCCGAAAAAGACCGAGCCGACTGTTCGGCTCTGCTCGGAGTCCCGCCTCCCTGCTGTTTCGGGAGCAAGCGCAGGGAGGCGGTTAGGTCTTTTTCGGTGGCAGTCGCTATTTTTCGGCGCCGCAACCAATTTTTGTCATTTTTTTGGGGGGTATCGGCGTATAACACGCACCCACGACTTTCCCCCGATTTTAAGGGGGAAAAAGTGCGTGTTATACGCCGATAAATACGGTAAGTTGGAAGTGAAAATGTTTCTAATGGATTGTTGTTATGGATAAGGTTGTATAAATAAAGGAAAATGTTCAAAGAGAAGAGCTTAGGTGTCCTCAACCAATCTCTGACTCCAAACCGTTTTCTTGTACTCACATGAGCTGAGGGGCAGGAAATGGGCCAGCCTACAGAGGTCTTGGGTTTGGGTTAGAGATGGATTTGGAGGACACCCAAGCTCTTTTCTAATGATTACTATTATGCTGCGTACACACGAGCAGACTTTTCAACGGACTAGGTCCGACTGTCTTTCCGACGGACTTTCAACGGAGTTCCGACAAACTTTTAGAATGAACGGACTTGGCCACACACAGTCACACTAAATTCTGACAGATTTGAACATGATGACATAGGACCGGACTAGAATAAGGAAGTTCATAGCCAGTAGCCAATAGCTGCCCTAGCGTCGTTGTTTGTCCGTCGGACTAGCACACAGATGAGCGGATTTTTCGATAGGAACTGGGTCCAGCGGACTTCACACGAGAAAATTTAAGACATGTTCTATTTCTAAAGTCTGTCGGATTTTTCAACAGCAAAAGTACGATGGAGCCCACACACGATCAAATTATCCGACGGATTTGTTCCGTCGGACCTTTGCTGTCGAAAAGTCCTC
This sequence comes from Lithobates sylvaticus, assembly GCA_028564925.1. Lineage (NCBI taxonomy): Eukaryota > Metazoa > Chordata > Amphibia > Anura > Ranidae > Lithobates > Lithobates sylvaticus. Next base: position 616,182,823 of record CM053027.1, on the reverse strand, counting down.
TCGTATGTACGCGGCATTAGGCTACATTCACAAAGTGCTGCAGTTAGTACTAAAGCGACGCTCATTTTAGCCACGCTTTAACGCTTTTTAAGCAATGCTTTTGCAACACTTTTCGGGTGCTAGCGGGTTGCTTTTTACCCCCAAAAAAGGGTAAAAAGTAAAATTTTGCGGCGCTTTCAAAATCGCTTTTTAGGCGCTTTCAAATCGCTGCACATTCATTCCAATGGGCATGGCATTCTGGGAGCACCTAATACAGCGCTTCCAACCCACCCCAAAGATGCTGCTTGCAGGACTTTTCGGAATGTCCCGCAAGCACACCGCCCAAATGTGAAAAGACACACTGGAATAAATGGGAGGCAGTTTTCAGGTGCTTTGCAGAGGCTATTTCTAGCGCTAAAGAGCCTGAAAACCTCCCCAGTGTGAAAAGGGACTTAGGGTTGAACTGATACCATTTTTTTTTTTACCAGCGAGTAAGAGAACCGATACTTTTGATACTTTAAGTACTCACCAATACCAAGTACCGATACCTTTGAGCCCACCCAAAATGAATAGGCTCAAATCGCACTGCAAAGAATCATATGTGATTTGACCAGGAATGTGGTGCAATTCCTGTCTGAATCTCGTGCGATTTCCCAAGTTACTATGACAAGTCACTTGTGGACCCAAGTCACTATGACAAGTCTGGGTTCACACAGGAGTGGTGCGGCAAACCGCATGGGATTCAGACAGGAACCGCACCGTATTCCTGTTCAACTCACATGCGATTATCTGGAGTGTGATTTGAGTGCATTCATTTCGGATGGGCTCAAATCGCACCGCAAAGGCATCCATTAGTTTAACGGAGCATTTGCACGAGTACTCATGCAACTGCTCAGTATCAGCGCTGATACTGACACTGGTATTGGTGCAACCCTAATCACTCGTATTAATTTTCAACTCACCAGTGACTACTGTATATTGTGCATGTCCTAGGCCCACATACTTGGCATTGGGGTCCTAGGCACATTCATCTCAGGGGGTGATTCTTGCCTCTGGATGTTTAGAATGAGGGGCATCAGTCACTTGCTGACGAGGCCCTTTTCTGACACTTTGTTTACAAGTAAAAAAACTATTTTTTTGCTAGAAAATCAGAGGCCCTAGTGAATAAATTGGTGGGTTTTTCAATATTTTACGTCTCATGGTATTTGCCCAGCAATTTTTCAAAGCAAATTTTGAAAAAATACACTAATTAATTTTAATGCACACAAAAACAATATAATAACCATTTTTTGGTAAAATAAATAAAGATGGTATTACGCCAAGTAAATAGATATCTAACATGTCACGCTTTAAAATTGTGCACGCTCGTGGAATGGTAACAAACTACGTCACCCCAGGCAACATTTTAGGAGCCTTTACAGGATACCAGTTTAGAGTTTTAGAGGAGGTCTGGTGCTACAATTATTGCTCTCACTCTGTTGTTCGTGGTGATAGTCCACATGCAGGGCTGTTTTTAAGGCAGGGCAAAAGGGGAAGCTGCCCTGGGCCCTGTTCATTGTTGTTGGGCCCAAAGCAGCTGCCTCATACTTGCCAACTATCCTGGTTTAAATTCCCTCATCCCTTAAGGTTTTAGTCCCGTGATGTGTCCCAATATCTCAGTGTGAAGTGCTGCTGCCCAACTCTGCCCTATTGCTCTGTACAGATGACTTACCTGCAGATCCTGTGTTTACATGTAAATTACCCAAATTCATATGTAAATAGCGGCGGCATTTATATGTATATTATGCCCTCCTGAGTAATCTCTAGCAACCAATCAACAAGCAGAAATCATGTGCTGTAACCTCTAGCAACCAGTCAGTGAGCAGTAATGATACACTGTAACCTCTGGCAACCAATCACAATAGCTGCCTGATCTGATTCAGTCTCAGGGCAGGTGGGGAGCAAAACTGCATGGGGGGGGGGGGGGGCAAGAAAAAAATTGTCCAGGGTCCAATCAGTATTAACCACTACAATACTGTGCACTTTCGCCCCCTTCCTTCCCAGACCAATTTTCAGCTTTCATCGCCCTCACACTTTCAATGACAATTGCGCGATCATGCAATGCTGTAACCAAATTAATTTTTTATCATTTTGTTCGCACAAATAGAGCTTTAGTTTGGTGGTATTTATTGGCGACTCCGTTTTTTATTTTTTGCGATATAAGCGAAAACATAGCGGAAATTTTGAAAGAAAACAATATTTTTTTTAAAAGAAATCCAATAAAATCTAATTTTGTCATAAATTTAAGCCAAAATGTATTCTGCTACATGTTTTTTGTAAAAAAAATTCCGTTAAGTGTATAATAATTGGTTCGCGTGATCACGGACATATGTACGCAAATGATCATGTACAGATGTGTGCAGGTGATCACGGACATATGTGTGCAGATAATCATTGGCACATGTTATTTTACTGGGACATATGTGAGGGACATGTGTTTTTATTATTTGGGGACATGTGTTTTTATTACTTGGGGACATGTGTGTTTTGGGGACATGTGTGTTTTGGGGACATGTATGTTTTACTGTGGGGACACTACACTGGTGATCAGTGAGTAAAAAGCTGTAAAAAAAACAGCTCATACTCACTGATCACCAGCCAGCTGCAGCGATCCGCTCTCCTCTCCTCACCGACGACTTCCGTGTGAGGAGAGGAGAGCCGATTGCCTAGCAACCGGCTGTTTGCTTACATCACATGACGGCTGTGATTCGACACGGCCGTCATGTGATCAGGAGGGCCAATCACAGAGCCCTCCTGCTGATCCGAGATGCGCCGTGCCTGGGTGACACGAGCGCATCGGGATCGCGCCGATGCGCGGGCACGCACGCGCGCGATCCCGCTACTTCTGAAGGACGTTCCGGAACGTCCTATCAGAAGTAGACGGCTCCCACCCGGCCCTATATGTACAGTGGCCGGGTGGGAAGTAGTTAAAGACGTCCCTGTTCACATGTATGGGCTACGTATGCATGCAAGACCAACGCTTGCGTTCACCTGTGTGCACAAGTACGAGGGGGGGGATGGGGGTGCTTTTCTTTTTTTTTTTACATTTTTATTTATTTATTTTTTTACACTGTTACAATTTTCTTTTTATCACTTTTATTGCTGTTACAAGGAATGTAAACATGACTGTGTGTACAGGATGGAGATGACTGTATGTGTGCAGGATGGAGCTGACAGTGAGAGTGCAGGATGGAGATGACTGACAGCCATCCCCACGAGATAGAGACCCCAAACGGCTGCCGTTTGCTCCCCTCAAAAAAAAAAAAAAAAACTGATCGAGACCCCCCCAGCCATTATGATCCCCCCAGAGGTGGAGATGCAGAGAGAGCCCAAATTGCAGCACTAAACATACCTCTGTTTGGGTCCACCCTGCTGCAGCCTCCTCCTGCCTCACACATGTGTTGCACTTCAAGGCTCAAGGTGGGCTGGCATTTTGATCATCACCCGTCCGAGGCTGGCCACACCCCCTCCCCAAGTCCCACCCAATCACTGAGAGGCGGGCTCTACCTGACCTCCTGCCTGAACAGCTCAGCTTCTGCAGTGTGTGCCGCATCATGTGATGTTTTGGATGCAACCAGCCCCACTCTTTTTTTCCAGATGATTTAAATACACAGTTCACAGCTGTCTGTGACTGACCGTGATTTCCGGGACTCAGCCCGGGACCAGTGTTGCCAATCTAACATATTGAAATTTACTGACACGACACACAAAATTTACTGACACAGACATGTTTTTACTGGCATTTCCAAAAGTTGCAAAATTACAGTTTTAAGTAAAAATTTTACTATTTAGGTTACAAACAAGTACAATATGTAATTAGCAATGGGATTTAAGGTAGATAATAAGGCAAAAAACATATTTCTTATTTTATTTTCGATATAGTAAGTGGCTCAGGGACAGAGGAGGGTAAGAAATTAGAATGGGCGGCACACACATGAAATTTACTCTCACGGTGATACTGACAGCAGTGTGCAGCAGTACAGATTACCGACAAGACACTTCCCCTCCTGAGTCATAGTGAGTCTCTCTCCAAGCCAGGTGGTCCCTCCAGTCCCAGCAGCACTGATGGTCCCGCTCCCGACCTGCCTTGCTCCCATCCCACAGACCCACACACAAGGCTCTGGCCGCTCTGCTTGGCTTCCTTGCACCATGACATCACAGGACATGCTCAGGCACTGCCCCCACCAGAGCTGCCTGAACACACTGTAGCAGGCTCTCATATGGTCTCGGCTGGCTCTGGGCCAAGCATCACAGCCATATTTTTTACTGGCAACCTTTTCTTTTTACTGACATTTACTGGCAGGAGAAAATTGCCTGTTTTTTACTGTCTGTCACGACGGTTGGCAACACTGCCCGGGACAAGGAAATACCTTAACAGCTGTTCAAAATTCATGAGTGTCCCGGGCAATTCAGGACTGTTGGCAACTATGACACTGACATACAAAATCTGGTGCCTTCGTCCTAAAGCTTTGAGAGCAGACAGGTTTTTAATTTATTAAAAGACATACTGTGTCTCTTCTGTAATAACATTTTCTTGCCCACCTTCTTGCAAACTTCTTTAGAACATACACTGACCTGTGCATGCTCAGCCTAGTGTACAACGTTAGCATGTCTCAGTAAAGAGATAAATTAACTCCCATGCATATGTGCAAGTGTGATGTCATTTTGATCCAGCCAATCAAGATGGTTGAAGTTATGGAACCCAGAAAATGAAAAAGGTGGAATTGATCTCCATTTAATGGCAGGTCCTGGGTTTGGTTGGCCACCTAAACTAGTAGCCCTAAAGCTGTAGCTTTTTCTGCTCCTAAAGAGGCCCTGTCCCTGGGTAAATTTGCACACTGGATGGGGTGCACTGTCTCATGTGACACCCTTGAAATTAGGATCCATTTTCTGTCTCTTCAGTAGAAAGGTGAATAAGGTTTTTTGGAAATTATAAAGGACCAGCTGGCACCCTACAAAGAGCTGCTTCCTCGCTTCTGGAACACAGCAAAAAGGTATTATAGCTGGGAATTGCACCCAAGAACTAGACAACACCAGTGCCGTTTTTTCCACTGGGCATGCTGGGCAGTTGCCCGGGGGCCCCACATGTCTGGAGGGCCCCATCCAGGGCTGATCCTCAGCACTGCAATTTGCTGCTTAAATTAACTGACTGCACTGGTTGCTCACTTCGCCGGCCGGCATCTAGCTATCAACCAGGGACGTCAATCAGAGGCTGCGGCCACCCCAGCATTCATAGCGCACCGCGGCTGCCCCAGTGGCTAGTGAACAGGCTCGGCCTACCTCTGCCATGTTCTTCAGACAGCACTGTACTGCACCAGGCCGGCGGCCTCAAGTAAGTCTAACAATGTTTACTTAAGTAAGTTCAAGTTGTGCATCAAACACAGCCACTGTCTGTGCCCCTCAAAAGCTGCCACTGTGCCCATTAAACAGCCACTGTGCTCATCAAAGCTGCCACTGTGCCCATCAAAGATGCCACTGTGCCCATCAAAGCTGCCACTGTGCCCACTAAACGCAGCCACTGTGCCCATCAAATGCTGCCACTGTGCCCACCAAACTCGTGTTATATTGTCCAAAGTTTTAATTGTTTAACGTGTTAATGTTTAAACACTGATTTTGTTGGAAATACCAATAAATATAGCCTTATTGATAATTTGCATTTTTATTCTCGTGCGTGATCGTGTAGACAGGGCGCCAGTGCACTGTATTGCCCGGGGGCCTATAATGCTCTTAAGATGGCCCTGGACGACACTACAGGAATTAGATGCAAACAGGAACTCTCTTTATTGTACGTTTGCATAAAATTTATACCGCACAAAATCAGAGAAGCGCTTGATCACATTATCCTAAACAATGCAAACTTTAAACAGTGATATCATCATCATTACATCTAATGCCGCGTACATACGACCAGTTTTCCCGTCGGAATAAACTATGAAGGTTTTTCCGGCGGAGTTCCGATGGAGTTCCGCTAAAACTCTCTTGCGTACACACGATCACACCAAAGTCTGACCGTCTAGAATGAGGTGACGTACAGCACGTATGACGGGACTAGAAAATGGAAGTTCAATAGCCAGTAGCCAATAGCTGCCGTCTCGTACTTGCTTCAGAGCATACGTCGTTTTTGGTCCGTTGGAACAGCATACAGACGAGTGGTTTTCCTGATAGGAATTGGTTCCGTCAGAAATATTTAGAACATGTTCTATTTCTAGGTCCGACAGAATTTTTGAAAAAAAAAAGTCCGATGAGGCCCACACACTATCAGAATATACAATGAAAAGATTCCGTCTGGACATTCCACTCGTGTGTACGTGGCATTACAGTACATCTCATGCCGCGTACACACGATCGGACTATCCCGCGGGATTGTCCGCCGGACAATCCACCCGTGTGTGGGATCCGGCGGACTTAGTAAGAAGTTTTGACTCAAAATTGTCCGCTGAACTCAGCAGTCCGGCGGACAATCCGGCCGTCTGTGTGCTAGTCCGCGGGACTTTTGAAATGAACGGAATCCTGTCCGTTGGTTGTCGGGGTCTGCGGGCGGGGGGCTTTATCGGAATCCGGGAGCCCCCTTCAATAAGGGGGCCCCCAGATTCCAGCACCCCACCCTATGTGAATGAGTATGGGGTATGATGTACCCCTACCCATTCACCTGGTGAAAAAAAAAGTGTAAAAAAAACACAACACAAGTTTTTAAAATACTTTATTACCCAGCTCCGGGGGTCTTCTTCCGTCTTGGGGGGTCTTCTCACCGGACTCCTCCGCTATCTTCTGCTCTTTTACTAGCCCCCTTATGATGTCACAGTCCCGGAGGATGCTCCCGTACCCCATACTCATTCACATAGGGTGGGGGCGAAATCTGGGGGCCCCCTTATTGCAGGGCCCCCCTTTCCCCAGGGCACCCCCCAGTTGAGGGCAAGCGGCCTGGTACAGCTCACAAGGGGGGGGCGCTTGCTCGTCCCCACCCCCCTTTCCTGACCGGCCGGGCTGCATGCTCGAATAAGGGTCTGATATGGATTTGGGGGGGACCCCCACGCCATTTTTTCGGTGTAGAAATTCCCCTTTCAATCCATACCAGGTGACGGGGCTAGCGAGGTGTCAATGTCGCCGATCGAGGCGGCGGCATTGACTTCCTTCGCTAGTCCCGTCTACCTGGAGTCACATTCTAAATGAACGGACTTTACTCCGTGTGTGGGGCAAGTCCGTTCATTTCAAAAGTCATGCGGACTTCCGCCAAAACTCCGGCAGATTATCCGACGGAAAAGTCCGGGCGTGTGTGGGCAAGTCCACACGTTTGTAAATTCCGGCACCCAGATAGCTGTGATTAGTCAGGGAGTGCACACCCCAGACAGTCTGGCAACAGTTCTCCATTATTCAAGAATAACCAGGACTGTTCAAATCTCATTAACCAGCTTTCTTTTCACTTCCATCTTCTCATTGAGTTTCAAATTGGCGGAGACCATCATGGCTTTCTTGACATTTAAATATGGTAATAACATGTCATTTTCCTGAATGCTCATAGCTCCCTCAAATACCAGAGCCCATAGTCACTAGGCAAGAGGCTACCCTGCATGCCTCTCCAAAAGCCCCTGTCCCGGTTGAGTCTGCCACAGAAAGGAAACTTTCCCTCTGACAAGGTTGACCACAGATGCTGCTCTCTAATTAGGCAAATTAGGTGGCCGCTTAAGGCCTTTGCACTCTCAGGGGCCTCGCGGCAGCCTAATTTGCCTGTGCTCCGCCTCTCTTCCCCCCGCTGCCGCCGGGACTCCATGGCCCAGGGGCAGACTGACCAATCGGGCACTGCCTGAGGGCCCCCTGGGTCAATCATGGAGCATCCCGGTCTGGTGGCCAAGCCCTCTAGATCTCAGCAAGGCAGTGCGGGACAGGGGGGTAGCCGTAGGTCTGCGCCGCTCACCCATGAATGACCGACTGCCAATTCAGCAGCCCAGCCAGGGAGAGGAAGTACACAGCAGAGCAGCCCCATGACTGTGAAGGGGAAGGAGCGGATCCGATCTTCTGATGCCGCCTGGACTGGAGACAAGGTAAAGTGCCTGACCATGCAGCCCTCCTGTGCTCCAGCCTCCTGGATAGGAGGAGTGGCGGAGCCGCTGCATATAGAAGAACAATTGCTCTTTCCATATTCCTCCTGCAGCCGCTAAATGTTTGTGGGGGAGAGCTGAAACAAGCATTCACCGGCTGCAGGAGGAATATGGAAAGATCAATTCTTCTATATGCAGCGGCTCCGCCGCTCCTCCTATCCAGCTTTTTTTTTGCTGCCCCCTGGCTCCGCCCCCCCATGATCTCCTCCGGCCCGACTCTGTGCTCTCCACCCTACACTCGGCTCCCCCATCCAATGCTCTCTGTCCCCCCAAGTGCTCCCTTGCTCCGCCCCATGATCTTCTCCACACCATGCTCTCAGTCCCCCCATCTTCTCTCCACCCCACAATGCTCTCAGTCGGACAGTCCCCCCATCTGCTCTCCACCCCACCCTATGCACTCAGTCCCCCCCCCATCTGCTCCCCACCATGCTCTCAGTCCCCCCATCTGCTCCCCAACATGCTCTCAGTCCCCCCATCTGCTCTCCACCCCACCCTATGCACTCAGTCCCCCCATCTGCTCCCCACCATGCTCTCAGTCCCCCCCATCTGCTCTCCACCATGCTCTTAGTCCCCCCATCTGCTCTCCACCCCACCCTATGCACTCAGTCCCCCCATCTGCTCCCCACCATGCTCTCAGTCCCCCCCATCTGCTCCCCACCATGCTCTCAGTCCCCCCATCTGCTCCCAACCATGGTCTCACTCCCCCCCATCTGCTCCCCACCATGCTCTCAGTCCCCCCATCTGCTCTCCACCCACCCCACCATGCTCTCAGTCCCGCCATCTGCCCCCACCATGCTTTCAGTCCCCCCATCTGCTTTCCACCCCACCATGCTCTCATTCCCCCCCATCTGCTCCCCACCATGCTCTCAGTCCCCCCCATCTGCTCCCCTCCATTCTCTCAGTCCCCCCATCTGCTCTCCACCCACCCCACCATGCTCTCAGTCCCCCCATCTGCCCCCACCATGCTTTCAGTCCCCCCATCTGCTTTCCACCCCACCATGCTCTCAGTCCCCCATCTGCTCCCCACCATACTCTCAGTCCCCCCATCTGCTCCCCACCATGCTCTCAGTCCCCCCCATCTGCTCCCCACCATGCTCTCAGTCCCCCCATCTGCTCCCGACCATCCTCTCAGTCCCCCCCATCTGCTCCCGACCATCCTCTCAGTCCCCCCCATCTGCTCCCCACCATGCTCTCAGTCCCCCCCATCTGCTCCTGACCATCCTCTCAGTCCCCCCATCTGCTCCCCACCATGCTCTCAGTCCCCCCATCTGCTCTCCACCCCACCCCACCATGCTCTCAGTCCCCCATCTGCTCCCCACCCCACCATGCTCTCAGTCCCCCATCTGCTCTCCACCCCACCATGCTCTCAGTCCCCCCATCTGCTCTCCACCCCACCCCACTTTGCTCTCAGTCCCCCCATCTGCTCTTCACCCCCCATGCTCTCAGTCCCTCCATCTGCTCCCCACCCCACTATGCTCTCAGTCCCCCCATCTGCTCCCCACCCCACTATGCTCTCAGTCCATCCCATCTGCTCCCCACCCCACTATGCTCTCAGTCCCCCCCATCTGCTCCCCACCCCACCATGCTCTCAGTCCCCCCACCCCACCATGCTCTCAGCCCCCCATATGCTCTACGCCCCCCCATTCTCTCCACCTCAACTTGCTTTCCAGCTCCCCCAGTGCTCTCTGCCCCTCACCCCCCCATGTGCTCCCCTCCCTAGTGCTCTCCACCACACCGTGCTCTCCAGTTCCCCGCCCCCATTATCTCCTCCACCCTCTCTGTGCTCTCCACCCAACCATGCTCTCGGTTCCCCCCATGTGCTCCACCCCCTATGATCTCCTCCACCCTCTCTGTGCTCTTCAGCTCCCCCAGTGATTGTTGGCCCCTCCCATGTGTTCCCTGGCTCCCCCAGTGCTTTTCACCACACTGTGCTCTCTGGTCCCCCCACAGTGCTCTCTGCCTGCCCCCATGCTCTCCACCCCACCGTGCTCTCTAGCCCCTCCCCCACTGCTCTCTGCCCCTCCATGCACTCCACCTCACCATGCTTTCCAGCTCCCCCTCACAGTGCTCTTCAGCTACCCCAGTGCTCTCTGCCCCCCATGTGCTCCCTGGCTCCCCCCCAGTGCTTTCCGCTGCACCGTGCTCTCCACCCCCCATGTGCTCCCTGGCTCCTCTCCCTAGTGCTCTCCACCCACCGTGCTCCCCAGCTCCTGTGCTCTCCATCCCCATTCTCTTTGCCCCCCAGTGCTCTCTGCCACCCCCCACACCAGTGCTCTCTGCCCCCCCCACATCAGTGCTCTCTGCCCCATCAGTGCTCTCTCGTTCCCCCAGTGCTCTCCAACTCCCCCTACTCTCTCCCCCCTGCCCTACACCCCCCAGTGCTCTCAGCCCACCTGCTCTCTACCCCCCCCCCCCCCAGTGCTCTCTGCCTCACTCTCATGCTACCTGACACCCCTGTGCTCTCTCTCGGGCCCCCCTCACCCCCCGCAGCTCTGCAAGGTTCCAGTCTCCTCTTTCCATTATGGGCATGAGTGGGGCCTCATGTCTAAGTTTTGCCTTAGGCCTCACAAAGCCTAGAGCCGCCTCTGGTTGACCATCAGCCTGTTCAGCTCCATATACAGTGATGTTGGCTGTGACACAAGGTCCACTTTAAGGTAAATTTTGCAGCAGTATCTCAAAATGTGCACATATTTGCTATGCTTTTCCTTCAAAGGAACCATCCAAGGCCTTTATTGTCTCTAGTTTTTACAGAAACATTCATTGCACCTTCTGTTGCAGGCCTTGTGTAGCTGCTCTATCTACATTTTTTACTGTAATATTGCTATCCGTGCAGCCCTTCGGAAAATATTAACCTTCAGCTAAACAAATAAGCCCAAATATCCCAAGAACACAAACATAGCGATAAAGACATAGGCACATTCAGTCCTGGGTGTGGTTCTTCTCCAGCTTGTCCAACAAAAATAGGCACCAGTCACTTTGTTAAAGCATTTCATTCATATTGGATAGAGCAGGGAGTAGACCGTTTTTTTTTTTTTTTTTTTTTTTCTTTGTGCTTCACTTGGGAGATTTACTGTCTTTACTGTCTTATAGACACAACAGGAAGTGAAAAGAATTGTCTCTAAAGTGAGAGAAATCTTCTATCACATAGTTACCACCAGAATAAGTGTCCACATTGAAAGATTTCTCCTCTATTCCTGCTCTAATGGTGACTCATTTTTTTAAATTTTTTATTTCCCACCACTTTCAGTCTCGAGTAACAATGGTCACCAGGCTAAATAGAGAGGGTGAATCTCCCCAGCAGGGAAACAGACAGCAAAAAGAGCTGACAGAGGTTTTAACCTCTCACCACTCCATCCAAAATATAAAAAAGCTTTGGCTTTAGATAAAATGTTATACTAATTTATTAACGGGTAGAAAAAATATGGGAAGAAGGGTGAGTGGTGAATCAGGATGCCCTTGAAATACAGTTAATCTCAATCACCATACTAAGCTCAAATCCACGTCAAAGGCCTTACTTTTTATCACTTTGAATATCTGTCTGATCCATGTGCTCTACTAAATGGTTGCCTTCCTGTGGCACATGATCATAGATTTTGAAGACAAGATAGCTGTAATATGCAGCTGCGAATGGCTATTCCCTGGATTGTATAGTGAGAGACATTCAAGTGTCAGCAGTTCCAAGAGTACCTGAACTTCCTACCCATACCCTCTATTCCTTCCTTGAGAGACTGTGTTTTGTTCAATGTTTTTCAAATAAAAATCCCAAAGTGGATCCAGTGTCAGTTTCTACAGTTCTTTGGGCCATCTACCTCGGGAAACCCCTAGACGCACACGAGGTCAAGAAGGTAACGGTAAGCCCAAATCAAACCAGCAGCTCCTTCGGGGGTTAGTGCTACAGAAAAATCTCCACCATTGTCCTAGAGAATGGAAAAACTTCCAAAACTAGGGAAGTGATAAACTGGTCCTACAGATGTGAGGACTATAGAGGTGTCAGGACTCGCTGGGATCACACAAACACGCAGCTTCATGTTCCGTGAACACGCGTGAAAACAAGCGCTTTTGCATGCTTTCACTGAACGCTTAGGTGTCCATGCAGCCTAAGGCTATGTTCCCATCTACAGTCCTGTGAATGCACTTTTTTGTGCGTGTTTTCGTGTGTTTCTGCACTACACGCATAAAACAGCCCTTTTCATTTCAATGGACAGATCAAAAGGGTTGTAAACCCTCATGTTTTTTCACCCTAATGCATCCTATGAAAAAACTTCTGGCAGTCATCGGCCCCCCAGCCCCCCTTTTTTCTTACCTGAGCCCCGTATTTCCTTCGGTGGAGACGCACTGTCCCTCTCTGCACGGGGTCCCGGCTCTTGATTGGATTGAGTGATAGCAGCGCAGCCATTGGCTCCCGTTGCTGTCAATCAAATCCAATGATGCGGGCGCGGACTCCAGGCATTCGTGTCTATGGTCAAAATTTAGAATCATATTAATATTGTGTTTCAGGTATTTCTAGTCTACTCCTAATAATCTGATCGATCTTGAAATAAACTTACTTTGTGTCTCTGCATATTTACTTTGTGGAATTCAGGGACACGTAGTCATTATGCCCTGTGAGTAGGCTCTGCTGTGTCACACATATCACAGAGCCCCGCCTTCTGTGAATCAATGAATGAATGAATAATTTGTATAGCGCTACAATGCGAACTGAATCGCCTCAAGGCGCTGCATTCGTGCTTTGTTGTCAAGCTTCTTAGAAGAGGTAGGTCTTGATTTTTTTCCTGAAGGCCTGATGGTTTTCTTCCATGCGGTCCTTGAACAGCGAATCTCCGTTCCCCCTTAGATTTGTAGCGGGATTTGGGAATGAGGAGGAGGTTTTGGTTAGACGATCGGAGACTGTGATTGGGTGTGTAGTGTTTTATTTTCTCGAGAAGGTATTGAGGAGCGTCTCCATGGGTGCATTTGTGGGTGAGGCAGAGGGTCTTGAATATGACCCGATTCTTTACGGTTAGCCAGTGTAGGCTCCTCAGGGAAGGGGAGATGGATTCCCAGGTTTTTTTTCCTATTATCAGCCTTGCCGCTGTGTTTTGGATAAGTTGTAAGCGCGCAAGTTGATATTGGGGTAAACCTATGTAAAGGGAGTTTGCGTAGTCAAGTCGTGAATTAATGACTGTTCCAACTACCACTGCTTTGTCCTCCTTTGGAATGAAGGGGATGAGTCTGCGTAGCAGGCGGAGCAGATGGTGAGAACCACTGACTACTGATCCTATTTGTGCATCCATTGACATTTCAGAGTCAAAAATGACTCCAAGACTCTTGACCTTGGTCCTTGGGGAGATGGTCTGTCCAAAGATGGTGGGTGGTTTCCAAGGGATCTTGGTTTGGGAGTTTTGGTTTGCATGTAGCATAAGGAATTCTGTTTGTACTACAGAGGTACTGAGAGGAGGAGTTTCAGGAGGCGGAGTCAGTACAGGAATCACTGCTTGCAAACAGCAAGGTACCATGGGACATGTAGTTCTTGGAAATGCAGGAGAAGTTGCAAAGCATGCAGGGAATCCAGAAAGTTGAAAGAGACAGTACAGACAATCAGCACCCACAACATGAAAGAAGATATTTCAAGTAAGCTTGGATTGTTAAATATACCTAGTTTTTTTTTTTTTTTTATTACTACGGTGATGGTATATAATGAAAGTGTATGCTGTGGCTATAGGACTCCTTTACCCACTTGCTGCCCATCATATGTATATAGATGTCCTGTCAGCAAGTGGTTATCACTAGATAATGGCTGCAGCTGAGATCTTGGTATCTTTTTCCAGCCAGTGACCGCCGGCTGTTTTGTCACAGATCAATGTTACAGCGCTGTGAAGTACCCTCTCCTCCCTCCCGCTGATGCCCCTGTTGATTCCCTGGCTATCTTGTCCCCCCGAGGAGCCCAGGACCACGGTATATGGATGGGACAGCTTTATGAAGACGGATTTTAGGAACATCTGTTCCCCAATCTCCTCGTTGATGAACGAACGCAGAAGCAATGAGTATTTTGGAACTTCCAGTTTCAGAGCTGTCATTCCGTGATTGGTACAGCCAGGAAAGCAGCTAATCAAGCGCAAACTAGGCTTGGTTATCTCCTATGAAGGGGAGGGGCATGTGGGAGTCTATTAGACCCCTGATATCTCCATAAAGAGGACCTGTCTCTGTCCAAAGCTATCACAAGGGGACTCGTTAGCCCCCTTGCGATAACAATGAAGTTAAGGAAAAATGTAAAAAAATAATTGTAATTTTTTTTTTAAGCACTCCTGTCCCCCGTGCATACACACAATTGGGCGTGTAGGTCTGGCAATGATTTCCCAATCAGTGATGGCATACCCATATTTGACCACAGGATGGCAACAGAGTATAATTATTTTCCAATACACAATGTTGTACCTGTATTTGACCACAAGAGCAGACTGAATTCCTAATGGACAATGTTAGAAAAAAGGATGGAGCCAGAGAGTAGAATGGGAGTAGAATGATTTCCCAATGGGAAATGTTATACCCGTATAGGACCACATGATGGAGCCAGGGAGTAGAATGATTTGCCAAAGGACAATGTTGTACTTGTATTTGACCACAGGATGGAACCAGAGAGTAGAATAATTTCCCAATAGGCAATGTTGTACCCATATTTGACCACAGAATGGAGCCAGAGAGTAGAATGAGAGTAGAATGATTTCCCAATGGGCAATGCTGTACCAATATTTGACCACATGATGGAGCCAGAGAGTATAAAAATTTCCCAATGGGCAATTCTGTACCCATATTTGACCACAGAATAGCGCAAGAGATGAGAATGATATCCCAATAGATGATGGTGTAAGTGTATTTGACCACAGGATGGAGCCAGAGAGTAGAATGAGAGTAGAATGATTTGCCAAAGGACCATGCTGTACCCATATTTGATCAGAGGATGGAGCCAGAGAGTAAAATGATTTAGAAATGGGCAATGTTATACCTGTATAGGACCAAATGATGGAGCCAGAGAGTAGAATGATTTGCCAAAGGACCATGCTGTACCCATATTTGATCAGAGGATGGAGCCAGAGAGTAGAATGATTTAGAAATGGGCAATGTTATACCTGTATAGGACCAAATTATGGAGCCAGAGTAGAATGATTTCCCAAAAGACAATGTTGTTGTACTTGTATTTCACCATTGGATGGAGACAGAGAGTAGAATAATTTAGAAATGGACAATGATGTACCCATATTTGACCACAGGATGAAGCCAGAGAGTAGAATGATTTCCCAATGGGCGATAGTATATGAGAATTTGAACACAGCATGGTGCCAAAGAGCAGAATGATTTCCCAGCGGACAATGTTATACTTATAATTGACCACAGGATGGAGCCAGAGACTAGAATGATTTCCAAATGACAATGGTATACCCATAATTGTACACAGGATGCCCCCCTTGTAATAGCAATAATGTTACATGGAAAAAAAATATAAATGGAAAAGGAAATTTAAAAAGGGTAAAAGAAAATATAATTTAGATAAAATAAAAAAAAGTTACCCTGTACCCTTTGCATGCAAATGCAAACAGCATGCGGCATAGGTCCAGCACGGATATGTAAACAGCAATTGTACCCCACATCACCACAAATATCGGAGTGAGAGCAATAATTTTAGGATCATAATTGACAATTTACTCTAAACTGAAAACCTGAGATGATGTTGTGTAGAGTCAAATGATACGAATCGGGTCAAGATTTAAAATTGCCAACGGCTGTAAAACGGCAACAAAACTCTGGTGCTTAAAATTGTCCACAGGTGATGCTTTAAAAACCTTTATATTTTACTAAAAAATGGGTATTATTTTATCTTTGTGTGCAAAAATATTGGCTTTAATGTATTTTTTTTGCTGAAATTTTGTGTTTCATAAACTGTTGTGCAAATATAGTATGACATAAAAAATAAAAAAAAGAGCTGACACTTTAATCTCCAGAGCCTCTGCTTTCAGAAAAATATATTATGTTTGGGGGTTCCAAGTAATTTTGTTAAGATTTGTTTTACCTTCAAGCATGCAGGGGTTAACCACTTGCTTACAGGGCACTTAAACCCCCCTCCTGCCCAGACCAATTTTCAGCTTTCAGCCATACAACTATGTACCAAAATGAAATTGTTATCATTTTTTTTCCCACAAATAGAGATTTCTTTTGGTGGTATTTAACCACTTGCTTACTGGGCACTTAAACACCCTTCCTGCCCAGACCAATTTTCAGCTTTCGGTGCTCTCACACTTTGAATGACAATTACTCAGTCATGCAACACTGAACCCAAATGATTTTTTTGTCCTTTTTTTCCCACAAATAGAGCTTTCTTTTGGTGGTATTTGATCACCTCTGGGTTTTTTATTTTTTGCGCTATAAATGAAAAAAGACCGCAAATTTTGAAAAAAAACGCATTTTCTTTGTTTCTGTGATAAAATTTAGCAAATTATTAATTTTTCTTCATAAATTTTGGCCACAATTTATACTGCCACATATCTTTGGTAAAAATAACCCAAATTAGTGGAAATTATTTGGTCTTTGTGAAAGTTACAGACTCTACAAGCGGTGGTGCGAATTATACAAAATTGATCACATCTGATGTACTGGTGGCCGATCTCATTTCTTGTGACCCGAACAAGCCAGGAAAGTACAAATACCCCCCAAATGACCCCTTTTTTGAAAGTAGACATTCCAAGGTATTTAGTAAGAGGCATGGTGAGGTTTTTGATGTTGTAATTTTTTTCCCACAATTCTTTGCAAAATGAATTATTTTTTTCTTTTTTCTTTTTTTCCACAAAATTGTCATTGTAATAGGTTATTTCTCACACATGGCATGTGTATACCACAAATGACACCCCAAAATAAATTCTTCTACTCCTCCTGAGTATTACGATACCACATATGTGGGACTTTTACACAGCCTGGCCACTTAGAGAGGCCCAACATGCAGGGAGCGCCATCACGTGTTCTAGGAGCATAAATTACACATCTAAATTGTTGACTACCTAGTACACTTTTATAGGCCCTGGAGCACCAGGACAATGACACGTGACACTGATGTGGCACTGATGACAGGTGGCACTGATGACACGTGACACTGATGTGGCAATGATGACAGATGGCACTAATACGGGGCACTGATGACACGTGACACTGACAGATGGCACTAATATGTGGCACTGCTGACAGATGGCACTTATACGTGGCACTGATATCATGTGGCACTAATACATGGCACTGATGAGAGATGGCACTAATACATGGCACTGATGACAGATGGCACCGATACGTGGCACTGATGACATGTGACACTGATGACAGATGGCACTGATACGTGGCATTGATGACACGTGCCACTTTTGACAGATGGCACGTGACACTGACAGGTGGCACTTTTGACAGATGGCACTGACGTGGCACTGATGACAGATGGCACTGACGTGGCACTGATGTGGCACTGATGACAGATGGCACTGGCAGATGGCACGGATGGCACTGGGGACAGGTGGTACTGGGGACAGGTGGCACTGGCAGATGGCACTCTGGGGATAGGTGGTACTGGGGACAGGTGGTACTGGAGACAGGTGGTACTGATGACAGGTGGCAGCTGGGACAGGTGGTACTGATGACAGGTGGCAGCTGGGACAGGTGGTACTGGTGACAGGTGGCAGCTGGGACAGGTGGTACTGGTATGAGGTGGCAACTGGGACAGGTGGTACTGGTGGCAGCATGGCAGCGGGGACAGATCACTTTATTTATTTATTTTTTCCTTACTTGCAGTGCACCGGCGCTGTTCCTCTCTCCCTCCTCACACGCTGTCTGTGTGAGGAGGCAGAGCGGCGCTGAGAGATGATCTCATATGTTTGCATATGCAAACATATGAGATCATCTCTCATTGGACAGCCTGATCTCGCTGTAAACGGCTGCTGTGATTGGCCGTTTACAGCGATCTGTGACCGGAACTTCCCCGACAGCCTGATCTCGCTGTAAACGGCTGCTGTGATTGGCCGTTTACAGCGATCTGTGACCAGAACTTCCCCGATGCGCGCTCTCAGGAGCGCGCATTAGGGAAGTAAACAGGAGGATGTCCAGGGACATCCTCCCGGCAGGGAGCGTCCGCGCTGCAGCCGTCTTTCGGCTATAGCGTGGGCGCGTAGTGGTTAATCACAGCTGGGGTTTTATTTTTTGCTAAACAAACAAAAAAAGATGCAAAATTAAAAAAAAAAATCATGTTTAATAGTTTGTTATAAAATTTTGCAAACAGGTCATTTTTCTCCGTCATTGATATGCGCTGATGAGGCGGCACTGGCGGGCACTGATAGGCTGCACTGATGGGCACTGATAGGCACAGTTAAGGTGGCACTGATAGGCACAGATAAGTTGGCACTGATGGGGACAGATAAGGCAGTACTGATGGGCACAGATAAGGCGGCACTGATGGGCACAGCTGGGCACAGATAAGATGGCACTGATGGGTGGCATGGATGGGTGGCACTGATGGGCACTGATAGGTGCCACTGATAGATGGCACTGATGGGCACTGATAGGTGGCACTGATGGGCGGTACTGATGGGCACTGGTATGTGGCACTGAGGTGCAGCACTGTTGTTGAGGCAGATTGTGGGCACTGATAGGTGGCACTGTGGGCATTGATGGGTGGCACTATGGATACTGATAGGTGGCACTGATAGGTGGCACTGTGGGCACTGATGGGTGGCACTGTGGGCACTGATAGGCGGCACTGTTGCCTATTTTTAGGTGGCACTGGCAGGGGGCACAGGTAGGCTCTGTTGATATGACATGATCAGCTGTCACTTACCACGTGGTCAGGATCGACCCCTTACTCGGATCTGTGATCCAGCGAGTCTCACAGACTCGCTGATCACAGAGCGCACGGGACAATGTCAATAGACTTAGTCCCGGCAAAGCAGGTCCGCTCTGTAGCCGTCATTCAGCTATAGCGCGGATCTCTACTGGTTAAATACATTCCATATGTCCCATTCCTTAGTATTAGGCCCCTTTCACACATGCTGTCCATTTGTCCGTTTTTCATCCATCCGTTGACAGATTTAAATTGGACATCAATGCATCTCTATTTTTCTTCCGTTGAAAAACACTGGATCGGACGAAAAACGGATGTAAACTGACAAACGCTCGGTTTTTTATCCATTTTTGCATTGGTAGTGGATGTAAAACTGATGAAAACTTCATCTGTTTTTTTCTTTGAAAAGACACGACTGAACTGATGAAATGAACGGTCTGTAGGTGTGAAAGGGGCCTTACAATTATTAAATCGGGATTCCCCCACACACCAGCATTATTTAGGTTAACTACTTGCCGCCCGCAATATAGCCGAAAGATGGCTACAGCGCAGGCCTTAATTGCGTCCATGGATGTCCTCCTGAGCCGGCGCTGTCTGGGCATCCCTGCGGGTCACATGTGGCGTGCTCTGTGATCAGAGAGTCTATGAGTCGGCTCCTTACCACGTGATCAGATTGTCAGCCAATGACGGCTGATCACGTGATGTAAACAGAAAAAATAAGCAGATCATCGGCTTCTGTCAGAGGGACATCGGTCCCTCACACAGAAAGCCGCGGCAGCATTTTCTGTGCCCATCAGTGTCAGCTGCCAGTGCCCACTGTGTCACCTATCAGTACCCACCAGTGTCACCTAGCAGTGTCCACAGTGCCAACCATCAATGCCCACCAGTACTGCCAATCAATGTCCATCAGTGTCTCATAATCAGTGCCACAGATCAGTGCTGCCTATCAGTGTCACCTACCAGTGCCCATCAGTGCCACCCATCAGTGATCATTAGTGCCACCTACCAGTGCCCTTCAGTGCCACCCATCAGTGCCAACCATCAGTGCCACCCATCAGTACCACCTATCAGTGCCGCTTATCATCGGTGCTTATCAGTGCCCATTAGTGCCACCTTATCAGTGCCCATCAGCGCAGTTTCTCAGTGCCCAATGTGCCACCTACTATTGCCACCTATCAGTACCCACCTATCAGTACCCACCAGTGCCACCTACCAGTCCCCACAGTGCCACCCATCAATGTCCACCAGTGCTGTCAATCAATGCCCATCAGTGTCTCATAATCAGTGCTACAGATCAGTGCTGCCTATCAGTGTCACCTACCAATGCCCATCAGTGCCACCCATCAGTGATCATCAGTGCCCATCAGTGCCACCTACCAGTGCCCATCAGTGCCACCCATCAGGGATCAGTGCCACCTTCCAGTGCCCATCAATGCCACCCATCAGTGATCATCAGTGCCCAACCGCCTATCAGTACCACCTATCAGTGCCATCTATTAGTGCCCTTCAGTGCCACCTATCAGTGCCCTTCAGTGCCACCTATCAGTGCTGCCTCATCAGTGCTTATTAGTGCCATCTTATCAGTGCCCATCAGTACAGCCTCATCAGCGCACATCAATGAAGGAGAAAAATTACCTGTTTTCAAAATGTTATAACAAACTATGAAACAGTTTTGTTTTCGTTTTTTTTTTTTTTAATTTTCGGTCTTTTTTTGTTTTATTTAGCAAAAAATAAAAACTCAGCAGCAATTAAATACCACCAAAAGAAAGCTCTATCTGTGTGAAAAAAATGAAAAAAAAATAATAATTTGGGTACAGTGTTGTATGACCGCACAATTGTCATTCAAAGAGTGACAGCAATGAAAGCTGAAAATTGTGGGTAGGAAGGGGATATAAGTGCCCAGTAAGTAAGTGGTTAAGAAAGGCTGGTGTAGAGGAACGCCTGATTTACATGACGGTCGTCCGGAGGAAAGTGAAAATGAAACCAAGTAAGAAGTTTAAAATTTAAAGACACAGGCGGCTGTGCCGGGAGAATCTCTAGAAACGTTATTCCCGGGCCGGTTGTTTGTTGGTGACATTGTTTGGGGTTGTCAGGGCTGGGAATAGGTCTTCCTCCAAAGAAGAAACTCCCGGGGGTCCTTGTTTTCTGAGGCGACCTCTCCAAGCCACGATCGTTTGGAGGTTTTCTGCTGAATATTTCCTAAAAGACCCGTCTGACTTGTCTGATCAGGGGCGTGACAGGCGGGGAACAGAAACCAACATCAAAAAGTGGTGGAGATTTGTGAAATCTGAACAGAAGTTTCTGAGGATGAACCAACGCCGATCATGTAAGTCAATGTTCCAGCAACCTGGTATATAGATGACATCTCCAGGACTTTTCCAGGACTGTACTGGATGTTTGTAGGAAGCTCCAATTATTAGTGCAGCTGAGAGAATGGACCAGAAACAAACACTGCTGTATGTTTAAGGCCCATTGAACTCTGGTAACTGTATGGGGTCAGTGCCTATAATAATAGTGTTTAAAATATCAATTACAATGTTTTATTTCACATACCTTTCTTTTTATTTATATATATATATATATATATATATATATATATAATATTCAATAAAAAAAAAAAACTATCTATAGATATAGATATTTTTTTTTTATTGAATATTTTTTTTTACTACCTATAATATTACTATTTCATATATGAATTCAATGTTTTATTTCACATACTTTATTTATATTTTATTTAATTCTATATTTATTATTTTATTTTATTTAATTTTAATGCTATTTTTTTTTTAATACCTAAAATAATAGCATTTAATATATGAATTCCAATGTTTTATTTCACATACCTTTCTTTATTTATATTTTATTTACTTTTATATTTATTATTTTATTTAATGTTATTTTTATTTTTTTTTAATTATTATTATATCTATAATAATAGCATTTACATAGTTACATAGTAGGTGAGGTTGAAAAAATACACAAGTCCATCAAGTCCAATCTATGTGTGTGATTATATGTCAGTATAAAGGCCCGTACACACGATCTGACTTTTTGACAACAAACATGCAAATTAGCATGTTTTGTGGCAACATCCGACCGTGTGTACGCTCCATCGGACAAACTTTTTCGGTTTTCATCGGACTTTTATTGGCTGTGCGAACTGACAAACTTTCTGGCAACAAAAGTCCGATGGAGCAAAGTCCCATCGTATGTACACAAAACCATCGGACTTTTGTACAAAGTACAAACATGCATGCTCAGAACCAATGCAAAAGATCAGACAACAATACAGAAGTTGACGGAAGGGGCCGGTAAAGAGCAGAAAAAACACGTGATTTGGTGAAAGTTGGCTGAAAAAGTCCAGTCGGGTGTATGCAATACAAGTTCAGGGCCGACGCCCTTTGTACAAAAATCCACGGGAAAGTTTGTACAAAGTCCTATCGTGTGTATGAGGCTTTACAGTAAAGAACCCTCTACATAGTTTAAGGTTGAACCTCTTTTTTCTTCTAATCTTAATGAGTGGCCACGAGTCTTGTTAAATTCCCTTCTGCAAAAAAAGTATTATCCCTTTTGTGGGGTTACCAGTATTTGTATATTGAAATCATATCCACTCTCAAGCGTCTCTTCTCCAGAGAGAATAAGTTCAGTGCTCACAACCTTTCCTCATAACTACCGTATTTATCGGCGTATAACACGCACCCCAAGTTTAGGAGGGCGTTTTAAGGAAAAAAAGTTTTAGGAGGGAAGTTTAGGGAAAAAAAAAAAAAAAAAAACACTTACATTTAAGCGTCATTTGCAGCTTTGCCCAGCGTCATTTGCAGCTTTGCCCAGTGTGATTTGCAGCTTGTCAGTGTCATTTGCAGCCTGCCCAGCGTCATTTGCAGCTTGCCCAGCGTCATTTGCAGCTTGCTCAGCGTCATTTGCAGCTTGCCCAGTGTGATTTGCAGCTTGTTAGCGTCATTTGCAGCCTGCCCAGCGTCATTTGCAGCTTGCCCAGCGTCATTTGCAGCTTGCTCAGCGTCATTTGCAGCTTGCCCAGTGTGATTTGCAGCTTGTTAGCGTCATTTGCAGCCTGCCCAGCGTCATTTGCAGCTTGCCCAGCGTCATTTGCAGCTTTGCCCGCGTCATTTGCAGCTTGCCCAGCTTGATTTGCAGCTTTGCAGCTTGCCCAGCGTCATTTGCAGCTTGCCCAGCGTCATTTTCAGCTTTGCCCGCGTCATTTGCAGCTTGCCCAGCGTCATTTGCAGCTTTGCCAAGTGTGATTTGCAGCTTGCCCAGCGTCATTTGCAGCTTGCCCAGTGTGATTTGCAGCTTGTCAGTGTCATTTGCAGCTTGCCAGCGTTATTTGCAGCTTGCCCACATTTAAATTTGCCGCCTAGAAAGACCGCGCCGCCGGAAAAGACTGAGCGCCGGCGGAAAAGCCCGAGCCATCTGTTTGGCTCCGCTCGCAGTCCCGCCTCCCTGCTGTTTCGGAAGTGAGCGCAGGGAGGCGGGACTGCGAGCGGAGCCGAACAGACAGATCGGTCTTTTTCGGCAGCGCTCATTTTTTTCGGCGGCGCTCGTTTTTTTCGGCGGCTGTCGCTGTTTTTCGGCGCCGTTTGATTTTTTTGGGCACTTTTTTGGGGGGGATTGGCGTATAACACGCACCCACGACTTTCCCCCGATTTTAAGGGGGGAAAAGGTGCGTGTTATACGCCGATAAATACGGTAATATCCTCCAGACCCTTAGCTTTGTTGCCCTTCTTTGTACTCGCTCCATTTCCAGTACATCCTTCCTGAGGACTGGTGTCCAGAACTACTCCAGGTACGGCCGGACCAGAG
The DNA here is from genome assembly GCA_028564925.1 of Lithobates sylvaticus. NCBI lineage: Eukaryota > Metazoa > Chordata > Amphibia > Anura > Ranidae > Lithobates > Lithobates sylvaticus. The sequence goes on along the minus strand of CM053027.1, from coordinate 616,159,042 downwards.
TCTTGTTGTTTTATCTCTGGAGTTGGTCCCCTTTTTAATGCATGCCAATATTCTGTTTGCTTTGTTAGCAGCAACTTGGCATTGCATGCCATTGTGTGGTGCTCTGTTAATTAAAGTACTGCATCATCTTTTTTTGGATCATTATTGAGACGACTCGACTTAACTCAGCGCACATTAACACACATAAGATGTAACTGGGCACTTAAAGTGTACCAAAGGCAGATTTGAAGAGGCTAAAAAAATTAGCATTAAATAATGCTCATGCACCTGGCTGTTTTGGTTCTGCAGCCTGCAGAGATAGACTTTCCTTTCATGCCTTATTCCCGGGCGGACTCAGAAGACACACAGAGCACAGGCACCAAACCTTCACTACAGAACACACAGCCCCTCACCTCTCCTCTGCAGGGACCCCGAGATCTCTCCAGGGACTCGTTACCACAATTGTGCTAACACAAACATTTTGTGTTTTATTTGCCATTTATTTTTAATTGGATGTAACCCACCAAACATGCTGCATGTCACTATTATTATAACACAGCACAACGCACAGATCGTTCACATTTAATCACTGGTTATACGTTATTACGCATGTGAGCTGAACTACATTGTGATAGTGCCTTGGGGTGAATGGTAACGCACAACGCTGCACTGCCTTATACACGTAGCTGTGCATTTGTGTTAATACAAAATAATGAGGCAACAAGATAAAAATTTTATAAAATGTATTTATTATTTATTTATTATTATTATTATTAAATTTAAAATAAAATAGATTTAAAAAAAAAGATTCAATAAAAGATATTCCTAAATATAAGCCGGTGTTCTATCAGATTTGCGAACCCATCAGATTAGGTAACGGAAGTGACGTTCTGTCAGCTGTGCATGCATTCCACCACCACTAGGTTTGCTAATCTGACAGAACACCTGTACTTAGAACAGTGGTCTCAAACTGGCGGCCCTCCAGCTGCTGCGAAACTACAAGTCCCATGAGGCATTGCAAGGCTGACAGTTACCAGTTTGAGACCCCTGACTTAGAAGAAGCAGCAGACATCTTACTACACCCAGCTACGTCTTGAATTTCAGAGTAAATTTAGCAATAAAAAGTGAGCGTATAATAAATATAGAATCACGTGAAAAAATGGGAAGGGGGACTTTTAAGGTGCCTGAATCAGGATAATGGACTAGTACATTTTATAAATTATCACACATTTTAATTTAATACATTTAAAAAAGATATAGCAATCTTCTTTTTTTAAATATCAAATTCAAGACAAGGAACTAGGCAAATATGTTCAAATCTACTGTGCAACAATGTTTTCTCGACATGTTTCACCAAGATATGGCTTCTTCAGGAGATTCCTAATTATTTGTGTACAGCGTATTCACTGCTATACATAACAAAATACATAAGGCATATCAAAACAATATAAACAAAGGGGCCTAGATGCCCTCAATACTTCATCTTAAAGTGGTTGTAAACCCACTCCACTAAAAAATAAAAATAAAAAAAACCTAGCAAGACAAAAGCATAATGAGCTAGTATGCATAGCATACTAGCTCATTATGAAATACTCACCTTAGATCGAAGCCCCCGCAGCGGTCCCCATACACTGGTCTGGCCGGCGACATCGCTCCCGGAGTTATTTCTGGGTATTGCGGGCTCCGGCGCTGTGATTGGCCAGAGCCGCGATGACGTCACTCGCACGCATGTGTGCGGGAGCTTCCGGTAGCGGCATGTCAGCCGAAGCAATGGCACGAATGAGCCAATGCTTCAGTGCGCATGTGCCGATGATGCTGATACAGGTGATATCTCCTAAACCGGGCAGGTTTAGGAGATATCCGGGGTAGCTACAAATAAGCCTAATTATAGGCTTACCTGTAGTAAAAGGTGGATTGTAAGGGTTTACAACCACTTTAAAACAGTACAAAATTGCATGGAATCATCTGAAACCGCTCTTACCCCAAAGTAATTTTCAGTTCAGTATGCAAACACACCAGGGCCAGAGGACTGACAAATATTAACCAGTTCAGCCCCCGAAGATTTTACCCTCTTCCTGACCAGAGCACTTTTTGCGATTCGGCACTGCGTTGCTTAAGCTGAAATTGCGCTGTCGTGCGACGCTGTACCCAAACAAAATTGATGTCCTTTTTTTTCCCACAAATAGAACTTCCTTTGGGGGTATTTGATCATCTCTGTGGTTGTTATTTTTTATGCTATAAACAAGAAAAGAGCGACAATTTTGAAAAATAACGCATTATTTTGTACTTTTTGCTATAATAAATACCCCCAATTTTTTTTTTTTTTTTTAAAGCTCTTTTTTTTGGTCAGTTTTGGCCAATATGTATTTCTCTACATATTTTTAGTAATAAAAAGCGTATATTGATTGGTTTGCGCAAAAGTTATAGCCTCTACAAAATAGGGGATGGTTTTATGGCATTTTTATTATTATTTGTTTTACTAGTAATAGCGGCGATCTGCAATTTTTTTATCGTGACTGCGACATTATGGCGGACACATCAAACACTTTTGACACATTTTTGGGACGATTGACAATTATACAGCGATCAGTGCTATAAAAATGCATACTGTAAAAATTATTACTGTATAAATGTCACTGGCAGGGAAGGGGTTAAGGATAGGACGGTGTGTCATAGGAGAACCAAAGTGTCCGATTAGAGATCTAAAAATGTATCAAATATATGAACTGTAGCATATATAGCGGATAACTGGATACCAAACACATTAAGGCCCGGTTCACACTGGGGCAACTTGTCAGGCAACTTAGCAGCCTGACAAGTCGCATTCAGTACTGTACTATGGAACCGTTCTAATAGGAACGACTCAAGTCGCTCTGACTTAGAAAAAGGCCCCTGTACTACTTTTGGGGCGACTTCAGGCGACTTGCATGGACTTCTATACAGAAGTCATTTTGCAAGCCGCCGCTAAAGTCATGTGCAGGTCGCCAAAGGCAAGTCGTGCTGCCCCTGTGTGAACTGGCTCTCAGTGTATGAACTGGGTGTGTTTGGTATCCAGTTATCAGATGTATATGCTAAAGTCAGGGCCGTCTTTACTATTGATTGGGCCCTGGGCAAAAAAAATTCTTGGTCCCCCCCATGCAAATTGTCTCTCCACCCCAACATTCGAAAAAACAAAACACACACGTAAACTTATGTATTGCATTGTATTGTAACTGTACTGTCTACCCTCATGTTGTAAAGCGCTGCACAAACTGTTGGCGCTATATAAATCCTGTATAATAATAATAATGATGATGATGGGGGGAAGAGATAGAGAAGTCCAGGATGATGGGGGGGGGGGGGTAGCGGAGTCCAGGATGATGGGGGGGTAGCGGAGTCCAGGATGATGGGGGGGGGATAGCGGAGTCCAGGATGATGGGGGGGGGAGATGGGGGAGTTCAAGATGGTGGGGGGAAGGGGGGAGATAGGAGTCCAGGATGACACACAGGGATTGGGGGTTTGTACTTTGAGGTGTTTGTATCATACAGGGCACGGAAAAAAATTAGCACACGGGGCAGTACTTGCATATCCTCCCCCCCTCCAAAGTAACCATCTATTGGTCACCTCTACACATCACTTTGCTTACCTCTGTTCCCTCATCCACAGCTCACCTCTGTATTCCACATTCATGTCTGTACCCCTCCATCCACAGCTCACCTCTGTATTCCACATTCATGTCTGTACCCCTCCATCCACGGCTCACCTCTGTATTCCCTGTCTACCTCTGCCCCCCCCCCCCATCCACAGCTCACCTCTGTACCCCTCCATCCACAGCTCACTTCTGTATCCCCCATCCACCTCTGTACCCCCCCATGTCCACCTCTATATCTTTCCATCCACCTTTGTACCCCCCATCCACCTCTGTACCCCCCTTTCACGTTCACCTCTATATCTTTCCGTCCACCTCCGTACCCCCCCATATCCACCTTTATACCCCCCATCCACCTCTGTAGTACCCCCCATCCATGTTCACCTCTGCATCCCCCCCATCCACAGCTCACTCCTGTATCCCCATCCACTTTCATCTCTATATCCTTCCGTCCACCTCTGTACCCCCCGTCCCCCTCTGTACATCCCCATGTCCACATTTGTACCCCCATCCACCTCTGGGTTCATCTCTGTACCCCCCCCCATGTCCACCTCGGTACCCCCCCATGTCCACCTCGGTTCCCCCCCTCCACCTTTGTACACCTCTGTTTCCCCCGCCCACCTCTTTACCCCCCCCATTCACAGCTCACTTCTGTATCCCCCCATCCACATTCACCTCTATATCCTTCCGTCCACCTTTGTACCCCCGTCCACCTCTGGGTTCATCTCTGTACTCCCCCATGTCCACCTTTGTACCCCCCATGTCCACCTGTGTTCACCTCTGTGTTCACCTCTGTACTGGGACAAAAATGTGGCCCTGGACTTCATCCAGACCGGCCCAGGGCACAACACATCAGGGTACAGCACATCATGACACAGCACATCAGGGTACAGAGCCCAGCACATCAGGGCACAGGGTACAGCACATCAGGGCACAGCACATCAGGGTACAAAGCCCAGTACATCAGGACACAGCACATCAGGGTACAGAACACAGCACATCAGGGCACAGCACATCAGGGTACAGAGCCCAGCACATCAGGGCACAGGGTACAGCACATCAGGGTACAAAGCCCAGCACATCAGGACACAGCACATCAGGGTACAGAACACAGCACATCAGGGCACAACACATCAGGGTACAGAGCCCAGCACATCAGGACACAGCACATCAGGGTACAGAACACAGCACATCAGGGCACAGCACATCAGGGTACAGAGCCCAGCACATCAGGACACAGCACATGGCACATCAGGGTACAGAACACAGCACATCAGGGCACGTCAGGGTACAGTACATCAGGGCACATGACATCGGGGCACAGCACATCAGGGCACAGGACATCGGGACAGGGGGCACATCAGGGAACATAGCACATCAGGGAACAGGGCACATAGCAAATCAGGGCACATCAGTGTACATTGGGGCACATCAAAGCACATGGGGCACATCGCCACAGACCTCCGGGGGAATTCACTGCAGAACAGCTGGGAAACCCTAGTTGAAACTCCCAGTCCCGATGGCCAGTACATGCCTGTTCATGTCATAGTGCCCCTTTACACATCACAGCACCCCAATTACATTGCAGCCATTGTCACATTCACATGTAGGTGTTTTGGTGGCCCACATTTGCGCAGGCACAGTGCCCATTCATTTGAATGGGCTGCCATGCCTGCGTTTCCTGCAGAAAAAAAGGTGCAAGCAGCTTTTTAAAAATGCAGTGGCCTTGAAATCCATTCTGCTTTTGCACCATGCGACTTACCTGCAGTTCCTGCACACACAAACGCACTGTGTTTTTAAAAGCGTGACCTAAACATCTACAAATGCAAGTTTGCAAAGTTTGCCGGTGCAGGAACTGCAGGTAAGTCGCATGGTGCAAAAGCAGAATGGACAGACAGTGCTGTATTTCATTGCTTGATGGGCATAGGTGTGCGCGGCCTATTAAATGATGCATGCAATTTTTTTTTTGCAGGAAACGCAAGCATGGCAGCCCATTCAAATGAATGGGCACTGTGCCTGCGCAAATGTGGGCCACCAAAACACATACATGTGAACCAGCCAGACACAAAATAAGCCCATCAAGCAGTTAAGACCCCTTTCACACTGAGGCGCTTTGCAGACGCTACAGTACTAAAAATAGTGCCTGCAAAGCGCTCTGAAACAGCGGCTCCATTCACTCCACTGTGAAAGCCCTGAGGGCTTTTACACTGGAGTGGTGCGCTGGCAGGGCGTCAGAAAAAGTCCTGCCAGCAGCTTCTTTGGAGCGCATTAGGAGCAGTGAACTCAACGCTCCTAAAGCGCCCCTGCCCATTGAAATCAATAGGCAGCGCCGCTGAACCACCGGCCCCGCTAGCGACTGAAAAGCGCCTCAAAAATTACGGTAAAGCACTACTAAAAATAGTGGTGTTTTACCGCCGATGCCTGGCGCTTTCAGTGTAAAAGCAGCCTAATTATAGTATGCCATGTGCTGTGTGCTCTCCTTAGGCCTCACTCAGCCTGGACTGCAAGTCTGCTTTTTTTTTTTTAAACTTTCTTCTGACACAGACATCAGACATGGCATGGGGATAGCGGGAGCTGGAGCCAGGGGAGGAGAAAGAAGACCTTACCTTGTCCTGGGCTGGAATACACAGCTCTGATTCTCAGCTCAATTCTCCACACTCTTGTTTCACTTGACCAGGCAGGCACCAGGCTTCAGTGCACTCCACTCCGCGCTGCTGGCTCACTCCTCCTCCTCTTCTCCGCTCCTCCAATCAGGTACACGGCACTGCAGGCATAGAAAGGGGCGGGGCCAAGGCGTCAGTGGAGCTCAAGGCCCCGCCCACCCACGGCCCGCTCCTCAAACAAAAATAATAAGGCACTGTGGGCGCCGTGCGCGCCGCTGACATAACATTCACACAACAACGCCGATTTGCAGGCAGCGTGCAGGGTTAACGGGCAGCTCTGCTTTGGGCCCCAAACAGTGACAGGGCCCTGGGCAGCTGCCCCGTTTGCCCTGCGCTAAAGACGGCCCTGGCTACAGTTCATATATTTGATACATTTTTAGATCTCTAATTAGACACTTTGGTTCTCCTATGACACACTGCTATCCTTAATATTTGGCAGTCCTCCGGCCCTGGTGTGTTTGCATACTGACCTGAAAATGTCTTCGGGGTAAGAGCAGTTTCAGATCATTCCATGCAATTTTGTACTGTTTTAAGATGAAGTATTGAGGGCATCTAGGCCCCTTTGTTTATATTGATTCATAATGACATATGCATTGCAGTGAATAGGCTGTACACAAATAACTTAGAATCTCTTGAAGAAGCCATATCTTGGTGAAACATGTTGCAAAAACATTGTTGTACAGATTTGAACGTATTTGCCTATTTCCTTGTCTTAAATATGATATTTTAAAAAGAAGGTTGCTATATCTTTTTAAATGTAAGAAATGTTTTATTTTTAAAATATCATGTGATCTTTTAGAAAATGTACTAGTCCATTATCTTGATTCAGGCACCTTAAAAGTCCCCCTTACCATTTAATTTTAATCTTAATTCTAAATTTTTCGGATGTGGTGCCTTGCTCCACCTATCATCGGCTGATATAATTATAGAAAGTATATAAATACATATAGTATATTGATATCTGTAATGTAACATTTTGAAAGAAGCTGGACGCCAGCAGTAGTAAGGTGGCGGAGGCCATGTTGGTACACCCCGCACTGCTCAGGGCTAAACCTTTATCCTTTCAAAATGTAACATCCAAACAGCATCACAGATGTCAATACACTATGGGCGTTATTTACTAAAGAAAAATCCACTTTGGACTGCAAGTGCACTTGAAAGTAATGTCGCTGTAGATCTGAGGGGGACATGCAAGTAAAATAAAAAACAGCATTTTAGCTTGCACATGATTGGATGATAAAACCAGCAGAGCTTCCACTCATTTCAGATCTACCCCTTAGATTTAGAGCAACTGCACTTCCAAGTGCACTTGCAGTGCAAAGTGGATTTGCCTTTGTAAATAACCCCCTATATTTATTTATATACACTCAATTTATTGCTAAAATTACTCTGAAATTCAAGACATAGCTGGGTGTAGTAAGATGTCCGCTGCTACCTTCTGACTAGAAGTGTTCTGTCAGATGAGCAAACCTGGTAGCGGTGGAATGCATGCGCAGTCCATTACCTAATCTGATGGGTTTTCTATTCTGATAGAACACCGGCAACTTCACTACCAGATTTGTACAGATGTATCCATTTTTATTACATTGTATCAAAAGAGAACACACACATTGTATTGTATTTCAAAATAAACACATATTTAAAACCAAGTAGAATCTTTTCCCTGCGTGTTTGTAGTAACATGTGATAAAATGCGTGTTTTAGGCCCCATTCACACCTCAGCATTTTGCAGCTTGAAGCTCCAAAACGCTGGAGAAGGGAAAAAGAAATCAATTATTATCTATGGAGATGGTTAACATTTCATTTTTAAATGTTTACTGTTCCCTGATTGTCAGTGCAGATGTCTCTGCTGCAGAATGCCGCTTACCGGCTCTCTTCTCCTCTTGTGCTGTCAGCATGAAAAGAGGAAAGCTGATAAATCTGCATTTCCTGTTTACACTGTGATCAGCTGATTGAACACAACTAATCACATGGTAAAGAGCCTATGTCATAGGCTGTTTACCGTGATCGGCGATGTGCTGTGTCCCAGAGACACGGTACATTACCGATCAGTGCGTTGTGCGCATGCACGGCAAGAATGGGAGGACATTATATGACGTCCTCCCAGAATAAAAGTGCTCCCACCCGTCCTTCATTGCACTGTACAACAGGTGGGAAGCAGTTACACCAGGCCTTTTCTGGCACTTTTTGTTTAAATGTAACAATCAGTATTTTTTGCTAGAAAGTTTGTAGAAAAAGCACCAAACATTGTATATGTATATATATATATATTTTTTTTTTAAAGCAGAGGCCCTAGAATAAATTGCATTTTTTTTTTGTCACATGGTATTTGTGCTGCGGTTTTTCAGAGTTTTTGGAAAAAAATATGCTTTTTTGAATTTTAATGCAAAAACACACAATATATATACCGTATTTATCTGCGTATAATACGCACTTTATTCCCCTTAAAATCAGGGGAAAATCGTGGGTGCGTGTTATACGCCGATACCCGCCGATCTCCCGCTGATTTTTTCTTTAGGGGAACGAGCGGAGCCGATATTCCGAAAGCCACGTGTATTTTCGGCTATTTTCGGCTCCTCTCGCAGTTCCGCCCACCTCCACTAATTGCGAGAGGAGCCGAGCGCCGACAACATAAAGAAATCCAAGTTCGGCTATTTTCGGCTCCTCTCGCAGTCCCGTCCCTGTCTGCGAGCAGAGCCGAGACTAGCCGAACTCGGATTCCTGTATGTTGTCAGCGCTCTGCTCCTCTCGGAATCAGTGGAGGTGGGCAGAACTGCGAGAGGAGCCGAAAATAGCCGAAAATACACGCGGCTTTCGATATGTCATGCGGCGCTCGTCCTCCCCACTCGGCGCCAATTTTAAATGGGCAACGCTGCAAATATACTGGGCAACGCTGCAAATGTACTGGGCAAGCCTGCAAAGGCACTGGGCAAGGCTGCACTGGGCAAGGCTGCACTGGGCAAGGCTGCAATAGCACTGGACAAGGCTGCAAATGCACTGGGCAAGGCTGCACTGGCACTGGGCAAGGCTGCACTGAGCAAGGCTGCAAGGATGGACAGGGCTGCACTGGGCAAAGCTGCAAGGATGGACAAGGCTGCAGATGGACACTGGACAAGGCTGCAATGATGGGCATTTAAATGTAAGTTTTTTTTCCTTAAACTTCCCTCCTTAAAGTTTTTTTCCTTAATATTCCCTCCTAAACTTGGGGTGCGTGTTATACGCCGGCGCGTGTTATACGCCGATAAATACGGTACATATATATATATATATATATATATATATATATATATATATATATATATATATATAATCTCATACTGATATAAACGCTTGAAGTCTGGTGACGTACCGGGTATGTGACTGGTCAGCAAGTGGTTAAGCAGTTTTTTAACCACTTGTCTACTAAGGTATGTTTATAAATGGCACGGTAGACAAGTGCTTAAATTAAGCTCACAACATTAACAGGCAGTGAAGGGGTTTAAAATAAAACATCTTTTATATTTTACCAAAAAATTGGGTTATGTATTGTGTTTTTTTTTTTTTTTTTTTTGCATTCAAATTGAAAAAGTATATTTTAGAAAAATTCTTGAAAAATAAAAAAAGTATATTTTTTTTCCAAAAAGATTGCACAACCCACCAATTTATTCTCTAGGGCAGGGATCTGCAATTAGCAGACCTCCAGCTGTTGCAAAACTACAATTCCCATCGTGCCTCTGCCTCTGGGTGTCATGCTTGTGGTTGTCAGAGTCTTGCTGTGCCTCATGGGATTGTAGTTCTACAACAGCTGGAGGTCCGCTAATTGCATATCCTTGCTCTAGGGACTCTGCTTTAAAAAAAAGAAAAAATAATGTTTGGGGGTTCTAAGTGATTTTATAGCAAAAAAAATACTGATTGTTACATAGCAAACAGAAAGTGCCAGAAAAGGCCTGGGGGGTCAAGTTTAATATTAATATTTTGCAGTTTTCCCCCTTCTTCTTTATAGAACTTACGTTTAGGATGTGGTAAACCTCATCAATTTCTGGGCATTTGTCCAAATTAGCATTTTAGCTATGTGCCCAGACTAGCTGCTCTGAATGTCTTGTGACACCACACCCTGGCCTTGCAGAATGTTTAGCTTTAAATATTTAACTGGTTAAGCTTTCTTTAAAAAGAAAAAAAAAATCATCACTCGGGGGTCCAGGAGAGGAACTTTTAGAAAGAAAAAAAAAAATGGGTGAGCGTGCCTAAATGCATGTAAAATGTGCCTAAACACTGGGAACATTTAGTGCTTGAGCACTCACTCATTCCAATGGCCAAAAAAAACAGAGTTAGACTTACCGGTAACTCGGTTTCTAGGAGTCATCCAGGACAGCATAAGAGAGACAGGCTCCACCTCCAGAGACAGGAAACGCAAATAGTTAAGTCTTCTAAGGATGGCTGCCCATCCCCCTTCCTCAGTCCTTCACCTCCCCGGAACGGTTTCTGAAACAACAAAACGTACACTAGTCCAAGGTTATAACAGCATATAGGGGAATCCCTGTTGTCCTGGACGACTCCTAGAAACTGAGTTACTGGTAAGTCTAACTATGGTTTTCTCCAGTCGTCTTTCCAGGACAGCACAGGAGAGGATCAATGAGAACTTACCAGATTGGAGGGGGGACTACAACCTGAAGGACCTTCCTCCCAAACGCCTGATCTTGCGCCAAGAGGAGGTCCAACCAATCCTTAATGAAAGCTAAGTAGCTTGACCATGTTGCTGCTTGACAAATTTGTTCTGGTGTCACCCCAGCTCACCCCGCCCAAGAAGCTGACAGGGCCCACGTAGAATGAGCCATTGGGGAAAAAGGGCACTCATTCAATATTTTTTAAGCTTCCACAATTGCCTGCTTGATCCAAAGGGCAATTGTGTTTATCAAAGCTGGAGGCTGGGTTCACACCAATGCGAATTGGATGCGGGTTTCCCCCCCGCATCCAATTCGCATGAGAGGAGATTGTGACCGGCTCTCTATGGAGCCGGTTCACATATCTCCGTTGCGACCATAGAGCCAGCGTGAAGAGTTTATCAGGGCTGCAGCTTTAGCCGAGAGCTTGACAGACTCTGTCAAGGCGTCTGCCATATAACCTGCTGCTTTCGAGGGCATGGTTTGACCTCGCTAGAAGATAGCCGCTTGAGACCAGAGCTCCCGCTGCTACGGGTCTTTACCGTTCCACAGGAGGCACATCTCACCCTGGATAGCCACACCAGCATGGGGACAGCATCCCAGAACTCCTTGCAAGCAACAAGGAGGATTGAGCCAGAATATACCTGAGCTGTTCTGGACACCTAGGAACAAATATGGCGGCTTCCCGCCACAGTCAGTCACAAGCCGCAGCTCCTCCACTGACTGGAACACATGCTACAACGGGGCCAGGGGACAGCAGTGATTACCCCCGGCTGAAATGTGATTGGGAAACCTATGATGTGATGGGGGGGCTCTGATTTTAAGCAAGGGCTCTGGTGTGAAAGGTGATGCTGACCTCTGATGTGATTGGGGTACCTCTGATGCTCCCAGGAGGCTGTTGGTCGAGCTTCCCTGATCTTGTACTTGTGAAGCGGGGAGCCAGCTGTGATTCCTCAGGAAGTCGCAGCCAACATCCAAATCCAAAATGGCCGCACCACAATCCGCTGCAGGAAGACGTCACTTGACTTCAGTAACTGGTAAATGCCTTATTTTTTAAGTCAGCAGCTACAGTATTTGTGTACAGTATTTGTAGCTTCAGCTTTATTTTTTTGGTGGGTGGTTAAAGCAGTAGTAAAATCTTTGGGGGAAAAAATAAAGTTTATTTAACAGTATGAAAAGACTTACCTTAAAACAATGCGCTCTCACCCCTGACAGGGCTTCCATCTATTCTTTACCTGATCTTCCTTCTGGGTTTGTGGCCTGCGGCCACTTGAATGGCTGAGCTGTGATTATATCACTTTGCCTCTCGGCCAAGGCACACAGCTCTGAAGGAATGGCACAGGTTTGCCTTTTGATGAATGATTTGCCAACAGTGTTGATTTTTTCAACAATTTTTCAAACACAGCTGAGATTGCAGGATGAGCAAATATTGTCAAAATCCATTTATTACAGTAAAACCTTGGTTTGAGAGTAACTTGGTTTAAGAGCGTTTTGCAAGACAAGCAACATTTTTTAATAAATTTTGACTTGATATACAAGCGATGTCTTGATATACAAGTAGCGTCATGTCACAACTGAGTATAGAAGAGAAGAGAGGCGCCTCTAATGCCGCGTACACATGTGCGGACTTTTGCCGGCGGACCTAGTCCAGCGGACAATCCGCCGGACTTTCCAGCTGGGTCCGCCGGACTTGCCCACACACGCGCGGACTTGCCCACACACGCACGGACTTCTCCGGCGGATAATCCGCCGGCCAAAGTCCGCGGGACTTTTGAAAATGAACGGACTTGCCCACACACGGAGCAGTCCGTTCATTTAGAACGTAACTTCAGGTTACGTAGCTAGCGTAGGCAGTTAATGCCGCCGCGCTAGCTCCGTAAGCTGGCATGGATTTAAAGGGACTCCCCACGCCGAAAAACGGCGTGGGGGTTCCCCTCAAATCCATGTCAGACCCTTATCCGAGCACGCAGCCTGGCAGGCCAGGAAAGGGGTGGGGACGAACGAGCGCCCCCCCTCCTGAGCCGTACCAGGCCGCGTGCCCTCAACATGGGGGGTGCCCTGGGGAAAGGGGGGCCGTGCGGCCCCCCCACCCCAAAGCACCTTGTCCCCATGTTGATGAGGACAAGGGCCTCTTCCCGACAACCCTGGCCGTTGGTTGTCGGGGTCTGCGGGCGGGGGCTTATCGGAATCTGGGAGCCCCCTTTAATAAGGGGGCCCCCAGATACCGGCCCCCCACCCTATGTGAATGAGTATGGGGTACGATGTACCCCTACCCATTCACCTAAGGTGTAAAATGTAAAGTACAAAAACACACACACTTTTGAAAAAATATTTTATTGCACTGCTCCGGGGGTCTTCTTCCGTCTTGGGGGTCTTCTCGCCGGACTCCTCCGCCATTTACCAAGCTCTTTTACCGAGCGGAGAAGTCCGGCTACCTTCTTCGTCGTCGCCGCCGTCGTCTGGGGGTCTCGATCCGCCTTCGGGGGTCTTCCGGGGTCTCTTCTGTTCTTGCGGCGGTCGTCGTCTTCCACGCCGCCGGCGCCTTCTTCTTGTTCTTCTTCTTGTTCTTCTTCTTGTTCTTCTTCTTCCGATGTTGACACGTCGCTCGCTCTGGCCGGAATGTGCTGGGACTTATATAGGGACATGGGGACAGGGTCACATGCTCATGTCACATGGTGACCCCGCCCCCCTGTGATGTCACAGTCCCGGAGGATGCTGGGACTGTGACATCACAAGGGGGCGGGGTCACCATGTGACATGAGCATGTGACCCTGTCCCCATGTCCCTATATAAGTCCCAGCACAGCGCGGCTCTGGCATTCCGGGCAGAGAGAGCGACGGGTCAACATCGGAGGAAGAAGAACAAGAAGAAGAACAAGAAGAAGAACAAGAAGAAGAAGGCGCCAGCGGCGCGGAAGTCGACGACCGCCGCAAGAACAGAAGAGACCCCCAGAAGACCCCCGAAGGCGGATCGAGACCCCCAGATGATGGCGGCGACAACGACGAAGAAGGTAGCCGGCCTCCTCCGCTCGTGAAAGAGCTAGGTAAAAGAGCAGAAGAGAGCGGAGGAGTCTGGCGAGAAGACCCCCAAGACGGAAGAAGACCCCCGGAGCAGTGCAATAAACTATTTTTTCAAAAGTGTGTGTGTTTTTTTACTTTACATTTTACACCTTAGGTGAATGGGTAGGGGTACATCGTACCCCATACTCATTCACATAGGGTGGGGGGCCGGGATCTGAGGGCCCCCTTATAAAAGGGGGCTCCCAGATTCCGATAAGCCCCCCGCCCGCAGACCCCGACAACCAACGGCCAGGGTTGTCGGGAAGAGGCCCTTGTCCTCATCAACATGGGGACAAGGTGCTTTGGGGTGGGGGGGCCGCACAGCACCCCCCATGTTGAGGGCACGCGGCCTGGTACGGCTCAGGAGGGGGGGGGGGGCGGCGCTCGTTCGTCCCCACCCCTTTCCTGGCCGGCCCGGCTGCGTGCTCGGATAAGGGTCTGAGATGGATTTGGGGGGAACCCCCACGCCGTTTTTCGGCGTGGGGAGTCCCTTTAAATCCATGCCAGGTCACGGAGCTAGCGCGCCGGCATTTACTGCCTACGCTAGCTACGTAACCTGAAGTCACGTGCTAAATGAACGGACTTGCCGAAGAGCGGCAAGTCCGTTCATTTAAAAAGTCCGGCGGACTAGCCTACTAACGGCGGGATTGTCCGCCGGACTGCCAAGTCCAGCGGATAGTTTTAAAACAAAACTTAAAACTTTGGTCCGCCGGACTTTGGCGCCAAAAAGTCCGCCGACGCCCACACACGAGGGGATTGTCCGCTGGACTTGAGTCCAGACGATAATCCCGCGGGATTGTCCCTTCGTGTGTACGCGGCATAAGTGTAGCAATATATAGTTACATTTATTGAAGGTGCAACATTTAGCAACATATTGCTACACTTAGTTACATAGTAGGTTAGGTTGAAAAAAGACGAGTCCATCAAGTCCAACCTATGTGTGTGATTATATGTCAGTATTACATTGTATATCCTTGTACGCTGCAGTCGTTCAGGTGCTTATCTAATAATAGTTTTTTGAAACTATCGATGCTCCCTGGACACCGGAAGTGACGTCCTGGCCGTGAGCTCACCGCTCTTTTTGATACAATACACTTATCTTGTGTTTATAATGTGAGTACCTTTTTATGTACAATAAAGAAAGCTTTTATACCAAAATACTACACTGTAGAGCAGGGGTGCCCAACCAGTGGCCCGCAGACCTCCTGCTCTGGGATAAAAAATAGAATAGAGTACTGTTATTAAAGGTCAGTTTTATTAATAAAATCACTGGGTATATATGGGCATATCTATTCTTCAGTGGTTACTGGGCTGCTTTCAAACTGATCCGCAGGTACAGAGCAGTGCACCTGAGGGTTATCTGCACTGAGCCATAGACTTCTGTTATTACCTGTGCATTTGGTGAGCTTTCTGAAAGTGCACCAAACCTGCAGAATATAATAGAAGTCTATTGCAAAGTGCAGGAAAGCCAAAGGTATACTCCGCGGCACCAGCGGTGCAGGTAAACTGCAGCGCATCTGTGCGAAAGCAGCTTTGGGCCCCTTTCACACGGTCAGTCTGACCCAATTGAACCCTCCATTAACCTCTAAAGAGTAGCAAATGTAAACCGACTTGTGTCCTACCTCCAATCCAATCCAATCCGAAAAAAAAAAAAAGAGTATTAGTGGGCTGTGTCCGCTCTGCATATACAGAGCAGACACGGACCTGCCATCCGCCCGCTCCGCTCATTGTGGCCCGCGACCGGTTACCAAGTAGCTTTAGTGGCCCTCGCTCTTCAAAAGGCTGGGCACCCCTGATATAGAGGCTCCTTGTTTCCTCCCTGTATACTACCCTGACTGATGTATGTTGAGCGGTGTTTGGCTAAATCATGTGAGAAGGCATCCACAACAATTACCCCATAGGCTCTATACATAATGGAATGGAAATTCTGAGGAGGAGTGAATAGGAGACCCAAATCTTTCCTTTGAGCGGCCACCCATCTCCCTGTTTTCTACAAATGCTGCTTACCTTACAGCAGTAAGGTAAGAAGTTAGCACACCCACGGGTGTCATTAGCACCGAAGACCCACAGCACTTTAGTCACAGTGCCACCTTGTTCAAGATAATCAGCACCTTCAGACCTGCACTCTGCACCTTTACATTACTGGAATCTCCAGACCAGATTATAGCTGCACCATTTTGCACCACCTTGCGTGTATATGAACTATTGCTGAATATTATTTATTACATTTATTTGCTGATCTATTTATTTGCTGCTCAGACCACTGCTGTTTGCTGCTGATATTACTGCTCATATTGGACGTTTTAGCATTAATGCACAACAGTCACTTTATTATCCATTTATTTGCATACCACTGTACATACTGGATGTTTTAGCATTTGATGCACAACAGTCACTTTATTTTGCATAATTTTGCATTTTCTTGATCACAGTCACTTTTTTATTTATCTTATTAAGAGGATCAGTGGATTTATGTGTTTTTCTTTGCACACCTATTTTAAGTGACATCATTATTATTTATATTTTATGCGTTTGTCTTTGCACATTATTTTTTAAGTGACAGTATCATTATTTATACCATATTTATATAGTTTCTGGAGCGTGACACCATCCATAGATTTTTTTTTATACATATCGATGTTCCTCGCTGAGACCACCACCTGTGGAAGGGAATTCAACATCCTTGCCACTCTTATGCTGCGTACACACGATCGGAATTCCGGCCAGAAAAAGACCGATGAGAGCTTTTCATCGGAAAATGCGACCGTGTGTAGGCTCCATCGGAATTTTGCTGGCCGAATTTCCGACAGCAAAGAATTGAGAGCATGTTCTCAATTTTTCCGACGGAAAAGGTTTCTATCGGAAATTCCGATCCTCTGTAGCAATTCTGACACGCAAAATTCCTACGCATGCTCGGAAACAATTCGACGCATGCTCGGAAGCATTGAACTTGGCTCGTTGTAGTGTTGTACGTCACCGCGTTCTTGACGGTCGGAATTTGGTGTGACCGTGTGTAGGCAAGACAGTTTGGAATTCCGTCGGGAAAACCGTCAGAGCTTTTTCCGACGAGAATTCCGATTGTGTGTACGCGGCATTACAGTAAAGAACCATCTACATAGTTTAAGGTTAAACCTCTTTTCTTCTAATTTTAATTAGTGGCTACATGTCTTGTTAAACTCCCTTCTGCAGGACCAGGCCACTGCCTCTCTGAGATGCCGACGTGACATAGGAGCGTTGGGGGAGGAGCCTAATGGCGACACCTGTAAGGGCGCATGGAGAGGCAGCTTGCCGCGTCAGTGAAGCAGATGCCGGGCAGGAGTGAGAGGCACGCCAGGCTTAAGTGATTGCTTGCAGGGGCCCCCGCCGACACACGCGCCCTACACCTTATGAGCCAGAGAAAAGGGTCAGAAAGCGACCGACCGAGTGACGATTGAGTGATACTGGGGACGCTGGGGACCAGGGAGAAGTGAGAGCAAGCCCTGTGAAGACTCTTGGCTGCTGAAAGATCGCTTGTTCCCGGTGCCTGTGTCCCCCTCTCCTCCTCTCTTCCTCCGTTCCTCCGGAGTAACCAGCCTTCTAAAGACCCCTACCTGAGTGCAGTGAAGTGGATTCACAGAGGGAAGCAGCGGGGACTATGGTTACCGGTCTGAACAGCACAGAGAGTGATCTCCTGCTTTCCTCAAAGGTAACCTTATGCACTCTTTGAACTGTTTGGGAGCTTTTGTTGTTTAGAAGGACTTATGGTTCTGTGCTGCTATCAATTGCTCCTGGTGGTGCCTGTCTCCTGGTTTGAACAGTGGAAAAAAAAAAAAGAAAAACCCTACTACTACTCATCTCATAAGTGGCCCTCGGAAATTGCCTGGACTGATCAGGAGATATAGCTGCTAAAAAAGGATCATCCTTTTTCTTTTTTTTCCCCTCCTCTTCTCTCTTGGTTCTGAGTTGTATTATTATCAAGCGCTTTATGGGTTTATTGGCTTGATAAAAGGGAAAAATAAAATAAAAAATCCTTCTCTTCCCCCCAAAAAAAACTAAAAAAACTTTCAAATGTTTGGTGGAGATGTAGGTTTAAATGGGTTCTGCTACCAATGTTTATATCAATAAAACAACTGAAAGAGTTGATCAATATGAAAGAGGAAGGAGCATGTGGAACTTTTGCATAATCTTTATTACCGTGATGAATGGTCATAAACTGTAGCCTACTTTTTGCAAGTAAAATACCTCACCTAAATTTTGTGAACGGTACGCTGTGAATTGTAATGCCTCGTACACACGTAGGGACTTTTGCCGGCGGACCTAGTCCAGCGGACAATCCCGCGGGACTTTCCAGCTAGGTCCGCTGGACTTTCCGAGGGTGTGGACTTGCCCACACACGCACGGACTTCTCCAGCGGATAATCCGCCGGCCAAAAGTCCGCGGGACTTTTGAAAATGAACGGACTTGCCCACACACGGAGCAGTCCGTTCATTTCGAACGTAACTTCAGGTTACGTAGCTAGCGTAGGCAGTAAATGCCGCCGCGCTAGCTCCGCAAGCTGGCATGGATTTAAAGGGAATCCCCACGCCGAAAAAACGGCGTGGGGGTTCCCCCCAAATCCAAGTCAGACCCTCATCCGAGCACGCAGCCTGGCAGGCCAGGAAAGGGGTGGGGACGAACGAGCGCCCCCCCCCCTCCTGAGCCGTACCAGGCCGCGTGCCCTCAACATGGGGGGTGCCCTGGGGAAAGGGGGGCCGTGCGGCCCCCCCACCCCAAAGCACCTTGTCCCCATGTTGATGAGGACAAGGGCCTCTTCCCGACAACCCTGGCCGTTGGTTGTCGGGGTCTGCGGGCGGGGGCTTATCGGAATCTGGGAGCCCCCTTTAATAAGGGGGCCCCCAGATCCCGGCCCCCCACCCTATGTGAATGAGTATGGGGTACGATGTACCCCTACCCATTCACCTAAGGTGTAAAATGTAAAGTACAAAAACACACACACTTTTGAAAAAATATTTTATTGCACTGCTCCGGGGGTCTTCTTCCGTCTTGGGGGTCTTCTCGCCGGACTCCTCCGCTCTCTTCTGCTCTTTTACCTAGCTCTTTCACGAGCGGGGAAGTCCGGCTACCTTCTTCGTCGTCGCCGCCGTCGTCTGGGGGTCTCGATCCGCCTTCGGGGGTCTTCCGGGGGTCTCTTCTGTTCTTGCGGCGGTCGTCGTCTTCCGCGCCGCCGGCGCCTTCTCCTTCTTCTTGTTCTTCTTCTTCCGATGTTGACCCGTCGCTGTCTCTGCCCGGAATGCCTGTGCCGCTCTGCGCTGAGACTTATATAGGGACATGGGGGACAGGGTCACATGTTCATGTCACATGGTGACCCCGCCCCCTTGCGATGTCACAGTCCCAGCATCCTCCGGGACTGTGACAACACAAGGGGGCGGGGTCACCATGTGACATGTGCATGTGACCCTGTCCCCCATGTCCCTATATAAGTCTCAGCGCAGAGCGGCACAGGCATTCCGGGCAGAGACAGCGACGGGTCAACATCGGAAGAAGAAGAACAAGAAGAAGGACAAGAAGAAGGAGAAGGCGCCGGCGGCGCGGAAGACGACGACCGCCGCAAGAACAGAAGAGACCCCCGGAAGACCCCCGAAGGCGGATCGAGACCCCCAGACGACGGCGGCGACGACGAAGAAGGTAGCCGGACTTCCCCCGCTCGTGAAAGAGCTAGGTAAAAGAGCAGAAGAGAGCGGAGGAGTCCGGCGAGAAGACCCCCAAGACGGAAGAAGACCCCCGGAGCAGTGCAATAAAATATTTTTTCAAAAGTGTGTGTGTTTTTGTACTTTACATTTTACACCTTAGGTGAATGGGTAGGGGTACATCGTACCCCATACTCATTCACATAGGGTGGGGGGCCGGGATCTGGGGGCCCCCTTATTAAAGGGGGTTCCCAGATTCCGATAAGCCCCCGCCCGCAGACCCCGACAACCAACGGCCAGGGTTGTCGGGAAGAGGCCCTTGTCCTCATCAACATGGGGACAAGGTGCTTTGGGGTGGGGGGGCCGCACGGCCCCCCTTTCCCCAGGGCACCCCCCATGTTGAGGGCACGCGGCCTGGTACGGCTCAGGAGGGGGGGGCGCTCGTTCGTCCCCACCCCTTTCCTGGCCTGCCAGGCTGCGTGCTCGGATGAGGGTCTGACATGGATTTGGGGGGAACCCCCACGCCGTTTTTTCGGCGTGGGGAGTCCCTTTAAATCCATGCCAGGTCACGGAGCTAGCGCGGCGGCAGTAACTGCCTACGCTAGCTACGTAACCTGAAGTCACGTGCTAAATGAACGGACTTGCCGATGAGCGGCAAGTCCCTTCATTTCAAAAGTCCCGCGGACTTGCCCACTAACGGCGGGATTGTCCGCTGGACTTCCAAGTCCAGCGGATAATTTGAAAACAAAACTTCAAACTTTAGTCCGCCGTACTTTGGCCAAAAAAAGTCCGCCGGCGCCCACACACGAGGGGATTATCCGCTGGACTTCGGTCCAGAGGATAATCCCGCGGGATTGTCCCTTCGTGTGTACGTGGCATAAGAGTTGCCTCTCTAATTAAAGGGACTTTGATACTGAGATATGGCTTCTTCTTCATGGCTGAATGAAAAACAAACATTAGTGGTCTTAAAGAGTAAACTAGCCTCTTAAAGGAGGAGTGTATTGTTGGTGTAAGAATGAACCAGTTCCTTTTATTCAGTTCCAGAAAAAGGCAACAAACAAATTTTTCTTTCTTTTCAGAAAAAAAAAAAAAAAAAAAAAATCTTATTTTGGTCAAACAGCAGGATATTTTAGAAGAAAATAATATCTGACGGTAAAGTCCTTTTTTTTTCCCTTGAGGGTAAAACTATTAAGGGCTTCAAACAAATCGAACAGAGGTTGAATAAGCAAAATATGAGAGGCCGATCCCAAAAAACGATGGAACCCAAAACTCCAAGGGAGAGCCTAAATACAAGTGTAAACGCAAGCTCAATAAAGAAATATCTAACAACTAAAGAGGGGAACCCCAAAAGCCCAGGGATGGAAAAAAAGCCAACACAAACAACAAAAAGTACTAAGAAAGAGATGGCTGAACATAAGGGGGCCCAAGGGGATAAAACACGAGAAGGTACAGAAATGGAGAGAGAAATAGAGGTTACCGAAGGATAAGATCAGAAAAGTATATCCCAAATGCCTACTAAAACAGAGATGATGGCAATGTTCGAGAGGATGGAAAACCTGATCAAAACTGAGATCATAAATGTCAGGATGGATTTGGGCCACCTGTTGAGGAGACTAGAGGAGGTGGAGGAGAAAACGGAGAAACAAGCACAAGAGATCACTGAACTAAAAGTACAAGTGAAAGAATTACAAACAAACCAGAGAGACTTCCTTTATAAAATGGAAGAGCAAGAAAATCAAAATAGACGTCAAAACTTAAGAATCAGAGCTCTACCAGAACAAAATGGAGAAATCTAGAGGAAAAGATGAAAAAGATATTTAACCATTTATTGGGATGAGGAGAAGGAGAGGAACTAAAGATCAATAGAGTACATAGGAAAAGGAAACCACCTGGTCTGAAGGAAGAAGCCCCCCAAGATGTTATTGTGAAAAGAGCCTAGAGCCTCGTTAAGTGGGACCATCAATTTGGGATCGACTAGAGATGAAAGAAAAAGAGTGTATTGGCTACAATTTATGTCTATAGTTAACTGTTTGACTTATGTTAGAGGTTTAAACATATCAGCAAAACAATTTAAAGTCCTGAAAGGGGTGGAACAGTATGACGCAGGGATTGTTTTCTTGCAGGAAACCCATCTATCCTATGAAAGCAAAGTTAGATTGTATTCCTCAAGGTACCCAGTGTGGAATTATGGCAATTCAATGTCAAGTAAATCAAAGGGGGTGGCTAGTGGTATAGGACAGGAGGTACACTTCACCCTGGAGGACAGGTTTTGTGATCCGGAGGGAAGATATCTCTTTCTAAAGGGAAAATTATGGGGAATAAATTATACTTTAGCTAATATATACTGTCCCAACAGAGGCCCAACAATTTTTTTGAAGGAAACTTTAGAAAAGTTATGGGAGTTTAAGAGTGGGCTGGTGATTACTGCTGGGGATCTAAATTTTGTTATGAACCCGGAACTAGATAGCACATCTCATACACAGGGGATAGGCAACGTACAGTTGAGAGCAATAAAGTATCAGCTGTATCAGTTACAGCTGATTGATGTGTGGAGAGTACAGCATCCGAAAACACAAGACTTCTCGTTCTACTCCCCTGCGCATGGGACGTACACTAGGATTGATTATTGGTTGGTGGAACACCGGGTATTAGATTATGTGATCTCTACAAATATAGAAATTAGAACATTGTCTGACCACTCCCCAATATGTATGAAAATTAAAATCCCATGGCTGCAGAAACTCCTATTTTCCTGGAAACTTAATAAAGAATTATTGGATGAAGAAGGGGAGGAAATAATAAGAAAGGAGTTGGAGTTCTTCTTTTCCATTAATGAAAGGGGAGAGAATGCAGAGAATATTATATGGGAGGCTCATAAGGCCTATGTCAGAGGGATGTATATTTCATTAGGAGCAAAGAGAAAGAGAGAATAAAAAGAGTAAAGTATTAAGGGAGGAAATTCATAGACTAGAACAAATTCATTAAAAAAAAAGAGTACAGTAAGGAAAGGAGACAGGACTTGGATATACAGCACAAACTAGTAACTAAAAGAGAGGAGTTAAAGGAATTAATGGAAGAAGAAATGAGTAAGACATATAATAGGATCGCAAAAGAAAGATACCAATGGGGGAATAAAAACAGCAAGTGCTTAGCTAGGATATTGAGGAAAAAAAGATCTATAAATTATATTGAGAAAATATTAAATAAGAACGGAGAGCTGGTATACAATACTAAGGACATAGCAGAAGTTTTTATGGAGTACTATAAGCAATTATACTTAGTAAAGAATAGACAGAGGACAACAAGAGACCAATAGAAAGAAAAAAATCTAAGAATATGTACTCCAAGCAAATGTCCCTAGACTATCGGTGGAGCTAGCACAGGAACTTAAGAATCCAATATCAGTACAAGAAATATATCAGGTAATAAAAGAGATCGAAGGAGGAAAAAGTCCAGGCCCTGACGGCTTTACTATAGAATATTTAAAAAAATTTTGAGAGATACTAGCTCCAAAACTCTGTGCATATTATAATGGGTTGGGAACTAAATGCGGACTGAGTAAAGAAGCCTCTACTGCTACAATTACCACGGTATTGAAAGAGGGGAAAGAGAATACAATATGCTCAAACTATAGACCGATCTTATTATTGAACACAGATACTAAATTGTTTGCTAAAGTATTAGCCTCCAGGATAAAAAAAAACTGATGCCGAGTCTGGTCCATGCAGATCAGGTGGGAAGGGAAGGAAAAGACAATGGGGTGAGGACACTGTTACTGCTCCAGAAAATGCGGGAGAGTGGAAACCCCAGTCTACTCTTATCGATTGATGCCGAAAAGGCTTTCGACCGAGTAGACTGGGAATTCATGATAGGTACCCTGGAGGGAATGGGGTTCGGCCCTAGAATTTTGAGTTGGATAGAGGTACACTACAACAGCCAAATGGCAGCTGTAAGAGTAAATGGAATATTACCACCCCCCCTTCAGGATGTACAACGGGACCAGATAGGGGTGCCCGTTGTCACCTTTATTATTTGTGTTGGCATTAGAACCATTCCTGGAGACAGATAGGGGAAACCCAGACATAGGAGGGGTGGAAGTCAGGGAAGAGACACATAAGTTAGCCGCGTTTGCGGACGATGTCTTGTTTTATGTGTCCAATCCCTGAATCTCCATGCCAAATTTGGTAAAGGCCATCAAGGAATATGGGGAGCTATCCAACTTTAAAGTCAACTCAGGGAAATCAGAAGTGCTAAATGTAAATGTTAATTAAAAAGAAGAGCAGAGTATCCAGAAAGAATTCCCCTTCTTATGGAAGAAGGAAGTTAAATATTTAGGGATAAAATTGACATCATCAATAGGGAAAATCTATCAAGTTAATTATATCCCTTTTCTGGATGAGCTAAGAGAAGAAATAAGGAGAATTATAATAAAACCCCTGTCCTGGATGGGAAGGATAAGTGCCCTAAAAATGATTATGAATGAATGAATGAATGATTGAATGAGTTGTATAGTGCTACAAATGCGAACTGAATCGCCTCAAGGCGCTTGACTGCTCTTGTTGTCATGCAATATTGAGAAGAGGTGGTTCTTGAGTTTTTTCCTGAAGGCCTGATGGTTTTCTTCCAAGCGAATGTTGTTTGGTAGAGCATTCCATAGCCGAGGTCCCTGTACTGCAAATCTTCGTTCTCCCTTCGATTTGTAGCGGGCTTTGGGGATGAGAAGGCGGTTTTGGTTTTACAGCCCAAAATACTGTATAGATTCCAGATGCTACCGATTTACATCCCCCCTGTGTACTTTAGAATTATCAAGTCCTTAATCACTTCAGCCCCGGACCAATTGGCAGCCAAAGGACCAGGCCCCTTTTTGCGATTCGGCACTGCGTCGCTTTAACTGACAATTGCGCGGTCGTGCGACGTGGCTCCCAAACAAAATTGGCATCCTTTTTTTCCCACAAATAGAGTTTTTATTTTTTCCGCTATAAACAAAAATAGAGCGACAATTTTGAAAAAAATGCAACATTTTTTACTTTTTGCTATAATAAATATCCCCAAAAAATATATAAAAAATCATTTTTTTCCCTCAGTTTAGGCCGATACGTATTCTTCTACATATTTTTGGTAAAAAAAATCGCAATTAGCGATTATTGATTGGTTTGCGCAAAAGTTATAGCGTTTACAAAATAGGGGATAGTTTGATAGCATTTTTATTAATATTTTTTTTTTTTTACTAGTAATGGCGGCGATCAGCGATTTTTATTGAGACTGCGACATTATGGCGGACATATCGGACATTTTTGGGACCATTGTCATTTATACAGAAATCAGTGTCCTATATAAATGACAGTGGCAGTGAAGGAGTTAACCACTAGGGGGCGGGGAGGAGTCAGTGTGACGTGTTGTGTGTTTTTTTTTTACAGTAGGGGGCGTGGCTGACGTCTGACGTCATTGATCGGCTGTTCCCGATGACAGGGAACAGCAGATCAGTGACAGGCAGAGTAGGAAGCGTGGGGAGAGGTTTGTTTACACAGACTTCTCCCCGTTCTTCAGCTCTGTGACCCGATCGCGGGACACCAGCGGCGATCGGGGCCGCTTGTCCCACGGCCGTGGTCACGGAGCTCCGACCGGGTCGCTAGGCAATTAAAGGGGACGTACCCGTACGTGCTTTTGCCTAGCCGTGCCATTCTGCCGACGTAAATGTGCAGGAGGCGGTCGGGAAGCGGTTAATCACAAAATGCATCTGGCAAAATAAGAAACCCAGAATATCCTTAAAGATCCTGCATCTATAAAAAGATCAGGGAGGACTCAGTGTACCGGATTTTAAAAAATACTATGAAGCTGCAGTACTAACACGGGTAGTAGAATGGACAAAATTAGAGAGTAAAAAAAGATGGGTAGAGATAGAGCACAGATTGGCAGACACAAATTTAGGTAAGGCTATTTGGACACCACCACAATACAGATCACTAGCGGGGAATAGTTACAAAGAACAGAATTAGAGTTTGGGAGGGAGTACACAAACACAATAAATGGAAATATAATTATCCACTGATGTATTTAAAAGGAAAATTACCTTTCCCACCAGGTAAAAGTACTTTGGGAGGGAAGTGGATAAAAAAAGAAAATATCCAATTGAAACACATAATAAAAGAAGGAGAAATAAAAACACTAGAAACACTACAGAGAGAAAAAGAATGGCTAGATTTAAATGGGTGGCGGTACCTCCGGCTCAGACACTTCGTCTCAGTGTTACCACAACCACTGAGAGATGGAGAAAAACTGATGGCCTTTGAGAGCATATGTGAGGGAAAAACAACTCGGTCAGGTATCTCCCAGATATATAAGATACTGGGACGGACTGTCGAGGTAGAGAGGCCGACATACATTAAAAAAATGGGAAAAATAAATAGTATCACGGGATGAGAAGCAGAACATAGAGAAAATTTTGAAGTTGTTACATGGATCCACAATAAACATCAGGATGATAGAAACTAATTATAAATGTTTAGCAAGGTGGTATAGGACACCAGATATAGTTGCTAAATATCAATCAGGACAATTTGGGGAATGCTGGAGGGGTTGTGGACAACTGGGGAATATGGCACATATATGGTGGACTTGCCCAAAAATTAAAGAGTATTGGAGAGAAATACTAGGGTATATAAAGGTAATAACCAAAACCCAGATACCAGAAAATCCTTGGGCATGTCTTTTCCATTCCATGGACACTCCAATAAAAGAGTATAGAAACTCCCTCCCAAGTTGCCTGATAAATGCGGCAAAGAGCCTGATCCCAAAAAAAAATGGAAGGAAACAGAAGCGCCCAAAGTAAGGGAGTGGCTAGAAAAAATAGACAAAATTTATAGAATTGAAGGACTTAGGGTAGACGAGGAGAGTGGAAGTAGAGTGTCTCAGGGGAAATGGGAGGGATGGAAGACATTTAAGTTAACGGGGAAATATAGCGAGTTATTTGGGCTGTAGGGGGGGAAGAGGGGGGCTCCCCTCCCTCCCACCCACATATAACGGTGTGTGGGTGGGAGGGCCGGGAGGGGGGGATTGGAAAGAGGGAGGAAAAGGGAAAAAGAGAAAGTATGAAGGGTAAAGAATTTAGGATGATGGGGCTGTCTTTCAATATGAGAATAACAGGGATGTGAAAGAACCCATCGAAACATAAAGATGTATTTTTTGTATTTTTGATATTGTGATTTCCCCTTTTCCTTCCTGTAACAAAAGATTATGAAAACAAAATAAAGAAAGATTTAAAAAAAAAAAAAGGTCTCTACCTATCCCAATTCGTAAGCAGTTCCTCAGCAAATTCCAATCAGAGATAATACGCTTTATTTGGGGTAAAAAGGGTTACAGGTGCCCATCAAGAACTCTCCTACGCTTGAAAACTCAGGGTGGGTTGGGCCTGCCGGATCTTTGGTCCTATTATCTGGCAGCGCAATTATCTCAAATATCAATGACTTTCTCCAGGGGTCCAAAGCCTGACTGGCTCTCTATGGAGAGACAAGCTGTCCCCCTTAACACTATTGACTTCCTACTATGGTGATCCTAAAGTCAGACCGGCCATAATGTCTCCCACCCTCTCTCACTCCATAGCACTCTGCTCTAAACTATACACAAGTCATGCCCTGACTTTCCCCCTGAAACCACTGGCCCACTTATTTCACAATGCAAATTTCCCTCCAGGTCTGGATATGCAGGCGTTCAAGTGGTGGACGGATAAAGGCCTTTACCGCATAGGCCACTTCCTTTCCCCGACGGGCCCCCTTTCCCTTTTCCACTGCAGGAAGAAACTCGACATGCCTGACACAGAATTGTTCAGATTCTCCCAAATTTCCCACTATTTGAAATCCATTTGGACGAATAAAAAGGAACCTCACACGATAACCTCCTACGAACATTGGTGTGCCAACACCACAGATCAGAAAGGAGGTATCTCCTTGATTTACACAGCCCTCTGATCGAATGTGGACAAACCAACTTATGCTCAGGCCTGGGAGGAAGACACGGGCAATATATGGACCACAGCAGAATGGTTTTGGTCCTCTACACGTTCTTTCAAGGGTATATGTAATGTTTCTCTAATAGAAGCCAGTCTAAAGGTATTATTCCGATGGTACTATGTTCCCTCTAGACTAGCGCTACTGTACCCAGGTACCTCGTCCTTATGCTTTAGGGGCTGTGAGCTAGAGGGTACAATGATGCATATATGGTGGACTTGCCCACGCATTCGATCATTTTGGCAGAAGACCTTCAGTATTATTGGCCTTTTGACTAATACTACAGTTACTCCCAACCCTAATGTAGCCCTCCTTAACCACTACATCCCCAACATGACTAAACCTCAACAAAAACTATCTTTCTTTATCCTGTTGGGGGCAAAAACCACACTGGCAAAAGCCTGGAAGAGGCCTACGGTTTCGTTCCGGTGCTGTAGAAGAAAAGTGTCCTGTCTTATGTCCCAGGAACACATAGTGGCTACATTAAACGACAAGGTCGAAAAGTTTCATCTCACCTGGGAACCCTGGGCGAAATATTGTGACATACCTTTACTACCTGGAATGGAAAATAGTTAAGAGGTCTCCACTTCCTCCCCTCCCTGACACTATACTGTTCTCCACCTCTTTCTTTTCACACGTTTCTTTCTTTCTCTTCTCGGGACGCCCTGGTCCCCACTTCTCTGCACTTTTGACAATACCTGTTGTTGTCCTCACAGGGGATGCCTCGCTGGTTGTAGGTCGGATTGTCAGGGGTATTTAGCCCTATATAATTACTGGCAGATACCTCCTTGTCCTAAATTTGACCCCTGGTTAATGAGTACCCGGTCTGTATGGCACTATCCTTCAGCAGGGAGTGACCCCAGTTGGGGGGTCCGGGATTGGCTCCGCAGGAGCCCTGAGCTTGTCCACAGTTAGTTCCCAATGGGGTGACGAGCATGGGGCCCCCGGGGTAATTCGTTGACTTCCTACTGGGACACCTATACACATCAAGACATTCTTCTCTATGGGTGTCACCCCCTGACAGTCCGGACTCCGATATACTTGATTTTTTTCTGATAAATGGTTATCCACAGTGTCTCCCCTGTTCACTGTGATGTTTTTGGATAATTACCGTTATCTGAACCCAACTGAATGTATTTATGTACTGGTCGACATCGACACGTTATCCTGTTCAAGGTTTTGTTACTTTGTATACTCTCATATATATGAAATAATAAAAATCTTTAAATAAAAATAAAAAAACTCCCTTCTGCAAAAAAGTTTTAGAGGCGCCTCTCTTCTCTTTTATACTCTGGAGCTCCTGCTGGATTTTGCTTCTAATCCTCTTGTGAAAGCTGACAATTGTGGATGGACATTTTATGGTTACACAACCTATCACATTGCTATAATCTTTTTATATGGGCTATAAACTAAAGAACCTATGAATAAATAAATGGTTGCGGAACAAATCATCTAAGTTTCCATTATTTCTTATGGGGGAAATTTGCTTTGATATACAAGTGCTTTGGATTACAAGTATGTTTCCGGAATGAATTATGCTCGCAATCCAAGGTTTTACTGTGTATTCTTCCTTGAATCTTTGTGTGGTTGGGGTATTTCTTCCAGATCTCTGCAGTAATCCAGTGTGAAATGCTGCCTCAATGCAGGAGCTTCCTGTAATAAAGACCACTCACTGCTGCTCCTTCTCCTTATGCAGGGTGACTGGTCTTGTCTCCGCCCCCTCCTGTAGTTTTCTGCAGGCAGCCTGTAATGGGTGGAGTCTGCTGTGCCCCTCCTACAGCTCTGCTCGGGCAATGTTCAGCACAGCGATGTTATCAACTGCTACTTTTAAAATAATATATGGGTTTGGAAATTAATTTGGTGCACACTGAGTGGATTCAATACCTTCATTGCTATTGAAGGTTTAGATATATAGAAGTATTTGTGCCCAGAGTTCAGCTTTTAATCACTTAACCTTTTCTATTTTTCTTCAGGCAGGTTTACACAATGCTTATCCAAAGTGATAATAACCAGCTGAAAAGAATCCAGAATTTAAATCAAAAGAGAATTTCATTTCTGCATACATTTAACTTCAAGGTCACCATAATATCTCATCCTTAGTGTAACAAGTGAACTCTCAGCTTGTGAAGTAATTATGAGAGCTTTGGCACAGTTGCAAACATAGTAACATTTGAAGGACATCACTGTAGGCAAGACATTTTGGAACACCAAACTCCCTTTAACTCCTGTGTTGGAGATCATTTCTGTGAACATGAACCCCAAGAAATTGACCTCCTGTGACTATCTCCAAATCCCATCGAACGCGGAAGTAAAAGCCATTCCGTTTAACTCTTTGCCTAATAATGTTTGTCAGAAGTTCCGCCAGATGGATAATTACATTGATGGCAGCAACGCCCCTCATGTTATCTTTGTGTCGCCTGTAACCAAAAGTACACTTCAGATAAACCACAAGCTGACTTCACTGAACAAGGAGACCACAAAACAGACGTGCTCCGAGGGAAACCACAGAACTCATTTTGCTGGAACTCCAAATACCTTTATAACTGGAGATGAGGAAGACGCAGAGGATTGTTTTGTCCCTATAAGATCCTCCAAAAAAATAGCTTCAACCATTTTGCAGCTATTAGGGAAGAGCAACGACAAGTCTGCATTTATTCATGATGAAAATACAGGAACAAAGTTCGAAGATGCCCTTAGATTTAATCTAAGAGTGGTTGACATCAGAGTCAGGGCTTTGTGTAAGTACAAAAACACAATGTACCTACTGCCAGCCCAAAAAGCCAACGTTTCTGAAGAACAGGATTCACCTGGAACCATGGAGAAATTTTCTCCCAGCCATAGAATAATGAAATATAAATACAATAAAATGGAGCAAAATAATCTGGTCAAAAACACAAGGCCAAACATAACTCAGCCTCATCACGAGCCACCTTTTCATTTGGATAAGGATAATATTTTACCCAGTGGTGTCTTAGTTCCACAACGAAGCCTAATAGAGAAAACCCACAATGAAAGCCGATTCTCTATTATCCAAAGAGAGCCAAATTTATCACAAGGCTACAGTCTACAACATGTTCAGGTAAGAGTTCCGGATTTCAAAATTAAAATATATAATTTTTTTTAGTTTTTTGTAGTTTGTGTACCATTGGGATATTTCCCTTCACTTTCTGTCTTATAAATATAACAGGAATGTGCATAATATATTATATGTAAAGCATGAAAATAATTATTAGCGCACATATGGATTACTTATTTTATACTATGGGTTACCATAATAATTATCTATATGATAAATAAATATTTACTTACAACTACATATTGTGTATATATATATATATATATATATATATATATATATATATACTGTATATATATACACACACACACACAATATGTAGTTGTAAGTAAATATATATATATATATATATATATATATATATATATATATATATATATATATATATATATAATCTCACAAAAGTGAGTACACCCCTCACATTTTTGTAAATATTTTATTCTATCTTTTCATGTGACAACACTGAAGAAATGACACTTTGCTACAATGTAAAGTAGTGAGCGTACAGCTTGTATAACAGTGTAAACTTGCTGTCCCCTCAAAATAACTCAACACACAGCCATTAATGTCTAAACCGCTGGCAACAAAATTGAGTACACCCCTAAGTGAAGATGTCCAAATTGGGTCCAATTAGCCATTATTTTGTGTGGCCACCATTATTTTCCAGCACTGCCTTAACCCTCTTGGGCATGGAGTTCACCAGAGCTTCACAGGTTGCCACTGGAGTCCTCTTCCCCTCCTCCATGACAACATCACGGAGCTGGTGGATGTTAGAGACTTTGCGCTCCTCCACCTTCCGTTTAAGGATGCCCAACAGAACAGATGCTCAATAGAGTTTAGGTCTGGAGGCATGCTTGGCCAGTCCATCACCTTTACCCTCAGCTTCTTTAGCAAGGCAGTGGTCGTCTTGGAGGTGTGTTTGGGGTCGTTATCATGTTGGAATACTGCCCTGCGGCCCAGTCTCCGAAGGGAAGGGATCATGCTCTGCTTCAGTATGTCACAGTACATGTTGGCATTCATGGTTCCCTCAATGAACTGTAGCTCCCCAGTGCCGGCAGCACTCATGCAGCCCCAGACCATGACACTCCCACCACCATGCTTGACTGTAGGCAAGACACACTTGTCTTTGTACTCCTCACCTGGTTGCTGCCACACACCCTTGGCACCATCTAAACCAAATACGTTTATCTTGGTCTCATCAGACCGCAGGACAGTTCCAGTAATCCATGTCCTTAGTCTACTTGTCTTCAGCAAACTGTTTGCAGGCTTTTTTGTGCATCATATTTAGAAGAGGCGACATCCATGCAGACCAATTTGATGCAGTGTGCGGCGTATGGTCTGAGCACCGACAGGCTGACCCCTCCACCCCTTCAACCTCTGCAGCAATACTGGCAGCACTGGCAGCAATACTGGCAGCACTCATACATCTATTTCCCAAAGACAACCTCTGGATATGACGCTGAGCATGTGCACTCCACTTCTTTGGTCGACCATGGCGAGGCCTGTTCTGAGTGGAACCTGTCCTGTTAAACCGCCGTATGGTCTTGGCCACCGTGCTGCAGCTCAGTTTCAGTGTCTTGGCAATCTGCTTATAGCTTAGGCCATTTTTATTTAGAGCAACAATTCTTTTTTTCAGATCCTCAGAGAGTTCTTTGTCATGGGGTGACATGTTGAACTTCCAGTGACCAGTATGAGAGAGTGAGAGTGATAACACCAAATTTAACACACCTGCTCCCCATTCACACCCAAGCCCTTGTAACACTATATCACATGACACCAGGGAGTCACATGACACCGGGGAGGGAAAATGGCTAATTGGGCCCAATTTGGACATTTTCACTTAGGGGTGTACTCACTTTTGTTGCCAGCCGTTTAGACATTAATGGCTGTGTGTTGAGTTATTTTGAGGGGACAGAAAATTTACACTGCTATACAAGCTGTAAACTCACTACTTTACATTGTAGCAAATTGTAATTTCTTCAGTGTTGTCACATAAAAAGATATAATAAAATATTTACAAAAATGTACTTCATTTTGTGAGATACTATATATATATATATATATATATATATATATATATATATATATATATATATATATATACACACACACAGGTGCCACTCCTGTCAGCTAAGAACAGGAAACTGAGGCTACAATTGGCACAGGATCACCAAAATTAGACAATAGAAGATTGGAAAAACGTTGCCTGGTCTGATAAGTCTCTATTTTAGCTGCAACATTCAGGTGGTAGGGTCAGAATTTGGTGTAAATAACATGAAAGCATGGATCCATTCTGCCTTGTATCAACGGTTCAGGCTGGTGGTGTAATGGTGTGAGGGATATTTTCTTGGCACACTTTGGGCCCCTTAGTACCAGTTGAGCATCGTTTAAACGCCACGGCCTTGAGTATTGTTGCTGACTAGGGATGGGCCCGGTGCTCGATGCGAACCCACGTTCGCATCGAGCACCGGGTGTTCGCTCGCTCGGCGAGCCCAGAACTATTTTGGCCGCTCGCATCACGTTCGTGTGATGCGAGCGGCCCCGCAATGCATTGCGGCCGGCGCGGCCGGCGCAGTGCATTGCTGGCTGATGATTGGCCAAGCATGCACTGTGACCCCACATGCTTGGCCAATCACAGCCCCGGAAACTCGAAGAGCCATAATTGGCTACAGGCAGGACGCCTGTAGCCAATTACAGCTCAGGGGCTTTAGTACACGCCCCCCCCTATAAAAGGCCGCCACGCCGTCTGCGCCGGTCACATGCTGTTCCGGCGCAGATAGAGCAGGATAGATCTGTGACACTCTGCTGGATTTAGTTAGTTAGAGAGATTTACTTAGAGAGATTGAGTTAGATAGATTCATTTACAAAGATTGATTTAGAAAGAGGGGCTTGTAGTGTGTTCGTGGCAGGCAGGCAGAGCTCCTATATTTTGTTCCCAGAAGCACCTATAGGACTTGTAGTGTGTTCGTGGCAGGCAGGCAGAGCTCCTATATTTTGTTCCCAGAAGCACCTATAGGACTTGTAGTGTGTTCCTGGCAGGCAGGCAGAGCTCCTATATTTTGTTCCCAGAAGCACCTATAGGACTTGTAGTGTGTTCGTGGCAGGCAGGCAGAGCTCCTATATTTTCTTCCCAGAAGCACCTATAGGACTTGTAGTGTGTTCCTGGCAGGCAGGCAGAGCTCCTATATTTTGTTCCCAGAAGCACCTATAGGACTTGAAGTGTGTTAGTCCCATCACACAGAGATCATATATTTTGTTCCCAGAAGCACCTATAGGACTTGAAGTGTGTTAGTCCAATCACACAGAGATCATATATTTTGTTCCCAGAAGCACCTATAGGACTTGAAGTGTGTTAGTCCAATCACACAGAGATCATATATTTTGTTCCCAGAAGCACCTATAGGACTTGAAGTGTGTTAGTCCCATCACACAGACCTATATTTCTTCCCAGAAGCACCTATAGGACTTGAAGTGTGT
Source organism: Lithobates sylvaticus (assembly GCA_028564925.1). Lineage (NCBI taxonomy): Eukaryota > Metazoa > Chordata > Amphibia > Anura > Ranidae > Lithobates > Lithobates sylvaticus. The sequence continues at coordinate 616,124,851 of CM053027.1, read as the reverse complement.
TAGTCCAATCACACAGAGATCATATATTTTGTTCCCAGAAGCACCTATAGGACTTGAAGTGTGTTAGTCCCATCACACAGAGATCATATATTTTGTTCCCAGAAGCACCTATAGGACTTGAAGTGTGTTAGTCCAATCACACAGAGATCATATATTTTGTTCCCAGAAGCACCTATAGGACTTGAAGTGTGTTAGTCCAATCACACAGAGATCATATATTTTGTTCCCAGAAGCACCTATAGGACTTGAAGTGTGTTAGTCCAATCACACAGAGATCATATATTTTGTTCCCAGAAGCACCTATAGGACTTGAAGTGTGTTAGTCCCATCACACAGACCTATATTTTCTTCCCAGAAGCACCTATAGGACTTGAAGTGTGTTAGTCCAATCACACAGAGATCATATATTTTGTTCCCAGAAGCACCTATAGGACTTGAAGTGTGTTAGTCCCATCACACAGAGATCATATATTTTGTTCCCAGAAGCACCTATAGGACTTGAAGTGTGTTAGTCCCATCACACAGAGATCATATATTTTGTTCCCAGAAGCACCTATAGGACTTGAAGTGTGTTAGTCCCATCACACAGAGATCATATATTTTGTTCCCAGAAGCACCTATAGGACTTGAAGTGTGTTAGTCCAATCACACAGAGATCATATATTTTGTTCCCAGAAGCACCTATAGGACTTGAAGTGTGTTAGTCCCATCACACAGAGATCATATATTTTGTTCCCAGAAGCACCTATAGGACTTGAAGTGTGTTAGTCCAATCACACAGAGATCATATATTTTGTTCCCAGAAGCACCTATAGGACTTGAAGTGTGTTAGTCCCATCACACAGACCTATATTTTCTTCCCAGAAGCACCTATAGGACTTGAAGTGTGTTAGTCCAATCACACAGAGATCATATATTTTGTTCCCAGAAGCACCTATAGGACTTGAAGTGTGTTAGTCCCATCACACAGAGATCATATATTTTGTTCCCAGAAGCACCTATAGGACTTGAAGTGTGTTAGTCCCATCACACAGAGATCATATATTTTTGTTCCCAGAAGCACCTATAGGACTTGAAGTGTGTTAGTCCCATCACACAGAGATCATATATTTTGTTCCCAGAAGCACCTATAGGACTTGAAGTGTGTTAGTCCAATCACACAGAGATCATATATTTTGATCCCAGAAGCACCTATAGGACTTGAAGTGTGTTAGTCCAATCACACAGAGATCATATATTTTGTTCCCAGAAGCACCTATAGGACTTGAAGTGTGTTAGTCCCATCACACAGACCTATATTTTCTTCCCAGAGGCACCTATAGGACTTGAAGTGTGTTAGTCCCATCACACAGAGATCATATATTTTGTTCCCAGAAGCACCTATAGGACTTGAAGTGTGTTAGTCCCATCACACAGAGATCATATATTTTGTTCCCAGAAGCACCTATAGGACTTGAAGTGTGTTAGTCCAATCACACAGAGATCATATATTTTGTTCCCAGAAGCACCTATAGGACTTGAAGTGTGTTAGTCCCATCACACAGACCTATATTTTCTTCCCAGAAGCACCTATAGGACTTGAAGTGTGTTAGTCCAATCACACAGAGATCATATATTTTGTTCCCAGAAGCACCTATAGGACTTGAAGTGTGTTAGTCCCATCACACAGAGATCATATATTTTGTTCCCAGAAGCACCTATAGGACTTGAAGTGTGTTAGTCCCATCACACAGAGATCATATATTTTGTTCCCAGAAGCACCTATAGGACTTGAAGTGTGTTAGTCCCATCACACAGAGATCATATATTTTGTTCCCAGAAGCACCTATAGGACTTGAAGTGTGTTAGTCCAATCACACAGAGATCATATATTTTGATCCCAGAAGCACCTATAGGACTTGAAGTGTGTTAGTCCAATCACACAGAGATCATATATTTTGTTCCCAGAAGCACCTATAGGACTTGAAGTGTGTTAGTCCCATCACACAGACCTATTTTTTCTTCCCAGAGGCACCTATAGGACTTGAAGTGTGTTAGTCCCATCACACAGAGATCATATATTTTGTTCCCAGAAGCACCTATAGGACTTGAAGTGTGTTAGTCCCATCACACACAGATCCTATATTTTGTTCCCAGAAGCACCTATAGGACTTGAAGTGTGTTAGTCCCATCACACAGACCTATATTTTCTTCCCAGAAGCACCTATAGGACTTCTAGTGTGTTAGTGGCATCACACAGTGCTCCTATATTTTCTTCTCAGCAGCACCCACAGGACTTCTAGTGTGTTAGTGGCATCACACAGAGCTCCTCTATTTTCTTTGCAGAAGCACCCATAGGACTTCTAGTGTGTTAGTGGCATCACACAGAGCTCCTCTATTTTCTTCTCAGCAGCACCCACAGGACTTCTAGTGTGTTAGTGGCATCACACAGAGCTCCTCTATTTTCTTTGCAGAAGCACCCATAGGACTTCTAGTGTGTTAGTGGCATCACACAGAGCTCCTATATTTTCTTCTCAGCAGCACCCACAGGACTTCTAGTGTGTTAGTGGCATCACACAGAGCTCCTCTATTTTCTTTGCAGAAGCACCCACAGGACTTCTAGTGTGTTAGTGGCATCACACAGAGCTCCTCTATTTTCTTTGCAGAAGCACCCATAGGACTTCTAGTGTGTTAGTGGCATCACACAGAGCTCCTATATTTTCTTCTCAGCAGCACCCACAGGACTTCTAGTGTGTTAGTGGCATCACACAGAGCTCCTCTATTTTCTTTGCAGAAGCACCCATAGGACTTCTAGTGTGTTAGTGGCATCACACAGAGCTCCTATATTTTTCTTCTCAGCAGCACCCACAGGACTTCTAGTGTGTTAGTGGCATCACACAGAGCTCCTCTATTTTCTTTGCAGAAGCACCCATAGGACTTCTAGTGTGTTAGTGGCATCACACAGAGCTCCTCTTTTTTCTTTGCAGAAGCACCCATAGGACTTCTAGTGTGTTAGTGGCATCACACAGAGCTCCTATATTTTCTTCTCAGCAGCACCCACAGGACTTCTAGTGTGTTAGTGGCATCACACAGAGCTCCTATATATTCTTCTCAGCAGCACCCACAGGACTACCGACTACAATGGCTGGAAGACCGCCAAGGGGAGGCAGAGCGTGCAGAGCCAAGAACACAGGGCAGGCAGGCTCTGTTTCTAGTGGACGTGGCCGTGGACGTGGACGTGGTCGTGCATCGTCATCAGCACGTGGCCATGGGACACGCGCGTCTTTGTTTTCGGCAGCTGGACATGTGGAGCCGCATCATGCTGAAGGCTTGGTAGAATGGATGACCAAGCCCTCCTCATCCTCCTCATCCTCTCTCACCCAGGCTCAGGGTACTGGCAGAGCATCATCAGCCACCCCTTCCCTAGACCCACCATGTCCTCCTGAGGAGTCCCCCGAACTCTTTGAGCACAGTGTTGGGTACATGCTCCAGGAGGATGCCCAACGATTCGAAGGCTCGGATGATGATACCCAGCTTGAGGAATCTGGCAGTACTGTTCCACCAGCTGCAGCTTACTGCCAGGTTTGCTCTAGTGGTGAAGAGGGAGGGGATGATGAGGTCACTGACTCCACGTGGGTGCCTGAAGGGAGAGAGGATGAGGAGGAGGACGAGGAGGAGGAGGATGCGGCGTCACATGTCCAACGAGGCAGGGTGCCCCCTGGAGGCCAGGTAGAGGCCAGCACAGCAACTGTACAACACCGCAGAGCTCCGCCTGTGCAGGGCGCTGCCTCTGCACGTTATCAGAAAAGTTCTTTGGTGTGGGCCTTTTTTGAGACGAGTGCAGCAGATCGCACCACTGCTATTTGCAATATTTGTCTCAAGCGTATCTCGCGTGGCCAAAACATCAGCCGCTTGGGCACCACAAGCATGACCAGACATATGGCGACCTGCCATGCAGCTCGTTGGCAGGCACACATAAAAGACCCACACCAAAGAACTAAGCGGACCTCTCCTTGCTCCTCCTCAGCTGGGATCTCCATCCCCACTACACCTTAAGTCCTCTCTGAAAGCTGCTCTGAGAGGACTGAAGGTGTAGAATTAGGTGTGTCACAACCAAGTACTTGCAGTACACCGACGTCCGATTGCAGCAGGCAAATTTCCCTGCCCCAGCTGCTGGACCGTAGAAAGAAGTACACTCCCAGCCATCCACATGCCCAGCGGTTGAATGCTAGCCTGGCTAAATTGCTAGCACTTCAACTGCTGCCTTTTCAGTTGGTAGACTCGGCCCCCTTCCGTGAGTTTGTTCAATGTGCGGTTCCTCAGTGGCAGGTTCCCAAACGCCACTTTTTCTCACGGAAGGCGATTCCGTCTCTCTACCGGCATGTGGAGGGCAATGTCCATGCCTCGCTGGACAGGGCGGTCAGCGGTAAGGTGCATATTACCGCTGACTCATGGTCCAGCAGGCATGGACAGGGACGGTACCTTTCTTTCACGGCCCATTGGGTCACTCTATTGGCAGCTGGGAGGGATGCAGGACAAGGTGCAGTAGTGTTGGAGGTTGTTCCGCCACCACGCCTCCAAAACGCTACTACTGCTACTGGTTGTGACACACCTCTCTCCTCCACCCCCTCCTCTTCTTCTTCCTCCAGTGCTCTGTCCTTGGAACCAGCGGTGCTCCGTAGGCGTACAAGGGGCTACGCAAGTACGCAGGCAAAAAGATGCCATGCCGTGCTTGCGCTGGTGTGTTTGGGGGACAGGAGCCACACTGGGCCAGAGGTTCTGGCAGCTCTGCAGGGGCAGGCCGAGAGGTGGTTGACGCCACGTCAGCTTAAGCCAGGAATGGTCGTTTCTGACAATGGCACCAACCTCCTCTCCGCCCTGCGACAGGGGCAGCTCACCCATGTGCCCTGCATGGCTCACGTCCTCAACCTGGTGGTGCAGCGGTTCTTGGGCAGGTTCCCAGGCTTACAGGATGTCCTGAGGCAGGCCAGGAAAGTCTGTGTGCATTTCCGCCGATCTTATAATGCCAGTGCTCGGCTGACTGAGCTGCAAAAGGAGCTGAACCTGCCCAAGAACCGCCTAATATGTGACATGCCCACCAGGTGGAACTCAACGTTGGCCATGCTGCAGCGACTGCACACGCAGCAGAGGGCCATCAATGAGTACCTTTGCGACTATGGCACCAGGACAGGGTCAGGGGAGCTTGGTTTTTTTTCCCCACGTCAGTGGAGCATGATCAGGGATGCATGCACTGTCCTCTCACCATTTGAGGAGGCCACGAGGATGGTGAGCAGTGACAGTGCATGCATCAGTGACACTGTCCCTCTTGTCCACCTGTTGGAGCATACGCTGCGTGGGATAATGGACAGGGCACTTGAGGCAGAACAGAGGCAGGAAGAGGAGGACTTCCTTGCCTCTCAAGGCCCCCTTTATCCGGACAGTGTTCCTCCTGTCCCACCCATCACACAGGAAGAGGATGAGGAGGAGGAGGAGGAGGAGGAGGAGGATTGTGTGAGCATGGAGGTGGAGCCTGGCACTCAGCATCAGCAGCAGCAGTCTTTTAGGGATGATGTACAGTCCCAACAAACCAGTGGACTTGTACGTGGCTGGGAGGAGGTGGCTGGCGATCATGTCATCCTCAGTGACCCAGAAGACTCCGGACCGAATGCCTCAGCTAACCTACGCTGCATGGCCTCCCTGATCCTGCAAAGCCTGCGGAAGGATCCTCGTGTTCTTCGGATCAAGGAGAGGGACCATTACTGGCTGGCCACTCTCCTTGATCCGCGGTACAAGGGTAAGGTTGCGGACCTTATCTTGCCGTCGCAGAGGGAGCAGAGGATGAGACATCTCAGGGAGGCCTTGCAGAAAGGTCTGTGCAACGCGTTCCCAGAAACTGGGAGGCTACAAACTCCTGGTCCTGGGCGACGAGTAGCTGAGGCTTCGGTCAGTAGCAGAAGGAGCGGTGGGGAAGGTGGACGTCTGACCGATGCGTTCAGACAATTTTTTAGTCCGCAGCCCCAAGGTATGATCGGTTCCAGCAACCATCGCCAGCGTCTGATATACATGGTGCAGGAATACCTTGGGGCAAGGTCAGACTTGGACACCTTTCCCACCGAAAATCCTCTGGCTTACTGGGTCCTGAGGATGGATCACTGGCCAGAGCTTGCACAGTATGCAATTGAGCTACTGGCCTGTCCTGCCTCCAGCGTTCTTTCCGAACGCACATTCAGTGCTGCTGGAGGATTTGTCACCGATCATAGGGTGCGCCTGTCCACCGCCTCGGTTAATCGACTGACCTTCATCAAAATGAATCAGTCTTGGATCACCACCAGCTACCAGGCACCTGAGGCGGATGTAAGGTCCTCTGAATCAGCCCCTCCGCAACAGCCCCTCTCAATTGGACTTTGGCGGTCAATGCAAAATAACCCTGTCTGTCCGGACAGATAATCAGACACCATACACCGTATGAGGTTTGAAAAAAGATGCCTTTACTTCCGTTTCACAGAGCATATACAATACAAAAAAGGGGGAAGAACGCAATTGAACAACCATCACAACAATCACATTCAAGCATTTAAGCATTCTGTTATACAATTCAATATTGATCTGCAAGATTCATAATATTTCTTCTTTCGGACTCAACATCATATTTACTCTAAAAATGTCTCATGCAATATATGTGCTTGATAAGATTCTCGGTATGTTTTGATAATATAGCCTACTTGTTATGGGAAGCAGACCCGTTACTAGAAGCCATGAGAACTAAAACTTGTTATGGAAATGTGTGAGTGTGAGATAAACAGAATTTACAGTGAGTTTCTACAGAGAAACAGAAAAACATCTTTGTTACAATACTATTAAATCTTAAAGGGTAACTCTACACTTCCCACGTTTCCTTACAATCCCTCCTTTGATCATAGGAGACTTTAAGAAGTCTCCGCTGATCACTCATTGTACCACCTATATCCTGCCTTGAACATGGTCATGGCTGTTTCAGACTTATCAACTAGGTTCTTTGATTTTGCTACTTTACTTATCAGGTAGAACACCAATTTGATTGTCACATAAACTGCCAGAGCTAGAATAAGTAATCTTGAAGAGTATCATACCCGCTTTCTTAAAGTAATTCATAATGTTTTCACAAATAGAACCGAACCATCCTCCTGCACCTGAAAAGGGATTCCATGAGTGCATTAACATCCCAAATCCATCTACCTTTGTGAGGGCATTGTATACGCCCACCCCACCGAAGGATGCAAAAATTTTGTCCCACCAAGTGGTTAATTCCCTCTTGTGTCTGCCAAATTCAAGGTGACTGTGGGCAGGTTTCATGGACACAAGTGTGTCTGACCCTGTGGTCCCCATTAGAGGGATCATTTCCACAATAGTACACCAACCTGAAGTTTTTTCTGTCCATAGGGTAAGGGACGGTGGTATGGCACCATAGTCCACAACAGACCATCCATCCGTGGGGAACATGAGGGGTTTAAACCACTTTGGGGGGGCTAAGTCTTGACCTTAATCCCACTAAACACATCCAATCCCCCAAAGAGGGAATCTCCATCTCCACCTTGCCTTGCCTTATCCAGGGCCTGTCCATGTGTGTGCTATTTATCCATTCAGTAACCCGTGGATTGTTGGATCCCCTTACACATTTACATATGTCATATAGGGACCTGTTACCTATCCTTTCATCAGGGTCCAGGATATTAAAAGTAGCTAACCCGTGGGAGTGGTGTTTATAACAGGGACTTCCTGGGTGGTATTTAGTAACTGCTCTAGGGTGATAGGCCTTCCAACCATAGGGACTAAATGTCGGCCTGTGGATAAGTATGACTCCTTTCTATGTATGTTGCTCTGGCATTCACTACAACTACCCACTTCTGGTACCATCTGTAAGGTCCTCTGAATCAGCCCCTCCGCAACAGCCCCTCTCAATTGGACTTTGGCGGTCAATGGAAAATAACCCTGTCTGTCCGGACAGATAATCAGACACCATACACCGTATGAGGTTTGAAAAAAGATGCCTTTACTTCCGTTTCACAGAGCATATACAATACAAAAAAGGGGGAAGAACGCAATTGAACAACAATCACATTCAAGCATTTAAGCATTCTGTTATACAATTCAATATTGATCTGCAAGATTCATAATATTTCTTCTTTCGGACTCAACATCATATTTACTCTAAAAATGTCTCATGCAATATATGTGCTTGATAAGATTCTCGGTATGTTTTGATAATATAGCCTACTTGTTATGGGAAGCAGACCCGTTACTAGAAGCCATGAGAACTAAAACTTGTTATGGAAATGTGTGAGTGTGAGATAAACAGAATTTACAGTGAGTTTCTACAGAGAAACAGAAAAACATCTTTGTTACAATACTATTAAATCTTAAAGGGTAACTCTACACTTCCCACGTTTCCTTACAGCGGATATAACCGAATAATTTTTAATATCACATCCCTTCAAGACTGCCTATGCTGATGCTGAGTGACTGTCCTCTTATGTTCACTGACTATCCTCTTCCTCCTCCTCAATGATCCATGCCACCACACCAGTGCCTAAGGCACAATTTTTCAGCCCCTGTTTAACAGGGGCGTGTACATACAATTTTTATAAAAAAATGCTTCGCAACACGTGTGACTGCTGTGCTCCAAGTACAGTATCTGTGAGGGGTTGCAGTGTTGTGGCACCAGCACCAGTGCCTAAAGCACAATTTTTCAGCCCCTGTTTAACAGGGGCGTGTACTTACAATTTTTTAAAAAAATGCTTTGCAACACGTGTGACTGCTGTGCTCCAAGTACAGTATCTGTGAGGGGTTGCAGTGTTGTGGCACCAGCACCAGTGCCTAAGGCACAATTTTTCAGCCCCTGTTTAACAGGGGCGGGTAATTACAATTTTTTAAAAAAATTCTTCGCAACACGTGTGACTGCTGTGCTCCAAGTACAGTATCTGTGAGGGGTTGCAGTGTTGTGGCACCAGCACCAGTGCCTAAGGCACAATTTTTCAGCCCCTGTTTAACAGGGGCGGGTAATTACAATTTTTTAAAAAAAATGCTTTGCAACACGTGTGACTGCTGTGCTCCAAGTACAGTATCTGTGAGGGGTTGCAGTGTTGTGGCACCAGCACCAGTGCCTAAGGCACAATTTTTCAGCCCCTGTTTAACAGGGGCGTGTACTTACAATTTTTAAAAAAATGCTTTGCAACACGTGTGACTGCTGTGCTCCAAGTACAGTATCTGTGAGGGGTTGCAGTGTTGTGGCACCAGCACCAGTGCCTAAGGCACAATTTTTCAGCCCCTGTTTAACAGGGGCGGGTAATTACAAATCTTGATCTAATAGTTCACAGCAGGGCCCATTCCTGCGCCCACCAAGAGTAACTATGAGGGCCTACAGTCTTGTGGCAACACCGTCCACCACCACCGCCAAAGGCCCAATTTTTCTGCCCTGTTCATCAGGTGCTTGCAATTACAAATCTTTTTTTTTTTTTTTTCCACCTCAAACTTTTTATTTCAAAAAGTTTTATTGTTTTCAAGAAGCATACATTGTACAATTGGGCATTGTACGTCGATTAGCGACGTAGGAATTACATGAAATTCAGCATAACCATAATGAGTATGTACTCAAACTCGGTAAATACCCTGCATTTTAAGTATTAAACAAGAAAAACGTGGTAAACATGGAAAGAAACCTGACCTCTCAAGTGGCACCCCAAATGGGAACATTAGTGCCACAGGAGAGGAGAGGAGTCACTAGTATAACATAACATATATAGTGTGAACTGTGTTTGCTGTGGATTAGTAGCATAGGTATTGTATTGTATATTATCCATGGTGCTGTAGTATTGCTCAGTCAAGAAGTGGAGAGTCCGGATGTATGTGGGTGTCTTTAATCACTAGTCGCAGTTGTAGGCGTAGGTGAAGTCCAGTTAATCCAGGGTTGCCAGTGGGTAATGGTCTTGGTGTAACAGCCATCACTGGCTGCTGTCATAAGTTCGTAACTGTAGTGTAGGGCCACTATATTTAAGACTTGTGAGAGTGTCAAGGATGAGGAAGATTTCCAGTGTCTAGTGAGGTTGAGCCTGGCTGCTAGGAGTATGTGTGTGGTGACATATCTGATGGGGTATGGGAGATCGTCGATAGTCAGGTTCAAGATTGCCAGAGCAGGTGATTGGGGGATTGGGATTTTGACGATTTTGTTGAGAAGTTGGAATACTTCCGCCCAGTACTTTCTAACATCTGGGCAGAGCCAGAATATGTGGAGCATATTCCCATCAGTCGAGTGGCACCTCCAGCAAGTTGAGGGGTTACTAGGGTCAAAGGAAGATATCCTGGAAGGTGTAAGGTACCACCTTAGTGATATTTTTTGTGTGAGTTCCCAAAGGGCGGCACATTTCGTAGATTTGTAAATCGTCTGGAATGCGAGTTGCCATTGTGTTTCTGAGAACGTGTTTGCTAGATCAGTTTCCCATCTGAGATGTGGGGACAGTTTGGCAAAGCAGTTTTTTTGGTGGAAGAGATTGTAGAAATGGGAGATGCCCTTGGTGGTAGAGGTCGGGTTTGAGAGGTAGTCCCAAGATTTGGGCTGTACAGTATAGAGGGGAAGAGGGAGCTTGCGCAGGGAGTGCTGTATGCGAAGGTAGGTAAAGTGCTCCGAGTGAGGGAGGTCATAGTCGGTTTGTAGTTGGGGGAAGGATTTAAGGGTGTTATCATTGACAAGGTCTTGTAAGGTTCGGATCCCCTTGAGGGTCCAGAGTGCAACTGGGAGATCTGGGGTTAGGTACAACAAAGAGTCAAGAGGTATGTTGAATTGAGGAGAGGAAGAGTCTGGTGAATTGTGTGTGACCATTTTTTTCCAGGCTAGGGCCGAGGCCTTCATAGTTGGAGAGAGGTACGACGGGATTGTGGCCCCTAATGGAGTAGAGAGTAGCCAAGATTTCAGATTGGAGCCAGGGAGCGAGGAATTTTCTATCTGAGCCCATAGGGGGTGCAGGTTGGACTGGAACCAGCTGGGTAGTTGGGCTAGGATGGCGGCCAGATAGTAGTCTTCAAAATTAATGGACCCTACTCCTCCCATCAGTTTGTGTTTGATTAATTTTAGGTGGGCACATCTGGGTTTCTTGCCTTTCCAGAGAAATTGGTTGTAAAGTGTTTGAAGAGACCTGAAGAAGGATTTGGGGAGTGGGATGGGGAGCGTTCTGAAATAGTAAAGAATCTGGGGAAGGCAAATCATTTTGTAGGCTGCGAGTCTACCTGACCAAGATAGTTCATGTTTCGCTATAGTTTGTGACGTTGCTCGGACAGTGCGTAATAAAGGTAGAAAATTACTGGGGTATACGTGTCTAAGGGATCTGGGTAATTTGATTCCTAGGTAGGCGATATCTGCGTCAGCCCATGTGAAAGAGTATTGTAGTTGTAAAAGATTCCTTGTGGTAGCGTCAATGTTGATGTCAAGTATAAATGATTTATTCGTGTTCAGTTTGTAGTATGACACCAAGCTAAACCAGGTTAGTAGTTTTTGTACCTCAGCCAGGGAGGAAGTCGGGTTGGTGAGGATGAGGATGACATCATCAGCGAATAGGCTGATTTTGTGTGTCGTTGGTCCAATGTGGATTCCTGAGATTGCAGGATGGGTGCGGACATGTTCTGCCAGGGGTTCCATGAGTAAGTTAAAAATAAGGGGGGACAGTGGACAGCCCTGGCGAGTGCCATTCGTGATGGGGAAAGGGCGGGAAAGCATACCTTCACAGAGTACTTGTGCTGTGGGGTTGGAGTAAAGTGCCATAATGGCGTTTAGGATGTTGCCCTTAAAACCAAATTTCTGTAGAACAGTCTGGAGGTATGACCAGTGGACTCTATCGAACGCCTTCTCTGCGTCCAGAGATAGGAGCAGAGAAGGCGTTCCAGTGGATTCAGCGTAGTGGATGAGGTTCAGCATCCTTCTAGTGGCATCTGATGCCTGTCTACCTTTAGTAAATCCCGTCTGGTCCTGGTGAATAAGAGTGGGCATAATCATTAGTAGTCTCGTTGCAATAGTTTTAGCGTAAATTTTGATGTCGAGATTCAACAACGAGATCGGGCGAAAATTTTGGGGGACATTCGACTCCTTTCCTGGCTTAGGTATCGTAATTACAAGAGCATTCAGGTATTCTTTATTGAAAGCAGAAAAGGAGGCAGCGACATTGAAGATTTCAGTAAGGTGTTGAATCAGAAGCGGGGAATATTTCTTATAATATTCCCCTGATAATCCGTCTGGGCCTGGTGCCTTGCCAGTCGGTAGGGAGTCAATAGTCAGTTTAATTTCCCGTTCCGTAAATGGGGCATTGAGAATCTGTAGTTGTTCTGTGGTCAAGGTGGGTAGATTCAATTTTTGGAGGAACAGTTCAATGTCATGTTGTGAGGGTTGTAGGGTGAGGGGGTCTCTGTTCAGGTTGTAGAGGTCACCATAGTAGTCACTGAAAGCGTCAGCTATATCCTGTGGGTTGGTAAGGGGGATGTTCGTGTGGGGGTGAAGAAGTTGTGAGATCTTTGTCTTGTTGCGTCTAGCTTTGAGACGTTGAGCCAATTTCTTCCCTGCTTTGTTGGATGTGGAGTAAGATGTCGCTTTAAATTTTTTGTGGAGGAATTCATAAGAGTAGAGCAGTAGGGATCTAAGTTCTTGTCGTAGGGATAACAGTTGGTTCGCTATTGAGTCTTGGGGGTCAGATTTGTGCTTTGTCTCGAGCTTTGATATTTGAGCTACTAATTCGTCTAGACGCTGCGTCCTTTTCTTTTTATGGTATGAACTCATTTTAATCAACATTCCTCTCATGAAGGCCTTATGCGCGCTCCACACCACTCCAGGGTCGGACACTGTTCCCTTGTTCAGCGAGAAAAAATCAGTAATATGCTTTGATATATCTGGCACGTAGTTGTCATGTTGAATAATGTAGTTGTTCACTCGCCAGAGACGTGCGTTACCTTGAAGAGTAGAGTCTTCAATGGTAATGGTAATGGGAGCGTGGTCCGACCATGTTGTGGTGTGGATAGTAGAGTCAGAAATTTTTTGCAAAATCCATTTATCCGATAGAAATAGGTCTATTCGAGAGTATGAGCGATGTCTGGGGGAAAAAAAGGTAAAGTCTCGTTCGGAGCCGTGATGGCACCGCCAAACATCGTAGAGATCTTGGATAGTTAGAAATTTTTTCAATGGTGAGGGTTGTCGTTTCGCAGCTGAGGTAGAGTCCAAGTGGAGGTCAGGGGCCAGATTGAAGTCTCCGCACATTAACAAATGTCCCTGTTGAACAGGTTTGGCAATGCGTAGGACCTTGTGCAGGAACTTCATTTGATGGGAGTTCGGGGCATATAGGTTAATGAGGGTGTAGGGCACTCTGTTGATGGTGCATACAAGGATTATATAGTGACCCTCAGGATCTGGGATACTCTGCAGCAATTGAAAGTCAACCGTGTTTTTTATTGATATCATAACTCCTTTAGATTTGGTGGAGTGGGAAGCATGAAAGGTGTGAGGGTATAGTTGGTGTTTGCAGAGATGAGTGTCTCCTGGCAGCAGGTGGGATTCCTGAATGCAAATGATATCACTGTGGAGAGCTGTGGCAGTTCTCCACAGTGAGTGGCGTTTGGCAGGGTGATTCAGTCCGTTGACATTGAGCGATAGTATGTTGAGCGGCATTGTGGTTATGGTATGTGAGGAGTGTATCAAGTAACACTTACAGTTAGTTGCTTGAAGATTGTTCTGGATTCTTCTGGCGTTGAGTCGTAGATGCTTGGGAGTCCAAGGATCTGAGGAAGGGGTAGGATGTACAACTGCGGATAAAGCAATACAATGCGATCTAAATGCGGTTATTGGCAGTAGATTAAGGTACTTGAGGTGGAGAAACAGAAAAAGTCAGTGTAAGATTTAACTTGGTATATTACCAGTTTGAGTTCGAAGCGTCGCTCCGAAAGCACACTTGTAAGGCTAAAACATGCCTAAGAGAGAAAAAAAATAAATAACAAAAATAAAAATTGCAGAGGGGGTGCGTAGCACCACAGTAGCCTCCGTTGGGGGTGCAGAGTGTCAGTAAGGCTGGAGAATGCAAACAGGGGTAACAGGTCGTCAGCTCGCAGGGGAACTTGCAAAACGTTACGTTGTCGGCCACTTCAGTTGTGCGGCGTTGGTCCAGTCATACATTGGGGTGGGCTGGATGCTTGTGGGACGAGTGAGGTCCTCTGGCGTGAGAGGGAGGTGCAGGAGGATCAGGAAGGATGCCCCAGGTGTGGAGAAGTCGGAGGCCTTTGTCTAGATCACTAACAGTGTGAGTTTGCCCATTGTATCCCAGTATAGGGCGCTGGTAATGGTGTTTTGCCTTTGATCCCCATCAGTAGCTTCTCTTTGATATGATAAAAGTGAACCCTCATGAGGATATCTCTGGGGACTGAGGCTGCCAGGTGAGGTGGTTTAGCAATCCTGTGAATCCTGTCTATGATGACATCTCGCGGAGATGCTTCAGGTACAATTATATGCATTAGGTCTTTCGCATAGCGGGACAAGTCCGCAGGGCGTATATTCTCGGGGACCCCCCTTAGTTTAACATTGTTCCTGCGGGACCTATCTTCTAAATCGGCCAGTTTGGCGCGCATCCATGACTGTTCTTCTTTAATCTCATCATAAGTGTCAATGATGTCGTTCACCGTATGGGTGCAGTCAGATATGCCTCTCTCAGTGTTGGTTACTCTGGTGTCTAATGTGCGGATATCAGAGGTGATTGTTGAAAACATAGTGGAAAGATCAGTCATGAGGGAGGTTTGGAGGGAGAGTAGCATGTCTTTCAGTGTCGTATCCATGACAGGCTGGCCTGAGGTGGGAAATGATGCCATGGAGGATTGCAGGGCCTGGTCAGAGAGGAAAGGCTTCAGAGCCTGGGCCTCAATTTGTGAGTGCAGCGGCCGCTGCGGCGGTGTGTCAAGCCGCATTTTAGCTTTAGCAGGGCTGCCAAGCAGGGGGTCAACATCCTGGGTGTCTGGGGGGTCTGTGGAGGTACCTGGTGGAGGATGTTCTTCTGGGATTTCATCCGGGAGGTCAGTGTATGCCTCGCGTTGTGCGATCGAGCCGGCGCCATTTTGGATCGCTGTGACCCGCTCCGCAGGTTTGTAGGCAAATTCGGTCAGTTTTTGAGGTACCCGGTCCGTATACCTCTTCCTGGACTGAAGTAATTTGTTCTCCATGTCGTCCGAAACAAGGATGGCTGTGAGTGGAGAAGTGTGTGGGGCCTGCGTCGATAGGTTATGTCCCCTGGCTGACGAGCATGCAGTTTAGGTGTCCATCTTATTCTCCAGCCGGCCTACCGGTCGTAGAGGTTGTAGAAAGAGAATCTAAGATGGCCGCTATATACCAGGCTGGAGTTCTTCCTACAGGTTGTTGTGAGTAGGTGCCAATGGGTGATAAGGGTAGCTGGGGGTAGGTGGATGAGCTCAGGTAGTTACATAAAGGGAGAGCCGGTCTGGGAAGCCTGGGTTCAGTAGTGTTATAATGCTGGGAGGAGTAAGATGGCCGCCATATATTAGGTCTGAGGTGATTTTATTTCTGTTGGTCCTTAAGGAGAAGGATTTGTGGGTGGCACAGGTGGTGGGCGGCAGGATGATAGGTTGTGGAGTTTGTGGGGTGTCTAGGCCGGCCTGGGGGACCCAGAGGAAGATTGCAGACCTCGGGCGGGTGTAGCAAGATGGCCGCCGCTTCCGAGACTAGGCCGGAGCCGCGGCCTGTCCTGCTGGGTGATCGCGGTTGTTGTCTCCGCACAGCTCGGGTCCCTCCCGGGAGTAGTCTGCCCTGGTGTGGGTGGATTTGTACCCTCCCGTTCCGCCGATTGCGGAACTCGAGCCCGGGGATGACGGAGGTCTTACAGGCCGCAAGATGGCGGCGGGCCTCCGCTGTGTGGAGCTGATATCGATCCGGGGATAGGCCCAATCAGCTGGACAAAGTGTCCAATTTCCCCCGGGATTGATGTGGCAGGGACCCAGCAGTAGATGGGGTGATTTTAAAGGCTCACCCGAGTTTTCGGCCTGTCGGATGGCGAAGGATTGTGGACGGGGTTGAGGATCACTTCAGGAACACGTCCGTTCCTTTCTACTTCCGGACACGCCCCCCCCGCAATTACAAATCTTGATCTAATAACTCACAGCAGGGTCCATTCTTGCGCCCACCAAGAGTAACTGTGAGAGCTTACAGTCTTGTGGCAACACCGTCCACCACCACCGCCAAAGGCCCAATTTTTCTGCCCTGTTCATCAGGTGCTTGCAATTACAAATCTTGATCTAATAACTCACAGCAGGGCCCATTCTTGCGCCCACCAAGAGTAACTGTGAGAGCTTACAGTCTTGTGGCAACACCGTCCACCACCACCGCCAAAGGCCCAATTTTTCTGCCCTGTTCATCAGGTGCTTGCAATTACAAATCTTGATCTAATAACTCACAGTAGGGCCCATTCCTGCGCCCACCAAGAGTAACTGTGAGAGCTTACAGTCTTGTGGCAACACCGTCCACCACCACCACCACCCCCAATTTTTCTGCCCTGTTCAACAGGTGCATGCAATTACAAATCTTGATCTATTAACTCACAGCAGGGCCCATTCCTGTGCCCACCAGTCTTGTGGCTACACCAACATCTAATAGGGCAAATTTCTGCAGAGTATATACACCAGGCCCCTACTTTCAAACATCCAACTTACAAACGACTCCTACTTGCAAATGGAAAGAGAAAACAGGAAGTGAGAGGAAATCTACCCCTAGGAAGGGAAATTCTATCCTGTTAGATTTAATTTGGGAAAAAGGTATCTCCTCTCTACTGATACTTTATCACCAATCCTTGTTTCAATTAAAACCCCACTTTTTCCAAAAACATTTGTCATTGGGACGGAAAGTGAGGTGACATGTTCTGAACAGATGTGCAAAGACAGCAAATGTTACAGGGGTGATAACCCCTCCCTATGTTCTCCAAAAAGCTTAAAAATAGATTTTTTTGGGATGGAGCTACACTTCATAATGTACCTGTTCAGATTCTACTTAAGAACAAACCTAAAGCCGCAAGTGGTTTTAAATGGCTTCTTTTTTTCCTTTAAAAATGTCATTTTGTGCAAGGACAGTTCTAAACACGGGAAACACATGCCACTTCACAGGCATACTTTAGACACCCCCCAGGTACCATATTTAAAGGAAAATTTCACTTTTTTTTTTTTCACTTTATGCATCATTAAAATGACTGCTCCCGAAAAAACGTTAGTTTTTAAAAGTTCTTTTTGCATTGATATATGTCCCCTGGGGCAGGACCCGGGTCCCCAAACCTGTTTTATGACATTAACATGCATATTGGCCGTTGTAATTAGCACTTTTGATTTCGAACGTTCGCGTCCATTATAACGTATAGGGTTCGAAAATTCGCGCAAACTTTCGGTCGGTTCGAAGGTTCTGGTGCGAACCGAACCCGGGGGTGTTCGGCTCATCCCTATTGCTGACCATGTCCATCCCTTTATGACTACAGTGTACCTAATAAGTGGCCAGCAAGTGTGTATATTTATATATATATATATATATATATATATATATATATATATATATATATACAGTGGCGGCCCGTCCATAGGGGGCGCCCGGGCGCCGCCCCCCCCCTCCTTGCAGTTAAAAAAAAAAAAAAAAATAAAATAAAAAAAAAAAAAGTTAAAAAAAAAAAAAAACATTTATTTAAACATGTCCCTTTAAGGGCGCCTTGCACAGTGCACTGCAGTATGCACCGCTCTATCACCAATAGATAGATTCATGCATTGCATGAATCTATCTATTGTCACCTCTGCCGCCCCCTATTCAGGTGTCCGGCCCCTGATCGGGCGCCGGGCATCTGAATTACAGTGGGGGGGGTGTTGCGGGAAGCGCCCCTATTAGAGCTGTAAGCTCTAATAGGGGACCCTATTAGAGCGGTGTGCTCTAATAGGCTTCCCTAAGTGTAAACAGCGGGCGCACGGCTGTGCGTTCGCTGATTACACAGTATTGTGTTAGGGAAGCGAATACATTGCTTCCCTAACACAGACCCGCCTCTCAGCCAATCAGGTTGCCAGGTCTGTTACCTGTCACCTGATTGGCTGAAGTCACAGGCGCTGTGATTGGACGCTAGGCGTCCAATCACCTAGCGTCCAATCACAGCAGAAGAAGACAGGAGGAGCGCGGGAGAAGACATCCGACGGAGACACCGCTCGTCGCCTGACGCCGTCACCAGCTGCACACCGGGACAAGGTAAGTGCAGAGGGCAGGCAGGGGGCACAGTGGCAGCACTTAAGGGGCACAGTGGCAGAACTTGGGGCACAATGGCAGCACTTAAGGGGCACAATGGCAGAACTTGGGGCACAATGGCAGAACTTAAGGGGCACAATGGCAGAACTTGGGGCACAATGGCAGAACTTGGGGCACAATGGCAGCACTTGGGGCACAATGGCAGCACTTGGGGCACAATGGCAGCACTTAAGGGGCACAATGGCAGAACTTGGGGCACAATGGCAGAACTTGGGGCACAGTGGCAGCACTTAAGGGGCACAGTGGCAGAACTTGGGGCACAGTGGCAGAACTTGGGGCACAGTGGCAGAACTTGGGGCACAATGGCAGAACTTGGGGCACAGTGGCAGAACTTGGGGCACAGTGGCAGCACTTGGGGCACAGTGGCAGCGTTTGATGGGCACAGTGGCAGCGTTTGATGGGCACAGTGGCAGCGTTTGATGGGCACAGTGGCAGCGTTTGATGGGCACAGTGGCAGCGTTTAATGGGCACAGTGGCAGCGTTTGATGGCACAGTGAGGCTGTTTGTTTGCGCCCCCCCAAAAATTTTGAGCACCAGCCGCCACTGTATATATATATATATAGACGGACAGTCTCAGTGCTATAGTCCTTTATACTTCCTCCTTAGTCCTTTTTCACACACTGACATGTACCCTCAAAAACGTATCCACTCAATGGGGTTGATTTACTATAACTGGAGAGTGCAAAATCTGGTGCAGCTGTGCATAGTAACCAATCAGCTTCTTCCTTCAGCTTGTTTAATTAAGCTTTGACAAAAATCCTGGAAGCTGATTGGTTTCTATGCAGACCTTAAATGAGTGCAGAGAATCTAACCTGACGTATCCCCAAAGCACCATGCTGTTTAATCACGGGCGGTTTGTGAGTACCAGTGGAGATATGTTATAGTAGGATCAATAACATCTACAGGCTACACTATTGTGGTTGTTCTTTTCTTGCATATCAATAAGCAATAAGATCTGACCAATATATATCTTGAGTAAAAGACCCTACAAGTGTATATGTCAGTGAGTGACCAGATGAAAAGGTTTCCTAGATCTGATGGATCGGTTAGTAGACAGTACATAGGAGCCTGATCCGCACTGCTCTCAACTTCATGAGATCATTTAGATATTCATATTATTTGTACATTTCTCTCATTGTTGTGTCACGCCAGGCTGGAAAATACGGGTGCACATATTATATGTACTTTTATTTATTAATTGTTTGCACATTCTATATACCGTATTTATTGGCGTATAACACGCACTTTTTCCCCCTTAAAATCGGGGGAAATTCGTGGGTGCGTGTTATACGCCGATACCCCCCAAAAAAGTGACAAAAATGGCGAGCGCTGCCGTAAAAAACCGAATCGCGGACGAAAAAAACCGAAGCGGCGCCGGAAAAGACCGAGCCGACTGTTCGGCTCCGCTCGTAGTCCCGCCTCCCTGTGCTCGCTCCGGAAACAGCAGAGAGGCAGGACCGCGAGCGGAGCCGAGCAGTCGGCTCGGCCTTTTCCGGGGGCGCTTCGGTCTTTTTCGGCGGCGCACGCGACAGAGCGTCTCGGTGGCGGGAAATTTAAACCCGGACAAGACTGCAAATGACGCTGGCAAGCTACAATGACACTAAGCAAGCTACAATGACACTGGGCAAGCTACAATGACACTGGGCAAGGCTGCAAATGACGCTGGGCAAGGCTGAAATGACGCTGGGCAAGCTACAATGACACTGGGCAAGCTACAATGACACTGGGCAAGCTGCAATGACGCTGGGCAAGCTGCAAATGACGCTTAAATGTAATTTTTTTTTTTTTTTCCCTAAACTTCCCTCCTAAAACTTTTTTTCCTTAAAATGCCCTCCTAAACTTGGGGTGCGTGTTATACGCCGGTGCGTGTTATACGCCGATAAATACGGTATATATATTTGAGGTATTTATTCATATTGAGGCTGTGCAATAGGTTTTGAGCACTTTTTTTATGTTAACCACATGCCGACCGGGCCATAGCCGAAAGACAGCTACAGCGCGGTCGGCTTATTCTGGGTGGACGTCTGTAGGACGTCCTCCCAGAATCTTGCTCCCGCACGCCCCCTGGGGCGTGCACTCAGGAACTTACGTGACCACCGTGTCCAGAGGACCCGGCGCATCATTGATCACAGTAGACGGCCGCTGATAGTGGCCATTTACCACGTGATCGCTCAGTCAAATGATGGATCGATCACATGTACTAAAAACCGGCGTCAGGTCATGATGCCGGTTCCTCCCTCCCCTCTCTGTACCGATCGGTACAGTGAGAGGGGAGAAGCGGAGAGGGGGATAGATGTTAGCAGCGCTGTGGGCTGGATGTGTAGTGCCCACAGCGCTGCTCAATGACACTGCAATACTGTGCAATAGTCTGCCAACACTGCAATACTGTGCAATAGTCTGCCAACACTGCAATACTGTGCAATAGTCTGCCAACACTGCAATACTGTGCAATAGTCTGCCAACACTGCAATACTGTGCAATAGTCTGCCAACACTGCAATACTGTGCAATAGTCTGCCAACACTGCAATACTGTGAAATAGTCTGCCAACACTGCAATACTGTGAAATAGTATGCCAATACGCGCCAATACGCGCCAATACTCGCCAATACTCCTCAATAAATTTTAGCAAAAACAAATAAATTTTATTTATTTTTTTTACCAAATTTTCTGTCTTTTTTGATTTATAGCACGAAAAATAAAAAACCCAGCAGTGATTAAATACCACCAAAATAAAGCTCTATTTGTGTGGAAAAAAAGGACAAACAATTAATTTGGGTACAGTGTGGTATGACTGAGTAATTGTAATTCAAAATGTGAGAGCACCGAATAGCTGACAATTGGTCTGGTTAGGAAGGGGGTTTAAGTGCCCAGTAGTCAAGTGGTTAAACCTCATATTTATGTGATTTTGCATTTTATCATGTTTGGATTTGTATGCCGGCATTTGCACTTTATTGCCTGGTTGCACATACTGTATTTATATGATTTTGCATATTTCCACATTAGGAATTGAATGCTGGCATTTGCACTTTATTGTTTGATTGCACAGTATTGCACATTTTTATGAGTTTTTCACATTGCATTTTATTGCACGGATTTTTATAGTCATTTTGCGATTTTACCTATTAGCGCACTAATCTTATAATTATTCATACATTCATATAGTGAGAGATCACCTACATTGGTCGCAGCTTTTAGTATTTTAATCCACTAGAATTTGCACATAGCAGCGCTGGATTATTTTTGTTTTCATTTCTATGCAGAGCTGCACCAAATCCTGCACTCTCCATTTGTTGTAAATCAACTACAATGTGTCCGTAAATTTTTGCCCCATGCACTCACTCTTTCACTCTTTACACCTTTAGTGCTCCACCACCACCAGTTGTGCTCTAACCTGATATATCTGACCCACATGTAAACTAAGGTAAATAATACTGTAAGTTCCCTTTAAATGGACTACTCACTCTTCGGCTGGTTTCACTTCCTGCACTCCACTCCTCCAAGTGATGGCATCAAAAAAACAAACAAACTCATAGTGTGTCACCTTAAAGGTTAACTCCACTTTCGTGGGAAAAATAATAGAATATAAAAAATAAATAATGTAGTGTATACATGTCATACTTACCTCCACTGTGCAGCTCATTTTGTACAGAGTGGCCCCAAACATCCTCTTCTGGGGTCCCCCGTGGCTCTCGTGGCTCCTCCGTGCATCAGATAACCCCCCTAGGAGAAGCGCTCTCCTGGGGGGTTACCTTGCGGGCGTGCTCCCGAGTCCAGCATTTGCATCCTTATACACGAATGCCGGACTTGGTTCCGCCCCCAGCGCCCGTGTTATTGGATTTGATTGACAGCAGCAGAAGCCAATGGCTGTGCTGCTATCAATCTATCCAATCAAGAGCTGGGACCCCGTGGAGAGAGGGAGAGTGAATGAAGGGGCTCAGGTAAGTTAAATGGGGGTGCTGGTTGGGGGCGGTCACTGCCAGGTGTTTTTTCACCTTAATGCATAGTATGCATTAAGGTGAAAAAAACATGAGGGTTCACAACCCCTTTAAGTGTTACTGGCCACCAGTTGCCCCACCCAACCCCTACCATGCCCTGCCCCTATACACGCCCTCATAAATTCTAATGAAATTATACTTAAAGGTTTTATGCAGAATTAAGTTACAAAAATAAATATTAACAACTATCACCCGTGCCCACCAACGCAGCCTCACCTGTGTCCACCATTGCAGCCTCACCTGTGTCCATCATTGCAGCCTCACCTGTGTCCACCATTGCAGCCTCACCTGTGTCCATCATTGCAGCCTCGCCTGTGTCCATCATTGCAGCCTCGCCTGTGTCCACCATTGCAGCCTCACCTGTGTCCACCATTGCAGCCTCACCTGTGTCCACCATTGCAGCCTCACCTGTGTCCACCATTGCAGCCTCGCCTGTGTCCACCATTGCAGCCTCGCCTGTGTCCACCATTGCAGCCTCACCTGTGTCCACCATTGCATCCTCACCTGTGTCCACCATTGCATCCTCACCTGTGTCCACCATTGCATCCTCACCTGTGTCCACCATTGCATCCTCACCTGTGTCCACCATTGCCCCACCCCATATTTTATGTTATCTGATTTCTCAGCCCCAATGAAAGGAGAGTATTGTGTTCCCAAAACACATTGGATTTGTCTTCCGACCTTTTGCCATAAGAAAGAAAGATTTACTGGACTTTTATTACACTTGTGGCCAGGACAGGGACAGGTTCATCCAGCGCCACCTAGGGCGAGAATGTAAAACTGCGCCCCCTCTCCCCTGCTGCTAATGCAAGATGTAGAATGGGTGTACCACCCTGTACCTATTCTCTACCCCATTGCTCCAGCTACCCATGGTTGGTATTGAGTGTGCACCTCCCATGTGAGGTCAATCACTTGCTTTCCAGCATCTAGAAGGCAGTCACACATGTGCAGTGTATTTGATATCACTTGTGGGTGGATGGAGTGAAGAGTGGGCATGTGGCGCATGGTGTGACAGCAGTAGTTATCATCAGAGCAGACATCAAGCCATCGTCTGCTGAGATCTCGAGTGTGCAGTGAGGGACCATACTCCTTCCAATCACTGCACCCAGGGCAGCTGCCCCTCCTGCCCATCCCTTGTCCTGACCCTGCTTATTGCACTCTCTCCATGGTCCGTAGATTCTCCGAAGATCTCCAAAGATGTCCTGACTGACAGAGCTGCCTCATAAATTTAGATCTAAATCTTTATCCCTCCTGTTGTGGAATCAGGGTTCTACCAAGTTGCCTATTGTCGAACCATAGACACAGCAAGAAATAATAGGACATCTCACCAATGTGAGTGAAATTCTCTCTTAGAGATTTGTCACTAATGCCACGTACACACGATCGGAATTCTCGTCAGAAAAAACTCTGACGGTTTTTCCAACGGAATTCCGACGGAATTTCGCTCAAGCTGTGTTGGCTACACACGATCACACCAAATTCCGACGGTCAATAACACAGCGGCATAACACACGTTCGACAGCACTATAAAAGGGAAGTTTAATGCGTCCGAGCATGCGTCGAATTGTTTCCGAGCATGCGTCGGAATTTTGCGTGTCGGAATTGCCTACACACGATCGGAAAATCCGATAGAAAGGTTTTCCGTCGGAAAAATTGAGAACAGGTTCTCAATCCAAAGTCCGTTGGAAATTCCGACAGAAAAAGACCGTTGACCATACACACGGTCGGAAAATCCGATGAAAATCTCCCATCGGACTGTTTCCATCGGAAATTCCGACCGTGTGTACGCCGCATAAGAGTCTTCCTCACCTCTTGTTCTGCTGAGTACTCGAAATCAGTGGCGGCTGGTGCTCCAATTTTTTGGGGGGGGGGAGGCAAACCTGGCCTCCTCACCCCCCCCATCGCTCGATTGATTTTTCGATTAGTTCGCCCGCCAGCCCCGCACTTACCTCATCCAGGTCACGGCTTTGGCGGCTTCCTCCTGCATCTCAAATGGCAAATGAGGTTCAATGTAGAAACATTTAAAATAATGCATTTGAGTGGCAAAAATATGAATGCAATCTATATACTGGGGGGAGATCTAGGATGGAGATCTAGGAGATCTAGGATGGAAAATGACCTGGGGGTCCTAGTAGATGATAGGCTGAGCAATGGCATGCAATGCCAAGCTACTGCTAACAAAGCAAACAGAATACTGGAATGCGTTAAAAAGGGGATCAACTCCAGAGATAAAACAATAATTCTCCCGCTCTACAAGACTCTGGTCCGGCCACACCTGGAGTATGCTGTCCAGTTCTGGGCACCAGTCCTCAGAAAGGATGTACTGGAAATGGAGCGAGTACAAAGAAGGGCAACAAAGCTAATAAAGGGTCTGGAGGATATTAGTTATGAGGAAAGGTTGTGAGCACTGAACTTATTCTCTCTGGAGAAGAGATGCTTGAGAGGGGATATGATTTCAATATACAAATACCGTACTGGTGACCCCACAATAGGGATCAAAACATTTTTGTGGAAGGGAGTTGAACAAGACACGTGGCCACTCATTAAAATTTGAAGAAAAAAGGTTTAACCTTAAACTATGTTGAGGGTTCTTTACTGTAAGAGCGGCAAGGATGTGGAATTCACTTCCACAGGCGGTGGTCTCAGCGGGGGGAATCGATAGTTATAAGAAACTATTGGAAAAGCACCTGATCGACCGCAACATACAGGGATATACAATGTAATACAATGTAATACTGACATATAATCACACACATAGGTTGGAATTGATGGACTTGTGTCTTTTTTCGACTTTACCTACTATGTAACTATGTATCTCCTCCCGCGTCCCAGGGGTCGTGTCTCCTCCTGGAAAATTGGGTCTTAGGACTTCTGGCCATGGGGTCTCAGGACCAACTTCCTGATTGGTCAGGAGGAGAAGCAGGAAGACATTAGTGAATAATAATTCACTAATGTCACACAAGTGGGTGGGCACGGGGCCCACCCATTTTGAAGCCAATTAGCACCTCAGGCTCTTATCATGTGCTTCAAAAAATAAATAAAAAATACACTCCGGTCTGGTCACATGATCTCTTCAGTGAAGAGCAGAGATCACCAAGGAACAGCTCCAGAGCCTGGTGATGACATCACCCATGGGCTTACTATGGGTCATCCATTGTCTGCTGTCTCTTCTCCATACCGAAGCTGCTGCTAGGAGCTAAAGCACCCTCAGAATAGGTAAGTGTAAGTATCTTTCCTTTATCTGACAATACTTGAAAGAGGAATTTGAGATTGGCAAAAAGTGCAAGTCAGCAGCTACAAGTACTGTAG
The DNA here is from genome assembly GCA_028564925.1 of Lithobates sylvaticus. Classification (NCBI taxonomy): domain Eukaryota; kingdom Metazoa; phylum Chordata; class Amphibia; order Anura; family Ranidae; genus Lithobates; species Lithobates sylvaticus. The sequence continues at coordinate 616,099,244 of CM053027.1, read as the reverse complement.
CGGTTGACTTTTATAAAACAGGTAGTTACCAGCCCAAGAAGTCCAGCACTGTCATTGTACAACCTGAAATTCTCAGCACTGTCTTCCGTCTCGCACCGCCAGCTGTGACTTCCTGATCAGTCACAGTCAGCCCCCTATTGTGCATGCACAAGATGCGTTGATTGGAGGACATGTGAGTAAGTACCTGTGGAAAAAGTACTTGTCATCCAAAAAACTTTCCACATGTGTAAAAGGGAGGGGGAAGGATAGGATTGGGCACAATCAAATAAACGTTCCCCAGTATTTGTTAAAATTCAGCAGTTGCAGTTTGCTACTTTCTGCTTGTTCATGCTATTTCAGTGCTTTTCCTCTGAAATTCTTGTCTTTACAGGGAGTTAAAGGGGTTGTAAAGGTAAAAAATGTTTCACCTTAACCACTTGCCTACTGTGCACTTAAACACCCTTCCTGCCCAGACCAATTTTCAGCTTTCAGCGCTCTCGCAATTTCAGTGACAATTGCGCGGTCATGCAATGCTGTAACCAAATGAATTTTTTATCATTTTGTTCGCACAAATAGAGCTTTAGTTTGGTGGTATTTATTCGCTACTCCGTTTTTTATTTTTTGCGATATAAGCAAAAACATAGCGGAAATTTTGAAAAAAAAACAATATTTTCTCCTTTCTTTTTTTAAAAGAAATCCAATAAAATCAAATTTTGTCATAAATTTAAGCCAAAATGTATTCTGCTACATGTTTTTTGTAAAAAAAATTCCGTTAAGTGTATAATAATTGGTTCGCGTGATCACGGACATATGTACGCAAATGATCATGTAAAAGGGGTGTGCAGGTGATCACGGACATGTGTGTGCAGATAATCACTGGCACATGTTATTTTACTGGGACATATGTGAGGGACATGTGTTTTTATTATTTGGGGACATGTGTTTTTATTATTTGGGGACATGTGTGTTTTGGGGACATGTGTGTTTTAATGTGGGGACATGTGTGTTTTACTATAGGGACCCTAGACTGGTGATCAGTGAGTAAAAAAACAGCTAATACTCACTGATCACCAGCCGGCTGCAGCGATCCGCTCTCCTCTCCTCACCGACGACTTCCGTGTGAGGAGAGGAGGGCCGATTGCCTAGCAACCGGCTGTTTGTTTACATCACATGACGGCTGTGATTCGACACGGCCGTCATGTGATCAGGAGGGCCAATCACCAAGCCCTCCTGCCGATCCGAGATGCGCCGTGTCCGGGTGACACGGCCGCATCGGGATCGCGCCGCTGCGTGGGCACGCGCGCGCACGATCCCTCTACTTCTGAAGGACGTTCCTGAACGTCCACTCAGAAGTAGACGGCTCCCACCCGGCCGTATATCTACATTGGCCTGGGTGGGAAGTGGTTAATGCATAGAATGCATTAAGGTGAAACATTTTTTACCTCTACAACCCCTTTAACATCTGACTATACCGGCCCCCCCAGGCCCCCCCCCCCCGTTTTACTTACCTGACCCCTCGAAAGTCCCGCGCTCGCCCCTGACATCCTCTTCACCGCTTACCCTGGCAGTTGATTGGCTAGAGAGGATGGTTTGAAAGCAGCGCAGCCATTGGCTCGCGCTGCTGTCAATCACATCCAATGACGCGGCGCGCCGGGGGGCAGGGGCCGAGTGATACAGCGAGCGGCTATAGCCGCCAGCTGTATCACGGGAGTGCACCCGCAAGTGCTTCTCGCCATATGAGGGTAGCTCGCATGAACGTGTGAAGTACTTGCAGGGGGGAACCAAGACAGCTGCCGAGGGACCCCAGAAGACCAGGTTCGGGGCCACTCTGTGCAAAACGAGCTGCACAGTAGAGGTAAGTATAACATGTTTGTTATTTAAAATTTTTTTTTTTTCCTTTATTCCCCTTTAACAGTGGACAGTGCAGGCTCCAGCTGGGGTGTAGAAGGGGGGGGGGGTGGCAGGCTAGGCTAGGCTATGGGGCTGGTGTTTCAATTGAATTACACAGTGTACAGCGACACAACTCTAGTCCCTGCATGCAAGGGTGGCTCCATAGAATGCTGCAAAAAGGAGCCACCCTAAAACAGGAAACCTGGGGTAACAGTTATGGCAGCAGCTTAAACTAAAACAAGGCAAGGATTTAAAGATAAAGAAGCTACATACTCAGCAAGTTATTGAATCTTCTGCTAAATGTGCTTAAAAACTTTAGTTTAATATCACCTAATACATAAAGTGTTTGTAAAGGTTCACTTTAAAAAAAAAAACATGTCATACTTACCTGCTCTGTGCAATGGTTTTGCAATGGATCCTCCTCTTTGCAGGTCCCCTGCTGGTGCTTCTGGCCCCTGCCCTCTGCCCTCTGCTAAGTGCTCCCTTGAGCTGCTTTTCTCTGGGGTACTTGTGCATGCTCGCTCCCGAGAAACCTCTGTGTGTCAATGAGACACCAAGAACGCTGGTCGGCCCTGCCCCCCCCCCACTCTCTCCTCACTGGCTGTGATTGACATCAGTGGGAGCCAATGAGAAGTCAGAGACCTGGGAGAACTTCTGCTCTTGTGCACATCTCTGAATGGTGATCAGGCTAGACATGTGCACAACAGAAAAATTTGTTTATTTTCGTTTTGTTTCTTTCGTTTCCGTTGATTCGTAACGATTCGTAAATTCGTAAGTCGTCCGTGTTCGTATTCGTAACGATTCGTATTTTCGTAAGAGTTATTTTTTCGTTGATTTGTTTTTCCGTTAGTTTAATTTTCGTTTATTCAAAATTTGGACGCATTCGTATTTATTCATACTTTCGTAACATTCGTAACATTCGTAGATTCGTAATCGGAGCATAATTCATAATTTTATGTAATGTGTATGCTATTATTACATTTTAAGAGACACGGAAAATTACGAATCGAAAAAAAAAGTTACTAATGTACGAATTTTTTCGTTCAATCCATTCGAAGCACGTTAAGCAGCGCCATTGTCAGAGACACGGAAAATTACGAATCGAAAAAAAAAAAAAAAAAAAAGTTACAAATGTACGAATTTTTTACGTTCAATCCATTAGAAGCACGTTAAGCAGCGCCATTGTAAGGGACACGGAAAATTACCAATTCAACAACAAAAAAAAAAGTTATGAATGTACAAATTTTTTTCGTTCATTTTGATTTTCGTTGTTCCTGTTTTCGTTTTTCGGATTTTCATAGATTTGTTGTTTCTAATTAGTTTTTTTCAGTTTTCCGTTGTTTTCGGATTTGTTCGATTCGAACGATTCGTTATTCGTTAAAATTTTTAGCGAATCGTTCGTTCATTCGTACGATAACGAATGAACGAATATAACGAAAAACGAAAAAAAAAGAAACAAATTGCATGTCTAGATCAGGCTCAGGCAAGTATAAGGGGGAGCTGCACACTAAAAAAAAATACTTCAGCCTTTAGAACCAATTTAAGCAATATTCAAAAAAGAGGGTGAAATTCCTCTTTAATCAAACAGCTATGATAAAATGTTTTGTTTTTTGCTTTTTCTTTTCATAATAGCACCCTTTGGCGATCAAACAATTCAAAAGAAAAATCTACTGCGAAGATACAAACGCTGTAAAAAAAAGACCTAATCCTGAAGGTTCAGATACAGATCACAAAAGAAACTTTGTATCTATTTCATCCACCTCTTTAGAAACCACTCCATGTGTTCCTGAGGAATTTCCCAGTCTCTCTTGTTATCCAAGTCAAATATCACCATCTAGAGAAAGAGTGGAACGAGCAGGGTCTACTTTATCCAAACCGTTGTTAAATATGAAGTTCCAAATTCCACAACCAACTTCTAGTTGTGAAGATATTTCAGACTTTGACTCAAGATCCAGTTCACCTTTTTCAGCAATTACTATTTCCACAAATACTTCAGAAGGTTTTGAGTCTGACCAAAATGAAGAACCCGACATCAGGAGGAGGCCAGAGCAAGCATCTTCTTTATATCAACAAGCCGAAACAGCCCAAGACAAGACGGCTCAAAGACTTCTACAATATGTGAGAGTAAGCCCTACCTATATTGTTACATTGTACTTCTCGTCAGTGTAGCAGGTTGTATAGCATGCTACCTGATGGAAACTAAAATTACGAAACTGAAATTATGAGATTTAGAATGTGGTAGTCCACGAAGGTCCAAGGAGTTCGGTCCCAGAAGGCTTTTGGGGTGGCTCAGAGTATCTACCAGAAAAGAAAATTGGGAGGCAGGAGAGCATTTATGGTGTCGTTAATTGGCCCAAATGTGATAATTAGTTTAAAAGGTTCATTAATAGAAAAAAATAAAATTAACTTACATCTGTTGAGGCTGTAGTCACCCTAATGCGGCGTACACACGACCGGACTTTCCATCAGAATAAACTCAGACGGTCTTCTCGATGGAGTTCCAACGGAGTTCCGACCGAACGGACTTGCCCACACACGATCACACCAAAGTCCTTTAGTTTTGAACGCAATGACGTAAGACGGGACTAGAAAAGGAAGTTCAATAGCCAGTAGTCAATAGCTGCCCTTGCGTCTTATTTGGTCCGTCGGACCAGCATACAGACGAACGGTTTTCCCAATAGAAATTGATTCCGTTGGAAAAAAGAATTAAAGTATGTTCTATTTCTAGGTCTGTCTAAGTCAGATGAAGCCCACACACGATCAGAATATGCGACGGAATCATTCCGTCTGACCTTTTCTGACGGAAAGTCCGGTCGTGTGTACGTGGCATTGGGAGTAAAGACACACAACCTTCCATATGCGCAGAAAAAGCCTGTTGGTGGTCTGTAGAGACACCTGTTGTCATAAGTCTAAGGATGGATTGGAGTCACCTAGATTTAATAACCATTGAATCGCGTTTTTTTGTGAAATAAAGCAATTTGATGTTATTAAACCAGATGACTCATCCTTATGCCCGTACACACGGTCGGAAATTCCGACCACAAAGTCCGTCGGATTTTTTCCGACGGATTTTGTCCGACACTGGTGTTGCATACACACGGTCGGATAAAGTTGTCGGAAAATCCGAACATTCTGAACGTGGTGACGTTCGTTGCGTACGACGGGACTACGTAGAGGCTAGTAGCCAATAGCTTTGGTCTTGTAATGTGATCTGAGCATGCGTGGCACTTTGTCCGTCGGAATTTACTACACACGATCGGAAAAAGTCCGATAGGACTTTGTTGTCGGAAAATTTGAGAGCAGGAGATAAAACTTTGTCCGACGGAAAAAGTCCGATGGAGCCTACACACGGTCGGAATTTCCAACAACATTGTCCGATAGGACATTTTCCGTCGGAAAATCCGACCGTGTGTATGGGGCATTAGACTTATGACAATGGGCACCTCTGCCAATCAGACCACTGATTGGATTTTTTTTAGACCTCTTTTAACTCATTTACTGTAGTTCAAACGCCCACCTGAGAACCCTATGTTGGATCCAGGATTGGGATCATTGTAGCCTCTTTTAACTCCATTTGTTTTAAACTATAATATCCAAGCCGAAGTCATTTTTATTTCATTAAATAAATGTGATAAGGATTTGAAGAAAAAGACCAGGATGAAAGCTGATGAAAGCCACAGCAGCTTTAGGCTTTGTACACATGGGCTTCAGCTTGTAAAAGAGCAGTGAGTCCAATGTGATTTTACAAAAAAATGTTTGCAATCTTTCAGCCAGGCTAATGTAGGTATTTTGAAGGGCTGTTCAGTCCCCCATACACAAGGCCAGAGTGTACTTGCCATTTCATCCATCTAACAGCAGAATTTGAGGACTTTTTTTTTTACAGTGGAAAAAAGAGGACATTTCCCCTCACTTCCTGGTGAACCAAGCTTTCTATTTTGCACACAAACATGTAAATGTACTTAAAGTGGTGTCCCCCCAAAAAAAAATTGCTTAAAATTCCTAAAAATATTTAAAAAAAAATAATTGGAAAAAAATGTAACTCACCTGTTGCTACGGGGTCCCTTGTAGTCTGCCTCCTTCAGTGCCCGGGCACTGACATCACTTCCCCTCGGCACAGTCAGTCATCTGGGACACGTGACAGGTCCCAAATGACTGTGCGGTGTATCATGGCGCGCGGTGCCGCTCGTGCATGCGCAGTGGGTGCCCGGCTGTGAAGCCACAGCCGGGTGCCCATAGTAAGAATGCCGGCGCCGCCGAGTGGAGCGGGGAACGAGGGGGGCTTCGTTCCCCCACATCGCTGGACCCTGGGACAGATAAGTGTCCAATTATTAAAAGTCAGCAGCTGCAGTATTTGTAGCTGCTGACTTTTAAAAAAAAAAATTTTTAGGGGGCACCCCACTTTTAAACCTTATACATTTTCTAAAAGCACAGAACCTCTAGAATAACAGTAGTTACAATTTTGTTATGTATCACAATCTTCTATTTATAGTAGCTGGGATCTGACATCTCTGAATCAGGAAGACCTCATAGCTGAGTTTCCCGGCTTCCCGGCCCCGCTCCTTAACAAGCATCTTATACTGCATCCTGATTGGGCAAAGCTTTGCCCAATCAGGGTGTAAAATGCACTGTGCAGCATGCAGGTCACGCACACCCGCCAACCACCCTGCAAATTTGGGTGTTGGACAAACTCATGCTTGGGCCAAACCGTCCGCCCAAAATTAGTCATAGTCTACGAGGTGCATAGAAAAGCAGTACCAATCTGTATGCATACTTTAACTTGAATTAGTTAGTCTAGGTTAGCACATTATAAAAAAATGTTTTACTGACACAAGATCACTTCTAGGTAAACTCCTAAACTATATAGCCTATACAAGGTCAAGATATATCAGTTCGCAGAATGTTTTTATGAAATATACTTATCCTCTTTTGTAGACTTATTTAAAAAAATAGAATAGGGGTATCTTCTGTTGTGCAGTTGATTTGGGTGTCATGGTCAGGGGTCAGGCCAGTAGCTATAGCAGTAGAGAGGCTCCCCCCGACAATCTGGAAAAGCACACAAATAGGTGACCTTGGAGGATGACACAGGCTCACTCGAGGTGTACTCACTGATATTCGCCAGAACTCCTGGTGGTGGAGATTGTTTTTTCTGTGTTAGTATCAGTTGCAGTTTTCAGGATCGCCCAACAAGGAGACAAGCAAGCTGAGGTTCAGTAGCACATATAGCAGGTAGAGATCAAGCTGAAGAAAATTCAATAGATAAGCCAAAGGTCGATAACAAGTGGTTTCAGGTTGGGATCAAGCAAAAGCATAGTCGAGGTACAAGCCAAAGGTTGATAATGAATGGTTACAGGTATGCAAAAGAGTGACATATTGGCTGGAGAGAGCACAATGATCTGGCAAATAGGAAGTGGAGAGACATAGCTTAAATCAGGAAGGTCATGGGAGGAGAAAAGAGTTCAAGGTTCATGAGAAACAAGAGACCAGAAGAGATCAGACAGGGAGTTATCAAATAGGAGAGCAGGCATGGAAGGATATGGAAAAGAATGTGATCAAATAGGAGAGCAGGCATGGGTGAAAATGGAGGATAATGATTAAAAAGGAAAGCGGGCATGGAAAGCAATGGATGGCAATGTCCAAATTAATTTAAAAAAAAAAACATAGTATATAAACTTGTAAATATAATTAAAGGCAACTTTTTTTTTTTTTTTGGATAGAGTGGACAGGGATTAGAGCACCTGTCAGATTTTTATTGCTGCCTGTGTCCTATTAGGGAAACTCACCCTCTCATTTTCATGTTTGCCGTTATCATTGAAAGTGAAAAGAAAACCCCAACTTTTGAGTTGACACCAGAACAGTATTAGAGGGGAAATCTTCAATGGGGACACTAGTTCTGGGGACAACCAGGGATTCCCTCACTTTGAATTTCACTTACTTTCTATTTGGGCTGAGGGGCAGGAAGTTAGGGAAATCTCCCTTTCTTTATCCAAAATGAAAAAAAAATGTTGCCTTTTGTTTTCCCTACTTTGGGAAAACAGCTATGATATTGCTTGTGTTTTTTTTTTTTTTTTAGTATCCTTTGGCGATGGAACAAATCAAAGGAAAAATGTATTGTGAAGATGCAAAATCTATAAAAAAGAGACCAAGTCCTGGAGGTTCAGATACAGATCACAAAAGAAAATTTGGAACTATTTCATCCACCTCTTCTATCATGGAGCCTGCAGTTCATTTAGAAACCTCTCCATGCATTCCTGAAGAATTCCCAGGTTTCTCGTATTATCAAAGTCAAATATCACCATCTAAAGAGAGAGCAGTAAGAACAGGGTCTCCTTTACCGTTGTTAAATATGGAGCCCCAAATTCCCCAACCAACTTTTATCTGTACAGGATGTTCAGATTTTGACTCAAGATCCAGCTCACCTTTCTCAGCAGTTTCTATTTCTACAAATACTTCAGAAGGTTTTGAGTCTGACCAAAATGAAGAACCATTTAGCATCAGGAGGAGGCCAGGCCAAGAATCTTTTTTAAGTCATGAAGATGAAACAACCCAAGATGAGAGATCTCAAAGGCTTCTACAACGTGTGAGAGAGCTTAACGAGCAGGTGGAGAACATACGTGCTAATAAAACAAAAATCTAAGTCCTGCATATATTGTTACATTTTACTATTCATCGGCATAACGGGTTACATGGTATTTGAAAAGTTGTTACAAAGTTAATTTCAACTTATGTAGTCAGATTTGAGGAAATGTTATATGTTTGTTGTGTATTCCTATTCACACAATATATAATTTTTTTTCTAATATTTTTTACCTTTTAGAATTCTCTTAGGAGACAGTGTCATGACAGACTGTAAGGCCCCTTTCACACTGAGGCGCTTTGCAGGTGCTAAAGTGCTAAAAATAGCGTCTGCAAAGCGCCCTGAAAGAGCCGCTCAATGCACTCCAATGTGAAAGCCCTGAGGGCTTTCACACTGGAGCGGTGCGCTTGCAGGACGGTCAAAAAAGTCCTGCAAGGCGCATTTTTGGAGCACTGTAGGAGCGGTGTATTTACCGCTCCTAAAGCGCCCCTTCCCATAGAAAACAATGGGACAGTGCTGCAAACCCGCCTGCAAAACGCCGCTGCAGCAGCGCTTTGCAGGCGTTTTTGACCGGACAGGCTAAGTTCCCTCTCATTGACATGCAAATTAGAGAAGTCATAACTTGTAACCCATTGTTAGAACAGACATTTGGGTTGCTATGGATATGTAGGTGATTTTATAGCATATGTATTTGTTAGTATAGCATAGTTATATTTTTGAGACCATGTGTTTTAAAAATCTAATGACTGGTCCCGGGGGAAGCTCTTTACAGGATATGAGACAGAGGATGTTAGGGGGAGGGGGTTAGGTTTTGAAAGAAGCATGTGGGCAGACAAAGTAGAGTTGTGTTTTGGAAGACAAGCCATGGCTGATTCAAGCTGGAGGAATTTGGGGAAGTTTTGAGTTGGACTTTGATCAAAGAACCATGAAGGCCTTTACATTTTGCTTTCAATAAATTTTTTATTAAGTTGAACAAAATATACAAAACTTGGGCGTACAGAAGAAATCGCCCATTGTCGTTCATGTTACAGTAATAGGCAAAGACAAAACGTGCAAAACTGAGCTTGAGAGAAAATAACTAGCACATATCCGAAAACCAGGCGAAGCGTGGTGTCACCAAGAGGGGTGATTCACTGAGACCCTAAATGGAGATTTGCTTCTAGCAGGGAAACATCTATTGATTGAAGTTTAATTGAAGGGAGAGGGCTGGTCCTGGGCACCCCAAGTGGGATCAAACTGTGCCCCGAGCCATCTCTCCTAAGATCCTGCCCTCATGGCTATTAGAATTTCAGGGGTGAGGAAGAGAGGGCGACCACCCCGCCTGTAAGGGTGGGGACCCCTCAGTAAGGAGTATGACGGCAAACGCCACCTGTGCTTTATTAACAGTTTCCTCAAGCTAACTTGCAAGATAGCTGGTACTAACCTGGCTATCATGGTAGATATATAAAAGCAAGAAAGAAGAAGGGAAAGTCAGAAAGAGGGGAAGGGGATAAAGGGGAGGGGGGGAGGGTGTGCCACAATTCAGCTAGGTATCCGAGATTTATCCGGAGGGACTCCTGGAATAAGGGATATCCCACAGTGAGACGCCCAAGGTTCCCATATAGCTTCAAATTTTTGAGTGGTATCTAGCAGTATACTGGCCAGCTTCTCCTGGGCCATTATCCATGAGATCTTACGGACTATTGCTCGGAAGGCGATCTTCGGGCGTTTCCAAGCTCCAGCAATGGTTAGTTTAGCTCCCAGCAGAATAAAGTGAATCAACCTTTGCTTGGGCTTGGAAACATTAGAGATATTAGCATTCAAGAGTGCAACCGCTGCAGTCCTAGGAACTGAACAGTTTGTGACCTTGGTGATTAAAGAGAATATTTTTGACCATAACGGCCTGATTCTGGGACATTCCCACCAAATGTGTACCATGGTTCCCCTTAGCTGACACCCCCTGAAACAGCAGGGGTCCGCTGAGGGGTATATCGCTGCCAATCTAGATGGGGTCATGTACCATCTCATGAGAACTTTAACTTTTGCTTCCATTAGAGAAGTATTGAGTATACCTCTAAAGGCTTTAGAACCCGCCTGGTGCCAAGTGTCTAAGTCCCACTCTTGTTGGAGATCAGCCTCCCATTCAGACATGAAGTGGATTTACTGGTTGGTTGTGTGAGCGACGAGTATATTACCGATATGCCACCCCCCTGGCCCCCGTCTTGACCACACCATAGTTCGTAATCAGTGAATTTGGGAGGTAGGGGTTTTTCCGTCCATGTCTTGTGTAGGAAGTGGGATATTTGACCAAACCTGAATATCTCAGAGGTTGGCATTTCTAGCTTATGGGTACAGAAATTCAGGGTAAGAGGTCCTTTACTCGTGAAGTAGTGTCCAATGCGGTACAGTCCCTTGTCCAGCCACCACTGAAATGACTTAATGACCATCCCGGGAGGGAAGTCCGGGTTATGAAAGATGTGGGAGAGAGGTTGTGCCCCAGAGACAAGGTTCTGAGTGTTACGGATTCCATCCCAGAGAGCATAAGAGTGAGAGAGGGAGGGGGAGAGAATTGCTGGCCTTTGTTTTTGTGGGCACCACAGTAGATAGTCTAGAGTGTACTGGGGTACAGCTTGCCTTTCGATATTGACCCAGTCTGGTTTTTCAGATGTTGAGTATACCGTGGAAAATTGGGCCAACCTAGCCGCCTGATAGTATTTAAGGAGAGACGGTAATCCCAGTCCCCCCTTTTTCCTATGAAGGTATAGAGTTTGTTGGGGGATTCTATAGCCCGATTTCCCCCATATAAATTTCAGGATTTTACTTTGTAGTGGCTTGAGTTGATCTTTTCGAATAGATATTGGAAGGGATCTAAAGAAGTAAAGAATTCTAGGAAGTAGGGTCATTTTGATGGAATTAACTCTACCTAGCCAGGAGAGCTCATATTGTGACCAAGTTTTCAGATCGGCTGCCAGTTTTTGAAAAAGCGGGGGGTAATTTTTATTGTATAAGGATTCTGTCCTGTCCGTGAGGGATATCCCCAAGTATTTGATGTAGCCCGTTCCCCATTGGAATTGAAAGGATTTTTGAAGTAGGGTGACCATGGAAGGAGGGAGAGAGATGTTTAGTGCCTGTGATTTAGAGTAGTTCACACCTAAACCTGATATCCTAGAGAAGTCTGTGAGTGTTTTAAGTAGGTTCGGGAGGGAAGTGATGGGAGACGTCAAAGAGCATAAGAGCATGTCGTCTGCAAAAAGGCCGCATTTGTGAGTATGATCCCCGCATTTGACCCCTTGGATGTCGGGGTTGATTCGTACTGCTATAGCTAGTGTTTCAATCGCAATGGCAAATATGATCGGGGATAACGGACAGCCTTGTCTGGTTCCCCTAGCAATGGCAATGGGATTGGAGTACTGTCCCTGTATGCGTATTTGGGCTTTGGGTTGTGAGTATAGGGAGTGGATCACCCCTCTGAAGCGGGGGCCGAAGCCCCATCTCTCCAGGAGGGGGAAAAGGTAAGACCATGAAACTGAGTCGAATGCCTTTTGAAGATCTAGTGATAACAGGAGTCCCTGTTGTGCTGGCCCCCCATCCCAGTTAGATTGAAGAATGGATACGATATCTATCGCCCTCCTAATTTGGTCGGGGCCTTGCCTGCCAGGTATAAACCCCACCTGGTCTTTGTGTATATATTTGCTGATAAAGGACGATAGGCGCACCGCCATTATTTTTGTGAGTATTTTGAGATCAGAGTTAATGAGTGAGATGGGTCGGTAGTTTCCTACTTCTTCTGGGTTCTTATCAGGCTTAGGAATGACCGTAATATACGCCGTATTCAGTTGAGGGTCCAGGGGATTGCCTTGAGTCAAGTGGTTAAAGAATTTCGCCATATGTGGGACTAAGGATTCCTTGAAGGTCTTATAATAGGGAGCCGATAACCCGTCAGGGCCAGGCACCGACCCTGTCCTAAGGCCTTTGATTACTGAGGCCACTTCTTCCGTCGAGAATGGGGCCTCTAGGATTTCCCTATGTTCGTCAACTAACCTTGGAATAGGTACACCATCCATAAAGTCGGGTATTGAGTTGCTTGGGGATTGTGGTGGGGCACTGTAAAGATCAGCATAACATTTTTGAAAGGCGTCTAGGATTTTGGAGGGGTTGGCTGTTAGACCGTGGTTTGCTAATCTGATTTTGGGAAAGGAGGAAAATTTTGTTCTAGGAGATAATTTAGTGGCCAGCATCGGTCCTATCTTCCCCTTCTGAGTGTAAAATTTGTTCGAGCTCCAGCGGATTGATTTTTCCGCTTTCGTCGTAAGGGCTAGGTTGAGTTCTAATCTCAGCTTTTCAATTTGGGCGAGTAGGGATGGGGAAGGGTGACATTTGTGTTGGGCTTTGGCTGATTTGTACGATTCTTCCAGTCTTTCTATCTGTATCATGTGTTCTTTCTTGAGCCTGGAACCTATCTGTATGAACTTTCCTCTGATCACAGCTTTGTGTGCTGCCCAAAGTGTCTCCGGTGAAATGTCCCCTACATTATTTAGGGTGAAGTAATCAGTCAGAGCCTTATTTAGTTCCGTTACTTGCACTGGATTGGAAAGTATGGATTCATTTAGGCGCCATTGTCCCCGTTTCGTCCTGTGTGCGCTATATTGAATGTGCATAATGACTAGTGAGTGATCTGAGAGAACCGTATCACTTATGTGGGATTTAAGGATTGCTGGCAGTAAGTCTGGGGAGACCAGAATATGGTCAATCCTGGCGTAGGTGTCGTGCGGGTATGAATAGTGGGTGAAATCCCTTTTGGAAGGATTGAACTCTCTCCATACATCAATGAGGCCCCTGTTGTGTAGAAGTTTTGCTATCCTCAGGCTCGCTCTGGTGGGTTTGGTAAGCTGTGTCTTGGGGGGTTTGGATTTATCTAGTGCCTGATCAAATGCTATGTTAGAATCTCCCCCCCAAACTACAGTGCCCTCTAATAGAGGGGAAAGTTCGTTCAGGATACGCTTGAAGAATTCTTCCTGTCCTTTGTTTGGGGCGTAATAGGATACTAGGGAGTAAATGTGACCTCCTATAGTCCCCTTGACCAAGAGGAACCTCCCCTCCACATCTCTGTAGTCGGATAAAAAAGTGAAGTCGCACGACTAAGACAAGAAAATCGCAACACCTCTTGTTTTGTTCTGTACTTTTGAAAGATAGAAGTGTGGGTAGTGAGCGTGTATAAATTTGGGACTGTACCGCATTGGGAAATGGGTTTCCTGAATCATCAGAATGTCTAGTTTAAGGGATTTGTAATGTGAGAACAGTTTTTTCCTTTTGATTGGTGAGTTCAGGCCTTGCACATTGTGGGAGGCTATTTTGAGATGGGACTGTGGTGTGTCAGCCATGAGGTGTAGGACGAGCGTTAGCTCGGCATATCTCGTCACTCACCCTTAGACGTCTTCTGTCTGCTTGGTCGTTCAGTTCATCATCACACCTTCCTGGTAGTTGGAAGCTGGACACCAATATTGGAGGCAAATGTTCTGAAAAGATAATTCTCATTAGGCACAAAATAACTGGGAAGGGCATGGGAAGGAGCGAAGGATAGAATGGAAAAGAGCAGAAAGATTCGTCTCCTATCAAGGGAAACAGTTCCCAGGGGGGGAGACACCCCCTAGGGACTTTTACCGAAAAGGTAATAGTGTCTGCTCCCAAAAGGGACAGACAGCCGCACCCTCAGATACCGATAGGAACCTAAGGGTGTGGTTGAGGCACATGGGGCCTACCCCAGCCAGGGCGCCCCCTATTATTATAGAGAGTAAGTGTAACTCAGCTGTCTGGAAGAAGTAAGGCATGTGTTATGCGGACTGTAGAACTCAACATGCTCTGTATCCGGTGCCCCCCGTTCGTCCCTTAAAAGGGGGCGAAGGGGGGGCCCCTGCTCACAGTAGTGGTGTGTAAATCCCTAGGAGTGACCAGTCATAAACCGGTCAGACCATGGGGAGCCAAATGTAGCTAAGGAATCAGAAAAAAAAAAAAAAAGATATCAGTGTTCAAAATGAACAGCGTCCAGGTATCTGGATCTAGGAAGACCAGATCCAATCAAAAACTAGGGTCACAGGACAGTCCATGTCCTCTTAGGAATCTTCAAGGTGGGCCATTGTCCTTTGCCTTCTTGGTCTTTGTCTTGTTCCAAAGCGGTGATTCTGGGCTCGTCGGGGTTGGTCTCTTGGAAGATCCGGGCAAGTTGTGAGTCACCTCCATGTCTGCTTCTTGGGAAATGAGTTTGAGTCGCAGCAACAGTCTTTCTCCTTCTGGGAATGTCGAGAATGCATAAGTCTTGCCGTTGTCTGTGAATCTTACTGCAAAAGGGAAGGCCCATTTGTATTTGATGTCCTTTTGTGTGAGGACCTGAAGCAGGGGCTTGAGTCAGCGTCTGCGCTGCATGGTGGAAGGAGATAGATCTGCGAATATTTGTACAGGATGACCAAGGCATAGGACTTTGGGAGCTGAACGTGCCTGTCTCATCACTTCTTCCTTGATGGCGTAGAAGTGAGGTTTTGCGATGACATCTCTCGGAGTTCCGTCTTTCCTGGGGGGTCCCAATGCTCTATGGGCTCTGTCAAGTTCTAAGCGGTGTTGAGGAACATTTGGGATTAGGGTCTGGATCATGTTTTGTACCGCAGCTGGTATGTTAGTGACGGATTCAGGAAGGCCTCTGATCCTAACGTTGTACCTTTTTGACCTATTTTCCAAATCGTCAATTCTGGATAAGGCGACATCCAATTGATCTTGTACTGTGTGTAGGTGGTCAGAGGTTTGGTTAGTCACAGCAATTGTTTGTTCCATCTTATACTCAATATAGTCAATTCTGGTGCCCAGGTTCTGAAAATCCTGTTTTAGATCTCCTGTGATCTTGGCAGCTGTTTGGGAGAGCAGGTCTGACAATTTCAAATACAGATCAGTCATTGTGAGAGATGCTGACATGGGGTCAGTGTGAAGGGGGACAGCTTGGAGCGCAGCATGAGGCTCAGCAGGGGATACAGAGAATCTGTCCATGGAGCGGCTTATTAGGGATTCTGTGGAAGCTGGGGAAGGAGACAGTTCCTGTTGTGGGTATCCCTGTGCCACAGGGGTGCATTGCAGGGTTGTGGGGGAATTTACCTGTCTCCCCTCATGTATCCCCTCCGTGTAGGCCGGGTGCTGCCTCGAGGCGGCCGCCATCTTGGATCCGCCGGCCGGATCCAGAGTATCGAATTGAGGCTCCAAACTGCGTCTGACCGAGGATCTGCGCATATGGGGTGATGCCCTGTTGTGTGGGGTGTCCGCGGGCTATCGTGTCACCGACAGCTGTGGGGCTAGCGATGGGCGCCGTCTGGCTGGGGTAGAGCGGAGCTCCTGGCTAAGCGGCCATCTCCGGAACTCCGCGCATGCGCACTCCCGGCCTTTACATTTTGATTCCATCTCTAAGTTGAGTAACTGTTTAGATTACTTATTGCATACATATTGTACATGCTTATTTTGCTAGAAAGGATAATCGGCTTGTGCATGTTGTATGTATATTTTGTAAGCTATGAATTGTGTTTTGTTCAGTTGTATTTGCAGCTTTTCTGTTTGGTAAAAGCATAGATACACTACAAAAGTCTAAGCTTTCTTGGTTTTACCACAAGAACCTTTATCAAAGTCGAAAGCAAAACATTTGGTGGCTCGTCTGGGATTTGCGCTAAAGCTCAACTGAAGTAGACCTGTTTTTCTGTTGTGTGTTTTGTAGCTTGTGCTGAAGTAACTGTTTAGGAAGAGTAAGATTGCAAAGGTTTCTGGTGTCCAGGAGGAGAAGGCGTGCACCCTGCCTGCCTTGGCCAGAGATACTCAAAGCGGATGTTTGTTGCACTTCCTGCATGCTCTACATATTTAGTCTGAAAAAGGAAAAAGGCAGATTTAGCAATAGACTTGCTAAAGGAGCAGCTTGCAGTGGCATCCAAGTGTTTGGAAGAATGACCATGAAGGGTGGCAGAATGGATTATGATGGAAAAGAGGGAAAATGACCAGAGTAAAGGCACAGAAGAAAGAGAAGGGGAAGGTCCATAGGGGAAAAGAGTCGGCTTAGATAAAGGTGGAGGAGAATGATAATGGAAGGGAGGAGCATGAGCAATGGTGAAAGAGGAGTGGAATGACCAGAGAGTAGGCATAAGTAAAACAGGAGAAGAAGGATCAAAGTGGGAAGGAGAGTGGGCATGGGTGAAAGAAGAGTTAAAAGTTTAAAAATAAGAGTAGGTATGGTGGACATGGAAAAGGATCATAGAGGGGAGAGAAGTGGAGTGGGTATGAAAAGAGGTGAAGAAATGACAAGAGATTGTGGGTATAGATGAACGTGAATGGGAATAATCACAGTGGGGAGGAAAGCAGGTGAATAATGGACATAAAAAGAGAATGATTATGGAGAATGATCACAAAAGAAATGGAGAACAGACAAAGATGAAAGTGGAAGAGAAGAAGAGGTGGCATGGAGTTAGGAGGGAATAGTGATGGCTGAGGAGAGGAGACTTGGCATTAATGCAAGTGAAAGAGAATGATCATATGGGTAAAGAGTGTGCTTAAAGGGGTGTTATAGCTTCAAAAAAAAAAATTTAAAAGTCAGCAGCTAAAAAAAAAGTCGCTGCTGACTTTTAATAAGCACACTTACCCTCCCAGGGCGCCCGCGCTGCCGTTCGTGGAGGCCGAGATGTCCCTCGGCATCCCGGATCCAGCGCCGCCATCCTCAGTAAGGGCAGCGGCTTTGCGCGGCCTACTGCGCATGCGCGAGTCGGCGCGCGGCCTACTGCGCATGCGCGAGTCGGCGCGCGGCCTACTGCGCATGCGCGAGTCGGCGCGCGGCCTACTGCGCATGCGCGATTCTTATTTGTGAATGGGGAACGCGGTGTGTTGTGGGACACAGTTCCCACAACACACCGCGCCCCATTCACCTGAAGACAGAAGAAGAGAAGATCACCGCGGCGTTGGAGGAGGCAGATTAGGACGATCTGCCTAGCAACAGCCATTTCTGGTAAGTAAAAAAAAAAAATTTTTTTTATTTTTTTATTTTAAATTGTTACTAACATTTTTTGTAGTTTTCATTTTTAGGGTGTCCCACCACTTTAAATAGTAAAGGATAAAGATGACAGGGAAAAGTGCAGAATGGTCATATGGGGGTGAGGGTGAGAATGGATAGAAGAGTAGGAGAATGGTGCTAGAGTGGAGTGGTGAAGAATTATCATTGGAGTAAGAGAAGATATGGTAGAAGTTATATAGATAGAAGTGAAGGATAGTGATAATGGTCATTTTGGGAGACAATTATAGGAATACCTGCCTCATCACTGTACTCCCAAAGACCTGTTGCCTAGGGACCATCCATTTGCCATAACAGGCTGGCAGAGAAATAATACTCATTGATCTTCTGATGGCTTAATTTCATTAACACATTGACTAGTAGGACCCCATATGGGTATTTACGATCCACACCTGTTCAGTATTGCAGCACTCTTGTAGGGGGGCAAATAGTTTATGGTCATATTTTCATCCTGTATAGTCATCTACACCTTTGGAGCTCAGGGTCACACAGAGGACATAGGACAATGCAAATCCTGTTGGAAAAATCCCCAATAATTCTGCAAACATGGATATGGTTTGTTGGGATCAACCTGATGGGAGTGTTCCAAGATTGCACAAGAAGCCCTTGTGTGAAAGATTCAGTGAGAATGGTTGTGTTAATTTAGAAAGACGATCCCCTCTCCCATCTCTCTACCACTATTTAGATTGATATAAATGCTGAATGGAGAATAATGATCAGATGGGAAGAGGGTAGACATGAAAGGAGGTGGAGAATGATTATGAAGGGGAGGAGAATGGATGGAAGAGGAAAATTGCCAGAGAGAGAGAGGAGGAGAAAGATCACAGCGGGGAGAAAAGTAGGTAAGGATAAAGGTGGATAAGCATGATCACTGAGGGGAGGAGCATTAGCAATGATGGAAGAGGAGTAAAATGACCAGGGACTATGCATGGGTGGACAGGAGGATAATGACTGAAAAGGGAAGGAGAGCGAGCATGTGTAGAAGAGGGGAAAAAGACCAAAAAGAAGAGTAGGTATGGTGGAACAGGAGAAGATTGTGGAGGGGAGAAGAGTGCACTGGGTGAGAATAGAAGTACATGAAGGGCATTCATTGATCAGGATGATAATGAGCATAAGGGGGAATGAGTGTGGAGAATGATCACAAAGGAATGAAGAATGGAAAATAATGAAGTGAAAGAGAAATACCACAGAGGGGAGGCATGGAGTTAGGAGGGGATAATGGTGGCTGAGGGGAGGAGAGTGGGCATCAATGTATCAATGGAAGTGGAAGAGAATAATCTTATGGGGAAGAGAGAGTGCCTGAATAGATTGGGGTAAGAGAGTAGATATGGCAGAAGTGATGTGGATTGAAGGGAAGGATAGCGATGACAGAGGACATTTGTATTTATCAGAGGACCATTTGTAATTAGAATTTGTGTATCTCTATTTGTGAATAAACTCAACCTTTATTTTATCATCCAGTTGTCCTTTATTTAATCAAGACACCCTATAACAGAGCACATTCTTCAGCGTATAATGCCTGATTCACTATTGTGATTGTTTGTAAACTATGAATTTCTTTTACGAGACTCAGCAGGGTTTAAGCGACAGCTGCAGGCTGGAAGATCTATACAAAGCAATGAGAGGCTGACAGCAGCCTTTTAAAGTGGTTGGTTCTTAAGGTTTTTTATCTTCATGCATTCTATGCATTAGGCTACTTTCACACTGGGGCGTTGGGGGCGCTGGCGGTAAAGCGGCGCTATATTTAACGCTGCTTTACCGTCGTTTTAGCGGCGCATTTCGGCCGCTAGTGGGGTGGTTTTACCCCCGCGAGCGGCCGAAAAAGGGTTAATACCGACCGCAAACCGCCGCTGCAGCGGCGTTTTGCGGGCGGGTTCAGAGCGCTGCCCCATTGTTTTCAATGTGAACGCGTGCTATAGGAGCGGTAAATATACCACTCCTACAGCGAGCCAAAGATGCGGCTTGCAGGACATTTTCCAGCGTCCTGCAAGCGCACCGCTTCAGTGTGAAAGCCCTCGGGCTTTCACACTGAAGACACAGCACCAGCTGTTTCGGGTCGGTTTGCAGGCGCTATTTTTAGCGCAATAGTGCCTGCAAACCGCCCCAGTGTGAAAGGGGCCTTAAGGTAAAAACCTTCAGTATTCAGTTTCCCCCTCAGCCCCCCTAATACCGGAGCTTGATCATGATCTAGCGATGTGCACAACAGCAGCCGCTCTCCCAGGTTCACCTCTACATTGTCTGAGAGACATCAGCATGAGATATTGTCTCCCACTGCTGTCAATCACAGCCAGTAAGGAGGGAGTAGGGAGCGGGGCCGAGCCCCATTCTGTGTGCCCTTTGGTCTCGTACCTTGCTATGGGGGCACTCAGAGAGGAGGAGGAGCCAGAAGCGCCAAGATTGGGGTTGCTCTGTGCAAAACCATTACACAGAGCAGGTAAGTATAACATGTTTGTTTTTTTTGTTTTTTTAAATGAACCTTAAATATTAGTTTAAGGCCGTTTGCATGCAATTACCTGAGAATGAAGGGTCTTGGATGCAACAGTTTGCATCCAGGGTCAAACAGATAATCCCTGCATGTTAAATTACATCAGCCTATAGGGGCAGAGCCAGCAGCCAGAGCAGATGGTGGTGTGAGAGGAAAGCTCTGCCACAACAGACAGCATATCGCGGCTCACAGCAAGCCCACACAGCTAAAAAAACATACCCTCAGCAAGGGGAGACTGAGGGGCACACACCAGGCACCATGAGCAAAAGAAAATAACAAGAAGGACCGAGGAAATTCACAGATTTCGTCCCTCCAGCAGCCAGCCGAGAAATCCAAGATGGCGCCCGCACCGGGAGCCAAGCCTCAGCATCCCCTGCACGTTCACTCAGCAATCCATCTCCATCCATGGGTGAGTCATGTACTTCAGGACATCCACTGCCACCCTCCCCTTTTGACAGCCCTGTTAAGCAAAAAAGGAGGATTGGGGAGAAGGGAGAGACCCAGGAAGAGGCAGGGACAAAGGGGGAAGGAATGGAGGAATCCTCCTCATTAGGGATGAGCCGAACACCCCCGGGTTCGATTCGCACCAGAACCTTCGAACGGGGGGTGGCCACAAACCCCGAATAAGCTATACACACCTAACATTACCTAAAACGGTAGGTGGGATAGGTCTGCCTGACGTTCAAAATTACTACAAAGCTGTTCATTTGACACAAATTATTGACTGGAATGTACACGCTTCCATGAAAGATTGGGTAGCCTTGGAATCCTCCCTTATCTCTACACCCCTTGCTTCTCTACCATGGGTTGCAAACGCTCTGAAGCTGCCGGACGTGGGCCTACACCCGCTGATCAAACCCACTATCCACTCCTTTGTTAATTTGTGTCACAATACTTCCATCTCTTCTATTCCGGGCCCCATGTCTCCGCTATTACTGAATCCCGACTTTCCCCCGGGCATGACAAAGGGATACCTCAAAGATCTATGGCCACACTCCAAGATCCTAGCACATCATTTCTATGCCCGTGAGCGATTATTATCCTCTACCCAACTAGCCGAGACACATGACTGTCCTATCATCCCGTTTTGGAAATATAACCAGATTACTCACTTCTTGGGCTGCTTGGGCAGACGGGCCTCTTGCTCCAGAACCCTGTCACCCTTTGAAAAACTATGTACGCAAAAGACTCCCCTGTCGCACCTTATATCGGAGACTCACTCTCTTCTTTTCACAGAATGCCGGCCTAACGAATCTACCATATGCAGATCTTGGGAGAGAGATCTCAATGTCAACTTATCGGAGGAAGATTGGTCCAACATACACACAAACATCCACAAGGGTTCCATGAACGTCTCAACGCAGGAAAATGGTTACAAGATCCAGACACGCTGGTACCGCACTCCATCACTACTACACAAATTTAATCACGATGCCCCTGACTCTTGTTGGAGGTGCCGATCAGAAAGGGGTACGTTGTTACATATCTGGTGGCAATGTCCTCGTATACAGGATTTCTGGAAAGAGGTTCACCGCATCACTACTCAGGTCACGTCTTATGACATACACTTTACCCCTTCTCAATTCTTGCTTCACCACACACATCTCCCTCAATCATCTTACCACAAGTCCTTGGCAATGCACATGATTAATGCGGCAAAACACTGCATTCCTGTTCATTGGAATACCCAAAACATCCCCACCCTCAAGGAATGGTTTAGAAGAATTAAAAGAATAGCCGAACTAGAAGAGCTCATTCATTGTTCTCGCGACACACAACAAAAATATGGCATCAAATGGGCCTGCTGGATTCACTTCCAATCGACCACAGAATTTTCTCGCCTATGTAACCAACCACCCTGAATTTAAACTATTAGAAGCCAACATACTAAGTATACAGGCACTCTATAATCTCACTCCCCCTTCTCTTGCGGGGAGACTGTGTTCCCGCTACATGGAAAAATTTGCTCATCCCACCGGGCGGTTCTTGCCACAAAAACATTAGAAAACTCAAGCTCTGTCTAGGGAGGGAGGCAGGAGATGGTCACCTCTATCACTTATCTATCCCTCCCTCCCTTCCTCATGCCTTATCTCCCCTTATATTTATCCCCTTTCGTTAACATGTTCGCATAGCTATCTACCCTGTACCCATATTGACAAATAGGATAAGTTGTGTTGAATTTTCCCTGCGTAATGTATATTTCCTAACTAGGTAAACAAAGCTATGACCCGCATAGTTATTTAGATCTGCTTATACGCTCAGGGGTTATAGTCTATATACTACCCAACACATTTAATCACACATCACTCCTCCTGTTGAGTTCTACGTACTGGTCTGACCTCAGGTTATTCTGTCTCCCCTTTCCCAAGGTTGCGAATAGTCCGACTCAGTATCTCTCTTGTTACCTTTACAACTGAAACTTCATTGCCTCTACAGCTCATTATTTAAATGTATGCCGGTAGATCTATGTGAAATTTTCTTTATGTGTATCTTTCTTTATTTGCTTAAATTGTCTTACTTATCGTAGCTGATGATGGTTTCTCTTTTTGTCAATACGGATGTTGTAATATGTACAATGAGTTTACTGTCCTGTTAAACTGTTTGACTTCTTTCAATAAACTTTTTGGAAAAAAAAAAAAAGAACCTTCGAACGGACCGAAAGTTTGCGCGAATTTTCGAACCCTATTCGTTACAATGGACGCGAACGTTCGAAATCAAAATTGCTAATTACAACGGCCAATATGCATGTTAATGTCATAAAACAGGTTTGGGGACTCGGGCCCTGCCCCAGGGGACATATATCAATGCAAAAAGAACTTTTAAAAACTAACGTTTTTTCGGGAGCAGTCATTTTAATGATGCATAAAGTGAAAAAAAAAGTGAAATTTTCCTTTAAATATGGTACCTGCAGTGATGTAAGTAACTGAGTTAAAATAAACTGAGTTACGTAACGCAGTTACTTTAGAGGGTAACGAGTAATCTAACTGATTACTTTTCCCCTCATGGTAACTCAGTTCCCATTACTTTGGCTTAGTTACCCCAATTACATCTACCGCCACTAGATGGTAGTAGTGTAATTCCAGTGTCCTGCCAAAAAAGTTCCCCCGCCAGATAAGGACCCCCTGTACTGCGCAGGCGCAGCGCTTGCGCAGTACGAAGGACTACGGAGCTTCCGAAAATTGCCGAACCTAAACAGCTCTGAGTGAACTCTACACCGCGCAGGCGCAGTTAACATGTAATTGTACGAGGCGATGCCGCACGCTCCTGATGCTCGTGCTACTCTGCAAGGGGCGTCTATCGTGTAACTAAGGGGCGGGTCTAGTATTACTGTAACCAAGGGGCGCATTTATTATTATTGTTATATATCGAGCTCTGCCCATTAATTTAACATTCGCCCTCTTCTATAGAGATCCGCCCCTTACACGATATAATAATAATAGACCCGCCCCTTGCTTACACACTATAACAGATCTCCCCTTGGTCAGAGTAATAATAGAGCAGCCCCTTGGTTACACGATATATAACAATAATAAATGCGCCCCTTGGTTACAGTAATACTAGACCTGCCCCTTAGTTACACGTATAGAATATTAAAAAAAAAAAAGTCAGTTACTTTGCTGCGTAACTAATTACTTTTCCAATGTAGTAACTGAGTTACTAACGCAATTACTTTTTGGGAGAAGTAATTTGTAACTTAACTAAATTACTTTTTTAAAGTAAGATGACCAACACTGGGTACCTGGGGGGTGTCTAAAGTATGCCTGTGAAGTGGCATGTGTTTCCCGTGTTTAGAACTGTCCCTGAACAAAATGACATTTGTAAAGGAAAAAAAGAAGCCATTTAAAACCACTTGCGGCTTTAATGTCATGTCTTGGCCTGGCCATATGGCTGAAAATCCTTGAGAAAAATGGCATGGCTACCCCATCTCCCCCCCCCCCACCCCAGCCCCTTTGGGTCTTGTATGGATATTAAGGGGGACCCCGCACCCAAAATAAAACCCTATACCTTCAACCCTATATACTCTGAACAGCAGTATATAGGCGGTGCAAACAAGAGAGGGACTGTAGGTTTGTTCTTAAGTAGAATCTGAACAGGTACATTATGAAGTGTAGCTCCATCCCAAAAAAATCTATTTTTAAGCTTTTTGGAGAACATAGGGAGGGGTTATCACCCCTGTAACATTTGCTGTCTTTGCACATCTGTTCAGAACATTTCACCTCACTTTCCGTCCCAATGACAAATGTTTTTGGAAAAGTGGGGTTTTAA
This sequence comes from Lithobates sylvaticus, assembly GCA_028564925.1. NCBI lineage: Eukaryota > Metazoa > Chordata > Amphibia > Anura > Ranidae > Lithobates > Lithobates sylvaticus. Next base: position 616,074,992 of record CM053027.1, on the reverse strand, counting down.
TTGAAACAAGGATTGGTGATAAAGCATCAGTAGAGAGGAGATACCTTTTTCCCAAATTAAATCTAACAGGATCGAATTTCCCTTCCTAGGGGTAGATTTCCTCTCACTTCCTGTTTTCTCCTTCCGTTTGCAAGTATGAGTCGTTTGTAAGTTGGATGTTTGAAAGTAGGGGCCTGCCGTATATACTCTGCAGAAATTTGCCCCATTAGATGTTGGTGTAGCCACAAGTCTGTAAGCCCTCACAGTTACTCTTGGTGGGCACAGGAATATGGGCCCTGCTGTGAGTTATTAGATCAAGATTTGTAATTGCATGCACCTGTTGAACAGGGCAGAAAAATTGGGCCTTTGGTGGTGGTGGTGGTGGACGGTGTTGCCACAAGACTGTAAGCCCTCACAGTTACTCTTGGTGGGCACAGGAATGGGCCCTGCTGTGAGTTATTAGATCAAGATTTGTAATTGCGGGGGCGTGGCCTGCAGCGGAACCGAATGAAAGCCTGATTCCTGAGCTCCAGCTTCCTCGCTCAGCAAACGGCACACAGCGGCTAAAAAGACCCCGTTTTCGGTCCCTACACCTGGCGTTCCGGTCGGGGCACACCACCGGAACATGATGGGCAAGAGAAAAGGCTTTTCTAAGCCCCAACGGATGACGGACTTCTTCTCACAACCGCATCATGGAGGTAGGCAAAATGGCGCCGGCCCGCCGCCCACACTACCTAATGCAGGGAAGCCTAAACATCACACTGTCACCTCATCCCCAGCAAATAATGCTTCCTATAGCGGCCAAACCTCCCCCCCATCACCCTCCCCATCAAAAGCCAAAATAAAGCTAGATGGCAACGGATGCAGCCTAGCACTGAGCCCTGTGATAGACTCAGAGGATGACACCAGAGAGCTCCATGATTCCATTACTAACTACCCCACCACTAATCAGCCTGTACTGGACACTGTACTTAAAGATATGTTGGTTTCTCTGAGGAGCACACTTCAGGCTGACATGATGAGTTGTATGCATAGATTCAGTGGGGAATTGAATGCAGTAGAATTGAAGTTTGCTTCCACCATAAATGACTTGGTGGACGCACATGAAGAGAAAGATGAGGAGTCAGCCTGGGTGAGGAACAAGTTGGCAGACATTGAGGACACATCCAGGAGGAACAACCTCAAGATTAGGGGGATCCCCGAATCAGTTCAGCCACAAGACCTACGCTCATATGCGACTGACCTTTTTACATCTCTCCTGCCTGATCTTTCCGCCATGGAAATCACCATTGACAGGATACACCGCCTGCCCAAGCCCACGCACCTGCCAGAAAAAATCCCCAGAGCTGTGATTCTTCGTATGCATTTCTACCATGCAAAAGAGCAGCTCATGCAGCAAATGAGAAAACAGGAGCACATCCCACCCCAATATCAGCACCTACAGTTCTATGCTGATCTCTCTCAGCACACATTACAAAAAAGAAGGAACTTAAATACCATAACGAAGGTTCTGAGGAACCACAGCATTTCCTACCGGTGGGGTTACCCCACCAAAATCACGATCACTAAACAGGATCAAACATATGTTGTGGAGTCCCTGGAAAAAGGCATGTCCCTACTGAAAGAATGGAAAATTCTTCCAGACACTAACGATGACAACACAGGAACCAACAACCGACGCTCAACCAGCCCAGACTGGCAGAGAGTAACACAAAGGAACGTCAGATCACACATGTGAAAAATAATGTTACAAGGTCTTTAAATATCCTCAGCGGGGGCTGGAACACCCGCTAGACCTGTACTTTTCACCCCAGATTTCTGAGCAGCAGATGCTGCACACGGGTACTACCCACCCTAATCCTATGGTTTGTTATACCAAGTTGAAATGGTATTGTATAAGTTTTATTTCTGACTTTTGGCTTTCTTTTCTTTTTCTACTTTTATTTTTGTTCTCGGAGCCTCAAGCTTATTGTCTACGTCCGGAATACGATGCATCATCAAGCTCTCATCCTCACGACACTCTACAAGAGGGGACGCTCAACCGATACACCTTACCCAACGGTAACAGTGAGTACGCATTCCATGCATTAATCACACCACTACCTTTGATCTCCATGAGAAGAAACTATCTCATGTATTACATATGTGTCACAAGTAAAAACATCACCACTTTTACCTTTTTCCATGGCGATACACTTTTTGTCAATTAACACTAAAGGGCTAGGCTTCCGGTTCCGGCGCCGCATGGATTAGTTGAGTCTCCCTCAGCTCTCGCATAGCAATCCACAAATCGGCTTATAAATTCTTCCCCGAGTCATCTGGCCTCCTTTTACCTGCTTCACAGACCCCCCATAATCAGCCGTCCACGGCCGTACCGCTGACGCCGCCCCATTCGCGGCCGCAAAATCGCCGCCGGCCGGGCCGAAAATCGAGGCCCCGGCTTCGGCCTACACGGACGGTCCCGCTCCACTACGCGGCCTGTTAACACAAAACGCCGCCTCCCACGCCGCCTACTGCCTTACCGGACCCCCCCCAATCCTCCAGCAGACTGAAACCGCCGCCGGCCGGGACGAAAATGAAGGGCCGAAAATCGAGGCCCCGGCTTCGGCCTACACGGCCGGTCCCTCTCCACAACGCGGCCTGGTACAGCAAAACGCCACCTCCCACGCCACCTGCTGCCTTGACGGACCCCCCCCCAATCCTCCAGCAGACTGATCTGTGCCTGCTGACTGCACTTGCCTGCTGAGGGACACAGTCAAATCCCTTCTGTCAAAGGTGCCCAGGACTCGGCCTTCTCATTCAGCATTTCCTCACAAGGGGCTGGAATCAATATCTCACATATTCCCCCAACCTGCCAATAACCCCCCTGGGGGTCCCTACACTTTCTCCATGGACCGCTTTGTGGAAAAGACTGGCTCACGTTCCCTCACACCCGCTCCGGTGTCTCAGGCCCAGTCACATCTTGAGGCCCCAGCCGCAGCCTCCCTGACCAACGCGGGGGACCAACCAGCAATGGAGGTGAGCACTCATAATCACAATGCACCCCCCTCCCCGATACGGTCTCCTCTTCCCCCACACCCTGCTAATTCCTCATCAAGCCTGGGGAATGATAACACCGACCGTATCGCCCAAGCTGTTGCAGCACTCCTTTCCCCCATGATAGCCGCCTCAGTGGAAAAGGCCATAGATGCGGGGATGAGGCAAATTAAGGCCCAAATAGGGGAACATTCTACTAGACTACATGAGGTGGAACATCGCCTCTCCAGTTTGGAAGAAGAGGTATATCAGGCGCAAGCTACCGAACAAGCACAAGACAAAACGAATCAATATATACTCCAAAAATTGGATGACCTAGAAAACCGATCCAGAAGGAGCAATCTGAGATTTGTAGGGGTCCCAGAATCTTTGCAGACATCAGCTATCATGGAATTCTGTGCCCACCGCATTCCAGAGGCGCTAGGACTTCCTGGCCCTTGCATGGTCGAACGGGCCCATCGCATGGGCACCTTCACCCCAGATCGCAAATCTCCTCGCCCGATAATCGCGAAATATCTTAATTACGCTGACAAAACAATCATTCTGCAAAAGTTCAGGCAGTCCAGATCACTTCACATCGACGGCATCAAAATCCTGATCTTTGCAGACTATTCTTTAGAGGTCTCAAAGAAAAGGAAAGCGTTCCAAAACATTTGTTCGGAACTTCATCAGCAACAGATTAAATTTACGCTGGCCTTTCCCGCAACCCTCCTCCTCAAAGCCCCCAATGGGGACCAGCTCTCTTTTCAAGATCCCCAGGAAGTGGAAGTCTTTCTACGATCAATGCGGGCTGACGCACACTCTGACTCCCAGTCTAGGCCTTCCCCGCACCATCGCTCTCTGGATCAACGAAGCCCGCGAAAGGATTCCCCAAATCGCTTTAGGTCGTCAGGACCTAACCACCGGAATTCCCCACGCTGACGCACAGTCTGAACATCCGACATGCCTTCAACATGGGACACGTACGCTGCTCAGCCCGTGACCCTTGAACCTACTTACATGGACTATACAGGTATCCCCACCTAACTGTTCTCCTGCTCTTGCACATGTACGATTTATTTTACTGTATTTATATGCACTCCCATATTGCTGATATACATCCCCCACATTAGCCTCACTGTGTTCACCCTCCTCCCGATCTGGCACTTATGTACTTCCCGCCACAGCGGCTTTTGTCACTAAAGTACGAAGGGCAAATACCCACCTTGACGCTGGATTGCCAAGAGAGCTGGTTTACACAGTGATTCTATGCGGAAAAAAGTGAAGTTCTTCCAATGTTTTGTATTGGTTTTGTTACCCTCCCCCACCCTCTCTATCTATCCTTCTTTTTTATTCCCTCTTATTACCGGCACCCGTCAAACACCAGATAAACAGCCATCAGTCCTTTTGAAACACCAGACCACCCATGCTGACAAATTACTTCGGTCTCGGAGGCCTCCAGCTGCTGTACACAATACACTGCCCCATACCACACGCAGGCCTACACTCACATGAGAGTTACCTCTTGGAATGTTAAAGGGCTTGGGTCACCCTTTAAAAGACTCAAGATACTCCGACACCTTAAAAGACTGAAAACAGATATTGCCCTACTCCAGGAAACTCACCTTAATCTCTCCGACTTCCATCGGATGAAAAAGCTGTGGGTAGGCACTGTTCTGGGTTCCAGTTCACTCAAGCGTAGAGCAGGGGTTGTCATCCTCATCCACAAGAACCTCCCTTGTGAGGTGCTGTCCGTTGACACTGATACTCAGGGCCGCTTTATTTCCGCTCATCTGAAACTAGGGACTAGAGAGCTAGTAATTTCCAATGTGTATGCCCCGAACAATCCTAGCAAGCAGTTTCTCATTGAACTGACCACCTGGCTGTTACGCGACCCGCACCTACCCCATATTGTTGGGGGAGATTTCAACACCATCATGCATCCACTAGAAGACAGATCTTCCTCCAAACGTGCACGATCATCTCACACAACCTCCGGAACTTCACACTTCACGTCCACAATGGACTCCCTTCACTTACATGACATCTGGCGGCTTCACCACCCAGCTGACAGGAAATACACTTTCTATTCCAACCCTCATAATGTTTTTACTAGAATTGACTACTTATTTTGTACTGACCACCTCATACCAATGATCTCAGGGGCAGATATCCATGATATCGCCATCTCTGACCACGCCCCCATCTCATTATCGCTAGACACCCCTGACTCAAGGCCCCCTCCCCAGCTCTGGCACTTTCCCTCATATCTCCAAAACAATTCTGACTTTCAACATTATATGGAGGAAGCCTGGTCCGAATTCTCTGCTGCCAACTCTCCCCACACGGCTAATCCAAACCTCTTCTGGGAGGCCGGTAAAGCCTTTTTTAGGGGACGCATCATTTCATATGCTGCTTCCCTCAAGAGACGTACCTTGGCGAAATACAAGAAGGCAAGTGCTGACCTGCGCTTGGCACAATGCTCTCTTTGTTCTAAGGACTCTCCCCAAAACAGGAAAAATTGGCAGATAGCAAAGAGGGCATTCGACACTTGGGCAGACACCCTCGAAAGGACACATAGGGCACATTGGGAAGCTTCCTTCCATAAGTTTGGCAATAAATCCGGCAAATTCTTAGCGAGACTCTGCAAAGGCCCCTTTCGCCCGTCCCACATCACCTCCTTACGGGATTCTACAGGTAACACTACAACCTCACAACAGGGTATAAATAAACTTATGCTTCAATATTATTCCTCACTATATGCCACGGATCCCATAGATAAGAATACTGCCAAATCATTCTTGGACAAAATATGCATGCCCGAGGTTTCTCCCTCCCAACTCGAAACCCTCAATGCACCTATCTCCCTGCCCGAATTATCCACCGCCATTCGGAACTTAGCTCCCTCTAAAGCTCCGGGCTCTGACGGGTTTACAGGGGAATTCTATAAAACACTACAATCTATAACCGAGCCCACTCTCCTCGCAGTCTATAATGGTATATGGTCCGGTGGTCCTTATCTGCCGACCGGGAACCAGGCTATCATAAAATTACTTCCAAAAAAAGGCAAGGACCCCCAAGAGCCAGGCTCATACCGACCCATCTCACTCTTGAATCTTGATGTAAAAATTCTCTCAAAAATAATAGCTTCCAGACTAGCCACCATCATTCCCTCTCTGATCCACCTGGCCCAATCAGGATTTGTGAAAGGGAGAACGGCTACCATAAACATACGGAAAGTGTTGCTGGCTCTCGAACATGCCAAATGTAACCCGGGGGGGGGGGGGGGGACCATGCCATCATCACCCTGGACGCGGAGAAGGCCTTTGATAATGTCAGCTTCGATTGGCTATCGATGCTCCTGGCAAAAATGGGCTTTACGGGTCCCTTTAAGCACCTCGTACATGCCATGTACGCCTCTCCGGCGGCCAGGTTGGTGGTGGCTGGTCTCCTCTTGGATGAATTCCGTCTCTATAAAGGCACGAGACAGGGCTGCCCACTATCCCCCCTCCTCTTCAACATTGCTCTGGAACCCCTCTCACGATATCTCTCCCAGCGGGCTCCTCTGCACGGCATCAAAATTGGGACTCAAGAACTCTGCACATCTCTCTTCGCAGATGACATATTAATTTTTTCAACCAGCCCATCCTCCGACATGCCCATCATCAAAAAAATCTTTGATGAATTTAGGATCTGTTTGGGTCTCCGCATAAACTATGGCAAGAGCGAAATTCTCCCTATAGGCACATCATCTATCCCTTCATGGGCCCATCACTCACCCTTCACGGTAGCCCAATCCTTCATTACGTATCTAGGTGTTAAGATAGGGAAAACACCCTCTTCTATCTATCACCTCAACTATCCCCCTTTGATAAAAAAAAATAACTCAAGAATTGGGTAACTGGATGGATCTACCTCTTTCGCTTCTGGGAAGATGTCACCTTCTAAAAATGGTCAGTTTTGCTCGATTACTATACTCACTCCAAACGATACCGTTGCTTCTGAAACACAAAGATACCTCAACTCTTAACAAAGCCATTTCTAAATTTTTATGGCAAAACAAAAGACCACGTATAGCCTTTGCGAAACTGTGTCTTCCCAGACGCGAAGGGGGCATTAGTCTTCCAAATATCAGAGCATATAATCTTTCTTGCTTATTGAGGGTAGGTTTAGATTGGATTTCGCAACTCTCCCGCTACTCCAATTATTCTATGGAATCCTCCATGGCACGTCCCTACTCATTGGCAGCCCTTCTTCACTGCAGATGGAAAATTACTCCTATACCCTTACAACACAACCTTCTCCTCAGAGACACAGCCATAGCATGGAGGGAAGTGAGAAAAGCATTAAAGTTATCGCCTTTTATATCCAAACATCTCCCGATTCAAGGAAATCCTAGTTTCCCACCGGGATTGGAGTACAAAACCTTCTCTATCTGGCAACAAAAAGGCTTTTCAAAATTCTCCGACCTATGCAACTCGGAAACGGGTCGCCCTCTTCTCTTCTCTGACATCGCAGAAACATTCTCCCTCCCCCAATCTCATGCCTTCTATTATATGCAATGTGTCAACTATATGAGAAACTCATGCAAAGATGAAAACCAGAGGTTTCGGTCATCCTTTACAGATAAGTTGCTACAAGGGGACTCATATAAAATCTCGGATATATACCAAACTCTCTTACCAAAAATCATCCCCTCGATTGTTACCTCATCTGTGGCAAACTGGGGGAAAGACTTTCCTGACCCTGACTTAGTGGATAAGATCCTTCAAGGTTATAACAAGTCGCACCAGTTGATCCCCAACGAGGTCTGGAGAGAAACAAGTTTCAAGATTATGCACCGGGCCCACATACCCTTCCTGTCGGATAAGAATGTCCAAGGTGCAGCCAGCTGCCCCAAATGTCATCAGCCAAAACCATCCCTCTCTCACCGATTCTGGGCTTGTTCCTCTATCTCCACCTTTTGGGAACACGTTATCTCCTTCATTTTTGAAATAACACTACTTAAACTGCCTAAAGACCCCTTACTTCTCATTTTTGGATACTGGGATGATCAACTACTACCATGGTCTTCATCCACCCACCCCCTCTATAAAGACTGGACATTGACCTGTCTCTTACCAGCCAGAAGACTTATCTTGAAAAGCTGGACTTCATCGCATAGCCCACGTATCTCACAACTCAAACAGGAGCTCCTACACTTGCTTCATAAGGATAAACTTAATACCGACTTCAAACATGGAAAATTCCATACCCGTTTCTATTCCAGATGGTGGGCTTTCATGCAAGCGACCCTGACTCAAACAGAATTACAGTCTTTTGAAAGCTTCTCTTTCTCCTACTATGGGACTCTCACTACGTTTACCCCTGAAGACAATGACATCTCCAGCTGTGAACACACAAGCACGAATCTGGAGGCCCCATCTTCCATCCAGTCTGTTCACTCTGTCGCATCTCCGGCTACTCCAACAACCTCTACCCCATATGTGGCCACACAACCCACATTGACCCATTAACTCTAGATGGTATTTCTATATCTATGATTTTATATCTATGGTTTTTATATTTATGGTTTTATTTTCATTGGTGCACAATGTACTGGTGTTTGACCCCCCTCCTTGTTTTATCATCCTCTTTTCTTCTCCCACTCCCCCTCTTTTCTCTCTCTCCCTCCCCTGTTTTTCTTTCCTTCCCTGTCCCCATGGCTACCGTTGTAGTCTGTTTTTCTAGGACCCTGCGTGTTGATCCATCCAGTTACCCCATTATGGTAAAGGTATCTGTGACACATGTTTTACCCTACACTTGTTATTCATTATGTACCTATGTATGTAAGAGTCTAGACAACGGCTTTTGTTTTCTATATCATTTCCCTTTTGAGAAATTGTATACTTTTTTCGGCTTTGTAACTTGCAATGTTTTCAATAAAATGTATTGAAAAAAAAAAAAAAAAAAACACTAAAGGGCTCAACCACCCAGTTAAAAGAAAATCGCTATGGAAAGAAGCACTTACAAATGGATCTGACATCCTATGTGCCCAAGAGACCCACTTCTGCCAAACAGCAGCACCAGTATGTAAACACAAGAATTTTCCTCACATCTTTGTTGCCAATGCAAGTTCAAAAACGAGAGGTGTCATGACAGCTATTAAAGACACAGTAGCATTTACCCTACACTTGGAAATTGCTGACCCTCAGGGACGCTATTTAATTCTAATCTGCGACATCAATCAAGTCACTTATACCATCGTGAATATATATGCACCCAACAAACACCAGATCCGTTTCCTCCACAAGCTTTTGAAAAAAATAAATGCACACAAAAAGGGATCGCTAGTGATATGCAGGGACTTCAATATAGCACCTGACCCATCCATTGACACCACCTCTAAAGCAACTCGACTATCTACCCCCCTCTGCAACACCCTGCACCACGAAGACCTTTTTGATGTATGGAGATGCTTGCATGCAGGAGAAAGAGACTTTACATTTTTTTCCATCCCTCACCATACATATACGAGGATTGACTTATTTCTGGTTGACCAACAAACACTATCTAAATCTGTATCATCCTCCATCAATACGATAACGTGGTCAGACCACGCTTCGATCACCCTCTCCTTGAAGGACACATCTGTTGTTCAATCAATCCCTCTTTGGAGAGTCAACACATACCTCATGCAGCAACCTGAAAACAGGAAACTCATAGAGGAACAAATGGAGGAATTTTTCTCCATTAACAGTCCCTCAGTGCATAATCGATTCACGCTCTGGAATGCTCACAAAGCATTTATTAGAGGAATTTTTATTAAAATTGGGGCAAGGGCGAGGAGGCAGCGACAGAAAAAATTACGCAAAATTACAAACAAAATATCTGACCTAGAATCCAAAACAAACAAACGACATCCCCAACACTGACCTCCAAACTACATAGACTACGACATGAGCTTAGACTCCTCCTACTAGATTCATTTGAAAAACAGACTAAGAGACTCAAAATGACGTATTACGCACAGGGAAATAGGGCTGGGAAACTATTAGCACACCAACTTAAAGGACATAGGAGCAAGACGAAAATCCCCTATATACTACACCCCACAAGTAAAGCTAAAATGCAACACCCCCAGGACATTGCAAACGCCTTCAGCGATTACTACAGCGCCCTTTATAACCTGAAAGATGACGCCGACACTACTCAGCCCTCCCCCACACTAATAAACGACTTCCTACAACAAGTGTCCCTGCCTATACTCTCCCAAAAACACATTGACAGCCTCTGTGCACCCTTTACAGATGACAAAATACTCAAGACAATTAGCTCCTTACCCAACTCTAAATCCCCCGGACCGGATGGTTTCTCAGGAGAATACTATCAAACATTTAAACTAACATTGCTACCCCATCTGACTGAAGTATTTAACGCAGCCGCGGCCTCCTCTTCCTTCCCACCAGAAATGCTAAATGCAATTATAGTGACGTTGCCGAAGCCAGGAAAGAATCCAGATGCCCCAGCCAACTTCCGACCCATATCATTGTTAAATACAGACTTAAAACTATACGCCAAAACATTAGCAAATCGCCTAATTGACATCCTTCCCTATTTAATTCACCCAGATCAAGCAGGTTTTACAAAGGTGCGCCAAACCTCTGATGCTACAAGAAGATTAACAAATATTATCCACCTTGCCAGTACCAGTCGGGGGCCTTCTCTGCTCCTAGCTTTGGATGCGGAGAAGGCCTTCGACAGGGTCCATTGGGGATATCTGAGCTCAGTACTAGGCAAATTTGGATTCTCCGGAAAAATTCTACAGGCCATAATGGCATTATACTCAAAACCCTCGGCTAGGGTCTACACCTCCGGAGTACTTTCCAGCCCCTTCAACATCACTAATGGAACCCGTCAAGGGTGCCCTCTGTCCCCTCTAATTTTTAATCTAATATTAGAACCTTTGGCAGTCTATATTAGATCCCATCCTAATATACAAGGCTTCAAAACCCACAACTCTGAACATGTGATTAGTCTATTCGCTGATGACATTATATTAATGCTTACAAATCCAGCGAACTCCCTGGCTTCGGTACACGACACCCTGTTAATGTTTAATAAATTGTCTTACTACAAAGTGAATGCGGGGAAATCCTATATACTAGGAATGGGAGTGGACGCTCTACTGAAAAACGATCTCAGCTCACGGTTCCCATACAAGTGGAGTGACGATGGCATAAAGTACTTAGGTATCACATTGACAGCTTCGACCAAAAATCTGAACTCAAGCAATTACATCTCTTTCTTATCTTCTCTACCCGCGAGACTCCAGGAACTAAACAAAGTAGAACTGCTCTGGTCAGGCCGACTGGCAGCAGTTAAAATGATGATACTTCCTCAACTGATCTATCTTTTTAGATCACTCCCCATTCCAGTCCCCAAGAATTATTTTACCAAAGTCCAATCCATACTGAACAACTTCTTGTGGAGAGGGAAAAAAGCCAGGTGGGCCTTTAAAAATTCAATAGCCACTAGGTCGGCGGGAGGGGTAGGTAACATCCAAATCAGAGACTACTATGTCGCTTCTATATTAGCACAACTGAGAACATGGTTCCCCGGGTCACCCACAACTAGATGGCATGAACTGGAAGAGAGTCAGATCCCTAGCCACAATCTATACAACTACCTACTAACCAGCACCTCCAACCCCACTCGAAACGCGCTCTTAGCACCTTCCATAGAAGCTTCCCTACAGGCCTGGAAAATACTGGTAAATCAAACGGCTACAACACCATCTTCCCCTTTGCCGTTCCCAATTACTTGTCTATGTGAACTCATTCCTAACTTATGATTATCACACTGGATAGCAAACGTATCAAAACCCTGGATGACATAATGATAGGACCAGCAATTAAAACATTTCGAGCATTACAAATTGAATACGGCTTGGAGGAATCTGATCGTTACAGGTACCTCCAAATCGCACATCTTCTTCACTCTAATCCTCCCCAGCCCATTCAGCTCCCCTGGAGGATAATCTTATACCTCACTAAACCCTCCATTAACGTAAAAGGCATCGCCCTGTTTTACAACTCCCTAAATGACAAAACAACATTCGTTAAGAATTCAAATATTGAAGCCTGGGAAAGGGATCTGGGGAAAAACTTTTCCTCAGATCAATGGAGTATAACACTCCGGACAACTTACACTTCCACCAAGTGCATAAACTTGTGGGAACTAACACAAAAAAATCATACTGAGATGGTACCTTACTCCACATAGGATCTCCAAGTTTGACCCTAACACCTCCTCACTGTGTTGGAGGGGATGCAATAACTCAGGCACCTTATTCCATATACTTTGGGAATGCCCGAAGTTACGTACACTTTGGGAACAAATATTTTGCTTAATATCACAAATTACCAATACGCACATACCTGCCACATCAGAATTAGCTATCCTCTCGCTGGGCATAGAATTAGTCCCTAGAGATACTAGGATAATTATCTCCCATATCTTGCTGAGCACTAGACTAGTTATAACAAGACACTGGAAGGACCACACAACCCCTCCATTGAGAGAAATCCTAATGACAACTGATACACATGCCACATACGAAACTATGTTCGCCTCAACCCAGGGTAAACTACTCACTGCACAAGACATATGGAAACTGTGGGCTGACTGGTACACCACAACCAAACTACTTGATTAATACTGATATTGAAAAGCAGTATGTATAGCGGCCATGAATAACTCCGATACTATTTATTGTTTATTATTTATTATTTATCTTTCTCTTTTTATGTTACTCTCTACTACTTACAGTGGTGTGAAAAAGTGTTTGCCCCCTTCCTCATTTCCTGTTCCTTTGCATGTTTGTCACACTTAAGTGTTTCGGAACATCAAACCAATTTAAACAATAGTCAAGGACAACACAAGTAAACACAAAATGCAATTTGTAAATGAAGGTGTTTATTATTAAAGGTGAAAAAAAATCCAAACCATCATGGCCCTGTGTGAAAAAGTGATTGCCCCCTAAACCTAATAACTGGTTGGGCCACCCTTAGCAGCAACAACTGCAACCAAGCGTTTGCGATAACGTGCAATGAGGCTTTTACAGCGTCCTGGAGGAATTTTGGCCCACTCATCTTTGCAGAATTGTCCTAATTCAGTTACATTAGAGGGTTTTCGAGCATGAACGGCCTTTTTAAGGTCATACCACAACATCTCAATAGGATTCAGGTCAGGACTTTGGCTAGGCCACTCCAAAGTCTTCATTTTGTTTTTCTTCAGCCATTCGGTGGTGGACTTGCTCTTGTGTTTAGGATCATTGTCCTGCTGCAGAACCCAAGTTCGTTTCAGCTTGAGTACACGAACAGATGGTCGGACATTCTCCTTCAGGATCTCTTGGTAGACAGCAGAATTCATAGTTCCTTTTATCACGGCAAGTCTTCCAGGTCCTGAAGCAGCAAAACAGCCCCAGACCATCACACTACCACCACCATATTTTACTGTTGGTATAATGTTCTTTTTCTGAAATGCAGTGTTCCTTCTACGCCAGATATACTTGGACACACACCTTCCAAAGAGTTCCACTTTTGTCTCATCGGTCCACAGAATGTTGTCACAAAAGTCTTGGGGATCATCAAGATGTGTTGTGGAGAAATTGAGACGAGCTTTGATGTTCTTTTTGCTCAGCAGTGGTTTTCTCCTTGGAACTCTGCCATGCAGGCCATTTTTGCCCAGTCTTTTCCTGATGGTGGAGGCATGAACGCTGACCTTAACTGAGGCAAGTGAGGCCTGCAGTTCCTTGGACGTTGTTGTGGGGTCTTTTGTGACCTCTTGGATGAGTCGTCGCTGCGCTCTTGGGGTAATTTTGGGTGGCCGGCCACTCCTGGGAAGGTTCACCACTGTTCCATGTCTTCGCCATTTGTGGATAATGGCTCTCACTGTGGTTCGCTGGATTCCCAAAGCTTTGGAAATGGCTTTATAACCCTTTCCAGACTGATAGATCTCAATTACTTTCTTTCTCAATTGTTCCTGAATTTCTTTGGGTCTCGGCATGATGTGTAGCTTTTAAGGATCTTCTGGTGGACCTTACTGTGTCAAGCAGCTCCTATTTAAGTGATGCCTTGATTGTGAACAGGTGTGGCAATAATCAGGCCTGGGTGTGGCTAGAGAAATTGAACTCAGGTGTGGACAACCACAGTTATAGTATGTTTTAACAAGGGGGGCAATCACTTTTTCACACAGGGCCATGATGGTTTGGATTTTTTTTCACCTTTAATAATAAACACCTTCATTTACAAATTGCATTTTGTGTTTACTTGTGTTGTCCTTTACTATTGTTTAAATTGCAGAATGGATAAAGCTGCGCCAAAAAAAATTTTTTTTTACATACATGAAAAAAAACAAAATGATAATGTACCAAAAAATGAATTACATACACAATATAGCTATAGAAGAGCGCATAAGGTATGGTGAAATAAAGTCCAAAGGGAACCACATTAGTCCTGATTATGTGTCTTCCTTGGTATTAAGCCAGGTTATAAATGGTAGGCAGACTGCTGATTATGTGGTATATGGAACACCGCTGTGACAGGCATGCAAGATTTTTGTGCAATCCCATCCACCATTTGAATTGAGCGCTTACCAGATAACTAGTAATAAAAGGCACTGCCTATGAAGCCTGCAACATCTCAGGTGGGGGGTAACTGATGAGACCAATCGGATCAAGGACAACCACTCCAGAGAACAAGAAGGACCTCCACAGCCTCTGCTCCGCTCAAGGACATCCAGCTAGTTAACTTTCCCTTAACATGGTCACCCCAATGGGTCCTGTAATGATCCGGATAGCAGAGCAGAATTAAAGCTGAAAGTTTCCTTGGCTCGGTTACATCAATGAGCCTGTAACTTGCAGCTGGATCAGCCCTGCCCCCCTATTGTTTAAATTGGTTTGATGTTCCGAAACACTTAAGTGTGACAAACATGCAAAGGAACAGGAAATGAGGAAGGGGGCAAACACTTTTTCACACCACTGTAGCTCCTTCTCCTAGCGTTTTACTTAAAAATGCTAGAGTTAAAACAAAGTTTACACCGCCCAAAGCGGTCATACTCAAACACAATTGGTGAGTACTATCTGAATAGCAACGTAGGGGGTCCTTTTTACTTTCTAACAGGGGCGGGGCCCTCCCCCAGGGCACAGCTAGATCCTGAGAGAGGTGCCAGGGGGGAGACTATCTGCTCCTAGCAGCTTTTCCACCAACTAAAAGGGACCTCCACGTGAAAAATTATATACGTGAAAAATCATATACGTGAAGGATTGTACGCGTGAGATGCAGAATAACACATCAAGGATCGCTGATATATGTTAAATGTATGCCTCATTATAATATTGTGTTTTAATATCTTGGACACAAGCACTGTCTGTTTGTATTACTTATTTTTCATGTTACTTTGTTAAAAAATAATAAAAACTTATTGAAACAAAAAAGATTTGTAATTGCATGCACCTGTTGAACAGGGCAGAAAAATTGGGCCTTTGGTGGTGGTGGTGGACGGTGTTGCCACAAGACTGTAAGCCCTCGCAGTTACTCTTGGTGGGCACAGGAATGGGCCCTGCTGTGAACTATTAGATCAAGATTTGTAATTACACGCCCCTGTTAAACAGGGACTGAAAAATTGGGCCTTAGGCACTGCTGCTGGTGCCACAACACTGCAACCCATCACAGATACTGTACTCTGAGCACAGCAATGAGACCTGTTGCAAAGCATTGCATAAAAAATTGTAATTACACGCCCCTGTTTACAGGGGCTGAAAAATTGTGCCTTAGGCATTGGTGCTGGTGCCACAACACTGCAACCCCTCACAGATACTGTACTCTGAGCACAGCAATGAGACCTGTTGCAAAGCATTGCCTAAAAATTGTAATTACATGCCCCAACAGGGGCTGAAAAATTGTGCCTTAGGCACTGGTGCTGGTGCCACAACACTGCACCCCCTCACAGATACTGTACTTGGAGCACAGCAGTCAGACCTGTTGCGAAGCATTGCTTAAAAAAATGTAATTACACACCCTGTTAAACAGGGGCTGAAAAATTGTGCCTTAGGCACTGGTGCTGGTGCCACAACACTGCAACCCCTCACAGATACTGTACTTGGAGCACAGCAGTCAGACCTGTTGCGAAGCACTTTTTTAAAAAAATTGTAATTACACGCCCCTGTTTGTCATGAAGATCCTGCCAGAAATCTAAACCCGGGCCGTCCCGGCCCTCAGATTCCATTGCGCATGCGCATGCGCGCCCGGGCGCGGGCACGTGCACAACCGCGCACAGGGAGACGGGCGCGCGCCCTAGTTAGCACCAGCCGGCCTATTTAAGCCTGACTAGAGCAGACGGTCTTTGCTGTCTGCTCTACAGCGTTGTGGTGTAGTGAAAGAAACCTGATCCTGTTATACCTGTTCCTTTGACCCGGCTTGCCATAAAGACTATCCTGCTTTCTGCCTGTACCCGACCCCGGCTTCCAGTGACCATCCTCCTGCCTGATCCATTGTACCTTGCTCTAGTTCAGATTCATTACCTGACTTCTTGATGAACTTTGGTTCCTTGTTTAGCCTTGGTCCAGTCTGCAGTCTGACCCTCTGTAACGAGCCTGTTCACCTGCTGGTTCCAGTCCAGTCTGTGGTTCCGTTTCCTGTGTTCAGTTCCTGTCAGCTCTGCTATCCCAGCTTACCTGTGAACCTGCTTGCCAAGCCGTTGTCCAGTTCCTGTCAGCTCTGCTATCCAAGTGTACCTGTGAACTTACTTGCCAAGCCGTTGTCCAGTTCCTGTCAGCTCTGCTATCCAAGTGTACCTGTGAACTTACTTGCCAAGCCATTGTCCAGTTCCTGTCAGCTCTGCTATCCAAGCTTACCTGTGAACCTGCTTGCCAAGCCGTTGTCCAGTTTCTGTCAGCTCTGCTATCCAAGTGTACCTGTGAACCTGCTTGCCAAGCCGTTGTCCAGTTCCTGCCAGCTCTGCTATCCGGTTTACCTGTGAGTCTGTTTCCTGTGATCCTGCCAGCTCTGCTATCCGGTTTACCTGTGAGCCTGTTTCCTGTGATCCTGCCAGCTCTGCTATCCAGTTTACCTGTGAGCCTGTTTCCTGTGATCCTGCCAGCTCTGCTATCCGGTTTACCTGTGAGCCTGTTTCCTGTGATCCTGCCAGCTCTGCTATCCAGTTTACCTGTGAGCCTGCTTCCTGTGATCCTGCCAGCTCTGCTATCCGGTTTACCTGTGAGCCTGTTTCCTGTGATCCTGCCAGCTCTGCTATCCAGTTTACCTGTGAGCCTGCTTCCTGTGATCCTGCCAGCTCTGCTATCCGGTTTACCTGTGAGCCTGTTTCCTGTGATCCTGCCAGCTCTGCTATCCAGTTTACCTGTGAGCCTGCTTCCTGTGATCCTGCCAGCTCTGCTATCCGGTTTACCTGTGAGCCTGTTTCCTGTGATCCTGCCAGCTCTGCTATCCAGTTTACCTGTGAGCCTGCTTCCTGTGATCCTGCCAGCTCTGCTATCCAGTTTACATGTGAGCCTGTTTCCTGTGATCCTGCCAGCTCTGCTATCCAGTTTACCTGTGAGCCTGCTTCCTGTGATCCTGCCAGCTCCGCTATCCGGTTTACCTGTGAGCCTGTTTCCTGTGATCCTGCCAGCTCTGCTATCCGGTTTACCTGTGAGCCTGCTTCCCAGAGATCCTGCCTGCTCAGCTAACCGGTTTCCTTCCCACCGGTCTGTTGATCCTGCCAGGCACCCGTGCTCCTCCTCACTTCTGGCTCTCCTGTTCCCACACCAGGGGACCAGGAGTGGGAGGCGCAAGGGAGGCCTCCCCCTGCAATCTCGGGCTCGCACCACCAGGTACGTGACAGTAGCAGACAGCCATGTCTGAGCCCGAGCAGGGAGCCCCCGCCATGGAGGGGCTATGCCAACACCTGGCAGGTCTGACCGAAGCGGTGAAGAACCTCCAGCAGGGTTATACCCGGCTGGAGGAACGGGTACTGGCCCTGTCTGGTCCATCCAGTACCCAAGGAACTCCTCACCCAGCAGCACCCCCAACGGGGCCTGCACCTACCCAGACTATAGTGATGCTACCACCTGAGCCCAAGGTACCTACTCCAGAGAAATTTACGGGTGCCCGTGGTAGCTTCAGAACTTTCCGTAACTCCTGTGAACTCCATTTTGCCCTGCAACCTAGGACCTTCTCTTTAGAGACCACCAAGGTGGGTTTTGTGGTAGCCCTACTGACTGGGGATCCCCAAATCTGGGCCCACCGTCTCGTGGAACAAAAGGATGCAGCATTGACCAGTCTCTCCACCTTTTTTGATGCCATGGCGCAGCTTTATGAGGACCCCCAACTTTCAACCACTGCGGAGGCCGCCTTACGTTCTCTCCAACAGGGTCGAAGACCAGCAGAGGACTATGTGGCTGAGTTCAGGCGTTGGGGTGCCGACACCGACTGGAACGATGCTGCCCTCCGTCATCAATTCCGCATGGGCCTCTCAGACGCACTCAAGGACGAGCTCGCCAGAGTGGGGGTACCCCAGACCCTGAATTCCCTCATAGACCTAAGCATCCAAATTGACCGGCGCCTACGGGAACGTAGGGCCGAACGAACCTTGGGGTCCCCAAGACCTACCTGGATGCTCCCCAGGGGTCCTAGTCACTTCCGCTCTGCTCCCCCCGTTAAACCTACTCATGCCTCTTCCGCATCCGAACCCATGCAACTTGGACTCCTGCGGCCTTCTCTCACCCCAGCTGAACGTCAGAGACGCCGCAGCAACAATCTGTGCCTGTATTGTGGAGAGCCTGGTCATTATGTTCGGAATTGCCCGGCTAAACTCCGTAAGTTCCCCACTATTCTCTCCAGTTATGTGGATCCTGTGACCGGGGTTTCATCTCATCTTGCCCTTTCTGTTTCCTTCCAGTTCTCAGGAAGGACCCTACAAACCACAGCTATCATTGACTCTGGTGCCTGCAGTTGCTTCATGGACTCTGCTTTTGCTCTCCGGCATCGAATTCCTCTCCGTCTGAGAAAACAAGGCCTGTCTGTCCACCTGGCGGATGGGTCCACCATCAAATCTGGCCCAGTGACTCAGGAGACTGCCCCATTGCACACAGTAATCTCAGAGTCACATCAAGAACTGTTATGTTTGGACATAATTTCTTCTCCCTTGTTTCCAGTCATTCTAGGAATCCCCTGGCTGCAAGCACACAACCCGGTCATCAACTGGTCCACAGGAGAGGTGGCCTTTTCTTCTCCCTACTGCCAAAGGTCCTGCGGCTCCTTGGCCCCCGCAGGACCCTCTGCTCTGCTCTGCCTCGAAAACGAGGCAGGTCTACGTCAGTCCATCCCTGAAGTCTACCATGCATACCAGGATGTGTTTAGTAAACAAAGGGCAGATGTGCTGCCACCACATAGGCCCTATGACTGTCCCATTGAACTCCTTCCCGGGGCCAAGATTCCCTTCGGTAGGGTTTTCCCGTTAACAGAGGTGGAGCAGGGAAAATTAAAGGACTATATTGATGATAACCTGAAAAAAGGGTTTATCCGCCCATCCACGTCTCCTGCAGGTGCTGGAATATTTTTTGTAGAAAAGAAGGACCATTCTCTCAGACCCTGTGTGGACTACCGTGCCCTAAACGAGGTCACAGTCAAAAATCGCTACCCGCTTCCCCTGGTACCTGAACTGTTTCAGAGGCTTGGCACGGCCTCCATCTTTTCTAAACTGGACCTCAGAGGGGCATACAATTTGATACGTATAAAGGATGGGGACGAATGGAAGACGGCATTTCGGTCTCGATTTGGGCACTTCGAGTACCTGGTGATGCCGTTTGGACTCTGTAACGCCCCCGCTACCTTCCAGGCCTTTATAAATGATGTACTTCGGGACTTCCTTGATGTTTTTGCTGTTGTTTATCTTGATGACATACTAATTTTCTCTTCCTCCCTAGAGCTGCATCGTGGACATGTTAAAAGTGTGTTGGGTCGTCTCCGGCAACATGGCCTCTATGCCAAGGCAGAAAAATGTCTCTTTGAGGTAGAAAGCATACCCTTCCTAGGTTTTATCATCTCCAACAGAGGCATCCGGATGGACCCCCAGAAAATCTCAGCCATCCTGGACTGGCCAGTTCCCGCAGATAAAAAGGGGATCCAGCGATTCATTGGCTTTGCCAACTTTTATCGCAAATTCATCAAGGGATTCTCGGCCATAGTGGCACCCATTACTCAACTCACCAAACAAGGTACCCGTTTTCATTGGTCCCCTGAGGCCCAAGGGGCCTTCGAGGCCCTCAAGGGGCTCTTTACCTCAGCCCCTATCCTGAAGCATCCAGATCCTTCTCTGCCCTTTGTCCTCGAAGTGGATGCCTCAGAGATAGCTGTAGGGGCCATCCTGTCCCAGAGACAGGGCATCAAAGCCCTGCTACACCCCGTGGCATTCTTCTCACGGAAACTGTCCCCAGCCGAGAAGAACTACGATGTGGGGGATCGGGAATTACTGGCCATAAAGACCGCCCTCGAGGAATGGCGTTACCTGCTAGAAGGGGCTACTCACCCAATCCTGATCTTCACAGATCACAAGAATCTAGAGTACCTGAAGACTGCCAAGAGGTTAAAACCTAGACAGGCCCGTTGGGCCTTATTTTTCTCTCGTTTTACTTTTCACGTGACATATCGTCCGGGTTCCAAAAACGCGAAGCCGGACGCTCTGTCTCGTATGTATCACAAATCCCAGGATGGTTCCCCTCCAGACACTATCCTTGCCCCTGGAAACTTTCTCCTGTTACAGAAAGACCTACTGTCCCAGCTCAGGCGGGCCTCCAGTGGCCTCATACCCACTCCCGGTCCTGGGTTGCAGGCCAAGGATGGGCTATTGTGGCATGGGGATAAGATTTTCATTCCCGAGGGTCTGCGGGTAACCGTCCTGGAATTGTGCCATGATCACAAGCTTGCCGGACACTTTGGTGTCACCAAAACCACTGAATTGGTACAACGTACCTTCTGGTGGCCTCAGCTAAGGGAAGACTGCAGGAAATTTGTGGAAACATGCACTGTGTGTATTCGGAGCAAGAGTCACAGAACCAAAGCCTGGGGATTACTCAAGCCATTACCAGTCCCAGATCGCCCCTGGAAAATGCTGTCCATAGATTTCATTGTGGAACTGCCCCCAGCAGAGGACCACACTACGATCTTCGTGATAGTTGATCGTCTGTCAAAGATGGCACACTTTGTTCCCATGAAGGGTACCCCTTCTGCCTCAGAAACCGCACAAGTGTTCATCCGAGAAGTCATCAGACTCCATGGGGTACCAGCCAACATAGTGTCCGACCGAGGGGTACAATTCACCTCTCGGTTTTGGAAATCACTCTGCAAGGCCCTCAATATTGAGCTATCGTTTTCTTCCGCTTATCACCCTCAAACCAATGGACAGACCGAAAGAACCAATCAGACCCTGGAACAATATCTTCGATGCTTTTCTTCCTTCTCCCAAGACGATTGGATCTCCCTGTTACCAGTTGCCGAGTTTGCATATAACAATGCTATCCACTCGGCCACCCAACAGACACCCTTTTTCGCCAACTATGGCTTTCATCCCTCATTTCTGCCCAATTCCCTTCCTGAATGTACTGTGCCCGCAGTCCAGGAGAAGATTGACTTCTTTGCTTCCAATAACCAACTCCTGCAGGACACCATGGCCCGGACCCAGGAACATAACAAAACAGTCTTTGACCGAAAGAGGCGTGGAGAATTGGTACTGGCACCGGGTGACACAGTGTGGCTCTCCACCTTGAATCTGAAATTGGCTTGTCCCTCAAAGAAACTGGGCCCTAAGTTCTTAGGTCCCTTTCCAGTCAAACGAAAGATTAATGAAGTAGCCTATGAGTTGGAACTTCCTGATTCCCTCAAGGTCCATCCAGTCTTTCATGTTTCCCTGTTAAAACCCTCCACTTCCAACCCCTTTTCCAACAGAAGGACGGTACCCCCGGACCCAGTCTTGGTAGATGGCGAGGAAGAATATGAGGTAGAGGCCATACTAAATGTTAGAAAAAGGAGAAATCAGAACCAGTTTTTGATCAAATGGAAGGGATATGGTCCTGAAGAAAATTCCTGGGAGCCCGAGTGTAATATCCATGCTAAGAGTCTAGTTCAAGCCTTCAAAAGAGCTCACCCTGAGAGATTTGCCCAGAGGGGCACCCGGAGGTTGCCCCTAGGAGGGGGGCAATGTCATGAAGATCCTGCCAGAAATCTAAACCCGGGCCGTCCCGGCCCTCAGATTCCATTGCGCATGCGCATGCGCGCCCGGGCGCGGGCACGTGCACAACCGCGCACAGGGAGACGGGCGCGCGCCCTAGTTAGCACCAGCCGGCCTATTTAAGCCTGACTAGAGCAGACGGTCTTTGCTGTCTGCTCTACAGCGTTGTGGTGTAGTGAAAGAAACCTGATCCTGTTATACCTGTTCCTTTGACCCGGCTTGCCATAAAGACTATCCTGCTTTCTGCCTGTACCCGACCCCGGCTTCCAGTGACCATCCTCCTGCCTGATCCATTGTACCTTGCTCTAGTTCAGATTCATTACCTGACTTCTTGATGAACTTTGGTTCCTTGTTTAGCCTTGGTCCAGTCTGCAGTCTGACCCTCTGTAACGAGCCTGTTCACCTGCTGGTTCCAGTCCAGTCTGTGGTTCCGTTTCCTGTGTTCAGTTCCTGTCAGCTCTGCTATCCCAGCTTACCTGTGAACCTGCTTGCCAAGCCGTTGTCCAGTTCCTGTCAGCTCTGCTATCCAAGTGTACCTGTGAACTTACTTGCCAAGCCGTTGTCCAGTTCCTGTCAGCTCTGCTATCCAAGTGTACCTGTGAACTTACTTGCCAAGCCGTTGTCCAGTTCCTGTCAGCTCTGCTATCCAAGCTTACCTGTGAACCTGCTTGCCAAGCCGTTGTCCAGTTTCTGTCAGCTCTGCTATCCAAGTGTACCTGTGAACCTGCTTGCCAAGCCGTTGTCCAGTTCCTGCCAGCTCTGCTATCCGGTTTACCTGTGAGTCTGTTTCCTGTGATCCTGCCAGCTCTGCTATCCGGTTTACCTGTGAGCCTGTTTCCTGTGATCCTGCCAGCTCTGCTATCCAGTTTACCTGTGAGCCTGTTTCCTGTGATCCTGCCAGCTCTGCTATCCGGTTTACCTGTGAGCCTGTTTCCTGTGATCCTGCCAGCTCTGCTATCCAGTTTACCTGTGAGCCTGCTTCCTGTGATCCTGCCAGCTCTGCTATCCGGTTTACCTGTGAGCCTGTTTCCTGTGATCCTGCCAGCTCTGCTATCCAGTTTACCTGTGAGCCTGCTTCCTGTGATCCTGCCAGCTCTGCTATCCGGTTTACCTGTGAGCCTGTTTCCTGTGATCCTGCCAGCTCTGCTATCCAGTTTACCTGTGAGCCTGCTTCCTGTGATCCTGCCAGCTCTGCTATCCGGTTTACCTGTGAGCCTGTTTCCTGTGATCCTGCCAGCTCTGCTATCCAGTTTACCTGTGAGCCTGCTTCCTGTGATCCTGCCAGCTCTGCTATCCGGTTTACCTGTGAGCCTGTTTCCTGTGATCCTGCCAGCTTTGCTATCCAGTTTACCTGTGAGCCTGCTTCCTGTGATCCTGCCAGCTCCGCTATCCGGTTTACCTGTGAGCCTGTTTCCTGTGATCCTGCCAGCTCTGCTATCCGGTTTACCTGTGAGCCTGCTTCCCAGAGATCCTGCCTGCTCAGCTAACCTGTTTCCTTCCCACCGGTCTGTTGATCCTGCCAGGCACCCGTGCTCCTCCTCACTTCTGGCTCTCCTGTTCCCACACCAGGGGACCAGGAGTGGGAGGCGCAAGGGAGGCCTCCCCCTGCAATCTCGGGCTCGCACCACCAGGTACGTGACACTGTTATACATGGGCTGAAAAATTGTGCCTTAGGCACTGGTGTGGTGGCACCCAGAAACAAAAATGTTCTTCCAAGCTATCAAGGAATGGATCATTGAGGAGGAGGAAGGGGATAGTCAGTGAACATAACAGGACAGTCACTCAGCATCAGCATAGGCAGTTTTGAAGGGATGTGACATTATAAATTATTCAGTTATATCCGCTTCAGGTGCCTGGTAGCTGGTGGTGATCCAAGACTGATTCATTTTTATGAAGGTCAGTCGATCAACCGAGTCGGTGGACAGGCGCACCCTGTGATCGGTGACAAATCCTCCAGCAGCACTGAATGTGCGTTCGGAAAGAACGCTGGATGCAGGACAGGCCAGTAGCTCAATTGCATACTGTGCAAGCTCTGGCCAGTGATCCATCCTCAAGACCCAGTAAGCCAGAGGATTTTCGGTGGGAAAGGTGTCCAAGTCTGACCTTGCCCCTAGGTATTCCTGCACCATGTATATCAGACGCTGGCGATGGTTGCTGGAACCGATCATACCTTGGGGCTGCGGACTAAAAAATTGTCTGAACGCATCGGTCAGACGTCCACCTTCCCCACCGCTCCTTCTGCTACTGACCGAAGCCTCAGCAACTCGTCGTCCAGGACCAGGAGTTTGTAACCTCCCAGTTTCTGGGAACGCATTGCACAGACCTTTCTGCAAGGCCTCCCTGAGATGTCTCATCCTCTGCTCCCTCTGCGACGGCAAGATAAGGTCCGCAACCTTACCCTTGTACCGTGGATCAAGGAGAGTGGCCAGCCAGTAATGGTCCCTCTCCTTGATCCGAAGAATACGAGGATCCTTCCACAGGCTTTGCAGGATCAGGGAGGCCATGCAACATAGGTTAGCTGAGGCATTCGGTCCGGAGTCTTCTGGGTCACTGAGGACGACATGATCTCCAGCCACCTCCTCCCAGCCATGTACAAGTCCACTGGTTTGCTGGGACTGTACATCATCCCTAAAAGACTGCTGCTGCTGATGCTGAGTGCCAGGCTCCACCTCCATGCTCACACAATCCTCCTCCTCCTCTTCCTGTGTGATGGGTGCGACAGAAGGAACACTGTCTGGATAAAGGGGGCCTTGAAAGGCAAGGAAGTCCTCCTCTTCCTGCCTCTGTTCTGCCTCAAGTGCCATGTCCATTATCCCAAGCAGCGTATGCTCCAACAGGTGGACAAGAGGTACAGTGTCACTGATGCATGCACTGTCACTGCTCACCATCCTCGTGGCCTCCTCAAATGGTGACAGGACAGTGCATGCATCCCTGATCATGCTCCACTGCCGTGGGGAAAAAAAGCCAAGCTCCCCTGACCCTGTCCTGGTGCCGTAGTCGCAAAGGTACTCATTGATGGCCCTCTGCTGCGTGTGAAGTCGCTGCAGCATGGCCAACGTTGAGTTCCACCTGGTGGGCATGTCACATATTAGGCGGTTCTTGGGCAGGTTCAACTCCTTTTGCAGCTCAGCCAGCCGAGCACTGGCATTATACGATTGGTGGAAATGCACACAGACTTTCCTGCCCTGCCTCAGGACATCCTGTAAGCCTGGGTACCTGCCCAAGAACCGCTGCACCACCAGGTTGAGGACGTGAGCCATACAGGGCACATGGGTGAGCTGCCCCTGTCGCAGGGCGGCGAGGAGGTTGGTGCCATTGTCAGAAACCACCATTCCTGGCTTAAGCTGGCGTGGCGTCAACCACCTCTCGACCTGCCCCTGCAGAGCTGCCAGAACCTCTGCCCCAGTGTGGCTCCTGTCCCCCAAACACACCAGCGCAAGCACGGCATGGCATCTTTTTGCCTGCGTACTCACGTAGCCCCTTGTACGCCTACGGAGCACCACTGGTTCCGAGGACAGAGCACTCGAAGAGGCCATGGAGGAAGAAGAAGAGGAGGGGGTGGAGGAGAGAGGTGTGTCACAACCAGTAGTAGCATTTTGGAGGCGTGGTGGCGGAACAACCTCCAACACTACTGCACCTTGTCCTGCATCCCTCCCAGCTGCCAAAAGAGTGACCCAATGGGCCATGAAAGACAGATAACGTCCCTGTCCATGCCTGCTGGACCATGAGTCAGCGGTAATATGCACCTTACCGCTGACCGCCCTGTCCAGCGAGGCATGGACATTGCCTTCCACATACCGGTAGAGAGCCGGAATCGCCTTCCGTGAGAAAAAGTGGCGTTTGGGAACCTGCCACTGAGGAACCGCACATTGAACAAACTCACGGAAGGGGGCCGAGTCTACCAACTGAAAAGGCAGCAGTTGAAGTGCTAGCAATTTAGCCAAGCTAGCATTCAACCGCTGGGCATGTGGATGGCTGGGAGTAAACTTCTTTCGACGGTCCAGCAGCTGGGGCAGGGAAATTTGCCTGCTACAATCGGACGTCGGTGTACTGCAAGTACTTGGTTGTGACACACCTAATTCTACACCTTCAGTCCTCTCAGAGCAGCTTTCAGAGAGGACTGAAGATATAGTGGGGTTGGAGATCCCAGCTGATGAGGAGCAAGGAGAGGTCCGCTTTGTTCTTTGGTGTGGGTCTTTAATGTGCGCTTGCCAACGAGCTGCATGGCAGGTCGACATATGTCTGGTCATGCTTGTGGTGCCCAAGCGGTTGATGTTTTGGCCACGCGAGATACGCTTGAGACAAATATTGCAAATAGCAGTGGTGCGATCTGATGTACTCGTCTCAAAAAAGGCCCACACCAAAGAACTTTTGTGATAACGTGCAGAGGCAGCGCCCTGCACAGGCGGAGCTCTGCGGTGTGATTCAGTTGGTGTGCTGGCCTCTAGCTGGCCTCCGGAGGGCATCTTGCCTCGTTGGACATGTGCCGCCGCCTCCTCCTCCTCCTCTCACCCTTCAGGCACCCACGTGGAGTCAGTGACCTCATCATCCCCTCCCTCTTCACCACTAGAGCAAACCTGGCAGTAAGCTGCAGCTGGTGGAACACGACTGCCAGATTGCTGTCCTTCAGCATCCCCTCTCTCTGCGCACACACTACTGCCTTGCTCAAGCTGGGTATCATCATCCGAGCCTTCAAATCGTTGGGCATCCTCCTGGAGCATGTACCCAACACTGTGCTCAAACAGTTCGGGGGACTTGGTGGGTCTAGGGAAGGGGTGCCTGATGATGCCATTGAGTACGCATTGGCAGCTGCTCTGCCAGTACCCTGAGCCTGGGTGAGAGAGGATGAGGAGGATGAGGAGGGCTTGGTCATCCATTCTACCAAGCCTTCGGCATGATGCGGCTCAACATGTCCAGCTGCTGAAAACAAGGACAAACGTGCCCCATGGCCACGTGCTGATGACGATGCACGACCACGTCCACGACCAGCACTGTTGTCTCTAGAAACAGAGCCTGCTTGCCCTGTGTTCTTGCCTCGGGACTGTCTGCCTCTCCTTGGCGGTCTTCCAGGCATTGTAGTGGGTAG
The DNA here is from genome assembly GCA_028564925.1 of Lithobates sylvaticus. Classification (NCBI taxonomy): domain Eukaryota; kingdom Metazoa; phylum Chordata; class Amphibia; order Anura; family Ranidae; genus Lithobates; species Lithobates sylvaticus. The sequence continues at coordinate 616,047,646 of CM053027.1, read as the reverse complement.
TGTATATTGTGCTGGAGTCACACAGCACACACACTAACTCCTGCAGATGGATTCCTTAGATGAAAGCAACAGGGCCCTATGGCAGATAGAGGCTGCCTTAGATGACAAGAACTGGGCTGACACACACACTAGCTCCTATGTGTGCTGACACACACACACTAGCTCCTATGTGTGCTGACACAAACACACTATAGCTCCTATGTGTGCTGACAACACACTATAGCTCCTATGTGTGCTCACAGCACACTATAGCTCCTATGTGTGCTGACACAAACACACTATAGCTCCTATGTGTGCTGACAACACACTATAGCTCCTATGTGTGCTCACAGCACACTATAGCTCCTATGTGTGCTGACACAAACACACTATAGCTCCTATGTGTGCTGACAACACACTATAGCTCCTATGTGTGCTGACAAAAAAATATAGCTCCTATGTGTGCTCACAACACACTATAGCTCCTATGTGTGCTGACACAAACACACTATAGCTCCTATGTGTGCTGACAACACACTATAGCTCCTATGTGTGCTGACAACAAACTATAGCTCCTATGTGTGCTGACAAAAAAATATAGCTCCTATGTGTGCTCAAAACACACTATAGCTCCTATGTGTGCTGACAACACACTATAGCTCCTATGTGTGCTGACAACACACTATAGCTCCTATGTGTGCTGACAAAAAAATATAGCTCCTATGTGTGCTCACAACACACTATAGCTCCTATGTGTGCTGACACAAACACACTATAGCTCCTATGTGTGCTGACACAAACACACTATAGCTCCTATGTGTGCTGACAACACACTATAGCTCCTATGTGTGCTGACAACACACTATAGCTCCTATGTGTGCTGACACAAACACACTATAGCTCCTATGTGTGCTCACAACACACTATAGCTCCTATGTGTGCTGACAAAAAAATATAGCTCCTATGTGTGCTCACAACACACTATAGCTCCTATGTGTGCTGACACAAACACACTATAGCTCCTATGTGTGCTGACACAAACACACTATAGCTCCTATGTGTGCTGACAACACACTATAGCTCATATGTGTGCTGACAAAAAAATATAGCTCCTATGTGTGCTGACAACACACACACACTAGCTCCTATGTGTGCTGACACAAACACAATATAGCTCCTATAAATCCCTGCCTGCCTGTCTGGGATGGGAAAGAAGTTTGGGACAGAAGGTTGGGACAGAAAGTTAGGGTACAATGCTGTTCTAACAGCACTGCAATGGGTGCTACTGCAATGCTGTATAACAGCACGCACACACCAGACTAATACCCAGCAGCAGATAATGTCACACTCAGCAGTGCAATCAGCAGAAATGATCAGTATTGAATGAATCAGCAATGGTTTAGCAATGAATGAATCAATCAGCAGACTGCCTATTCACTCTATCAAAGCCGAAACACATGTGCCCTGGGCCGACGGCGTGGCGGCCTTTTATACAGTGGGGCGTGTACTAAAGCCCCTGAGCTTTAATTGGCTACAGGCGTCCTGCTGTAGCCAATTATTGCTCTCCTTGCTGCCGACGCTGTGATTGGCCAAGCATGCGGGGTCACAGTGAATGCTTGACCAATCATCAGCCAGCAATGCACTGCGCCGGCCGCAATGCATTGCGGGCCGCTCGCATCACACAAATGTGATGCAAACGGCCCAAATAGTTCTGGGCTCGCCGAACGTGGGTTTGAATCGAACACCGGGCCCATCCCTACCGGTCGCATACTATCTCCTTATTGGGTGTTCTGAGGTTGCAAATAGGACTTGTTACTGTACTTTTACACCGGGTTTAGGTGCTTTAGTCAACCTACCACTAACGCCCCCAATACTACCCTCTGGAATTTGTTCCATGCTGACTAGGGATGGGCCTGGTGATCGATGCGAACCCATGTTCGCATCGAGCACCGGGTGTTCGCTCGCTCGGCGAGCCCAGAACTTTTTTGGCCGCTCGCATCACATTCGTGTGATGCGAGCGGCCCCGCAATGCATTGCGGCCGGGGCGGCCGGCGCAGTGCATTGCTGGCTGATGATTGGCCAAGCATGCACTGTGACCCCGCATGCTTGGCCAATCACAGCGCCGGAAAATCGGAGAGCCATAATTGGCTACAGGCAGGACGCCTGTAGCCAATTACAGCTCAGGGGCTTTAGTACACGCCCCCTTATTGAAAAGGCCGCCACGCCGTCGGCGCCGGTCACATGAGTTCCGGCTTTAGGAGAGAGCAGGCTGATTCTGTGTCACTCTTTGCTAGATTCCTAAAGAAAGATTTGCTCTACTTTGCTAAACCATTGGCTATTTATTTGCTAAACCATTGCTACCTGTCATTGATCGTCCATTGCTGCTGCTGGTTAGTGTGTTTTTAGCTGCTGCTGGGGGTTAGTCTGGTGCGTGTCTTACTGTTAGTACAGTATTTCAGTAGTACCAACCGCAGTGCTGTTAGTACAGCACTGCACCCCAAAAGCACCCACAGGACTTGTAGTGTGTTAGTGGCAGCAAACAGAGCTCCTATATTTTCTTCCCAGAAGCACCCATAGGACTTGTACTGTGTTAGTGGCATCACACAGAGCTATATTTTCTTCCCAGAAGCACCTATAGGACTTGTAGTGTGTTAGTCCCATCACACAGAGCTATATTTTCTTCCCAGAAGCACCTATAGGACTTGAGGTGTGTTAGTCCCATCACACAGAGCTATATTTTCTTCCCAGAAGCACCTATTGGACTTGTAGTGTGTTAGTCCCATCACACAGAGCTCCTATATTTTCTTCCCAGAAGCACCTATAGGACTTGTAGTGTGTTAGTCCCATCACACAGAGCTATATTTTCTTCCCAGAAGCACCTATAGGACTTGTAGTGTGTTAGTCCCATCACACAGAGCTCCTATATTTTCTTCCCAGAAGCACCCATAGGACTTGTAGTGTGTTAGTCCCATCACACAGAGCTCCTATATTTTCTTCCCAGAAGCACCCATAGGACTTGTACTGTGTTAGTGGCATCACACAGAGCTATATTTTCTTCCCAGAAGCACCTATAGGACTTGTAGTGTGTTAGTCCCATCACACAGAGCTATATTTTCTTCCCAGAAGCACCTATAGGACTTGTAGTGTGTTAGTCCCATCACACAGAGCTCCTATATTTTCTTCCCAGAAGCACCCATAGGACTTGTAGTGTGTTAGTCCCATCACACAGAGCTCCTATATTTTCTTCCCAGAAGCACCCATAGGACTTGTAGTGTGTTAGTCCCATCACACAGAGCTCCTATATTTTCTTCCCAGAAGCACCCATAGGACTTGTACTGTGTTAGTGGCATCACACAGAGCTCCTATATTTTCTTCTCAGAAGCACCTATAGGACTTGTAGTGTGTTAGTCCCATCACACAGAGCTATATTTTTTCTTCCCAGAATCACCTATAGGACTTGTAGTGTGTTAGTCCCATCACACAGAGCTCCTATATTTTCTTCCCAGAAGCACCCATAGGACTTGTAGTGTGTTAGTCCCATCACACAGAGCTCCTATATTTTCTTCCCAGAAGCACCCATAGGACTTGTAGTGTGTTAGTCCCATCACACAGAGCTCCTATATTTTCTTCCCAGAAGCACCCATAGGACTTGTAGTGTGTTAGTCCCATCACACAGAGCTATATTTTCTTCCCAGAAGCACCTATAGGACTTGTAGTGTGTTAGTCCCATCACACAGAGCTATATTTTCTTCCCAGAAGCACCTATAGGACTTGTAGTGTGTTAGTCCCATCACACAGAGCTCCTATATTTTCTTCCCAGAAGCACCCATAGGAGTTGTAGTGTGTTAGTCCCATCACACAGAGCTTCTATATTTTCTTCCCAGAAGCACCTATAGGACTTGTAGTGTGTTAGTCCCATCACACAGAGTTCCTATATTTTCTTCCCAGAAGCACCCATAGGACTTGTACTGTGTTAGTGGCATCACACAGAGCTATATTTTCTTCCCAGAAGCACCTATAGGACTTGTAGTGTGTTAGTCCCATCACACAGAGTTCCTATATTTTCTTCCCAGAAAGCACCTATAGGACTTGTAGTGTGTTAGTCCCATCACACAGATCTCCTATATTTTCTTCCCAGAAGCACCTATAGGACTTGTAGTGTGTTAGTCCCATCACACAGAGCTCCTATATTTTCTTCCCAGAAGCACCCATAGGACTTGTAGTGTGTTAGTCCCATCACACAGAGCTCCTATATTTTCTTCCCAGAAGCACCTATAGGACTTGTAGTGTGTTAGTCCCATCACACAGAGCTCCTATATTTTCTTCCCAGAAGCACCCATAGGACTTGTAGTGTGTTAGTCCCATCACACAGAGCTCCTATATTTTCTTCCCAGAAGCACCTATAGGACTTGTAGTGTGTTAGTCCCATCACACAGAGCTCCTATATTTTCTTCCCAGAAGCACCCATAGGACTTGTAGTGTGTTAGTGGCATCACACAGAGCTCCTATATTTTCTTCCCAGAAGCACCTATAGGACTTGTAGTGTGTTAGTCCCATCACACAGAGCTCCTATATTTTCTTCCCAGAAGCACCTATAGGACTTGTAGTGTGTTAGTCCCATCAACACAGAGCTCCTATATTTTCTTCCCAGAAGCACCATAGGACTTGTAGTGTGTTAGTCCCATCACACAGAGCTCCTATATTTTCTTCCAGAAGCACCCATAGGACTTGAGTGTGTTAGTCCCATCACTCCTATATTTTCTTCCTATATTTTCTTCCCAGAAGCACCTATAGGACTTGTAGTGTGTTAGTCCCATCACAGAGAGTTCCTATATTTTCCATCACACACACAGAGCTCCTATATTTTCTTCCAGAAGCACCTATAGGACAGAGAGCTATATTTTCTTCCCAGAAGCACCCATAGGACTTGTAGTGTGTTAGTTAGTCCCATCACACAGAGTTCCTATATTTTCTTCCTAGAAGCACCTATAGGACTTGTAGTGTGTTAGTCCCATCACACAGAGCTCCTATATTTTCTTCCCAGAAGCACCCTTAGGACTTGTAGTGTGTTAGTCCCATCACACAGAGCTCCTATATTTTTCCCAGAAGCACCTATAGGACTTAGTCCCATCACACAGAGCTCTATATTTTCTTCCCAGAAGCACCCATAGGACTTGTAGTGTGTTAGTCCCATCACACAGAGCTCCTATATTTTCTTCCCAGAAGCACCTATAGTACTTGTAGTGACTTAGTCCCATCACACAGAGCTATATTTTCTTCCAGAAGCACCTATAGGACTTGTAGTGTGTTAGTCCCATCACACAGAGCTCCTATATTTTCTTCACACATAGGACTTGTAGTATGTTCTTCCCATCACACAGAGCTCCTATATTTTCTTCCCAGAAGCACCTATAGGACTTGTAGTGTGTTAGTCCCATCACACAGAGCTATATTTTCTTCCCAGAAGCACATATAGGACTTGTAGTGTGTTAGTCCCATCACACAGAGTTCCTATATTTTCTTCCCAGAAGCACCTATAGGACTTGTAGTGTGTTAGTCCCATCACACAGAGCTCCATCATTTTCTTCCCAGAAGCACACAGAGGACTTGTAGTGTTTTCTTCCCATCAGCACCTATAGTTCTTGTAGTTTCTTAGTGCACCCATAGGACTTGTACTGTGTTAGTGGCATCACACAGAGTTCCTATATTTTCTTCCCAGAAGCACCCATAGGACTTGTAGTGTGTTAGTCCCATCACACAGAGCTATATTTTCTTCCCAGAAGCACCTATAGGACTTGTAGTGTGTTAGTCCCATCACACAGAGTTCCTATATTTTCTTTGCAGAAGCACCCATATGACTTGTAGTGTGTTAGTCCCATCACACAGAGTTCCTATATTTTCTTCCCAGAAGCACCAATAGGACTTGTAGTGTGTTAGTCCATCACACAGAGCTCCTATATTTTCTTCCCAGAAGCACCCATAGGACTTGTAGTGTGTTAGTCCCATCACACAGAGCTCCTATATTTTCTTCCCAGAAGCACCTATAGGACTTGTAGTGTGTTAGTCCCATCACACAGAGCTATATTTTCCTCCCAGAAGCACCCATAGGACTTGTAGTGTGTTAGTCCCATCACACAGAGCTCCCTATATTTTCTTCCCAGAAGCACCCATAGGACTTGTAGTGTGTTAGTCCCATCACACAGAGTTCCTATATTTTCATCCCAGAAGCACCCATAGGACTTGTACTGTGTTAGTCCCATCACACAGAGCTCCTATATTTTCTTCCCAGAAGCACCTATAGGACTTGTAGTGTGTTAGTCCCATCACACAGAGTTCCTATATTTTCTTCCCAGAAGCACCTATAGGACTTGTAGTGTTGTTAGTCCCATCACACAGAGTTCCTATATTTTCTTCCCAGAAGCATCCATAGGACTTGTAGTGTGTTAGTCCCATCACACAGAGTTCCTATATTTTCTTCCCAGAAGCACCTATAGGACTTGTAGTGTGTTAGTCCCATCACACAGAGTTCCTATATTTTCTTCCCAGAAGCACCCATAGGACTTGTAGTGTGTTAGTCCCATCACACAGAGTTCCTATATTTTCTTCCCAGAAGCACCTATAGGACTTGTAGTGTGTTAGTCCCATCACACAGAGTTCCTATATTTTCTTCCCAGAAGCACCCATAGGACTTGTAGTGTGTTAGTCCCATCACACAGAGTTCCTATATTTTCTTCCCAGAAGCACCTATAGGACTTGTAGTGTGTTAGTCCCATCACACAGAGCTCCTATATTTTCTTCCCAGAAGCACCCATAGGACTTGTAGTGTGTTAGTCCCATCACACAGAGTTCCTATATTTTCTTCCCAGAAGCACCCATAGAACTTGTAGTGTGTTAGTCCCATCACACAGAGTTCCTATATTTTCTTCCCAGAAGCACCTATAGGACTTGTAGTGTGTTAGTCCCATCACACAGAGCTCCTATATTTTCTTCTCAGCAGCACCCACAGGACTTCTAGTGTGTTAGTGGCATCACACAGAGCTCCTATATTTTCTTTGCAGAAGCACCCATAGGACTTGTAGTGTGTTAGTGGCATCACACAGAGCTCCTATATTTTCTTCTCAGCAGCACCCACAGGACTTCTAGTGTGTTAGTGGCATCACACAGAGCTCCTATATTTTCTTTGCAGAAGCACCCATAGGACTTCTAGTGTGTTAGTGGCATCACACAGAGCTCCTATATTTTCTTCTCAGCAGCACCCACAGGACTTCTAGTGTGTTAGTGGCATCACACAGAGCTCCTATATTTTCTTTGCAGAAGCACCCATAGGACTTCTAGTGTGTTAGTGGCATCACACAGAGCTCCTATATTTTCTTCTCAGCAGCACCCACAGGACTTCTAGTGTGTTAGTGGCATCACACAGAGCTCCTATATTTTCTTTGCAGAAGCACCTATAGGACTTCTAGTGTGTTAGTGGCATCACACAGAGCTCCTATATTTTCTTCTCAGCAGCACCCACAGGACTACCGACTACAATGGCTGGAAGACCGCCAAGGGGAAGCAGAGCATGTAGAGGCAAGAACACAGGGCAGGCAGGCTCTGTTTCTAGTGGACGTGGCCGTGGACGTGGACGTGGTCGTGCATCGTCATCAGCACGTGGCCATGGGACACGCGCGTCTTTGTTTTCGGCAGCTGGACATGTGGAGCCGCATCATGCTGAAGGCTTTGTAGAATGGATGACCAAGCCCTCCTCATCCTCCTCATCCTCTCTCACCCAGGCTCAGGGTACTGGCAGTGCAGCTGCCAACGCGTACTCAATGGCATCATCAGCCACCCCTTCCCTAGACCCACCATGTCCTCCTGAGGAGTCCCCCGAACTCTTTGAGCACAGTGTTGGGTACATGCTCCAGGAGGATGCCCAACGATTCGAAGGCTCGGATGATGATACCCAGCTTGAGGAAGTCAGTAGTGTGCGCGCAGAGAGAGGGGATGCTGAAGGACAGCAATCTGGCAGTACTGTTCCACCAGCTGCAGCTTACTGCCAGGTTTGCTCTAGTGGTGAAGAGGGAGGGGATGATGAGGTCACTGACGCCACGTGGGTGCCTGGAGGGAGAGAGGATGAGGAGGAGGAGGAGGACGAGCAGGAGGAGGATGCAGCGTCACATGTCCAACGAGGCAGGATGCCCCCTGGAGGCCAGCTAGAGGCCAGCACAGCAACTGTACAACACCGCAGAGCTCCGCCTGTGCAGGGCGCTGCCTCTGCACGTTATCAGAAAAGTTCTTTGGTGTGGGCCTTTTTTGAGACGAGTGCATCAGATCGCACCACTGCTATTTGCAATATTTGTCTCAAGCGTATCTCGCGTGGCCAAAACATCAGCCGCTTGGGCACCACAAGCATGACCAGACATATGTCGACCTGCCATGCAGCTCGTTGGCAGGCACACATAAAAGACCCACACCAAAGAACTAAGCGGACCTCTCCTTGCTCCTCATCAGCTGGGATCTCCATCCCCACTACATCTTCAGTCCTCTCTGAAAGCTGCTCTGAGAGGACTGAAGGTGTAGAATTAGGTGTGTCACAACGAAGTACTTGCAGTACACCGACGTCCGATTGTAGCAGGCAAATTTCCCTGCCCCAGCTGCTGGACCGTCGAAAGAAGTACACTCCCAGCCATCCACATGCCCAGCGGTTGAATGCTAGCTTGGCTAAATTGCTAGCACTTCAACTGCTGCCTTTTCAGTTGGTAGACTCGGCCCCCTTCCGTGAGTTTGTTCAATGTGCGGTTCCTCAGTGGCAGGTTCCCAAACGCCACTTTTTCTCACGGATGGCGATTCTGTCTCTCTATTGGCATGTGGAAGGCAATGTCCATGCCTCGCTGGACAGGGCGGTCAGCGGTAAGGTGCATATTACCGCTGACTCATGGTCCAGCAGGCATGGACAGGGACGTTACCTTTCTTTCACGGCCCATTATGTCACTCTATTGGCAGCTGGGAGGGATGCAGGAAAAGGTGCAGTAGTGTTAGAGGTTGTTCCGCCACCACGCCTCCAAAACGCTACTACTGCTACTGGTTGTGACACACCTCTCTCCTCCACCCCCTCCTCTTCTTCTTCCTCCAGTGCTCTGTCCTCGGAACCAGCGGTGCTCCGTAGGCGTACAAGGGGCTACGCAAGTACGCAGGCAAAAAGATGCCATGCCGTGCTTGCGCTGGTGTGTTTGGGGGACAGGAGCCACACTGGGCCAGAGGTTCTGGCAGCTCTGCAGGGGCAGGCCGAGAGGTGGTTGACGCCACGTCAGCTTAAGCCAGGAATGGTCGTTTCTGACAATGGCACCAACCTCCTCTCCGCCCTGCGACAGGGGCAGCTCACCCATGTGCCCTGTATGGCTCACGTCCTCAACCTGGTGGTGCAGCGGTTCTTGGGCAGGCTTACAGGATGTCCTGAGGCAGGCCAGGAAAGTCTGTGTGCATTTCCGCCGATCTTATAATGCCAGTGCTCGGCTGACTGAGCTGCAAAAGGAGCTGAACCTGCCCAAGAACCGCCTAATATGTGACATGCCCACCAGGTGGAACTCAACGTTGGCCATGCTGCAGCGACTGCACACGCAGCAGAGGGCCATCAATGAGTACCTTTGCGACTACGGCACCAGGACAGGGTCAGGGGAGCTTGTTTTTTTTTCCCACGTCAGTGGAGCATGATCAGGGATGCATGCACTGTCCTCTCACCATTTGAGGAGGCCACGAGGATGGTGAGCAGTGACAGTGCATGCATCAGTGACACTGTACCTCTTGTCCACCTGTTGGAGCATACGCTGCGTGGGATAATGGACAGGGCACTTGAGGCAGAACAGAGGCAGGAAGAGGAGGACTTCCTTGCCTCTCAAGGCCCCCTTTATCCAGACAGTGTTCCTTCTGTCCCACCCATCACACAGGAGGAGGATGAGGAGGAGGAGGAGGAGGAGGATTGTGTGAGCATGGAGGTGGAGCCTGGCACTCAGCATCAGCAGCAGTCTTTTAGGGATGATGTACAGTCCCAACAAACCAGTGGACTTGTACGTGGCTGGGAGGAGGTGGCTGGCGATCATGTCATCCTCAGTGACCCAGAAGACTCCGGACCGAATGCCTCAGCTAACCTACGCTGCATGGCCTCCCTGATCCTGCAAAGCCTGCGGAAGGATCCTCGTGTTCTTCGGATCAAGGAGAGGGACCATTACTGGCTGGCCACTCTCCTTGATCCACGGTACAAGGGTAAGGTTGCGGACCTTATCTTGCCGTCGCAGAGGGAGCAGAGGATGAGACATCTCAGGGAGGCCTTGCAGAAAGTTCTGTGCAACGTGTTCCCAGAAACTGGGAGGTTACAAACTCCTGGTCCTGGGCGACGAGTTGCTGAGGCTTCGGTCAGTAGCAGAAGGAGCGGTGGGGAAGGTGGACGTCTGACCGATGCGTTCAGACAATTTATTAGTCCGCAGCCCCAAGGTATGATCGGTTCCAGCAACCATCGCCAGCGTCTGATATACATGGTGCAGGAATACCTTGGGGCAAGGTCAGACTTGGACACCTTTCCCACCGAAAATCCTCTGGCTTACTGGGTCCTGAGGATGGATCACTGGCCAGAGCTTGCACAGTATGCAATTGAGCTACTGGCCTGTCCTGCCTCCAGCGTTCTTTCCGAACGCACATTCAGTGCTGCTGGAGGATTTGTCACCGATCATAGGGTGCGCCTGTCCACCGACTCAGTTGATCGACTGACCTTCATCAAAATGAATCAGTCTTGGATCACCACCAGCTACCAGGCACCTGAAGCGGATATAACGGAATAATTTATAATGTCACATCCCTTCAAGACTGCCTATGCTGATGCTGAGTGACTGTCCTGTTATGTTCACTGACTATCCTCTTCCTCCTCCTCAATGATCCATGCCACCACACCAGTGCCTAAGGCACAATTTTTCAGCCCCTGTATAACAGGGGCGTGTACTTACAATTTTTTTTAAAAATGCTTCGCAACACGTGTGACTGCTGTGCTCCAAGTACAGTATCTGTGAGGGGTTGCAGTGTTGTGGCACCAGCACCAGTGCCTAAGGCACAATTTTTCAGCCCCTGTATAACAGGGGCGTGTAATTACAATTTTTCAAAAAAATGCTTTGCAACACGTGTGACTGCTGTGCTCCAAGTACAGTATTTGTGAGGGGTTGCAGTGTTGTGGCACCAGCACCAGTGCCTAAGGCACAATTTTTCAGCCCCTGTTTAACAGGGGCGTGTAATTACAAATCTTGATCTAATAGTTCACAGCAGGGCCCATTCCTGCGCCCACCAAGAGTAACTATGAGGGCCTACAGTCTTGTGGCAACACCGTCCACCACCACCGCCAAAGGCCCAATTTTTCTGCCCTGTTCATCAGGTGCTTGCAATTACAAATCTTGATCTAATAACTCACAACAGGGCCCATTCCTGCGCCCACCAAGAGTAACTGTGAGAGCTTACAGTCTTGTGGCAACACCGTCCACCACCACCACCACCACCACCACCAAAGGCCCAATTTTTCTGCCCTGTTCAACAGGTGCATGCAATTACAAATCTTGATATAATAACTCACAGCAGGGCCCATTCCTGCGCCCACCAAGAGTAACTGTGAGAGCTTACAGTCTTGTGGCAACACCGTCGTCCACCACCACCACCACCACCACAACCAAAGGCCCAATTTTTCTGCCCGGTTCAACAGGTGCATGCAAGTACAAATCTTGATCTATTAACTCACAGCAGGGCCCATTCCTGTGCCCACCAGTCTTGTGGCTACACCAACATCTAATAGGGCAAATTTCTGCAGAGTATATACGGCAGGCCCCTACTTTCAAACATCCAACTTACCAACGACTCCTACTTGCAAACGGAAAGAGAAAACAGGAAGTGAGAGGAAATCTACCCCTAGGAAGGGAAATTCTATCCTGTTAGATTTAATTTGGGAAAAAGGTATCTCCTCTCTACTGATACTTTATCACCAATCCTTGTTTCAATTAAAACCCCACTTTTCCAAAAACATTTGTCATTGGGACGGAAAGTGAGGTGACATGTTCTGAACAGATGTGCAAAGACAGCAAATGTTACAGGGTGATAACCCCTCCCTATGTTCTCCAAAAAGCTTAAAAATAGATTTTTTTTGGGATGGAGCTACACTTCATAATGTACCTGTTCAGATTCTACAAACCTACAGTCCGTGTCTTGTTTGCACCACCTATATACTGCTGTTCAGAGTATATAGGGTTGTAGGTATAGGGTTTTATTTTGGGTGCGGGGTCCCCCTTAATATCCATACAAGACCCAAAGGGGCTGGGGTGGGGGGGGGTGATGGGGTAGCCATGCCATTTTTCTCAAGGATATTCAGCCATATGGCGGCCAGGACAAGCCATGACATTAAAGCCGCAAGTGGTTTTAAATGGCTTCTTTTTTTCCTTTACAAATGTCATTTTGTGCAAGGACAGTTCTAAACACGGGAAACACATGCCACTTCACAGGCATACTTTAGACACCCCCCAGGTACCATATTTAAAGGAAAATTTCACTTTTTTTTTTTTCACTTTATGCATCATTAAAATGACTGCTCCCGAAAAAACGTTAGTTTTTAAAAGTTCTTTTTGCATTGATATATGTCCCCTGGGGCAGGACCCGGGTCCCCAAACCTGTTTTATGACATTAACATGCATATTGGCCGTTGTAATTAGCACTTTTGATTTTGAACGTTCGCGTCCATTATAACGTATAGGGTTCGAAAATTTGCGCGAACTTTCGGTCCGTTCGAAGGTTCTGGTTCGAACCGAACCCGGGGGTGTTCGGCACATCCCTAATGCTGACTATGTCTACACCCCCTCCCCCGTCGCCTAATTTAAAAACACCTCTAAAGCCCCATACACACTGGATTTTCCTTCAGATTTACCAAAACCATGTAGTGCAAGGGCCTGCCTGATTGCATACACATTGAAACTCTTAAGGTTTGACCTTATATTATATGGTTTTAGTAAATCTGAAGGAAAAACTCAGAAGAAAATCTCATAGTGTGTATGGGGCTTAACTCTTCACTCCCAGACAATCTGCACCTTCTCCATTTAGGTGCAGTCGGTTCCTGCTAAAGAGCTGGTAACCGACTGAGAAGTCGGCCCAGTTCTCCAGGAACCAAACCCCTCCTTTCTACACGAGCTCTTTAGCCATTTGTTTACTTCCCTAATCTCCCTCTGCTTTTCTGGTGTGGCCAGTAGTATTTCTGAGAATACTACCTTGGAGGTCCTTTTCCTCACTTTAGCTCCTAAGTCCCTAAAATCGTTTTTTTTTTTTTTTTTTTTTTTTTGGACACTCCATCTATCTCTGATTTTGTCACTGGTGCCAATGTGCACCATGACAGCCGGGTCTTCCCCAGTCCCTCTCAGTAATCTGTCCACCAGATCTGTGATGTGCTGAACCTGAGCGCCCAGTAGACAACATACAGTTTGGCGCTTCAAATCTTTGTGACAGATTTCCTTCTCTGTCCTTCTAAGCATTGAGTCGGGCATTGTACCTACTAATTTAATTGGGAATGGAGATTATGCCCTGTCCAAATTAACTACTACTAGCTTTCTGACACTAATACTCAACAATACACAGGTACTCAACAATACAATACACGTGCACTCGTTTGGGTCTCATTGACTTTAATGGGGTTCGATATTCGGGTCCAAACTTTAGCGCGTTCAAAAGTTCTGGTGCGAACCAAACAGGGGTTTGTTTGGGCCATCCCTAATATAAGAGTGTATATAGTTGTCCCTGCAAATTTCCATTGAGCATCCCATACTTCCTATACCCCATCCAAGATTAAATCCCTCAATAAAACATAAAAACAAGCACATGGACAGTTTTTGTGTGAAAGTGGGCCACAACACTTAGCAGCCCCTACGGGGTACTGCTACATATATATAATACAGTGGAGAGTATATAGTGCAGACCAGACCCGAAGGGCCTGGTATGGACTGGGGGGGGGGGCCCACGCCGTATTTTCATCTATATTGCCGGGATCCCACAAAACATTACAACAGTGAGCAAGTTTAAATGACAATTTCACCTTTAGAAATGTCATTATTTCTGTGGCACTGTTCTACACATCACACAGATGCGTCACTTTACAGGCAGACTAAGGAAACCCCCCCCCCCCCCCGCAACAATATTTAAAGGAATATTTAATTTTTATTGTTTCACTTTCAGCATTATTAAAATCACTGCTCCTGAAAAAAACGGTTGTTTTAAAAGTACTCAGGTCCCCAAACAATTTTTTATGGCAATAACTTGCATCCAAGCCTTTAAAATTAGGACTTTTGATTTTTCATGTTCGTGTCTCATAGAATTTAATAGGGTTTGCATGTCCACTAGAACTTTTTGCCTATTTGAGGTGTTCTGGTGCGAACCGAACCGGGGGTGTTCAGCCCATCCCTACTCCAGACCATTCATGCCATTTACCATTAATCACCACCAGTGCCAAGTTATTTTTGTCGACAAAATTAACACTATTTTAGTCTACTAAAATACGACTAAAACAATTCAGATGTCTAAAAAAAATGTCTAAATCTAAAATGTCATTGTAGTCAAAAGACTATGGGGGTTATTTACTAAAGGAAACTCCACTTTACACTGCAAGTGCACTTGGAAGTAAAGTCGCTGTAGGTCCGAGGGGGACATGCAAGGAAAAAAAAATATTTTTTTTTTAGCTTGCACATGATTGGATGATAAAATGAGCAGAACTTCCCCCTCATTTCAGATCTACCCCTTAGATTTAGAGCGACTGCACTTCCAAGTGCACTTTCAGTGCACTTGCAGTGCAAAGTGGATTTGCCTTCTGTAAATAACCCCCTATGACTAAAACAAAATCAAAATTTTAAGTAAAAATGACCACTGGTTATATATCATGGTGGCTAAATCTGTGTCTGTAGTGCATGTTCAAACCTTAATACCAGAAATAATGTTATTCGATTTTTACTCCAGGAGTATATTAAGAGTTTGAAAATTCTACAGACATTTTTTAAATAATGCTTTACAATTTAACTAAACCCATGCAATTTTAGTTGATTAAAATGATTTTAGTTGACTAAAATGTAGGAGATTGAGGCTACAACCATAAACCTGGAACAGTTTTTTTTTTTTTTTTTGTCAAAGATTCTCTTTTATGTAACATTGTAATTAGAAGAGCGATTTTCCTGCTCTTCTATTCTGCACAGTGTGTACCTCTGGTCTTTCTGTATCTGTTCCACCTGTTCTTTGAGCTCTTTTATTTCAGCCGCGTGAAAATACACCTTTTCTTCCATTTCCTCTACCCTTTTTAGAATCTGGTTCATGTCCTCATGCAAGATGGCCATTTTGCCCTTTATCAATAATTCCAATCTCGCAAACATCTCTGCCATTTCTCCTTTAGTTGGTAGTTGCTTTTTTTTTTTCTGGGTTTGATTGGTCCTTCATCTTCTATCTCATCAATTACATACTGTGAGGTATCCGTGTCCCCATGTTTTATCTGCCCATTTTTTTAGCGCTAATTACTTTTCACCGGGGATAGGGTCACTGTTTGGAAACTGGATTAAGAAAGAAAATGAACAAATAAAAGATGTAATAGAGAAAGGTGAAATATGCACTTACCAGGATTTAACCACTTCAATACCGGCCATTGTCATATGACGCCCACAAGGTGGATCTCCATCCTGGGTGGGCGTCATATGACGTCCTTGCATTCCCGGCCGCCTGGGGGGCGCGCCGGCGGCATCGCTCGGGACCCGGTGCAAGTGCCCGGCGGCCGCAATGTCCGCCGGGCACCCGCGATTGCCCGGTAAAACAATGGGACCGTGCGGGACCGTGGAGCTGTGTGTGTAAACACACAGCTCCACGTCCTGTCAGCGGAGAGGAGACCGATCATGTGATCCAGTACGGAGGAACACATGATCGGTCTTCCCGCCTTGAGTCCCCTCCCCCCACAGTTAGAATCACTTCTATAGGGAACACATTAACCCCTACAGCGCCCCCTAGTGTTAACCCCTTCCTGCCAGTCACATTTACACAGTAATCAATGCAATTTTATAGCAACGATCGCTGTGTAAATGTGAATGGTTCCAAAAATGTGTCAAAAGTGTCCGAAGTGTCCACCGCAATGTCGCAGTCACGAAAAAAAAAAAAAAATCGCAGATCGCCGCCATTACTAGTAAAAAAAATAAAATAAAAAATTCAATAAATCTATCCCCTATTTTGTAGACGCTATAACTTTTGCGCAAACCGATCAATATACGCTTATTGCGATTTTTTTTACCAAAAATATGTAGAAGAATACGTATCGGCCTAAACTGAAGAAAAAAATAGTTTTTTTTTTTTTAAAATGGGATATTTATTATAGCAAAAAGTAAAAAATATTGTTTTTTTTTTCAAAATTGTTGCTCTTCTTTTGTTTATAGCGAAAAAAATAAAAACCGCAGAGGTGATCAAATACCACCAAAAGAAAGCTCTATTTGTGGAAAAAAAGGACGTCAATTTTGTTTGGGTGTAACATCGCACGACCACGCAATTGTTAGTTAAAGCGACGCAGTGCCGAATCGCAAAAAGTGCTCTGGTAAGGAAGGGTAAAAAATGGCCCGGTGCTGAAGTGGTTAAAATACAAAAAAAGATATTGTGGAGTTAGATGAGTGGCGGTATTCCCAGCTGAAACACTTCATAGAGACATCGCCTCAGCCAATTAGATCCGTAGAGAATCTACTCCCGCTGGAGCAACTATGTATGGCTACAGGAAGGGGGATCTCAAGGATATATACAATACTGATAAACTTGAAGGGGCTGGAAATGCCACCATTCATCAGTAAATGGGAAGAAGAATTGGGAACACCGGTGAACAATTTAGAAGTAGGGAAAATACTGAGGAGGGCACATACAACTTCAATAGACAGCAATATGATAGAAATGAATTATAAATGTATGGCACGGTGGTACATAACCCCAGATAAGGCACATAAATTTCAAAGGGAGGTTTTACAATTTTGTTGGCGGGGGTGTGCGGAAATAGGCACCATGACCCACATTTGGTGGACCTGCCCAAAAATTGAAATGTATTGGAGTGGAGTACGAAAAATAATTAAAGAGATAACTAAAGTAGAAATACCAGAGGAACCGTGGGGGTGCTTGTTTCATGGTGGTAGACTGTCCACTAAACTCTACATGAGATCATTGGTCCCCCAGCTATTAAATGCAGCCAAAAGTCTAACCCCTAGACAGTGGCAAGAATCAGATCAGAATACCCTACAATGAGGAGTTGGTGCAATAAAGTAAACACAATTTATAAGGTTCAGTGGTGAGGAGGGTTTTGAGGAGTTCGATGTAAAGTGGAGAGATTGGATAAAGTATAATCAGACAAGATTTGCTGAAAGGATGGGAGCACAGGAAGGGGAGAAGAACAAGTGACGAGTAGAGATCAGGCCTAAGAAAAACCGGAAGGTCAGCTTCAGAGAGGTATGGGGCGGGGGGTGGGTATTTTTTTAATGTTTTATGTCATGTAATGTCGAGAACTGTTTCCCCTTTTTTTATTCCTTTTGTAAAATTTAAAGAAATTTAATAGAAAAAAATTGAAAAAAAAGAAAAGAAAGCAGAAGAAATTAGGATTTTGTCACTTCTGGTTCCAGTATGATTTCTGATAAGTCTTTACTGGCTTGTACAGCATCTGATCAAATGAATCTCTGTTTGATCTGATGCTTTGGAGGCCAGAGGAGGATCTGGGGTATTAGGCCTCATGTACACTGCAGCTTGTAAACGGGCGTTTAGGAGCAGTTGGGCGTTTTTTTTTCAGCAGCCCCTGAACTCTCCTCTATGTTATCTTATCAGTACATTGTTATAGAAATTGTATTAAGATGTATTGTCATAGTGTCTCCCGGTGTTAGTTCTACTGCATCTCGCTTGAAAGACTACCATTGGAAAAGCTTCCTGTGGATGTAGAGAGGTGTCCGCTCCATGAAGATATGTCCGCCAGTGAGGGCCCCTGCGTTATGCGCAGATGTTCGTTTGGAGGTGATATGTTCACTCTGCGAAGACATTATCGGTTTGATACCTATCTGCCTTTGTGGGGGGATGCACGCTCATGTCTTTCTGTGTGTCTGGTCAGAACACGGAGGGACCATGAGCGTTTCCCTGCAGATAGTCTCTCATACACAGGAATGGTAGTATATAATCTGGCTATGCATTGTTCTGTGAACAATGCAGAATAAGGATTCACACCAATGGTAGAAGGGGGAATGTGCAGGAAGGGACAGCGTTCACGATTTCTGAAGCGCCAATCTCACTACATGTGGGTCCCTTTGTTAAACTGTAGAGCACAGTTTAACAGGTACAAAGGGTGGGAAATTGTACACACTGCCCTGTACAGACACGCCCATACACTCCCCTAGTCATTGTTCCATTGGTTGAGATTTGTATAACACCTACTGTTTAAAGGAATGCCTGGGCTTGATTGGCTCTATTGTTACCTGCTTTTAGTCATATAAATAAACTTTGCTCCATTTGTCACGCAGGCCTGTCTGAGGTGCTTGCAATGTGATAACAACTGCTGTGTCTGTTTTACTTGGGAAGCACAAATGCACTCACAATGCATTATACAAAAGAGCTGAAAAGTGTGCTTATTAGAACAAGCTAAATTGATTCCACATAGCAAATATATTCTTTTCCACAACAACATGTTCACACAGAGTCATTTATAGTTATTTCTAGGCAGTTGAGTTTAGAAGCATTTTTGTTTAAAGCTGAAGTGGCTCTGTAACCATGTGATCGGCTGTGTCCAATACAGGAAGTGCCGGTAATCGGCTCTCATCAGAGTGTGTGGCGAGGAGAGCCGATCAGTGGCATCTGCTCGCAGGGGAGAACAGGGCATGTAATCAGGGCACTGATTACAGGAAAGCCCCAGAAGTGCCACCAATTAATGCCCATGAGTGCCACCAATCAGTGACACAAATCAGTGCCCATTACTGGTGCCAGTTAGTGCTGCCCATTAGTGCCGCCTATCATTGCTCATCAGTGTGTCATATCAGTGTCACCTATCAGTGCCACCACATCAGTGCCCATAAGTGCAGCCTATCAGTGCTGCCTCCTCAGCGCACATCAGTGAAGGAGAAAAATTATTTATTTACAAAATTTACTGATAGAAACTACAACTTTTTTTTTTTTTCAAAATTTTCTCTCTTTTTTTTTTTTTCATTACAAAATAAAAAAAAACAGCAGTGATTAAATATTACCAAAAGGTTACCACAAGCTCTGTTTGTGTGAAAAAAATTATAAAAAAATAATTTGGGTACAGTGTTGCATGACCGCACAGTTGTTATTCAAAGTGTGACAGAGCTGAAAGCGGACAATGGTCTGGAAAGGAAGGGGGTGAAAGTGCCCAGTATTTAGTGGTTAAGCATGACATGTTTGGCATCTATTTATAGTGGCGTCACTAGGGGTGGCTACTGGGGTTATAGCCCAGAATCTAGAGCCCATAGACCTGAGTCTCTAAGGCAGGGGTTGGCAACCCGCGACTCTCGGTCCACCACCGCTGAATGCTGGGCATCCAGCCCACAGACATTTTTGCTGCTGTCCTCTTCATTGGACAGCGACAAGCGAACAGTATCACAAGGCTGGATGGGGGTGGTAACTGCTGGAGTTAACTTTTTTACATTAAACAGCAGGTGATAGGTTGCTGGGCGATCTCTACTTGCTGGGCCATTGATCAGCTGCCCCATTAGAGTACACCCTTATACTAGTTACCCCATCAGAACACCCCATAGGCAACTTCCGGCTCCGGCGCCACATGGAGTGACTGCTCTGCCCCTCGGCTCCCACTCCAGGACCTAAAAAACTGCATATAAAACCCTGCCTGAGCCGCCCAAAAGCCCTCAGCCCCCTCCAGACATCGCCTGCCTCCGTATGGACCGGTTCGTTGAAAAAAAAACGGCTCCCGCTCCCACACGGGCCTGACAGCGCTACCGGCCCAGCCGCGAATTGAGGCCGCGGTCTCGGCCTACACGGAGCCACCGGCTGATACACAGGCAGCGGAAATGGAGGTAAGCGGCTGCTCTTCCTCCCCTCCCTCACCACCAGCTTTATCCACACAGGCCTCTCTACCTCAGGCCTATGCTGCGCCAAGCATCCCTCCACAAGCCCCTAATCCACATCCCTCAGGGGACAACAACACAGAGCGCATAGCTCAGGCTGTGGCTGCTCTGTTATCACCTATGATTAAGGATGGGCCCGGTGCTCGATGCGAACCCATGTTCGCATCGAGCACCGGGTGTTCGCTCGCTCGG